>SELF01000015.1:0-1200066 GCA_009805535.1 Laburnicola sp. JP-R-44 | reverse complement strand
TACAGTCACTGTGAACGGAGGTATGGATGGTTTGACCACGATCTATTCACGTTCAACTGCTAACAAACTGTAGCTAACTATACTGCCCTCCAACGCTGGAACCTTTCTGATGTATACATTCCTGATCAAGGTGGTATAAACGTCGCTGGTTACGGACCGCTTGCCAATGTCACTGGTCCTCCCAAATTTGAACCTGAGAACATTGTCCTAGTCACAGATGGCTACTGCGCATCGACTTGCAGCATCTTCAGCGAGCTCATGACTCAACAGGGTGGCGTCAAGACCATTGCGTTTGGCGGTCGAAGCAATGCCAACCCTATCCAGGCCATCGGTGGCGTCAAGGGCGTCAACGTCTACCAGTACGGTTATATCCAAGGCTCGGCCCGTGTCGCTATTTCATATGCACCAGTAGGACTCGAAGAGAAGTATGAAAACTCTGTGCTGAAGGAGTACGAGTCGCACACTTCGTCTCTCCGCAGCTACGCTGCGGCTGTCAACTCTCGAGATGGACTCCGTCAGAACGATACATCCGGCATTGCCCTACAGTTCAAGTACGAGGAAGCTGACTGTCGACTCTACTTCACGCCGCAAATGACTGTAGACGCAAAGGCCGTCTGGAAAGCAGCCGCCGATGCACAATGGAAAGATTCTAGCACATGCATCGGCAAGGAAGGCTACTACCCGCCAGTACAAGCAGGCACAGATGAAATACAAGGGACTACGATGTTGGGCATGGGCAACACCGAGATGCACGGTGCCCAGGCACTGGGCCGGTTCGAAGCCCTTGAGAACGCCTTTTCTCTCGAGACAGAGTACCAACCCGAGGTCGAAGGGTTCATGCAGCCTTGAGCCACGGTCGACGGGGTCTTCCGACTTTGGAGACGAGGAGGAATACATTATCGACTGGAAGATGGTGAGATTTTGGAACGAAATATGGTGTGCACGAGCTAGGGCATCTTGTCGGCAGCGCACCGAACGTCGAGCACATTCGAGAGGATTTTACTTGGATGTATAATAATATTGTTGCATGCGGACAGGCCCATGCTGCGTTAATGCAAACACACCATTCGTTCCTCCGAGCTGCTCCCCATTTGCAATCCTGATGCTCCCCATTTTCCTAAAGTGGGTATCCGAGTGATGTCGTAATCCATTCTCTAGCTCCATATGTCTCCGCGATTGTGGGGCTGATTGCTGAGTGCTCTGGACGCGTGGACTTGAATCGTACAGTGAGCTTATCCCGCCGGGCGTTACACAAGCCACTCGTCGTAGGATTTGGGGCGGCGAGCTCAGGCGCCACGCGCATGGCCGGTAAGACAAACCTCGGAGCATAGGGGGGCCTCATAGGCAGCTCTTTATTGAAGGCGTGCCGTTGGGAGGAAAGTGGTGCTTATTTCCGAATTACCCAAAATGTCAGGGCTTGCTGACACCGCGTGCACGGTAGCGAAGTCATGCGCAGCTGGGAGCTGGACTCCCGATCAGTGGGCATCCGAAGAATGCGGTCGGAAACCATATTCTCTCTATGATTTGGAAGGGCGTCCTTGCGTTGGGCCCCAAGTGGAGTCGTTCGTATCGTATCGTTCGCTCCCATTGGTGAGCGGTGTGGAGAAACGGGTCGGGGCAAAAACATGTAATCCCTCCGCTCTCCAAAGTACGCATTACGATAACCATCGTATTGGGCGCTTTGCGATATGTGCCTGTGTCAACCAATCGTGAGGGTCGCTGACCTGGTTCTCGGGATAGGAGGCTTATTTGCGACACGTGGGCGGTGCCACGGAGGGATCGAGCTGCCAGTGTAGGAGGGCTTTCAGCCCATGATTCGATTTTGATGAATGGGGGCGCTCAATTCATTCATTCATTCATATCCGTTTATAGTCGACCTAACCTTTTACAGACTTAACAGCAAGCACAACTAAGGTTTAATAGCTAAAGTACGTAAAAAAAAGAGTGCGATTAGGATTAGCTATAGTGGGGAGCCAAAGCATGACGCAATGATTGTAAAGGGCCAATTATATAGCAGCGAACTATAGGATAGTGACCTTAGAGTTACCATTCGACTACGGAACTTCGAAGGGCGGCGAAAATGGCCTATCGAAGAAGAGGTGTTGCGTAAGAGGAGGGTTAGGCACGCTGCTCACTGGGACTGATGACCATGTAGGCTTTGAGTGCAGCCTGGAGGTGTGAGTTCGTGGAGCTGAAGCCGGAAGGATCCTGTGAGCCTATCTGGATATCCAGCGCTCTGGAGGCTCCGATTTTGCCACTTTTTGAGAGTGCTTCTCTCTTCTATAGATGTCTCTCGCGCATTCTCCTCTAGTATTTACCTGTAGTTTGTTTAAGTATCCCGCACTGCTAATCTTGCAAAAACTATCGTTGACTATGGTTATACCCATTTTATCTTCGTACCTGGTGAATCATTTGACGGCCGAGCATCTTCAGCTAAAAATACGTCAACACACCTGTTTCTCACTCGGATACTACTTACCCAATAAGAACGATCGGAACTGGAAGCGACGTTTGAACACCCTCTTGGACCCTGACAGCTGAGCCATGCCTGCCTTTGTTTTACCTCCGTGGGGTGCTAACGCTGGACGACCAGCTTGTACTATAAAACTTCGTTCGCTCCGCCTCTGTTCTTCCTTACTTGCCGCGTCTCTTCCAAGTCCTTGATCCTCTTTGAAGACTACTCCTTCACTGATACTCACCTTGCACTTCAAAGTTGTTCTCTGTTACTAGCATGAAGTACGTCGCCAGCCTCACCGTGGCCCTGCTCGCCGCGGGTCAGACCGTTGCTGTTAAGATTTCGGTATCGACTTGCTTGAGAAACAAGGGTGTGCCGGCTCGATACCCTGGTGACAGCTCATACGCAGAGCTCGCTGAGCCGTTCAACTTGCGTCTTCAATACAAGCCTGCCGTGATCGTGCTCCCGAACACCAACAAGCATGTTCAGGAAGCGGTCATCTGCGCTTCCCAGTGTGGTCTCAAGGTCCAAGCCAAGTCGGGTGGCCACTCGTACGCTTCTTTCAGCTCAGGCGGCAAGGGCGGCTCCATGAGTAAGTTGTATCACACTGACATAGATCTCATTCGCTAATCTGCTTGTAGTGGTCGACCTTCAGCCCCTACAGAACATTCAGCTGAACAAGAAGACTAACATCGTCAAGGTGGGCGGAGGTGTACGTCTCGGTAACCTCGCTCAGGGCGTCTGGGACCAGGGCAAGCGCGCAATTTCTCATGGTACCTGCCCTGGCGTTGGTATCGGTGGTCACTTCACCCACGGTGGTTACGGCCATACTAGCCGCAACTGGGGTATCGCTCTTGACCACATTGTTGAAGCCGACGTTGTCCTCGCCCATGGTGAGCTGGTAAAGGCCAACAAGGACCAGAACAAAGACATCTTCTGGGCCATTCGTGGTGCCGCCGAGTCTTTCGGTATTGTGACCAACTTCTACCTGCGCACCCAAGCGGCTCCCAAATCCGTCACCTACTTTCAGTTCCAGTGGGCTGACCAAATTCTTCTTGGGGACAAGAAGAGGTTCACCGATGCCTTTCTCCACATTCAGGAGTTCTCGCGCAATGCTTCGGTCGTCGATAACCGCATCTCCTACGGCATCAATACCAACGGTGTGAATAGTTACAATCTCGGTGGTACCTTCTTCGGCACCGTCGACGAGTTCAACACCAAGATCAAGCCCGAGTTCCTCCGCGGCATTACTG
This sequence comes from Laburnicola sp. JP-R-44, assembly GCA_009805535.1. Classification (NCBI taxonomy): domain Eukaryota; kingdom Fungi; phylum Ascomycota; class Dothideomycetes; order Pleosporales; family Didymosphaeriaceae; genus Laburnicola; species Laburnicola sp. JP-R-44. The sequence goes on along the minus strand of SELF01000015.1, from coordinate 1,196,358 downwards.
CCCCCACCAAAGTCGTAGTCGAGAGGTATGGGTGGATTCCCTACCTAACCCTCATGTCAGACAAGACCGACATCAGGGAGCCCCTCACCGGCTACGATGAGCACGACACCTTCTTCGCCAAGTCCATCACCGTGCCCGAGTCCAAAGGCCTAACCGCCACCACCCTGAACAACTTATACGACTACCTGAAGAAGGGCGCGCCCTACGACTACTTCATCATCATCAACCTGTACGGCGGCCCCGGCTCAGCCATCAACACTAAAGACACCAACTTCGCCGCCTACAGCGAGCGCGACTCCCTCTTCGTCTTCCAAAACTACGGCATCAAGCCCACGACGCTCGACTTCATCAACGGCATCAACGATGTCATCATCAAATCGCAGCCTGACACCGAGTTCGGTGCTTACCTCAACTACGTCGACCCGACGTACAGCGCGGCCGAGGCCCACGAGCTGTACTACGGCGAGGAGCTGTATTGCAGACTTGCTGCGCTTAAGAAGAAGGTCGATCCCAAGAGCGTCTTTTGGTTCCCGCAGGCTATCGGTGCTTAGGGTGGCGATGAGGGGTGGCACATTGGTGTAACTAGGGCGTTTGGGGCTATATGGTGGGCAAGCAGTGGGTTTCGTATGGTGGGTGGGTATCTGCATATAGAATGTCGATAACTCGAGGTGTATACATGTGTCACCTTTTTACGCTCTTTTTGTTTTCTAAGCAGGGGGCTCTGCTTTTTTTGTCATATTTGAGATGAAAGCCTTTGTCGTCCTACCCCTAGGTAGATTAAATTAACACCACATAAATGAATAAATGAATATACCCAATGCTTATGTGACAAGATCTCGGAGAAAAAAACACAGGATCTGGTTCCAAGATGCCATAGCGCTGTTGTGCTCATGGGTAGGACTATTGTTTTGCTGTTTGGATTATAGAACACCTATGGAAATGATTTCAATCTAGTCATGACCTATATCGAGATCGATGAGAATGATACTATTTCTACAGTGATCTTCATCACTACCGCGCACCCTATTTATTTGCCAGCTAACAGTAGCCTCTAAAGCCATCCAGGCGATTCCACCATTTTACCTGCCAAATATTGTTTGAGTCACCAACGCGATAAAGACATGAGGGGTTCATGTGGAATTTTAGTACTACGCCGTGTATGCCTGTGTGGTGTAGAGAAAGAGAAAGAAGAGCAAGAGCAGAAAAGCCCAGCTTTTATACCTCCAAGTGTCAGGAATCCATCTCAAGGACAAAAGTCCAATCTGCGCGCAAAGTGCGGAATTTCTTTCAAAGTTGCGTGTGTAAACGTGTCCCACTGTTGGAGATTACTATCACCATTTCTACTATGAGTAAAACATGGGCACCTGATTCAATGGGTACGTCGCGTCTGTAATAAATGCAGCGCAAAACCGACGCAGCACATGTTGTACTTGCATCTGGGTTTTGAGATTAATGCTTGCGCAACGCGACAGCTTCCCAACTCCATAGGCGATGTGATCCAAGATTTTAGTCCAAAACGCCGAGCGCACATAGATACTTTGATGTAGAATCTTAGAACGTGTACTACAAATCCCATCGTTGCGTGAAAGAAAGAGGGAACAGAAGAGAAAACAAGCCTCTTTATACCGATATATCGGTCGATCTTAGACTAGATGGTGTTTCGCTGGTAGTGTTTGTCCTGCCAGTGCCATAGGACCCGGCGACCCAGGAATGGCACGTGAAAATCTCAGGACCTCGGCAAGGACGCTCGAACGCCCAACACGGTAAACGCTTCGGCTAGGCAGCAGATCACATGACAACCAAGGCACTAGACGCACAGGGCACCCACACCGCCTATTTAAAGCTCCCGTCGCACCTTCTTCTGTTCTTTCATACTTACCTTCTTGAGAGCACCTGAGGTCAAGATTTCGGGGCTCAGTCGTTCTCGCCTGCATTGCACAGCGCGGAGCTGGGAGCGACTTCACTCTCCTTCGGGGGCGTGATCGGGGCAATTTTTGCTGGTCCAATACCTACTTCTTTTCATTGATTGCGTTGCCGCTGGCGATGCATCGAGGAAGAGTCGAGCGGCGTGGCGACGTGCAGGCTGAGCTGCATCTGCATGGCCGACCTCTGCGCCCCGGTGCTGCACCTTGCTGCTGGCATCATGAGCGTGTTGATGCAGATGTCGTGTACCGCTGCGCGTCGTGTGGACTGCTCTCGGGTGTGCTCATAGCACCCGAGAGCGTTATATTGTGTTGTGCAGGTTAGAAGTAACTTAACTCCCGTTGACTTTGGGAGCATCTTGGCATCGGACACGAATTCTTCATGGCGGTGGGCCGGCCTCTTTGCCGTCAGCGTTGATTGCTGTGGCCGCAGTATCGACGACGTTCGCACACGGTCCGTCCACTCACTGCGGTGACGCTATGAGGGACACGAGCAAGCTGTTGGATCTGGCGTGTTGACATCACGTCGCGAATCTACGTACATACTGCGAGCGCGGTGCATAAAGAGAGTACTGACACTCCTCACCATCAAATTGTATGAGCGTGAGTGCCTCCAGCGAGCCTACGCGGAGGCTTCACAACTACCAATGCAAAGTGTGAGAGCCACATGCAGTGCTGAGGTCTGAGCGTGCGGGGTCCTGTATAGGAATTAATTGCTATACGAGATTCTTGGACGGAAATCCGAATTGCTATACAGGATTCCTATACAGAATCCTTGTATAGAAATTCGGATTCCTATACAGAATCCTTGTATAGAAATTCGGACTCTTGTATAGCAATTCGGATTCCTATACAGGATTCTTGTATAGAAATTCGGACTCTTGTATAGCAATTCGGATTCCTATACAGGATTCTTGTATCGAAATTCGAATTCCTATACAGATCTCTGTACGGAAATGTTTGTATAGCAATTAATTTCTATACAAGAATCTTGGATAGGGACTCGAATTTCCATACAAGATCATGTATGGAAATCCATGTATAGGAATTAATTGCTATACAAGAATCTTGGATAGGAACTCGAATTTCTATACAGGATTATGTATAGAAATCTATGTATAGAAATTAATTGCTGTACAAGATCCTGTACGGAAATTCGGGCATCTTGTATAGGAATTCCTGTATAGAAATTAATTCCTATACAAGACTCTGTACGGAAATTCGGCCAGCTTGTATAGAAATTAATTCCTATACAAGATCTTGTACGGAAATTCCGTCATCTTGTATAGAAATTCATGTATAGCAATTCATACATATCGCCACCTCACCCAGCTTTCCCAGAGCCTCCCGCCGTCCCCTCCACAGCCTCAACACACGCCTTCTCCTCCCCAAACCCATCACCCTCTTCGCCCTCGTCCCCCTCGTCTTCCAATTCCTCACCCTCCGCACCGCCCTTCTCCCCAGCAAGCGCCCTATACTTCCTCCTCTTCTTCTTATCCGCACTCGCCTTCTTCTTACTCTTCTCCCTCGCCTTAATCCTCGTGCGACTCCCCTCCCCCAACTCCAGCTCCTCCAGTTTCTCCCCAAGTATCTGCCTCGCCCTCTTCCGATTCAGTGCCCTACTCCGCGTATCCTGGTACTTGACTACGATGCCCGTCGCGAGGTGCTTGAGCTGCACGGCGGAAGACGTCTTGTTGATCTTCTGCCCGCCGGGGCCGCTCCCTTTGAGGAAATTCTCTTCAATCTCCGACTCGAGGATTTGGCGGCGCGGGGGGAGGGGTTTGGCGGCGAGGATGGGGCTGCTGGTCATGTAGCGGGGGAAAGTGCGGGTGCGCGCGAGGAAGGTACGGAGGGGGAGGTGCCGTGCGAGGAGGGCCATGGCTGGGCTGCAGGTGGCTGGTGGGGCGGTGATTACGGTTGGAGACGGTATAGATGCGGCTTCATGGTAGCATGATGCGTAGAATCTTCGACGTGAGAAATTCCACAGCTACATTGACTTGATGGCGCGCGCGCCTTATCGTGTATGATCCGGAGCGAGCAAAACGCGGATCGGGAGCGTGCAAAATTTCCCTGGCCGTTGCCCGTTGCTTCACAGCCGCCCCTTCGACGACTTGCCAATTGCACGCCGGCAACCTTGCGCCCACGTCTCTCCACCCTTCTCCGCCTCGCAATCCGGCTCCAAAGCGCGCGTGCAATCTATCCCGAGACCCCGCTGCGCCGGCAATGCTAGACTCGGCCTCCTTCTCCACCATCGTCCTTCTCGCCGCCGCTTCCGCGCTCCTCCTCGCCGCCATGCTCTACCCGTCTTCTCTCCTCCGCTGGCTGCAGCGCAAGCGGTACCAGTACGAAGTCACCTTCTCGCTGTACATGCTTACCTCGACCGAGAAATTCATCTTGAGTACGTGCACGATTCCGCCTTCCATGGGGCCCTATACCCTTCGCCGGCCGACTCGGTCCATACACTGAAAATGGCATTGAACGACATGTTAACTGGTGTTTACAGACTCCATACTCTTCCTCCTCCTCTCCCTCCTCATAATAGCCGCCTCGCTCTACCTCCCCGAACACATCGCCATCATGGCAAACCGCATGTTCTACTACTTCTCAGGCGACTCGTCGCACTTCACCTCGCAGGCGGCCAAGCCGTCCCTGTCCACAGCCGCTACACAGTTTCTCAGCAACAACGATGCGTTACGGCAAGGGGGGCCTGGCGTAGTGCACGAACTGTAGATTTGCGACGGGCTTGTATGCTGTGGTGTAACTGCGTCGATAATAAGGGGTGGAATTTCAGGAGATATGGATATATGACGGTTCTTTGGGAGCATAGGGCGCTCGAGCTGGCTGCAACAGGAAGACGGAAGCCGAAGCACTGGCATAAACGACGCTGCGGCATGGTAGGCAGACACGACGTCGAGGTGCTTGCTTTCCGGCTAGGAGAATTTTGTTGTATAGGGATACCCGTTCCATCATCTTCGCAATGGAGGCGTTATATTATTACCTATCATAGCGGCGTTGGTCATTTTGATCTCTCTTGTGGAATGAGGGCCTTCCGGTGCATACAGCACTTACGCTGAGCAATATATACCACGTAATGTTAATACATTGTCGCACAGCGCAGAGTATCCCTCCGCCCATCCATATATCGGGAAAAATCACTTCGCATGCATAATCTCCAAGAGCCAAACCCCGCCAGGATCAATCTTCTCGAAGCATTCCAGAAGACGCCTAAATACCTAAACGGGCTCCGATTCACACCCGAAACGCAGGTTCGTGCAGTCTATCACGAGTCAGATATAGTGCTAGACGTCTCTGAACCTGGTTGCCGGAGTGCACTCCCTTGCCGGCATAATATGCGGACCAGAGTCTCGAGGCAAGGGAGTTTCAAGGCGACATTAAGTGAGGCACCACATTGACTAAGGCAACACCGAGTATATCCATCCAGCATGAAATTGAGGTTATAGACAGCATCTAACTATACTACGTATATCGATAAGAATATGTTGTGAGCTCGCCTCGTGGAATGGATTATTGTACAACACACTCAAATATGTACATGCTTGTAGATATTCGACAACGAAATTGACCAAATTGAAAGATTGCATCGCGAAACAACAAATACAGCGAACTGTAGCAATATCAAATCAAAACAAACTCTAAAGCCCAGCCAAAAAAAATGCACCCGGTGAGTCCTTGCGAAAAGAGCCTCATCTCGATCTCATAGTATACGCCGCGTAACGGCGGTACCGTTGAGAAAGGAGTCAGCGAGTCCTGGTCGATCTGATCACTTCCCAAAAAGGACACGCACGGCATTGGCAAGTGCGGCGGTGGAGTATTCGTTGAGCGTGACCAAAGTTGGGAAATCCCTCACGCCGTATTCATGTGTTTGTCTGGCTGCACCATTTGTGACAAGCAGGAGAATAACAGGAACGCTGGCCATGGACGGCATCTCGTCGACCTTCCTGACAACATCTCGAGCGAATTTGGCTTGCCGTTCGAATGCTCTCGCATCGTGACCGAGAACGTTCTCCGACGAGCATATGACGATGATGATCGCTCCGCTGGCAGGAAGAAAGTCGGCATGGGTGTCTGTCATGCCCTGGTCAAGACGATAAGGTACGTGGCGTACTTGCCTCGGAAGCGATCTCCCCAAAGGTTCGAAGGGGTCCATGTTCTTTGCCAGCGAGGTTCCAGGAGGATGAGGGACAACCGGTGTGAAGAGAGTGATGACTTCAGCCTCGTTCATGCGTCGAAGTCGACTGAGGGCATTCCCAGCATCGCGTATGAGCACTGCATTGCCCGCGGTGGGGGCACTTTGGAGAAGTGCGGTAAGGTTGGAAATTCTGGGCGCAGGCAAGGACATTTTGACGGAGAGTGGCGAGTGTAGTTGTGGCGATGGGAAATAGCTTTTGATCTTGCGATCGCCCATTTTGGCTGTGGGATCTGATGCTCTTATGATGATTCGTTGGATAGTGGGTGCCTAAGCCATTATTTTCGGTAATAGCACGACGTTCCAGGAAAGACAAGTGTCAGTGAGAGAAATGCCGGTCTCTCTTCGGGGCCGGTGCCAGTCCAAGCGGTGAGGCAGCAAGCTCGAGCAGCTTCTTATACCACGACCCTCGGGTCCGATTGCAGTCTTGGGATACTTCCAGCTTTGACCGCAAAATTGTGCCGCAGCGTTCGGTCCCAAACCATGCAATCAGCTCCCAGCACTGTCAAGCAGGCACAGAGACAATAAAGCGGAGTTGGTAGAAGGATCAAAGAGTATGCTGCTCACGGATCAGCCTCAATGTTGAGGACGTGGCAAAGTTGATGTATTATATGCTTGCGGAGCGCCAACTGGACCGTGGTACCGTTGGGGTGCTCGCGATATCTCCCGGCCTGTGACGTTAATTAAGCAAGACAGTTTCCAAATATAATGCCAATAATACGGGAGGTGATCTTAAGGGTGCTACAGCATGAGTGAAAGTAAAAGGTAGTACGAAAGTCGAGGGCACAGGTATCCGCGTGCTGATAAAAAGCGAAAAGAGGGCAGACGAGCCAGTAGAGCGACACGGCTGCAGGGCGACGTTGTCGAAGGGCCGAAGCACCGCTGACGCACGCCATAATGCCTCGATGCAGACAGGTTACACAAAGGATCAGAGTTCAACGGACCAGTATCCGTCAGTCGATGACTTGCTGGACGGTGGGTAGCAAAGGCGTCCGGCGCCATGCGAGCCAGACAGAAGCCGGCGGACATGGCGAGTTGCTCCTTCACATGCCCGAGCGAAACAAGGGACAGGGTGGTGAAGTTGGAAAGTTTCTCCTGACCGAACCCACCCTCTTGGCCGGCCAGGCGACGGGTAGAGAGACGAGCCGACCATGGCCCGGGCCAGTAGAGGCGAGCAGCGGGCAGGAACCGGGGTCGCAAGGGCTGATCGTCGATCGATAGGAACGGTTGCGCGGGGGTTGTTGACGCTTTCGGCTCATAGTGCAGAAACGTCGCAAGCTGTCTGCTGGCTTGCGAGGCGGCTCCGCCCTCAGGCCGCCCGCGAGCGCGCCAGCCGACAGACTATCAGTGGATGCGGCGCTGTGTAACGTGGTATACCGGCGCTTCGTGGCAGAAGTCGGCGAAGAACGAAAGTTTGCTGCACCAGTGATCAAGGGCATATGCGGGTGACTGCTGCAGCCAGAGTGAGTGCAGCGACCGGGCGTGAACGAGCCGTAGCCGAGGCGCACCGCGCATGCTTGCTCGCCGGGCCATGGGCGAGCACACAGTGCGGCGAGGGTTGCATGGTGGCGCCGTTGCCCGTGGTGATGCTGCCAGAAGGCGACCGGCGAGGATTGACGGCGACGCAGAACGTGGGTGTGTGTGGTGGACGACCTTGTGCGAGTCTGCGAGCCACTGCTGACTGATCCGTCCCAAAGGGGGAAGGCGCGTCTGCCATGTAAATAGTCCTAGTGTAGGGCTACGCGACCAACGAGCACCTTCAACGGCTGACCGCCCTTCTTACTGTGTGCATGAGGCCAGCGTGATGCCCTCCGTTGCCGACCGTATGGCTACTGCCGCTCTTCACCCCCCACCGCTAATGCATATCGGCAGGAGAACGGCCCGCCAGCCTGCACGACGCGCTAGAAGCGTTGGAGAGAGGTATGCATCTTGCTGTGCTACTGGAACCGCCGCTAATCAGGGGAACAGCATCTGTGACTCCAGCTAAGCAGCGAGTCGTGAAAGTTTCCAGCATCGTCGATGTTGTTTGTCGCCATGCATTCGACGTGGGACTGGACGAAGACTCCCTGCGAGCTGTGGTGCAGACCGCGTCAGTCAAGACGGAATTGGACCAGACTAGTGTAACAACCCTCATCAAAAACCTCTATCCCGCCCAGCGGGTACCCGCGGATGTCGTCGTCACCATCGTGGGCGCCCTTGGACAAGGCAAAGGCAAGCCTTCGCCTGGCACCCAAAATGGCCTCGTCAAGTGGCTCGTAATGGTCCACGAGATCATCCAAGACCCCACTGTGCTGTCACGTCTGTATGGGGTGTTGTTTGGAATGCTTGATTCGATCAGCATCAGGTGCGTATCGCCCAACTCCGAAAACCGCTCTCGATTTTGCTAAGCTTATCAGGACTCCGCTGTGTCATCTGCTCTCCTTGATTACCCGCCGAAAACATGTGAAACCATTCAGGATACAGCAACTGTACGCACCTGCATGATTCGCCACGAGAGTGTCTCCACAGCGGCTACTGACATGATCTCAGACTGGAACTTGCCCGTGGTCTTGGTAACGAGCCAGCTCTCCAAGGCCTTCTCCGCATTTACAAGGATTACTACCCCGACATCATCCTCGGGAGTACTTCCGCGAGCCGAAACTCGTTCCCTCCAGTGAGTCACGACTTCTGTGCTGCGTGCCACCTGTGCACCTCGAAGCATCCGCTAACCTAACAGCGACCTGATGCCGAATGGCGATCAAGAATTCTTACGATACAAGAACGGAGTGCTGCAGATACTGAGTCTAGTGTTGAGCAACGCAATGGTTTCAAGGTGCTGAGAAAAGGACCCAAAAGGACCAAAGCATCGGCCATCCCAGATGTGCATACATACCACGCCAATGAGGCAAGTTACGCAAACCTGTGGGGATATCCCGGTTTGCTAACGAGTGTGACAGGCATCAGTGACCCTTGAAGGGATCGACAGTGTGGAAGACTTTGTCGAGAAACTAGAGAGGATCGAGCCACCAGGGCAGCTGGTCTCTTTTCTCACTGATCCGCTTCTACAGAAATACGTGGAGCTAAGGCAGTCACCAGTCATTTCGAGACGTATTCAGCTCTGGCTTTCTACATGTCTTGAGGAGCAATATAATACCACCAAGGAAGGCACAGTGGATGTACAGTACCTGTCCGAGATACTCGAGGGGCTGCTCAGGCAGGCACACTACACAAAGGTAGGTCCCACCACACCACTATAGTACACACTGATACTCACCGAATTCAGATCCTGTTGCCAGTTGTACAATCGTTCCTGCAAGAGTACCTGCTCATTTGGGACGGACTGCACGATGTCGACACCATCCTGAGTCTACTCTCATACATTCCAATACAGCCGTTTGCAGGTAAGCTGCGTCTATCTCTGCTCGAGCACATGCGCAGCTTAACCCCCTATAGACGCATATGCGACCTTCCTTCAGCCAGCCGAACGCGCACTCCCCGCACAGGATGTGCAGGCATGTGAACGCCTCCTCGGGTTCTACACCTCGCTTCTACGAGAATGGGCGAACCAAGCGGTGCCACAGCCTTCTCAGTCAGGCCCCGCCTTCGCACACCCTGATCAGCGCGCACTCCAGGACCTCGCCACGCACTTTGCCACGCTCTGCACATCGATAATGCTCTCCCTTCCATCAGACTCTCCCTCCGCCAACACCATCACATCCACCATACTGACCTTCTACGAGTACCTCTCCGTCTCCTCAAAACCCCACCACATCCCCATCATTCTCCCTCCAACCGAACTAGTTTATCTCCTCATCCTATCGTCCAACACCACAACCTTCACCCGCACAACTGGCATAGTCGCAAACTACAAACATGCATTCGACACCCACCCCAAACCGATCAAAGACTACTACTCCAACGAAGCGGTCAACAAAATGGTCGAAGCCATAAACTGCACCATCCGCGACCTGTACAACACTCTCTGGCTCTCCCGCGCCCTCTTGGTCTCCAAAGACCCCTCCGGCGCCTCCAAAGCCCAGGGCTTCTACTGCGATCCCGCGCTGCGCGACACCCTGCACACCTATCTCACGAATCTCGACCAAGAGTACACTATCCACACTGCTTTCAACCTATCCAATAACCCGGTGCTCGCTTCTTTGGCCCTCTCCGCCTGGCTCGACATGGAGAAGCAGGTGATTGAACGTGAACATTATGATCCCGAAGTGATCAGACGGCACGAAGGCCCCGTGAGTCAGCGCAGTTTGGAGAAGTTGAGGGCGCGTGGCGGCGTAGAGGTAGACTGGGAGGTGTATCGGATGGGGGTGATGAAGTGGATGGCGGAGAGAGGCCTGGGAGGTCCGAAGGGGTTCATGCTGGCGAGTAATGAGACGCTGAAGGCTAAGTATAGAGAGTAGTTTTTCTTTTGGTACGAGTCGGGTACGTTTGGTGCGTTGGATCCTGTACGAAGGAATGTTGTTTTGGGAGAGTGCATGTAGTGACTGAATCTCCTGGATAGCGCGGGACTTCTTGGTATCAAGCGCTGCTTACATGCTAGAACTTCTCGCCAACTCTGTGTTCTCCAGCGCTGGCGCGTGTATTGCTTACATGCGCTTACCCTTGTTGCCGAGTCCTTTCCGTTCGTTTTTGTGTAGCGACTTGGTCATGTATTTAGGAACGACGATCTACGACTGGAAAAATGAGTGCGGTGGCTCTGAGTGAACACCTCCTTACGCGGCGATAGAGTACGGTTTCTGTTCCTCAACTCCTACCCGACATCAACTTGTAGCATTGTGCGTTATATGCTAAGACAATTACACTAGGAGCAGAGGAACGGAGTCAGCCTGGCTATGGTAAGGGTTGGCGTATATGTGTATTCGCTTTTCTGCGGTAAAAGAACCGCTCCCCATCCCCTCATATCCGCATTTATCGTATCACGTCCGAGGGAAATCTATCACAGGTATGAAATACTCCGCATACCCCAGAGATGCTAGTTCCCTACGCCCTATTCCCACATAATCCACCTCCAGCAGTCCCACCCTACACATCCAAATTACCCAACCTCAATTCTGTCTCCCCCGTATACTTCCCCAACTCATAAGACTCCACCGTATGGTCATGATAATAAATAATCAACCTCCACCTCCTCCCGGCCTCCCTCTCCCCATCAGCAACAGCATCTCCATCCTCGTCGTCTTGAGACCGATCAAGCATCCCCTGCACAGGTCCCACCGCCACACCAACCAACCTCTTTCCCCACTCTTCGATGATGTATTTCCCGTCTTGGGTCGTAGGCAGCAAATGATCGAGTCGAAAACTATGTATCGTCTGCCCCTCATGTACGTATTTCATCAACCGGAAGATGCCGGCTCGCCCAGCAGGCGACGCGACGATGAATATGCCCAGTTCGGGGACTTGGGTGACGTAGCATTGTCGATGGTAAGGTGATATGTAGATGTCCTCATTTTCGAGCGGAGGGTACAAAGGATTGCGCATCATGATGACGGGGTAGGTAACGCCGCTGCGGGAAAGGTTGACCATGTATATTTCTTCTTTAGTGACGATCAGGCATGCCTTTTGGGACAGTGGCTCCCTTTGGGGCAGTGACTGCGACATTGTACCTGGGGAACTCGATTCATCGGGGACTTCTGACTGGGTGCGCTGGGTGTCGGGGGGTGCAACCGCGACAGACTTGCAGTAAGGGACCCATACAGAAGGCCGGACGGGGGAAGCTACGAAGAGAGACTCCTCATCTTCAGACTGTGTCCCATGCTCATCGTCGCCTGCACAGAATCAAATCGTTAGACTCCATACAATCCGACTACAATATGTATTATGTCGTGGCTATACGCTGTATGGGAGTCACTGACCTGGCGCTATTTGTTGCGTTTCTGATGCGGTGTCCGCAACGGTAGTATCCGGTTGCACCGCGTCTGGAACCATCCCGTTGTCGATAGACATGGGATCCGAACCTTGACTTTCTGTATCATCAATGTCTAAAGTCACCCACTCCTCGTTCCATAACGAAGCTAGGGCGGCATGCATTGCATGTGGCGGGAATTCTCTCTTTGTCATGAACCGTGGCACGAGCTCCGTAATATCCCAGAAGTTTGGTCCGCCGGGATTGTCTACTCGCGGGCAAGCTTCGTCAAGAGAGCTTGCGAGGTGGCAGGCTCTTGAGTCTATGGACATTGACGCCCATGCTGCATGTGGTACTGACGCCCTGTCAGGGCAATGGCATGGTGGCAATGGCTGCGGCTTTGGTGTAAGTGGCCATTTATGTCACGCTCACTGTGTATTTTAGGAAAACTCACACTAATAGTTGCCCATCGTGTGGTGTCGTGCAAACAATAACCCACTGCTGTGAAGATGGCGGGTTGCTGCGGGTTGCTGAGATCCCAAAGGTGATTGATGCCATCGATGGAGCTGCTGAATAGCCATCTGCCTGAAAGTACGCGTGCATATTAGTACAGACGAGAAACATGGATCATACAATGCAGGGATGAGTTACGTACCCGCAGGATCTCCGCCGCTGTTGTCGAAAGATACGAAGGGAATGTTTGTGTGCCCCTAGAAGCGAGACTAGTCAGCATAAGGAAGCGACAGCCAGGTCTCCTGTACATTCTGCCTGCGTATTGATCATTTTGGGGTAATGTCACTACTGCATCGAATAACCTGGTGCTGAATACATTTGCGATGAAGGCATTTGTGAGCTCTAGGCGTCTTATATGGCCCAACTTACTTGTAGCACGATGAAGTGATTGTAGTGACGGGAAAAGGGAAAGTCGTATGTGTTATCTGACATCTCATCAAAATCTCGAGATTCGTCCGGTTTCGACAGACCATATGCAATGACCCGGATTTGGTGGGAATTCGCACTGATAGCTATCAAACGCGCTTGGCGATGAACAGCGAGGCCCCAAGCGCTGGAGCCCACATTGATGTGCAGGATTGGTCGGATGATTGGTCGGAGTGAATCTTGTTTGTTTTCAGCAAGGTGATGCTAAGAGTTTGGTCGCAAATTAGCAAACGTAACGTGCGTGAAAGAACCTAGAAAGGGGAATTCATATAATGGATCTGCAAATGCATCCCATGTTGTACGTACAATGTCTGACACCCGATATCCAACGACATCTCCGTCATCACAAGCTAACAGAAGAATTTCCGAATTCCCAAGGTAGTCAATGTGTAGCCGGGTGACTGAATGTGGGTCGTCAAGATCAATTCCCGGTCGGTTTCCCAGCCCCAAATCAGGAACCATTATTATCAAAGCTGGTGCCTGTGCGAAAGTTAATTAACTATTTATTGGCAAATATGTAGTTGATTCGTAGACGGACTCGCCGATGACGATGGCTATGTACGCACCCCGCTCAGACTCTGGTTAGGAAACCTCGGCTGATAGACAAGGACCTCGACGTTACAAGCAACGAAGTAAAGATTGTAGGCTTGGGAAAGCGCCGTGAGCTCGCATCGCCATAGCTTGACCGTCGGTCCATTTTCAGGGTCAAACTGTATCAAAGTTAGCACGTATACTCTTGGCAATTGCGTTCTTGTGAAATTTGAAGGTAACGAAAAGGAAGATAGTAATGTACGTTGCGACGCGGAAAACATCGCTCTCCAAGGAGCGAACAATTGCCCAAATAGTAGGGAAACAACTTACTCTGAGACGGCCCCGCTGCAGACTCGTCTTGATGCAGGATATAGGCTTGTACGTGGCGCTGCATTCTCGTGTGGCCATGGCCATGGTTGATACAACTGCCCAGAAGGTTGATGTCGTATCGTGTACGAGCTTCGCACTGGTGGTGCAAGTGACGTTGAACGGCGGCAGCACGGACCACCGATGTCTGGGAAAGGGAAGCACCTCTTTGATGCTGCACCAGGTCAAAGTCCTTAAGCTATATTCTTTGACCGTTGACATCTGTCCTGGATCAACACAAGATATCGAAACTTTTAATTAGGTATCGCATGCGTTCGAATCTTCAGCCATATTGCGTTTCGGATGCGGAAATTTTGTAGCTCTTAGAGCATTATACAAGTCTATCAATACGATGCCGCCTAAGAAGGCGTGATGAAATCGCGACAGAAACCGAGTCCACACGGTACCAAACACCAACAGTAACAATGCCTAGTTGCGAGGCATCCCAAATGTCAGTCCTCGCGGAATCCACTATAACCCTAGAATGGCAAACAGACGATAACGGACCGAAAAGTCCCTAACCACGAACCGAACGCCGTCTAGTGCTTAGCCGTAACCTGATCGCCAGTGAGCTTCTCGACTGCTTCTTTGGCACTATTGACATGTTAGCGGGTCCATTGCGTCCGAATCTTGAGCATCACGGTACTTACACATCACCCAAAGCAACCATGCAGACCGTCTGCCAAACGCCAAGTCCAATACGGGGAGCAACACCGCGGTACAGTCCCTTCATACCGTTCTGCTGGTAGATGTACTTGGCGGCCTTGCTGACAGTCAAGTTCTTCGGACGGTTGGGGTCCTCTTTCTTCGACTGCATCTCTACGCGGATGACCTCGATAGGCTGGTTCCACGCACTGAGACCACCACCGAGCGCGGACGCAGTGATCTTTTCCACGACGCTAAGCTTCTCGCCGCCCTCCTTTCCGGTAACCTTGCGGATACCGGTCTCGGCAACCCGAGAGAGACCGAAGCGGGAGCCCCAGTTGGTGACCTGGCGCACAGCAACAGCGTTGACGCCCTTGTTGATGCCGCGAATGCCCTCCTTGCGCCAGATATCCATGAATGTCGCCATGGTCCCAGGAGGCTTCATGCCAGCGGCCGCGACCTTGTGCTTCGTGATTTCGACCGTCTTCATGCAGGTGCAGAAGCCCATGGTAGCATAGGCTTGCGCCAGACCACCGACCATGCCTCCAGAGATGCCCGCGACGAAATTATTGGCACCGAACGTCTTGGCGTAGTACTCGGCCTCGGAGGCGACGAAAAGGAGGACAGCGCCCTTCGTAGACGCTTCGATCCAGGCCCAGGGGATGAGACCTTGGTAGACTGCAAAGAGCGTGTTAGCCTCACGTTCTACGTAGCTCTTTAAATGAACACAATACGCTTTCGCTTCTGATCTCGGACATGTGCAAATGAAAAGACTCACATCCCATGACTCCACCGCGCGACCAGATGCGCCCAATAGCTCCTCCAAAGCCATCGGCTCTGTTCGCGGCCATTGCTGAGTTCCTGATTAGCCATCGTTCTGTTGCCCATCGTGTCTTGAGCCTGCTCACTCGTCTTCACCACCTCAAGTGGCTGTCCCAGAGTAGTTACCCTGGCAATCCGTCAGCGCTCGTGGTACACATGTCAGATCCTGTTGGAGACTTACTCGAACATGTTCAGGCCCGCGCCCACTGCATTATGACGCTCCGATTAGCTTCAATCTATGTTTCATGCTGCTGTTCATGCAACACTCACAGAGCAGGTTGCTGAACTTCACCGGCTTCTTCTCAAGCGCCGGCGGGGGAGCTGGAAGGCCAGCAGCAGCCGAAGTGGTTGTGCTCATCTCTGGGAGTAGTTGTCGATTAGGGGGCCGGACCGAGGCAGAAGGGCGCGTCGTTCGCTATAGCAAATTGTCAAGAGGTAAAAGTGACTGTGAAGGATGACAGGACAAGATGCTACGAAGGTGAGAGAAAGAAGGGCAGAAAAGCCCCGGGAATGATTTGGCCCTAGCGGTCCCCCGGAGGGTCCGGGCGGGAAGTGATGATGCCAAGAACTCCCAGCTCTGTGACCTAGGCTCTCACATGTGGCTTTTCTGACTGCCCAGGGCCAACCCGCGGTTCAAGTGTCTGTCCCGTCGAGCACATGCTTATCGCTGCGAGTTCATTGCACACGAATTGCTACTCCAGAGATAAAATGTCCCCAAGGTACTCTCACAGCCGTTGAATTTTCATCCCGATGTCGCAGTGTGAAGCGGTGGTCGAGCGACGCTGCAACGGCTCCCCAAAGATAGCGAGCAGCAATCAAACAGGTCGGACGCCTACCGAACGCACCGCCTGCATGCCCGGCTTTCCCCGAGCGTCGGGATTGGCTCAGTGTTGGATGCTTTCTGAGCCTTCCGGTCGGAGCTGAGTCGTGGGCGCAATCCGCGCGGCCCCCGGCGTCCGCTACCCGCCACGCATCCGCCGACGGCACTGTTGTGGCGCTGGTCATTTCCAAAGGAGATATTGAGCAGCAGTTATGGGAAAGTGGAAGCGGCTTTGCTGGAGCATTGATAGTCGAATAAATCACCATCTCGACAGAGCAACGAACATGAAAGAGAACTTTTCAAGCGTAACATTGATCGCTCGTGACTAGATGGTACTACAGCAAGACCACAGCTAAAAGCTCGCTGCATGCTAATACACCAAACGCACGTTCCCAACTAACCTTACACCCTATACAAGTGGTACACAGAAATCTTCTCACTCATGAGCCGTCTTACCGATCTGTCTATTAAATCTTCCCCCTATTGCGAAAACCAGTTTAGAGCGTAGCGCCGACAAGCTTGGCGTACGCCTCAGTGCTGAATGACTTGGGCCTCTCGATCGGTGCGCCGACGGCACGGTCGATGATGAGCTGAGGAAGGACGCCGAGAGCGCGGGACACACCGAATAGCACGGTGTAGTAGCCTTGCTCCGTGAGGCCGTAGTACTGGAGGAGAACACCGGAGTGGGCGTCGACATTGGGGTAAGGGTTCTTGGTCTTGCCGTGCTCCGTGAGAACACCGGGCGCGATCTTGTAGACCTGGCTGACAAGCTTGAACATGGGGTCGTCGGGCAAATGCTTCTGGGCGAACTCGCGCTGAGAGACGTAACGGGGGTCGGTCTTGCGAAGGACGGCGTGACCGTAACCGGGAACGACCTGGCCGGCCTTGAGGGTAGACCAGAGGTAGTCCTTGATGGACTCATCGCTGATGTCGTTGCCAATGGCGGCTTTCATCTTCTGAAGCCAGACGAGAACCTCCTGGTTGGCCCTACATTTTGTTAGTGAATTCAATAACCGACATGACGAATCGGATGTGTAACTCACAATCCGTGAAGAGGACCAGCAAGACCGTTAAGACCGGCGGCAAGGGAGAGGTAAGGAGAGCTGAGTGCGCTGCCAACCAAATGGGTGGTGTGCGCGCTGACGTTGCCGCCCTCGTGGTCGGTGTGGATGGTCAGGTAGAGCCTCATGAGCTCGACGAAGTCCTTGTTCTCAGCGAAGCCGAGCTGGTTGGCCAAGTTGTACGAGTAGTCCTTGTCCTTTTGGATCTCAGCGACGCGGCCGTCCTTGTAGACATTACGGTAGATCTTGGCGGCAATAGTGGGGAGCTTTGCGATGAGGTTCATAGAGTCCTCAAAGGTGTGTTCCCAGTACTGGGATTTGGGCATTCCCTTAGCATAAGCCTTGGCGAAGTTGGACTCGTGCTCGAGAGCAGTAACGGCGAGGGAGAACTGGGCCATGGGGTGGAGGTCGTTGGGGCAGCGGTCGATGAGCTCTTCGACAAATTTGGGGACATCGGAGCGGGCAGCCCAGTCGGCGGACAGGTCACGGACCTGCTGCTCAGAGGGCACCTCGCCAGTCAAGAGAAGCCAGAAGAGGCCTGCGACGTATTAGCACGGCCGTGCCAGAAAGGAGACGTTGCGTACCCTCAGGAAGAGGCTCCTGGCCGCCCGGGGCCTTGGGGAGGGCTGCCTGGCATTCGGGAATCTAGGCCAAGTCAGTTCTGATCGCCAATGCGTATAATGGGAATACCTACAGTCTTGCCACGGAAACGAATGCCCTCCTCGGAGTCAAGAACGGAACCCTGTCATTCATTGTAAGCAACATGGTCGGTAAAGCTTGGAAGCAGCGTCGTTTACCTCCCAGACGAGAGACTTGATGCCGCGGGCACCGCCGTAGACCTGATCGAGAGTGACCTCGCCGACGACCTTGTTTCCGTGCTCCCTGTGATGTGATGTCAACACTGCGATGCGAACATCCGGAGATTGGCGGTGCGTACTTGCGGAGCTTCTTGATCTTCTCGATTTCGCCGGGGAGCTTCGCGGCGAAAGTCTGCTTGAGACTCTGTAATTGATGCGTTAGAACCTGCATGGGTCGCACCGACGGAAGTTGCGCACCTGGGTCTTTCCCGTCGAGTAGCCGCGGAAGCCAGTGAAGGCGGAGGACCGCAGGGGAGTGCAAGGCACTGTGCGAAGAGCGCGAGCGCTCAATCTCAGGGAGGAGGCCATGGTTGATGAAACTCAAGACAGACCAGAAGATGGAAATGGAAGGGAGGGATGGGGGAGCGGAGGGAAAAAACTAAGATGCAATTGAACGGGCAGCTGCGATGGGACCTCCATCAAGCTTGGACCCACTAGGCGTCATGCCGCGCTCAGCACCGGCCCACACGAATCGCTTTGCCGCAGTCTCGGAGAGCGGGCATCCCCTCAAGAAGCCCGAAGAATTGACACTCGGGACAGCGGTCGCTTGCGCAGGCACGCAGCTCGTCTGTGATCTGCCGTCTCACTAGCGGTCGTAGTGCACCGGCTTGCGTACATAGGTCAGGTGAAGCCATATGCCCCTACGTATCCATCTCGATATCAGCAAGTAAAATTCTGCTGCCGGCTCTCGCGCCTCCCTACCAAGGTGCAGATTGCACGCTCCTAGAGTGCACACATGCAGTAAATGCCGCGGCTATAGTCACGTGGTGCCATTAGGTAAGAGAGGCGCGCCAGGTCGCCCTTGGCCTTTACGACTCGCTGCTCCCCTCACTTACCTATCCACATCCACACACACACAGACACACACAGCAGCTGTTGAAGCATTAGACCGGCCAACTTTGCACGCCCGCTCAACCCCTCTTGTTCGCATTCACGGCTCTATTGAACCTGTTGCTGCGACGCCTGCCGCCGTGTGGACCGTCGCGCAACTGCTCTTTTCGTAGGTCTCATACGGCAGCCGCCAGCTCAGCTTGCTCGAGGACAGCGCGAACGTAGCCTTGATCCCTCACCTGGCCCTTATCCGCCTGCGTACCACTTTACCTACTTTCCGTGCCAACTAGACTACAGAGCAGCGTGTCTGCCGGGCTTCTTCATTTCCACTTCATTGCACCCAGCCGCCGAAGTTTCTTTGCTGTCGACCTTGATCTAGATCACTTGCAGTCACAAGCTTCCGCACGCTCGACCCTTGACCCATACCTTGTGGGCATTCGCAGTACGGCATGGCTGCGATGGAGGAGTTGGAGACTCTTCTACAGTCGCTGCAGGCACTGAAGCCTCCCGGCGTTACAGGCCCAAAGATCAAGGAAATCACACTAAAGAGTGTCGATAACGTACAGGTATGCCGGCTAGATCATGCGCTCGCCCGTTGTCGCGTCGATTCCCTACTAAGTCTCTGCGCTTGCTTGTAGTCCGATGCCCTTATCGTCCAGAAGATCGCCCAACAATTCAGAGCCAGCCCCGTTACCCATAAGCTTGGAGTTTTATACGTTGTAGACTCTGTAGCCCGCCAATGGCTGGATCGCGCTCGAAAGACAGGCCAAGCCGTCTCTCGCAACGCTGCCCCCGGCACGTTTGCGTCGGGCGTACAGAAGATCACCGATGTGCTTCCGAGTTTGATGACCGATCTCATTCAGTCCGCACCAGACAACCAAAAGGACAAGATTTCGAAGCTGCTCGACATTTGGGAGCGCGGGCAGACATTTCCCCCAGATATGCTTGCTGGCTTCAAACAGCAACTGAACAAGCCTAAGAACAGTAAGACTAGCTCCAATCCCCTCACCTTGCCTTGGTCTGCTTTCCCACTAACCACGCATCGCAGCCACTTTTACACCACCAGGTAGTCCGCCTAAAGGCTTCAAGGCGCCCTCTGGCTCTAACGGCTCGACTAACCCACAGCCAGCTGCTCCCCCAGCAGCTCTTGCAGCAGTACCTCAGGATGCAGGCGCTCTACTTGCCGCCTTGGCCGGCCTTGGACAGCACACCGCGCCAACTAACCCTTTGCCTGTAGCTCCACCAGCGCTTCCATTCCCACAACACATGATACCTGTACCACCGCCTGGATTTGTACCGCCTCCGCCACCGCCCGTGGCAGCCAACCCGCAGCCCAATGGAAATCCAACACAGCCCGGTGGGATGGAGCTTGCAACCCAGATACTTCAAGCTATGCAAGCCGGCCAGATCGGCACAGAACAAGGAGTCCAAATATTGCGTGCATTGGCCCAGTCTCAGAATGGCGGTGTTCCTTTTCCGCCACCGCAGCCTGCAGCCCCGTTGCAAGCACCTCCGCCTCAGAATGGAGCTCAGCCTGAGCGGTTTGAGCAAAACGGCAGTAGATTCCGGGACCGTAGTCGATCACCTGATTTCAGTCGCAATCACCAGTCTCCACTGCATAGATCGCCACCCGCCCGGCGCGATAGTCCAACTTACGGGGTCTACGACCCGAATGCAGGTGCTGAAGGCAACACTATGAACCGCCATGATCGTGGTGAACGGGGCCGCGGTCGGGGTAGGAACCGCGGCGGTCGTAATGATCGTAATGAATATCGTCAACGTACGCCTCCTCCACCAAGGCGACCTAGTCCTGCCGGCAATGCGTATCGTAATGGTTCGTCGAAGTTCATAGATTGGGACCGCACACTGCCGCGTGATCACATCAAGGTTCTTAGCCGTACACTTTTCGTAGGTGGTGCTGGTGGGAGCGAAGATGAGATTCGGAACATCTTCGGCCGGTTCGGTAAAGTGCAAAGCTGTATTGTCAATCAAGATAAACGCCACGCCTTCGTCAAGATGCTGACACGCCCGGACGCGATTGCTGCGAAAGCGGGCATGGACAGTATCCAGGATCCCGCAGCTCTGTCAAAGGCTCGTCAGGTATGTCTCAAGAGCCTGTCACCCCAAGATACGTAATGCACAGTATGGGATATTGACTGACGCACGTAGACGCGATGGGGCGTAGGGTTTGGTCCGAGGGACTGCAGTGACTACGCCACTGGCATCAGCGTGATCCCCATATCTCGGCTCACTGATGCCGACCGCAAGTGGGTACTGACCGCAGAGTATGGAGGAACGGGTGGTGTGGCATTGGAGGAGGGCATGGTCATTGAGGAGCCTGATATCGAGATCGGTGCTGGAGTGTCTTCCAAGGGTAAGTACCACAGCACAGATCGTTGGTATTGCGTGCAGTGTGTTCACCCAGGCCAACTGTGCGAATGCCAACGATCAAGTACTGTCTCCCGTGGAAGCAACTGCTAACTTGAGCGCAGCCATTAGTAGACGAGTGCCTCCGGAGGCCGGGCGAGGCGGTCGTGGGGGGTATAGAGGGCGTGGCGAGCCTGACAACAACCGCTTCCGTCGCGTAGATCGCCCTGCTCCGCATGATACCCGACATATCTCGCCCCGAGCGGAGCAAGCCGTCGCGGTGCCTCCTGCAGTACCCGGGTTCGGCTTTCAGCTGCCATTCCAAATGAACTAGCGACGAGCATAGGGCCGTGCTGTTTGTTTTGCTCACCATAAGCGGCTTCACAGCGCTACTTAGTGATGAGATTCGTGCGCACAAACATATCATGCTCGTGCGAGGTGCCAATTTCGAGCATACTCGACGGGCGGCGGGCTTTTGTCGACACTTTCGTGCATTGCAAGGCGTAGGCGGATGATTCAGCAACTCAGCATATGATCCTGGAGGTGCTGCCCTTCCCGGGCTTTTTATAGGCACTCGTGCATGTATCACTAGGAGCGGTTTTAGCGTTACAACAAGGCAGATGATAATCCAAAAGCACATTCGTAGAGTTCGATGATGAATTTTGTTTGTTTTGCTATGTGGTCATTGTTTGAGACTACTGTGCATCCCAGGTCAACTTGAAGCGGCCCTCAGCATTCGTGTACTCCTTCAAACACGTCAATACCTCGTCGGCACTCAAGGCCTCGACTAGAATGCCGGCATTTGTGGGCGCAATAAAGCCAGAGCTCACGGCATTCTTCACCCAATCCAACAGACCACTCCAGTACCCATCGACATTATAGATGACCACAGGCATATCGTGTATGCCCAGCTGGTTCCACGTCGTAACCTCCATCAGCTCCTCCAGGGTGCCGTAGCCGCCGCTCAGCGCCACGAAGCCGCCCCCAGGCCCGCCCTCAATCACCTCCTTGGCCATCATCTGTTTGCGCGTGTGCATATCCTTGACGACGGTGGTCCGGCCGTAGATGGTCTCGTCGATCTTGTGGGAGAGCGGGTCGGCCGGGTCGTCGTTTTGCTCGTATTTGACGAGCGGGGCGGGGATGATGCCGTGGACGGAGGCGGGCCCAGAGAGAGAGACGAGAGTGCGGGCTACCTCGCCCATGAGGCCGACTGTGCCGCCGCCGTACACGAGCTTGATGTTGGAGGCATGCAGGGCTTGGGCGAGGGACCGGGCGGCGGCGAGGTGGGCGGGGAATTTTCCCGGGGCAGCGCCGCAGAAGACGCAGACGACGGGTTGGGGGGTGTTGGTCATGGCGGGAGGTGGGTTTTGGGGGTCAATTGGTCGTGGCTGAGGAGTTTCCTTGGTTGTGGCGGAGACGGTGCCTGGAGAGCGATGGTGGGGGTATCTGGTGTATGTTGAAACGGAAGGAAAGTGCGAAGAGTCAATTGAGAGAGCGAAAGAGAGGGACGAAGAAGCAAGGAAAGCGTAGCAACGTTACAAGGTCAAAGTTGAGTCATGTCATTCCGAGTGGAGAGGTACAACGGAGCAGCAGTGACGATGCCCCTCGTGGCGCGAATCGCTGGACGCAGAAGATGCCAAAGACCCCCCACGCCGGTGGGCTCGTCCTAACGCGAACAGGCCGCGCTACCGCAGAGAAGAAAACCGCCGTCCTCCTGGCGGCACAAGTTAACGAGCAGGCCTCTAAATAATAGCAGGCAGGCCTGTAAGGACGTTGCAACTAACCGCATTGTCTTAACCCTTACGTAACCTACTTTGCCTCGCCTATGCGTATATTAAACTTTAAAGAAAATAAAGATAACTTAACTTTAAAAGCTATTTTATCTTTAAAATAATAGCTTTTTTCTTTAGAATTTATGCGTATTAAAAAGACGATTAAAATTAAAGATAAACCCTTTATTTTAATAACTTTTTCTTTAAAAATTAATAATTTCTTTATAGTTAACGTTACTAGTAAAAAGGGTGACTTACAGGCCTGCCCGCTATTATTTAGAAGCCTGCCCGCTATTATTTAGAAGCCTGCCCGCTATTATTTAGAAGCCTGCCCGTCAACTCGTGCCCCTCCTGGCCTCCTTTCCTATCGCGACAAGCTTCGCCAGAGAACAGCCACAGCCATGCCTGAGCAACGCCGCCAGGAAGAGCCGCAGCAGGGCGGTGCTGGAAGTGTACGTCTGTCCCCGGCCGCTGCAGCCTCAGGTCTCCCCGCAACGCCGCATGGTGGCTGACGGTGCTTGTGCAGGTTATCAGGACAGTGATTCAGAGCGTCGGCATCTTCTTGCTCATCCAGTTCGCTACCAAGCAGTTCTTGCCCCAGACGCAGTCCTCTGGCGCTGCCGACCCCGCGAGAAGCGGCGCCACCGTCCCCAATTCGAAAGTTAGCATCCCGGCCTTTGACGACCGCCCGAATCAGCTCAACCATGGCGCCGTACGCAGCGTTATCCCGCAGAGCATTGCGCCCATGTGGCCGGTGGGAACCGAAGTCGACATATCCATGTACATCTCGCCGTCCATCGCCATGCCCCCGCTCAAGTCGCTGCCCAAGGACACGTTGTTGATCGAGGAAAAGGGCTTCAAATTCGGAGACTACAAGGAGAACAGGGAGATCCAGACCGAGTTCAAAGTGCCAGCCGCCGTCCAACGCAACGCTACCCTCTGGGCGCATTTTTACGTCGCCCAGAGCGGCTGTGTGCTCGACCCTACACGTCCGGACTACGACAAGACGAAAGCATACCATATGATTCGCCCCTTGACCGAATATCTGCCGAAGAAGAAGGTCCGCCAGACGAGGAATCTGCTATCAGATATGCCGGCTTCGGCGGATGGCGAGGAAGAGAAGACGTCCAAGGTGATTGCGAGCTATTATCATTCCAACTTCTCAATCAGCATGGTGCCGGATACTGGCGTGGCTAACTTTCCGTCGATGCATGCGGGTGTGAGGGAGTTCTTCCAGCTTGACCAGACGGGCTCTAGGGACGCTACCGGTCAGCATGGATGGTACTATCCGGTGCTTTTCACGAACACGTTCTGGCAGCTCAAGAAAGATATGATTGAGCTCAATGACACGGTACGTCGCCCAAATATGCATCTTTCTGAACCGTACGCTAATTCTATCCTTTTAGGTCAAGACGCTGCCATTAAATGTCCAGCTCAACAATCTTGCTAACTGGAAGTTCAACCTCTACGCCTCCATGGAAGCGAACATTCGCGCCAATGCAGCTGCTGCCGCGGCAGGCCAAACTAACGTAGCCGGTGGCGATGGATCTGAGATGGAGATGTTCAAGGAGATTCTCATTGACAGTAACTCGTACCTCCTCGCTGTCACCGCCGTGGTCTCTGTCCTACACATGATCTTCGAGATGTTGGCCTTCAAGAACGACGTACAGCACTGGCGGAAGAAGAAGGACAACGTGGGTACTTCAGTGCGCACTATCCTCGCCAACGTCTTCATGCAGTCCATCATCTTCCTCTACCTCATCGACAACAACGAGAACACATCCTGGATGATCCTCTTCGGCCAAGGCATGGGTATCGCAATCGAGGCATGGAAGATCACCAAGTCGGTCAACGTGCGCGTGCGACCGACAGCCCCGGGCTCGTGGTTGCCTTACTCCGTTGTCTTCGAAGACAAGCACGTCCTCTCCGAAACCGAGAAGAAGACGGAGGAATACGACGAAATCGCGTTCAAGTACCTTACCTGGGTCGCAATCCCGCTCCTCGTTGCCTACGCCGTCTACTCCCTCATCTACGACACGCACAAGTCCTGGTACTCTTTCATCATCACCACGCTCGTCGGCTCCGTCTATGCTTACGGTTTCCTCATGATGGTACCCTCACTCTACATCAACTACCGCCTCAAGTCGGTGGCGCATATGCCCGGTCGCGCCATGACGTACAAGTTCCTAAATACCTTCATTGATGATTTATTCGCATTTACGATCAAGATGCCTACGCTGCATCGTCTAGCCACTCTGAGAGACGACGTCATCTTCTTTGTGTATTTGTATCAGACATGGACTTATAAGGTGGATTATACCCGTGTCAATGAGTTTGGACAGGGTGGTGACGAGGAAGAAGAGGAGGAGAAGAAGGCCAATCAACCGTTGGCGGCACCCGCGGGTGGGGAGAAGGGATTAAAGGTCCCTGATCAGGAGAAAGTGGCGAAGGTAGCAAAGCAGAAGGAAGAGAAAGCAGCGACGGCGACGGGGAGCCAGAAGAAGGGGGAGGGGAGGAAGAGGAAGTAGGGCGGCGCAGGGGTTGGGTTGTTGTGCGTAAATGACGCTTTGCAGCCGCTGATTTTGATGACCTTGAGGTATATATAGAACTTGGCATTCTTATCGAAGATAATTGATAGATCTGTAATACTACACTATCGATATTGGACGTTGCGGGCAAACAATCGTGCCTTGCAAGTGTCATGCGGCATGCGTACAGTACTAGGACCGGACGAAAATTTGAGTACTGTGTGTTACCCCAGAATACGCAATACCAAGACGGACTCTCACTCAAACTTTGGATCCCGTGGCTGTACCCATCTTGAGACAAAGATTGTATTCATCTCATCCCCCTTCGCTCTGCTACATGTGTATATAACCCCCTTCGATCTTCCGTTACTCTGTCTTTTCTTTCTCACACTATGCGCCTGGCTTTGGGGTTACTAAAAGCATACAGCCTAAAAATGCATGTGGTGCTCTGAGCTCTCCTCGGGACTAAAAAAAGGCGAAGGAACGACGCATGGTGCTAGTCTGCTGGCTGCGGCTTTGAATCAAAATCAATCAAGAGTGGAACCCATAGTGGTGTGGTGTGGCGTGGTCTCCAAAGGGTGGATTAAAAAGCGCGGTCCTGGATTGTCATGGGGACTGGGGGGCATGCGGGTGCTGCTTGGAAGAAAACTGGCAGCCAAAGAGTTAGATGGAGGGGAGGGGGGAGTGTTTGCGTTTCATTGGGCAGAACATCGACAAGCCAATCAATGACTGCCCAATGGGTGCTATGTGTGAGGCAGGTCGCATTGAAACAAGTCTGGAGAAGGTGGAATGAAGGGTCATGGGGGTGTGAAGTTTTCCGCCTCGCGAAAAATTCAGACAGGCGGAAAGATGTGGGTATCTGGGTATGTGGGTGCGGTGGCGTGGGCTTGCTCTGAATAAAAAACAGAGACAGGGACTTATCATGGAGGCGGTTGGACGTTCTATTCTGTCTTGGTGTTCCAACAGAGTGGATGTATGGAAATGTGGGTGCGAGGCGGAGAGGCCTGCTCGGAGTGCAAGACAGAGACCGGACAATGATGGAGGCGTTGACTTTTCTGTCTTGGTATCTAAAAGGAAACCAAGATTGCGTATGCGGGTACAAGTTGGATCCGGCATGCTCAAAGTAAAAACAAGATTCCGGAATAGTTATGGAGGCGTGGACGTTGCTGTCTTGGTATCAAGAGAACGCAACAAACCATATATGTGAAGGAGGGCGTCGAATTTGCCTCCTAAAAAAAGAACTTTTTTATACTGGTTCCCATGGGAGAGTGTTCCTTCTGCTCTTCCTAGCAGGATAGTTCTCAAAGCATCAATATGCGACTACATGTCCGAATTAACCTCCTAAGAAGGACGATGCATGCCTTCATGGAGGTGCAAGCTTCTTTTGTCCATAACGCATCAATCACAATGGCTCCGGGAGGTATACATGCGAGCGCCCTTCCAATTTCCCCCCAAAAACTTATTGCGCATGTGTTCATGGAGATGTATCCTGCCTACTTTGATATAAAACTGGTTCCCAGGATTTTATGCGCGGCGTGCGTGGAATACGCCCTCTTCTTCATGCTTAAGGGTACTTGGCTCTGCTGCAGTGCATCTGGTGACTCCGTCCGTCATGTCATAGCGGAGAGTGAAGAAAGACTCACGTGTCCGGTAGTCCTAGAGGAGTATATAAACACCTCTTTTCGTAGTAGAAGGTTCTTCTTCACATTGCATAGCTCGTGGGTGTTGACTAAAAGCTTCCCATACAGTACCTGATGCTGTGCTGGCGTTGAGTCTAAAACGCAACGATGCAAAACTTGATGGAGAGTCTGTGAGAGACTTTCTTGACTGAAATGCACAGAGGGAGTGCTTATAGAGGTGGATCGGACTCGTGTCGGCTTTGGCTTTAAAAAAAAACTCTCCCATTTCATATGATGCCTTGTTTCTGTGGAAGAGAACCCGAACATTACGAATGGGTTGTTCTATTAGTGTTGCTACAACTCGCCATCATCTCTCAATGATGATTAAAAGCATCGTAATTTCTCTATAGTTACTAGGTGCTCTGAGAAAACTAGACAAAGAATACTCGCTAGGAGTATAAAAAGCTTCCTTCCGTGCGTACAGACTTCTTCTTTACGCAGCACCTTGTTTACTAGGTATATTAAAAAAGACAATACAAACCCAGATGTGGTTCTCTGTCCAGGTCTAAAATAAGCCAGCAAGCGCAACATGGCTTGGTTTGGAGGTGTAGCAATAAGCCGTTATTACTTATCAACAGTGATGATCTGCATCATGCGTTCCCCACTGTTTCTTTAGCTCTATACAATATAGACGTGGGGAGGGACTGGATTGGAAGTGTAAATGCTTCGTTTTGTGCGTTAAATGCTTTTTTATTTCACCACATTTCAAGTACTAAGTTAGTTAAAAGGTAAACAAAGGCAACCAATGGTCTGGTTTGATCGTCTCCCGATCCACCAATATATATATCTATGAACTTGTTTGCGGAGGTGCGTTATTCGTCAATTCTAGTGTCAATGATGCACATCGTACGTTTCTCAGCTACCACTCATCTACAAAGAATAGGCGTAAGAGGAAGGTCCTTGAGGGTATAAAATGCTTCGTGTCTGGCGCAGAAGACTTCTTCTTCACACAACAACTCAGGCACAGGTATGAATAAAAACTTCCGGGACATGCCTGTATGATTTAGAAGTACCAATGAAACCAGTCATGGCTTTCTGGGTGAAGTGCTCCTAATCAACTGATATCAAAGGCAGCCTCGCTCCATGACACCTGGGGTGAGTAGCGCGGGTTTTAAACTGCGCTCGTCGTAGTTTTGGGTAGTATATAGTGTTTGGAAGACCGTTAAAAAATTCTTGTGATGTTGGTGTTGGTGGTGACGCCGTTCATCAGTAATTAACATCACCAAAACTCGTACTTCCAGCGAAAGGGGCGATGATATGAGCCGAAAAGGCATATATAAAGCCCTCTTTCTACCCTAGAACTCTTCTTCCTTACAAATTACTACAAGCATTTGCTCCGCGAAACAAATCAAGTTTCGCTTTCTCGATATGCGTCTTGTTTGGATATAAAATGAATTTTATCAAACTGATGGAGGTGGCCGTGTCTTGGGGACCAAAAGCTGACATGGCACTGCCGATGAGGATTTTGGTGGCCTTCGACTCTGCAATATTCTAGTAACATGGTGGCTGATGACTGGTGACTGCGTCACGGCCGCGCGTCAACATGTCAATGTTTAGTGTAGGTGATAGTGATGGCGGTGCGCATCGTGTGCCACAAGGCATGCTATTACAGCCTATAGAGCGACACCAAATCCCATTGGACGAGCGCATCTCTAACGAGTATTGAAGATCTTTGTCGTGTTAAGATTCTAACTAAGGTTAAATCCGCACTATATATAGAGAGGAGTAAAATAGAAGGCACTAAAACCTAGTACTTAGTATATAGTAGTAGTAACAAAATATATATAAAATAATAATAATTTTATTATTAATATTCTGCTTAGTAGTATTAGCAATAGTAATTAATAGATAGTCTAGTATAACTAAGTTACATATTATCTCTTAACTAGTAAACTAAAGTAATAAAATAGTTAGGTTAGTTGCTATTATAATTATTGTCGTTGTTATTACAGCGCAAAATATTATTAAAGAAACTATTAATTACATAACACAGTGGTCAGTCAAACAGCCAGCCTAGGATCACGTAACATTACAGATTAACCCTAGGGGAGAGTCTCTAACAAGTATATAAAGACATTTTCTGGCTATAGATCGAGCTCTTTACGCACAATAACAGCACGGTGTCGATTGACTAAAAGTGTTCGCGGAAGGGATCATGGGTCTTTTGGTGCTCTAGAAACGCGTTCACAACCGACCATGGAGCGGGAGATGTGTGCCTGCAACTTCGCTGAAGAACGTCCGATGTGAGATACATGTGGTGGGAGAGACTGACTAGACGAGATATTAAGGCTCAGATTTTGAACATCTCTTCGTGCGTGTGATGATGCGCAGCATCGAGGTTGCGAAACTCCAATTCCTGCCTCCGCTAGTCTACTCTAGTAGGCGTGAATTCTGACCTTAAGCGCCTATATAAAGCCTGTTTCCTCTCTACTTGTTTTCCGCACAGCACCTTTTTCTACTGATAACTAAAATATCAGAAATACAGACGATATGGTGTTTTCTCTGGGCCCTAAAACCTCCTCTAGAGGCAAAATATGGCGAGACGACACAGGCTTCTGTGCTTGTCATGCTGACGTTTTACATGCTTGCTCTCGACCAGAGTAATTGTCTTCATCTCATCGCATCCAGTTCGACATTGTCTGAGTGCTGTCACGCAACCGTTTCCTCCTTCCATTTTCGACACAACCTGTTCGCTTCGCCGACCCACCGCTAGATAAGTGACGTCGCCTATCCACCAAGCAAGTCCTTGAGCCGCTTCTGATCAAGAAGCTCACCCTCTACCAAACGACCTGTTTCTTTCACCTCGCCATTAACACGTTCGTATCGCACAACTGCCGGAATAGCACGTACGTTCCACTTGGCCCGATAGATGTTTGTCAAGTCTTTCCACCTGTAATTATAAGTCAGCCAACACTGCAATACTACGTATAGGTGCTTCACAGGCAAAACACAACATACTCCGGTTTCTGCCCAACATGCACATACGCAGCCCTAGGGCCACCCTCAGCCGAAAACGCAGCCTGAATCAGCGGCAGCGCAGCTCTAACATCAGGACACCACGGCTGCTTCGTCGCAGGATCCGTAGACGAAATGAAGACGAGAAAGAATGTCGCGTCAGGGTCGTCCGCTAGGGGCAGATCTTGAGCGGTACTCGGCAGCTTGAAGTGTTCCTGGATCGGCATTTTGCATGTAAAGGGCGACGGGGAAAGACAAGAGGGGCGACTATGTGATCTGTCCTTTACGAAATATGCGAGACGCTTGTGCTAAGTGTTTGTGCTTGCTGTTTGCGGATGGCGTCATTGGAGCGGCGTTTAGGAAATGGCCTATGTGGGGCTAACACGCTACACAATGTAAGCTAAATTACTGGTCTTCGCAAATACAAATGTACGATGCAAAACACGTACCTTCGCCTGATACGATTCGGCATAATACTTCTGTAACTCTCTATCACGGGCGACAAACAGGAAATCATCGTGAGCTATATAAAGTCCATTCCACTCTCCTTTTATCTACACACTCACTTCTAGAAACGATCACAGAGAGCTTTCATGCTCCATCTCTAATACCCAAAAACACGATGTGTTTAGAAATGCGTCCGTAACGATGTCATGCGTGAGAGACAGCAGTCCAAGCTTAAAGCCATGCCTCACTAAAACACTAGTCAATACATGCCATGTGTCTGTTCGAGTCTCCAGTCCAAATAAAAAACCCTGCAACTCAAAGATTATAGAGCGTCTGGAAGAGCAACAATGCACAATCAAAGCTTCTAATGCCGCTGTTCACGACGTTGCGCGCGATCGACCAAATACCATGAGACCTATTTCATGAGCGAGACTCTCGCACCAGGAACTGGTAATAATTATCTCTTATAAGCTCGGTAGTCTCCCCATTTGCTAAATTAGCATAGAGTTAGCACATTAGAAACTATATAAACCCCTTTTTGCACGTAAAGAGGCAGGAGATTAAATACGCTAATCTAATCTATCTAGGCAAAGTTATAGTTAAATTAGGAAATGCCCAGTTTGTTCTGTACATATTTGCGGCATTCTCACAATAAAATTCTAAAAGTCGAGGACGGAAGCTTCATGTTCTGGACTCAAAAAAGAACTTCGATCCTCTCTATGGAAGACGTTTGGTCTGGCCCGATATCGCTGATGCAGCACTGAGACAAAGGTCCAATCCCCATGTATTATCCCTGTATGGGTAATACTAACAGACGTGACGACCAACAAGTTAGTTGGTGAGATACCCGTATAGCGAGGCAATATCAAGGCTGAGTGTACATAATCTTTCGCCCTGCCACGCAAACATATGATGTAAGGTGGTAAGATTCTATGGGTCACTGCACAAAGGTACCTGGCTGAAGTTTTTCTCATGCTGTGTTATCTTACGATTACGCCATTGGGGCCACAGAAAAGCCTCTGAAAATCAGTACTTCCATGATGGGGTATATCCATGTGCCAAACCCAAACACCATAAGTCAGTAAGCCGGATAAACAGTCGCAGCACCCGGATATGAAAGCTCTTTTAGCTGGTAACGAAGCCCGAAGGAACTTGGAGAGATCGCGCCTAAGCAGCAGCAGAGTCCGCCCTCACTTTCTCCGGGTATGCCCATTCATAAAAGTCGAACCTATTCCCCTTGGACTCCCCCTCGAAGTGCTCAATAAGCTTCTCGGGAGTCATGACCTCGTCGATGTTCGTAATCGTTTCTTTCCAGTCTACCTGCTCTGGCTCAGTATGCACGACAAAGTACTGGCGATAGTTGCGCCGTTCCGTGACAACCAGCCCAGAGTAGAGGTGCGCCATCTCTGTATTAGCTTCATACTGAGAATGAGCGAGCGCCTCGTAGAAGAAGATGGTGTCGTTGCGACGTGGGGAGATAATGGGGAGGAAGTCCAAGCGACGGTCGTCGGCGGGATGATCGTCGGTGCCGTCAGGTAGGATATAGCCGCTGTCATTGAGAAGTATGTAGAGCTTCTCACGGCTGATATAGGGGTCAGCATCAGCAGGCTTTCGGATCTTTAGATTGTAGACTCACCTAACATGATTCGGATCTCCTGCTTCAATCTCAGCCTCGTGCTGGAGACACATATCACCCATCCACTGCATCAGCTCCGGTCGTACAGCAAGTCGCCAGAGCAGTATTCCGTCATCGATGTACATCCCTGGCACGACATCGCTCTCTACTTGCCTGCATTTCTCAATCTTGGCGAAGAACAGTTCGACGATCTTCAAAGCGAGTTGCGGCTTATTCTCGAAGACATCATCTGTAATATATATCACGCCGCCATGAGGAAAAATCGAGAAGCGGCTATACTGCCGGTCTTGTGGAGAGGTGGGATCCCACAGGTCACACTCCGCCCCTTCTTGGAAGCCGATCGACCATAGCCGCACTTGTCCCCTCAGCACGTCTCCAAATCCCGGGAGCATCGAGTAGCCTTCGAAATCCGGGTGCACGATGATTACACCACTCCCCCCATCGAGAATCTGCCGCTTGAAGTCATCCCATGACTGGTCGCTCCAGCCGTTGAAAACTTTGACGTGGTGCATCCACAGCCACCGTGTAAATATCTCGTGCTCCTCCATGTGCTCTTCCGAGTTAAAGAAAAGACAAGCCCTCCTATCTGCTACGACATCGGTCTTCTCGTCTCCGTTGCACCTGAACATCTCGTCAAAGTCAAGCTTACAAGCTGCTTCGATCGTGTTCTTCATTTCTATAGTAGACATGACCGTGATTGGAGGAGTATCAGTACGCGATGGTACTGGAGAGGGAAGCCTGTCGTATGTTAGCTGCGTAATTTCGGGAAGAATCTCCTCTCGTGCTCTAGATCGAGAGTCTGATTGCTTGGGGGACGGTTCCATTGGGATCGGTAATTGTCCTTCAAGCTCAGAGTGTGGTTCCGGGATATGTTCATCCATTGGGATTGGCACACCAGCTTCTTCAAACTGAACGCGGGCACTCCTCGGTTGCCACCCTGGTGGAGGTTTCCAAAACCTTGGTGGATCCGCAACATAGCCAGTATCTCTATGTTGGAATGGACAGTCTGGTTTGGTACATGTACTCTCTTTCCAGAAAAAACAGGTCAACATACGTCGCGGTATTCCATGGTTTGCAAATGGTTGCGTATGAGTATATGCGTGTGGAGCAACTGCAGGTGCTGGAGGGCGAAGGTTCGTGGCACCGGAAACCGGTCTTTCCAGGGTATCAATAGTTTCATAGGCACGTCCTTTAGTGTTTCCAAGCGTACCAGTGTTTCTGTGTGCGTAATTGCACTCGTCCTCACTTCTCGTGCAGCCGTTCGGATCCCTTAACCAGTACCAACAAGTGACGTTGGGGTGATTGGCCCTCGTGGCAACCTTGGATCCCGTACCATGTTCTTCTTTATCCCCGGGACGTTCACTCTTGTCTATTTCGACCGGTTTGGATTTGTCCGGGTTTCCCAGCAATCCCGTGTTCTCATGGGCGAAATTACAGTCCTCCGCGCTTTTCTCGCAACCACTGTTCCCACGAAGCCAGAAAAAGCACGTTACAGGCCTTTCGGCATACTTAGGAGGGACTTTACCATCCCAAGAAGTAGCCTTGTACGGTTTGCCGGAGGGATCTTTCTCTCGATGAAGGAACCGACATTTCTCCGCTGCGCATAGGTCAAAATCAGGCTCGTACGCATTTGTGTCTGTAACTCACCTGTGAACGGGCATGTAGTATATTTCCAATCAAAACACATCAATGGAATCTTGCCAACTTCATATGGTTGCAAAGTATGCGTAGCTCTCAGTGTCTGAGTGATGTCCTCACGATCGACTTCCTGGACGCGGCGTCGACCCAACTCGCGACGGGCGTAAGGGTTGTCATTTGTTTTAGTACGAGGAGGTCTCTCTACAGGTTTGGGAAGACCGGATGGATTACCGTTGATGAAATCGAGGGCAGCGGGATCAGGGGTACCTTCAGCGCGAGAGCGCTTCTCTGCCAGACCACGAAAGTGCCAAGTAGTGAAATGTTTATCACTAGCCCACGGCTTTCTCGTCGGTTGCTTTGGCTCATTGAGAAGCTTAATGGGGGCTGGAAGCCCAGCCCCTGCCGCGCTTTTCTTGGGTTTGTTTGACTGTTCCACGGCTGTAGACGTGTTGCGTGCAGTTCCTCCTGCAGACACTGCTGTCGTACTTGGCTTGTTAGTTGATGGGTCGGCCTTAGATGATGCTGCGTGAACAGTGCTGCCGGTACGGCGTGCAGTGTCTGCAGTAGACTTTTTTCCTATCTCGTTCCCACGCTTCGGCTGTGGTCGCACTGCCGTTTCCTCGTCATCCGCAGTCAGATCTACCACCGAGACTGATCTACGCTTCTCTTGCTGCAAAGGCGTGCGTTCGGAAGACTTGGGCAAAGAGGCAGCAGTTCTAGATTGCTTGAGCTTTGGCTGTGGGGAGGAACGTCGCGATTGCTTTTGTTTATCGGCTCCGCGTTCGCTTCGGATCGGCCTCGGCTTCGTTTTGGCTTGGTCCAAAGAGCCGGTGTCGTCCCCGGAAGGCTCTTCTCTGGGGGAGGTCTCTACAATGGGCAGCGTGCGCTGCTTCTCTTTTTGTCCGCTCCGGAGTAGTCTCGCCTTGCCTTTGGCTTGTTTCAAAGAGCCGGTGTTGTCCTCGGAAGACTCTTGTTCTGAAGAAGTGTCTGCAATGCGCGTCTTACGCTGCTGCTTTTTTGGTTCGCTCCTGGGTTGTCTCACCTTGTGTTTAGCTTGTCCGAAAGAGTGGGAGTCGTCATCTGAATAAGCTTCATCCGAGGACGACTGTACAATTGCGAGTTTACGGCGGCTCTTATCCTTTCCGGTGAAGGCAGAATCTGATTCTCTGATACCTTTGGCTTTGCTTCCAGTGTTGCTGGAGGTAGACCGGCGTTCGTGCTTGGCTTTCTGGTCTGATGGAGCAACCCTCCTCGCCACTCCCTTTCTTTGCAACTTTCTCAATTCTGCCCTCTTTCGTTTCCGGATTTCCTTGGCGCGTTCTGCTCTTTTTTGGGCTTCTTCGAACTTTCGGTAGTTAGTGTCGGCGAGCTTCTTGAATCCTCGTTCACCCAGTTCAGCGCGTTTAGCTTCCCATGCCGTGTACGCGGGGGACTCTCGCTCGCCGGTGATCTGCTCCAGAGGGACCCAGTCGGACCTATTAGGTCAGAGGGGTCGGCATAGCTGAACACAGAGGGGTGACTTGCCTGTGGATTGGGTAATCTTTCCACTTGATCAAATATTGCTCCTCTCGGTGTCCATTCCGCACGACGACGTTTTCATCTATAATCTCCTGGACGGCAAATTCGTGATCAGCAGAATGCGCGCTCGAAATGGTCGAGGCGACCGATTCCACGTCGGTATTATATGCCGCGGCTTCTCTTGAAGCCTCGTCCATGCTGCGCGGCGGCACCAACGAGACGGCAATGAAGAACGACTGTGATTGGCCCGCGATTGCGAGACGTAAAAGCTCAGAGGGCGCATGCAGCGTCAGCCACCCGGCCGTCTCCGAAATTCGCGCCGAATTGGCCCAGTGAGGTCACGGGAGCCTGCGGGCTGGGGGTTGTTGTTTGCAGCTTTGTTTGCGACTTTGCGTGAGACGGTTGTTGTCGTGTGGGCAGCCGTGAAGGGGAAGTCGCGCTAGTGGTCATTCACGTGACGCCACCCGCATGTACCGCCGCAGCTGCATTGTGCTTGACGAGGCAACCAAATAGTGCCCCTCAACTCCGAGCCCGCTCACCATCCTACCACGACGGCTGCACCACCGCGCTCAGCACCCTGCACTGCACCACCGCACCCCTCGCCATAGCACCGCGTCTCTGCTGCCGACCGTCCAGCCCGCTGCCCTCCGCAGACGCTCCCCCCACCGCTACTTGGACTGATCTGCGCACCCGCCTGCGCCCACTGCAACCATGGCGAACGACGAATATGATGTGAGCCCCCACCCCTCTTCGAGCGCATGCAAGCACACTGACGCCGCCTGCAGTTTCTCTTCAAGGGTACGTCCCCCCGCCACATGCCCGCGGGCCGCCGTGCTAACCCCCGCAGTCGTCCTCATCGGAGACTCAGGCGTCGGTAAATCCAACCTGCTGAGTCGATTCACTCGCAATGAGTTCAATCTCGACTCCAAGTCGACCATCGGCGTCGAGTTTGCCACGCGGTCCATTCAGGTGGACTCCAAGACCATCAAGGCGCAGATTTGGGATACTGCCGGCCAGGAACGATACCGCGCCATCACATCAGCCTATTACCGCGGCGCCGTCGGCGCGCTCCTGGTCTACGACATCAGCAAGCACCAGACATACGAGAACGTAACCCGATGGCTGAAGGAGCTACGCGACCACGCTGACTCTAACATCGTCATTATGCTGGTCGGTAACAAGAGCGATTTGAGACACCTACGGGCTGTGCCTACCGAGGAGGCTAAGCAGTTTGCGAGTGCGTACAAGGCCTCTGCATTATTCTAAAGCGCTGCAGAAGGGATGCTGACGCTCTTTTTCTAGGCGACAACAACCTCTCCTTCATCGAAACGTCCGCCTTGGACGCCAGCAACGTTGAGCTGGCCTTCCAGAACATTCTCACAGGTATGTCGTAACCGCCCTCATCTCATTATTCCCGCTATATCAAGGGAAAACGATCTGACAAGGGCTATAGAGATCTACCGCATCGTTTCCAGCAAGGCCCTTGACCAAGGAGAGGGCGGCCAGAACGCGCTTCCGGGCGACCGCAAACCCCTCGAGATGAGCAAGTCTGTAGACACAGAAGTGAAGAAGGGATGTTGCTAGGCCCCACGTATTCGATTGTCCTACACTCACCATGCCCGCCTCGATATTTGCGAATTTGAGGTGCCGGCAATGGATCACCCACGCCGATGCTCATGTGTCATACGAACAAGGTCTATCGGCGTCTCGGTGAAAGTCTAGGGGAACATATTCGGGATGTTTGCTCTTATCTTCATCAACGTCTGCTCCCATGTGCAAATGGTTACGTGGTTTCTAGGTCCCTGTTTCTTCCTTTCCTTGCGTTGCATGCGTGTGGGGGGTCATCTTCTATCTTTGACGACAGTAATGCTTCAGCTGTTGCTGTATGATCAACTACAATGGACAGCTTACAATCTCACTATATAATGTTCTGCAACCTTTCTAGGCAGTGTCTATACCTAATTCCATTGAGCTTTGATAAACGTCTATCACTACTCGGTTCCCTTTCCAAAGCTGTCAACTGCAGCGTTGAAAGTGATCAAGGTGCAGCAGTCGCTCATCACAGTAATACAGTCCATTCTATGGCACCCTTCGTAATTTGTAGACTTTGGGTAAACACAACCACGGGCTGACCTAGCCCAGGTGTTCTTCTTTGTCTTGCGACTAAACCATCGCTTTGGATTACATGTTGTAACTTATCTCACATTCTATTAGTTCGCCCGATGCATATTCGATAATAAGACAGCGATTAATTCCTTTATCACCATAGATAACACACGCGACTCACCATGCCTGTATGATGCACGCGGCGTTTCGGCGCGCTATCGTCGATAAGGCAGCTAGCGGCGTGGGAGGCTTCCAAGGTTGTCTTGAAGACCGAAGATGCCTGTTCCTTTATCGCTGCAGCTGGTGCGCGCTTATATGGACTTCATCCGCTGCTGCCGTTGTGTGCAACCTTGTTCCGACAGGCGCCTTTTATCGTTGCATTTTTTTTAAAGAGAAGGGATTACGGCAAGATGAAGCGCAGCTCGTCTATCACGAATGGGCCCCGGCCGGTGGATGCCGGCGCAAATGCGCAGCTTGCGAAGATGGGGTATACGAGCGAGTTAGCGAGGAATCTTTCTATGATGAGCGTCTTGGGATTGTGAGTTTGACAGCCTTTCATCTTGTTACTGTACTAGGAAGGAAGTCAGGAACAAGTCAGGGCCTAGTTGATCCCAGGATACGTACTACACACAAAGCCTGTTCACGAACTTTTGACGTCTAGCTGTATGGAAGACATTGTATGGGCGGGGTTAACATGCAAGCAGATCCTTTGCCATCATGGCTGTCCCCTTCGGTCTTTCCACCACACTATACATCACTTTGACCGATGGACAGTCCGTAACAGTTCTGTGGGGTTGGGTGCTTGTTTCTCTCATCTCGCTCTCTATCGCCTCTTCCCTTGCGGAAATCTGCGCCGTATATCCTACGGCTGGCGGCGTGTATTATTGGTCTGCTATGCTTTCCACTCGCAAATATGCGCCCGTAGCCAGCTGGGTCACCGGATGGCTCACGCTTGTCGGGAACTGGACCGTGACTCTGAGTATCAACTTCTCCGGTGGCCAGCTTATTTTGAGCGCCATTAGTCTGTGGAACGAGGACTTTGTGCCAAACGAGTGGCAGACTATATTGATGTTTTGGGCGGTTATGTTGGTCTGTATGCTGGTCAATATCTTCGGGGCCAAATATTTGGATTTGATCAACAAGATCTGCATTTACTGGACGGCCGCCAGTGTTCTTATTATTTTTGTAACACTTCTCAGTATGGCCGACCACCGACGAAGTGGTGCCTTTGTTTTCGGACACTACGATGCTTCAGCATCTGGATGGTGAGTCGAAAGCCCTTTCTCTCCACACCAACAATTCGTACTAATACGTATAGGCCATCCGGATGGGCCTTCTTCGTGGGCCTCCTTCAAGCTGCATACACCCTCACCGGTTACGGAATGGTAAGCAACCTTGGGGGATTTCTATGCTAAGATAGTTGCTGATTGTACACCAAACCTCAGGTAGCTGCTATGTGCGAAGAAGTGCAAAACCCGGAGCGTGAAGTCCCCAGAGCCATCGTGCTCTCTGTTGCTGCCGCAGGCGTAACAGGCGTGATCTACTTGATTGCTCTTCTCTTTGTCCTCCCGGATGTGCAGATGCTGCTCGACGTAGCCAACGGACAGCCAATTGGCCTGCTCTTTAAGACCGTAACCGGCTCCGCGGCCGGCGGCTTTGGTCTCTTGTTCTTGATCCTGGGCATTTTGTTCTTTGCGGGAACAGGTGCGTTGACAGCGGCATCGAGATGCACGTATGCTTTCGCCCGTGACGGCGCCATCCCAGGCTCGAGGCTTTGGAAACAAGTGGACAAGCGATTTGATATTCCCTTGTGGGCACTCGTCTTGTCCACACTTGTCGACTGCCTCCTCGGCCTGATCTACTTCGGCAGCTCCGCCGCCTTCAATTCCTTCACGGGCGTCGCCACCATCTGCCTCTCCACATCGTACGGCATGCCCATCCTAATTTCCGTACTACGAAAACGCCGTGCCGTCAAGAACTCGTCTTTCAGCCTGGGTCGCTTTGGCTACGCGATCAACATCGCCATGCTCTTCTGGATCTGCCTTGCGGTCGTCTTGTTCTGTATGCCGGTGAGTCTTCCTGTGGAGGCGGCATCCATGAATTATGCGAGTGTTGTATTTGCGGGATTTGCGAGTATCAGTATTATTTGGTACTTTATTAGGGGGAGGAAGGATTTCACAGGGCCGCCAGTTCCGCAGGATGTTGTGCCTGGGGAGCAATTTGGGGTTGTGGGTGTGGAGAGGACGGCGGATGTCGAGGGGAAGGCGCCGGAGGGGGAAACGGACAGTGCGGATCGAGTCACGAAGCTCGAGGCAGAGAAGCTGTAGCGTTGTATATAGAAGTTTGGCGCGTTTGAGTCGGCATGTCTCTCGCTGAGGACAATCTGGCTGCGGTGTCCTGCGGGGATGCTTAAGTAGCTCAAATTTCGCGTTGTGCGTCTACCTGTTCGTCTTCGCTCTTTTCGTCTTGGGAGTTGGCTACTTGATCGACGGCTTTATGGATTCACTACGTGTGTGGTCGTGCCAGCCCTGGAGGCTGTCAGGCACAAGTCGCGACCCACTGTCGGTGGCGGTGTTATGCTGCACTAGCCACCGCTAAGGGAGATCCCGCAA
Organism: Laburnicola sp. JP-R-44; assembly: GCA_009805535.1. NCBI lineage: Eukaryota > Fungi > Ascomycota > Dothideomycetes > Pleosporales > Didymosphaeriaceae > Laburnicola > Laburnicola sp. JP-R-44. The sequence goes on along the minus strand of SELF01000015.1, from coordinate 1,156,263 downwards.
CCACTTTACTACGCGACTTCCTTACCTTCACGCGCCTCGACGAACGCGTGAGACGAAGCGTCGACCATGGCGCCGAGGTGGAAGTAAGTCTTCACTCTTCTCTTACCTTTGACCAATGCACACATCTGGCGCGCCCAACGCGTCCATAAATCCTCCGGTCTGCGCTGCGCCCAACCACTGCTAACCATGGCCAGCACCCACGCCGCGGGGTCGATTGACCTCACGTCGGACCCGGACGACGAGCCTGGCCCGCTGGATGCTCTGTTCTCGCCGCAAAAACCTCGACCGAAGAAGATGCCGGTGCCCTTGCCAGCCAACGCACGACACCTACACCCGTCCTCCACGGCGCAACACCAGCATACCATGGTCCCTTTGCCCGGCTCTCAGTACTCCAGTGGTTCATCGTCGAACACACCCTTGCCGAATTCGATAACCAAGATATCTCCATACGCGAGTCCATACAACATGGCCACCATCTCCAATGCGACAGCAACGAACGGCACGCCAAACGGCACGAGCTACGTACCTGTCTGCACGGCTGCACAGAACAGGAGCGCAAACGGATTTGCAAACCCGCAGCCCGAAAAGAGGAGGAAGGTATCGATTCCAGCGGACTCTAGACCAGTTTCAGCATCGTCGGAGAACAAGAAGCATGCACCAGCCAAGCTTGCGAAGACAAAATTTTATGGTGTTCAAGTCGGGCATGTTCCCGGTGTGTACACAGACTGGAAGGCAGTTTTGGCGCAGATTACAGGCTGCAAAGGCTCTACGCAAATGGCCTTCAGCACGAGACAGGAAGCGCAGGCTTTCGTAGACGGAAGGCAAAAACTATTCCCGCGCAGCCTTGCTCCCTTACCGGTCATGCCTGAAAATGCGAGGCCCATACCTGCGACACCGTCGATTCCAAACCTCGTCCCGGACCGAGCGCCTGCCATCCCACACTCCAGTGCTTCGTCGAGCTCAATGCCCGCCGCGAGGCTACATGCGAAACAAGATGCCTTCGGTGCAGTCTTTGAACGTGGCTTTGAAGATCAATGACACCGGCACTCTTTTTGCAGAGGAAGAACCCGTCTCACAACCCTGCCGGGAACTGCACCTGGGAAGGATTTCAGATGCGACGCAGGATTCTGAGTCGAATAATTTTGCGTCCAGGGGGTTGGCGATCGCACAAACTTCCGCTACCGAAATGGTAGTGGATCAGGAAGTGCCATTCGGAAAATCTGCGGTTTCTAGATCACCGCTCGGAGAACGCACCGCTTCTACGGGGAGTCCTATACACTTTCAACCCCATGGAGGGCAAAGGAACTTGCCTACAACTGGAAATCAGCCAAAACCCACTCTGAAGAATAATACGTATGATACAACGCTGTCGAAACAATCGCCAAGAGGGGCTGTGGCTTCTGTTGAGAATTCTATCCTGGGCGACTGGTCGAATGCGCGGGAGACAGCCTCTTCATCCGACCGAACAAACGGATACCCAAAAAAAGCCCGCACCGACAAATGTACAAAGCCCTTATATCCCGAGACAGGACGACCGCGACAGTGTGATCTCAGATGCAGGAACGTACGACGCAAATAAGCCCCCGCCTGTCGTCAATCCTACGAGCAACCTACCCGCCCCATATAATGTCCCAGCAACTGTTGGTCCGTCATCCCAACCCAAAAAAACATACCGGGGGATTTTCTGACGGAGAAAGGGACTTGTTGATCTTTTTGAAAGAAGTCAAGAGATTTACATGGAGTGAAATCACAGCAACGTTCACAACGCACTATCCAGGACGTTCTTATGGCACACTCCAGACCCACTATTCACAAAAATTGAACAGGCGTGACAGGTCGAAAGATCCTCCCACCCTTAACCTTCCTCCGTGCTTCGCTTCAGAGGCGCGGGTTGACTGGGTTGCCGCCCAGGCAGAGCATGCAGGCCCAGTTTATAATCAGCGGAATAAGCGCGAGACTATGAACCTGGGAGAGCAACCTCCAGTTAGACCCCGTCGAAGTGTGCCATCAACTAGGCCTGCCGCTGGCGTATTACCCAAGGCGTTTTCTCCTGGGACCGAATTCTCCTCGCAACGCAAGCGCCCTCGACGAGCAGTACCGGAGAAGAATTTATACATGGCCAAAGAGGTACGCGCCAACTACTGAAGGTGCAGTCGACGATGGTGAATACGACATGCAAAGCCCTACAGATGACGTGCACGCTAAGTCAGAGTCACCCGAAGAGCTCGCGCCAGCACCAGACAAGGCGATTGCTGTGGATAATGAACCTATCTTAGCCGATTTTGATCAAGAAGACGCTATCCTTGCGATCGCTGCACACAACAAGAAGCCCATCTCAAGGACGCAAAGTCTACCATATCTTACTCTGGATCAGCGTACATCACTTCAGAACGTTCCCACAGATTGGGAGTGGGATCAGCTATGCAGCCGCGATTGGCAAGGCACTCTTATACATGTCGACTTCAGCTCAACAGAACTTGATCTCGTGGAGAGGGTCATCACACGCGAATACTCAACCCTCTGCATGTGTCGCGGTCACGCAGCCAACGAAACCGTATACGGAAGTTGCTGAGTGGGATTACAGAGCCAGACTTGCTACGCATTGCGAGCGAGCTTCGTTCCAAGATTCATGCGAGAGGGCGTAGAAGCATCGATGATGCGTTTCTCCGGGATGCTCAGGACGGCAAAATCCGATCCGCTGCCCCTCGAGTGACTAGGCTAGGGGCCTCAAGACCAAACAGAACATATAGCACCGAAGCGAAATTCTCTGCCTCGTCCATGGTGCGACAACGCGAATTAGGCACGCAATCGCATCGAGGATGGAGTGCAGCATCGAGACCTCTGACCTATCAAACGAAGAACAAAGTTCAAGACTCTCTCGGTCCTGCTTGTTCTTTACACGGGCGCCTCGAGCGATGTCCATGCCATAGCTTGGTCTGTGGACGGACAGTGCTTTGCTGCTGGTGCAATTTGCGTCGACGACCCGCACTCAATGCAGTACAACAGACCCAACAATCTATTGTACGGAGATGTTTCATACAACACCATAAACGAGCTTGGACAACATTACATTGTTCGACCAAAACCCGAGTCCGGCCCCAACTCCACGCATGCAATGTATGCCTCCCAAGATCCGAAGCTCTTCAAGACCGTCTCCTCGGTGGCTTTCTCGCCGAACGGAAGACTTATGTTCTCAGGTGGTTATGACCATAGTGTTTCGGTATGGGAGACCAGGTACGATGGTTCGCAGCCCACAGAAATTATCGCATTGAAACACAAGGCCCGAGGTGGATATGTTGGCTGTCAATCGTACCGGTCTACTTGCAACTGCTACTAGGAAAGGGAGTGCGAACGCTGTCAAGGTGATAAACATTCAAGAAGATAATCCGATGCAACGTCCGGATACAATCAGCTTCAGCTCTGACAAGGCTGCATCCAGACCAGACTTAAGTATACTGCCGACTGCACTCCAATTCTCACCCAGGTTTGAAAATCTGCTGCTTGCAGGTTTTGGTGCCAACTTGCGACAAGATGGTAGGGACATGAGTGGTGACATCTGCCTGTGGGATATCAACGGCTGTAAGCAACTCAACATATGGGGTGCAGGCAAGAATGTTCTCGATTTGTCTTTTCATCAGAAGCAACGCTGGTTCGCGGTTGGATGTGTGTAGCAGGCCAAAACGTTAATCGAGGCACTCGGTCAATTGTCCGTATATACAGTGAACAGGACATGGATGATAAGTATAGCGCACGTATGGAGCTCGAATGCAGGGCACTGGATATGAACGATGTTGTCTGGTGGTAAGTGGAATCTGTTGACATATGCGGTTCTTGGCTGATTCATCTAGTCCGGGTAATGATTTTCTGGTTGCTGCCGGGTGTACAAGCGGACGTGCCTACGTCTGGGACGTACGCATGCCAGATCAATTTCTACGCGAGCTTGCCCATGGTCGTTCTCTAATGCCACTTGACGACTACATCGACCGCGAGATCACTGACACTGGTATCCGTTTCCTCACCTGGGGAGACAAACGCGACAAGGCTCTACACTGGATCTTCCGATGGGGTTGTCAAAGTCTGGAACGTAGTGCGATCGGAGGAAGACACCTTCGTCAAGGACCTCGTCACCCTTGACTCCGGTATCATGTCCGGAGCCCTCAGCCCTGATAGGAGCAGACTACTTCTCGGCGAGGGTTAATGGCTCAGTCAACGTTCTTGAAGTTGGTCGAGACGATTGCTCGATCAAAGAGGCAGAGAAGATGCGGTTTATCCCGTACGAGGGGCGTGACGATGACGACGGTTTCGATTATATGCAACATCCTAATTCTACCGACGCAACTGCTGATTCTGGAATCGCCTGCGCCAATCAGCTCCTTGAGACGGGCCAAATGGCTCATATACCGATGGGAGGTCTGCCAATCCGACAAGCGGTGCAAGGCCCTACCTACGCAGGGCCCTTCGATGCGGGTGTAGACGCCCCCTTCCTACGTGAACAAGCTCTAGAATTCCAATACAAATTGTCCCAGGCACCCAGCTCTCCATGCACGATCCCGCAGTGTCGCGACAGCGTCATCAAGATCACCAGCGAGGAGACTGGCGATTCTGGCAGGAGCGCGGATCGCATTCCAGATGAGCTGCGCCAGCAGTGGAAAGCTATTGGATCAGATCTCAAACCCATCCAGGGCAAATCCCACTGCTTGGCCTGCGGACGTGCTGCTCGCCCTTCCGCCGCGGACGACGGCTTGACGTTATGCGAGCGGTTGTTCCTTCGCTTGCTTTCGGTGCGGCGCTGCCAACAAGATCGCACCCGATACCGAGACGTTACACTGTGTGTGCAATGCAAACGCGTCTGGAATATTGGTGTCTTGGGCTATGAATGCGTTAAAGAGAGAGCACCAGTCACGCTGATCTCTCTGACGTCCCGGCGCCCAAGGGGTACGGCAAAGATTTGTTCACGGCGAAAATGGAGAAGGAGGATGATGCCAGTTTTGGCGATGAAATGAACGCGTTGACGGACTATTACCTTTCGTTGGCGATTGATAGGCCAGAGTCGCCGCCGCTTTGAAGGGTGGGAGACGGCCTGGGATAGGACGGGTTATATATGCTGGCTCTGTATGCTTAGATGTAATGGTATGGATTGGAGGGGCGCGTGACGGGTGGGTGGGACTTTGCATGATGCATTTGCAAGCAATTGTGGATGGTTGGATTGGTTTTGAGAGAGAGATAGGAGTTGTGCGATTGAGTCTGTTAGAAACTTAGGTGCTTTTATTCATTCATTCATATCAGTTTATAGTCGACCTAACCTTTTACAGATTATGAGACTTAACAGCAAGCACAACCAAGGTTCAACAGCCAAAGTACGTAAAAAAAAAAAGGCGCGATTGGGATCAGCCACAGTGGGGAGCCGAAGAATGACGCGATGAATACAATCGTCAACTTCAAACTGTGCACTGCGTAAAACTAAACAAAGTACTCAACGGGTCTGCATCGAAGACCTCTTAGGTGCTTCTATCGTGCATGTAATTTTGGAGGAAATGCAGTACTGGTGTTCTGTAACGGTTGTGTTGGTTTGTCGTGTGGGCGTGTCTACTATTCTACTCAAGTCACTTTAAGTACTTTTGTCGCTAGGTATTCTAAAGTACTTTAGAAATCAAGCACGCGGTAGGTTCGGTGCCTTCGACTTCGGTTTTTTCTTTTAGTTTGGTGAGAGAGATGTGGTGCTGGTTAATTGTGTGCTTTCTTTTTCTTTGGGGGAGGAAGAAGAGGGGGGTATAGGGTATGTTGGTGTGTATGTTGATTTCCTTCGGTAGGATAATTGGCTTCAAGAAATACAATGGTTAAGTAAGAATAGGCGTGGGTTATGTACCAATGTGTATTGTTGTCTAGTACTATACATTCTTGCTTGATGTGTAGGTATGCGGAAGCATCCCTCGGTAATTCTCGATGCTTTTTAAATTCTAGTGAAAATGGCATTTTAAGAGCCTATGATTCTGAGATGCTAAGACTGGAGAGTATTCGACAATGTTCTACGTAGTAAAGAAGGAAAAAAAAACTAGGAATGGACTGGAATCAGACGCCAAACTCACATCGGGGTGTTCAAGGAGTAACTGGGAGGTACACAAAGAATGCTTGTAGGAGCTTAGCCCATAGAAGGTTGTGAAAGAGGGCCATGTGTGGTTTCGTTGGGTGCATGCGGTCTGTTTTGTGTGATACTTTCGTTGTATCGAGGAAGGGTGCTGTTTATTTGGTTCACATCTAGTTGGTTTAGAGCGTAGAGAGTTGTAATGGTGCTCGATTGAGAACTTGGTATAGTTTGGGTACCTTTGTGAGTATATTGAGCTGAGTTGCATTCATACTGTAAGGCTATAGCTACAGGACAAAAGTTTGAGTACAGCTGGCCTTAGTATCGCTTATCCTAGGGTAACACATTGTACTCAAACCTTTTGCTAGTACTGTAGATGGATACTAAACCCGACCGGATCTACAACCCCAACTCCTTCCTAACAATATCCACCGCCTTCTCGAATGTGGTGGTTCGCAGTCATGGATGGTTTGTGTTCTTAGAATGATCACCATGATTTCAAGCTCATTGCTCGTTTTTGCGGAAAAGGCATTGTGTCATCACGACATTTCTTGTGATGTTGAACGGATCCCCTCAAGAATTCCGATGTCTCAACAACAAATTAGTCCGTCGACTGGTTTACATCGCCGCGTCCGTACTTCACCGCCGGACTCAAACTGTTGATGTATCAACTTGGCCGATAGCATCGTGTCCGGATTCCGTATAGACAGAAACTTCCAGCGTCCGACGGGTTAGGGTTTGCAGCGCATGGATGTCGCTCTCATGTCAAGGGTTCTTCGTACATACGGCAACACCATGGGCACAGCCAGCACACGACAGCAGTGAATTGACATCAGCGGGCACAATCGAGCCACGCTTTCGCCATGGCCGATGGGGATCCTGGACCACCGCCTCGTCGCAAAATTTCCTGACGCGGTGCATCGATTGGTCTGAGCGGCCCGAGTTTCCCCGACCCCTATCTGCTTCTGGGCATGAGCCTTTTTTTCGCGACGGCGCGCGGAACGAGACCCGAGACCCTCAGCAATGGCAATGGCAATTGCGAAGTGTGGGCACCCGTGTTTGCATTCGCTCTAGTGAGATAGGGAGGCAGCGTGAGGGCAGGGTGTGGTGGTTGCGCCAGATGGTATCCGACGAGTTGTTAGGGCAACGGCAGGGATCAACCGCGGCGTTTGATTTGAAGTGCCACGACGGCGATGGAAGTTGGAGGCGCGTGTAGAGCGTTGAAAGATGTCCATTATGGCAATAGCTGTATATGTAGTATGCTGTTGAGAAGGCAGGAAAGCAATAGAAGCGCAATGCTGTCTGTTCACTCTGTATGCCGTTGACGATCCTGTCCGAGGTCCCGGAGATGCGGCTGACTAAGGCGGTTAGCGTGCCAAGATAAACTCTGGCCCGAGCGGCGAAAGATTTCTGCTTCGCTCCTTCCCTTCAAAAGCCTTCAGTCCTCCAACTTCTTCCATTCATCCTCACTTTTCTCGGCATCAAATCTCCTCTCTATACCGCAACAATGGCCAAGGGAGACGTTGCACAGCAGGACAAGTCCTTTATGGGCATGCCCGTGAGTATACCCCGAAACCCTCAAGCTCCAGCAACCTGGCCAGATCCGCCCATCTCCTAGCCGCAACAGAATGCCAATTCATCTCAATGGCACCGCGCGCCGCCTCTCGGGCACCGCGACGAGACCGCAAGATGGCGTTGTGGCATTTGGCGATGGAGAGATGGCGGCTGGCTGGGCTCGCAAGCTTTGCGACAATCTTAGGGATAGCTGCTAACAAGTACACAGGGCTTCGTGGTTGACTTCTTGAGTACGTCTTGACCTGCATTGCCATCATCATCAATTCTGGGGACAATGGAGCTCCGGCTTTGATGCAGATGCGCTGGCTCAACTTGGCTGCAAGAATTGTGGTTGCTAACTCCTCATCAGTGGGTGGTGTCTCTGCCGCCGTTTCGAAGACCGCCGCCGCTCCCATCGAGCGTGTCAAGCTCCTCATCCAGAACCAGGTACGTCGACACAAGGACCCCATCGAACTCCGCACAGTCGCTGACCATGGTGGCTATATAGGATGAGATGCTCAAGACTGGTCGTCTCGACCGCAAGTACGATGGTATCATGGAATGCTTCCGCCGTACTTCCCCAGCAAGAGGGCATCCTGTCGCTCTGGCGTGGTAACACTGCCAACGTCATCCGTTACTTCCCGACCCAGGCCCTGAACTTCGCTTTCCGCGACACATACAAGTCCATGTTCGCCTACAAGAAGGAGCGTGACGGTTACGCCAAGTGGATGATGGGCAACTTGGCCTCCGGTGGTGTAAGTGCCCTCGTGATTGATGGCCAGCCATGATGCAACCAACTAACAGATGCAGGCTGCCGGTGCTACCTCGCTGCTCTTCGTCTACTCGCTCGACTACGCCCGTACTCGTCTTGCCAAACGACGCCAAGAACGCCAAGAAGGGTGGTGACCGCCAGTTCAACGGTCTCATCGATGTCTACAAGAAGACCCTCGCCTCCGACGGTATTGCTGGTCTGGTCTCTACCGTGGTTTCATGCCCTCCGTTCTTGGTATAGTCGTCTACCGTGGTCTGTACTTCGGTATGTACGACTCGCTCAAGCCCGTCGTCCTCGTCGGTGCCCTTGACGGTAACTTCTTGGCCTCTTTCATCCTCGGCTGGACTGTCACCACCGGTGCTGGTATCGCTTCCTACCCTCTCGACACCATCCGTCGTCGTATGATGATGACTTCCGGCGAGGCCGTCAAGTACAAGTCCTCTGCCGATGCTGCCCGCAAGATCATCGCCGCTGAGGGTGTCAAGTCGCTCTTCAAGGGTGCTGGTGCCAACATCCTCCGTGGTGTTGCCGGTGCTGGTGTGCTCTCCATCTACGACCAGGTGCAGCTCCTCATGTTCGGCAAGAAGTTCAAATAAGCGTCTCGTCCACAATCTCCGATACCCTAATGGAACGATGTGTGGAGTGGCGACTTGATCCCGTTGTGAGGAGGGGGACGCGCGGTGGTGGTTGATTGATTGGAGCATTACGAAGCCCGACTTTAGAGCTGAAGATTGTTCTTGGTAACGAAAGCACGCGCGTCGGTGGTAATACACCTTGTACTTTACTTTGCCTGGCACGTCTTTTTCCCTCTCACGGAATCCTTGTATTACACCTCATTTCCCTTGCTGTATTCCTTCCTACGCTGGTGAACTGGGGAAAATAGTGGTCTATAGAAGTTCATGCGGGTTTTCTCTCATTCATTTGCTGCTGCCTATGATTATGTGATGCTACTGACAACCATGTTCTCCCTCGTGCTTAACTTCCCTTTACTTATCTCTCAAAGCTTTCCAGACGGCCTCCTCTCCCTTCTTGAGCGCCTCGCCCGCTTGCGCCAACATGTTCCAAGCTGCACCACCCACTCCTCCATCCGCACTCTGTCCACTCCCCATACCACTCACCCCGCCCGTCCCCATGGGACCTCCACCAGCTGCGTACGGCGAATTGTCCGGTGCTTGTTGATATCCCGGCGGACCCTCCAAGCTGTTCCTCGGCTCTCGGCCTCCCCGATGTTCATACTGGAATGGCGATGATGCGCCGGGTTGCGCAGGCCCCATATCCAACCTCGTCGGTCCGGGACCGCTAGCCTGCGTCGAGGGCACCGTCGAACGACCTGCTAGCTGCGCATCTGTTGGCGGCGGAATATGGTACTGCGGTGGTGGACCCGCCAGGCGCGTCTCCGTTGTCGTGTGGGTCGCTGTGTATCCTCCTGCTTGGGGCGGCAGTGGCTTATCGCTAGCATTGTGCGCATGAGCGGTGGGCGCGAGCGGTCGGGCGCCTGGTTGGGGTGCCGGTGGAGCGGAGGGATCGGCGGTTGTTGTTGCAGAGATGGAGGCAGGGAGGGTGCGTGTTGGTGGTGGGTTTTGGGTGGTGTCGGTTGCAGTTTGAGGGGTTATACCGTCGGCTTTTGCGGCTGTGTTGGGGTTGATGGGGTCGTCTTTGTGGAGGGTTGATGGGTGGCATCTTCGGGGATGTGTGAGATGAGGTGAGTGAGGGGCGTGGTGGTGAGGAGTTTGGGAGTTGAGTGATGGTAGATGGATGGTAGGGTGGGTGATATGGAACGTTCGCTTGTTGAGTGCTATGGTGACTATGGTGGACGAGCAGTGCTGCTGGTGGGGTGAAGTTGAGAGGGAGTAGATGAAGTAATGCGTTCGGACAAACGGCGTTGGGCGGCGGCTATTGCTGCCTTTTTGCGGTGTCGTCTGTCCTCTTGAAGGTGATTGCCGTTTTCGGAAGATGATGTCACATCACGTGGACCACGCCAAGCCTTGCTGGAGCTAACGACTACCCATATGTGTTCGCATACACACTCAACACTGATGTTCAACGATTCAACGGGAAGGACCCTGTGTGTGAGCTCAACTGATTCTACAACAAGTCCGAAAGAGGCGATTTTATGGATTTCCCCTCTCGCGATATTTTCGCTCAGCTCTCCTCACCCCCCTAAAACTTAACTAAAATTAACTTTAATAGCTAATTTAATAGCTTCCTATATATAGCTAACCCTACTAATATAAAATACCTATTACGCACCTCTATTACTAATAGAAATAGTAGCCTTACTAAATTTTATATATATATACTATTACTTATACTAGTAGCTACTATAATATTAACTAGTTTATAGGCTCTACCTTACACTGCCTATAATGCTAATACTAACTATAATAATAACTATTAATACTACCTTATAAAAATACCTATAGCTATTATTATTACTAAATAAAGTAATATTATAACTACTTTAACTATAGTATTAATAAGCTTAACGCTAATATAACTTTTACTTTAAGGAAGTAATAATAAAAGAATATATAGTAGTAATAGTATAATAAAAGCTAGCAACTTTAGTACTTAATACTATTTTAAATCTAGCTATAAAAATAGTGCATAGGTAACTATAATAAGTAATTAAAAGTAATTAGCGCAGCTTATAGCGTTACTATATATAACTATTATTAGGAGAGCAGAGCTTAGCCGCGACGAGCGGCACTGTTAAATAGCGCGAGGATTCTCCGCATCTTTAAATGAAGGGTTGCTATCCCCTACATCGCACTACGCGTCGACGTCTTAGTCACAGTCCTCCAATTATGCTTGTGTAATTCTCATTCAAGGAATCAGCACAGCATGATGATTCGAAGTTCACGATGTATGTATAATGCAAGCGGCATAATTCAACCTCTTCATCCTCAGCTTTCGGTTCAGATGCGTCTCTGCTGTAACGAACTGTCTATGCGCGAGTATACGCTCCGCGAGTACAGTCAATCGACATTTAGAGTCTAGATTGCCTATACCAGTAGCGTCGCCTACATAGGCGAGACGCTCTCCCGCATGCAGCCTCATCAATCGTACATTGCACTGCAAGGTTCAACGGAAAGATGGGGAAATATGATCACCCATAAATCAACCTACGAGCCTATCATGCCCTACACGGGCCTACAGGTCGTCCGTTCACTAGTCTCAGAACAAATAATGCAACGGCGTTGACTGACGGTCGACCTGGTGGAACTCGTCCAAGCCACAGCCCGCCACCAACCCTCCACAAGATAACGCCACGGCATGTCTGGAGACGCCATGGACTTGGAAGCAAAGTTTGCATTCGCAAAGCAAAACGATGTTTCAACAGTGCTGCTAGACCGGCCTTCTGGACTCTCGCTAAACAGTAGGTGGAGAAAATACTCCGCATATGGCAAGGGTGTTTCATACAAGATCCACCACCCACCCCAGGATTATTTTCCGATTACAGCTGTTTCCGGTCCATGGGCGCCCCCAATTTGGAGCGATTGGTGGGATTCACGTCGCGACAGAAGAAGCCATCCGTCTTTGGCCACTTGAAGGGCTGCCACGGCGCGGCATAACTCTCAGGAGGAAATGAAGTGCTAGGCAACGTTCATATAAGAATGTTAATTCCAATCTATCCAAACTTCTTTTTTCCAGCGTACGCTGTCCTTTCGTTTTTTATATCAGACTTCACAATCCTTGGTTTCTTCTCTCGTCACTCGTTTTTGTTTCGTCGTCACACTTTGAACCATGAGACTCTCGTCCTTCATCCCGTTTGCCCTCTCGGGCCTCGCTCTGGCAGCGCCTACATCTCCCGCCGAGAAGCGTGGCGTGCTTGCTAAGCGCGCCAGCTTGACTGATACCCCAACGACTGGCTTTGCTACCCAGAACGGAGGCACCACCGGTGGCCGGGGTGGTTCTACCATCACTGTCAAGAACCTCGCCGATCTCAAGAACGCTGTCAAGGGCAACAGCCCCGCCATCGTGATCGTTGCCGCTAGTTTCAAGGGTAACAAAGACGACGTGAGGATCGGCTCGAACAAGTCCGTCATCGGCAAGGACCGCTCAATCGGTACGCTCAGCCATCAAGCCCTCCCGCCACAGACTCCACACACTAACCCAAACGCATTAGTCCTCGAAAACATCGGCCTGACGGTCAAGAACGCCAAAAACGTCATCATCCGCAACCTCGCCATCAAAAAAGTCGTCGGCGGCGACGCCGTCGCCGTCCAACTCGCCCAAAACGTCTGGCTCGACCACCTCGACCTCTCCTCGGACCGCAACCACGGAAAAGACTACTACGACGGCCTGCTCGACCTCACCCACGCCGCCGACTTCATCACCGTCTCCAACGTCAAGCTGCACGACCACTACAAGGGCTCGCTCATCGGGCACTCCGACAACAACGCCGCCGAAGACAGGGGCCATCTCCGCGTCACGTATGCAAACTGCCACTGGGTAAACGTCAACTCGCGCGCGCCGTCGCTCCGCTTTGGAACCGGCCATGTCTTCAATAACTTCTATGACAATGTCTCGGATGGCATCAACACCCGGCAGAAGGCACAGCTCCTCGTTGAAAACAACGTCTGGGTCAACCCTAAGAAGCCGCTGTACAGCACTGATGGGGGCTTCGCTGTTGCGAATGGAAACGACTTTGGTGGTGCTAAGAACACGGCGCCTGTAGGGACGCTCAGGTCTGTCCCGTACAGGTACACGCTGATCAGTGCGTCGAAGGTGAAGGCTGCCGTTGTGGGTGTTGCGGGTAACACGCTTTCGTTTTAGATGGGTTGAGGTGGGGGAGTGTACATATATTTTTTCTGTTTCGCTTGTATATATTCAATGCTGGATGAATTGAATCAGGATTCTCTTGCGTATTGGGGTTCGCCACTTGTCTCGATCTGACGTGTTCGTCAGTGTTGTACTCTGTGATGAAAGTACATGTATCTTTCGCAAAGGTAGTGCTTGGGGATTGAGACCCACGTATTGGAAGCGGACTAAGAATGTGACTTTATAACAACCATCCCATATTGTGCCCCGGGCAATTGTAGAGCACCAATCTGCGTACAGGTACGCCCACGCCATCATCATGCTGCAGCTCGTTGTCTAACTCGACCCCGAATCTAAATTCGCAAGCCACATCATCACCCTCAAACCATCCTCAACCACAGGCCAAAAGCATAATCACTATAACCTATCCATAATCCGCGAATTCAACAAAACATTCTGCCGCGTAAAAACACCGCAACAGCTAGATAGATGATATTGACGCAGTAGCACAGGAGCTTATAACCTATCCAACAAACCACGCCAGACGCATAAGTAAGTATATGCCCATCCAGCACCCCATCCCCAGCCCCAGGAGAAAAGTCTGTAGATAGGCCTGATACGTATTACATATCCCAGGATAGCACAGCCCTAGTATGCACCCAAACCTATGCCCTAGTACTGTGCAATTCATCCCTAACCACAAACACCATACTACAAGAGAGGAGAAAAGCCATCCAGAACATATCGGCCAAAGAAAATCGCATCCAAATCGAGAGAATACCACAGAGGAAAAAAGTAGAGAAGCCTTAATTGTCACATACCAGGCCATCCGACACCATCCATGCCCCCACCTACTCTAGAGTTACCCAGCCCAAGGAATGCAAAAGCAAAAAACAGCTCCACACTTGATACCATGTCGTTATCTCATCTGCCGAGCTTCGGTACATGTTTAAACGCCACGCATGCATGCTTGAGAAAAGAGAAAACATGAATGCCGGACAAGATAGGAAAGCGGCGGCAAGATTAAAAGCTAGTATCAAATGCAGCACGAATGAAGAAAGGAAGAAATTGAAAAGAGGAAGATTGTAGTAATACAGCGCTTGGAGGGGCAAAAGGGACAATGTTCTGTCTCGTCCAGGCTGAATGAGCATCAAGCAGCAAAGAGGCAAGACCCGGCAGATTTCATTAGTTAGAGGTATTCGCGCGTCGAAGTTTGTAATCGGGAAGGTAGTCGAAGTCATCCGTCTCCGAGTTGTAGCGCCAAGCTTTGAACTCTACACCGTAGGGCTTGGGCTCCATTTGGTAGAGCATACCAAGCGGACAGTCCAGGTCCGCTACGTCTTCACGTTTCAGACCTTGCAAGTATGCCAGGAGTACACGAACCACTGACCGATGCGTGACCAGCAGGCAGTGATCGGTCATCCGCTCAAGCTCGACGATTACAGGCCGGATGCGGTTGATCACGTCGAGGTAACCTTCACCGCCAGGGCCAGGGTAGCGATAAGATATCTTGTCCGACCTGCGGCGCTCATACTCCTCGCTGTGCTTCGTGCGTATCTCATCGTACGTCAGGCCCTCCATGTAGCCGGCATTCAACTCGTCTAACATGCGCATCTGCTTGATGTCGTATTCCTCATCGCAGAAGTACTGTACTGACTGCACGCTCCGCTTGAGCATCGAGCTCCATACGCAGAAACTCTTGGGCTCGACATCGCTTCCGAAGTAAGGATTTGGGGGCGTGTGGTCTCCTGGAACGGGAGGCCAGTGAGTGTGTGCAATCTTGTCGGCCAGATGCACATCCCATGCCTTCCGTTGCTTGTCGATGAATCGGCTCATTGCCTGAGCGTATTTCTGTCCATTCGGGCTTAGATCCGAGTCACCGCCGATCTTTCCAGCGACGTTGTCCATCGACTCGCCGTGCCGGGTGATGAAAATCATGCGCGGCGCCAAATTGAAGTTCAGCAGATAGTACACAGCCTGACCTGCCAGGAAGCCCCTGACCTGATGTGAGATCATTTTTCGACCGACATCAATCATTTTTACATAGGACATGTTGTTCTCCTCTTCATAGTCCCCAAGCGGTACGTAGTTCTTTTCGTAGATGGCCACACGCTGCTTAAAGTCTTCCAGCGCTGCAGTGGGGTCTTTGCCTTCGTAGTCTGGGCCTGAAAGCTTTAGACGCATGTTGGACTCGAGGAGGTTCTTGTCCTGGCACACAGATTCCACAAAGAGTACGTTCAATTCTGGTCCTGCGCATTCGCGTATTCTGGTCATGATCTGCTTCCGTCGGGGCAAGGTGCTATTTGTAGCGTCGAAAATGCCAACAGAGCCATTGCCTTTGACGACCCAGTCTAGCAGATCGTCCAGTGTTTCCATGGCGCACTGCTCGCGTATCTGGGCTGCCTTCTTATTGGTGGGATCAAAGAAGCTCGCCGACTGGTCCATTGCCCCCTCGTTGGTTTCCTCAGGAGCAGGCGTAGGAGCCTCTGGTCCTGGAGATATCACTTCTGGGCGCGGAGAGTGATCATCATCGACTACCGCTGAGTCGAAGTGTTCGCCGGCGGGACTCGGCAAGTGCAGTGGAGAATATGAACCACCCGAAGATTCACCGTTGATCAGAATTTTAGCCGCTATCTGAGGCAGTGTGTCACCCTTCTCCACCGCCTCCCTGAGCGCTGAGGGGATCCTTTCGAGGCCTCCTGCAGAAGACAATCTGAAGCCGTGGCCACTCGTTGCCACCCGGCGCTTTTCGCCGACATTGAAAATCTTGGTATCGTGTTGCAGCCAGTTGAGATAGCGTGTCATCTTTTTCGTGATGTAGCTTTTACCTCGCGCGGGCAGACCGACCATAACGATAACGAGCTTCGAGCCCACGTCGCGCTGAGCGATCTTGCCATCGGGGGAGACTTTCGACTTGGTTAGGCCGGGGATATCGAGCGTTGTAGGACGTATACGGGGTGTCGAAGCGGCAGATGCCATGCGCGTAGCAGCGTGTCTGTGTTTGTCAGTTACGTGATACAGAAGATTGGTTGCGCTGAGAACAGTGGGTGAAAGGGAAAAGGGGACACCTCAGGTAGTTTGTAGCATGAGTGTCACCCCATAATTTATAGTACCACCGCAGTTGTAGGAATAAACTACAAGGGCAAATGTGTCTCGTCGCTCATTGTGAAAGGTTGGCTTACATTTGCGGACTGCCCGGTTGCGATGGCAGTGGCGTATCGCTCAGTGCGGCACCCACGCCGTCCTTTGAGATATCCGGGTGCGGATCATGGCGGGCTTTCGCGTGCGGCAGAGGCTTCAAACGGCCATCTTTGGCCGCAGATTTGTTCGCAGGGGAAGCGATGCTGGGGATGTTGTTGCTGCCGGTGGAGAAGGCGGGTAGGGCGGATGCAGGGCGTGGTGGTTCGTTGAGTATAGCGTTTTCAGGAATCGCGAGCTTGCTCATGAGAACGTTTTGGGCGATGAGTGAGTGCTGACTGGTCCGGCGTGTGGTTGTGGAAGCTGAGGGGCGGCGAGGATGTGGATGCGGTGATGTACCTCCAGCAATGCTAATGGGCATGGCGGCCATGCTCGATAGGGTACAGTGTAGAGGCTAGAGGTGCGCCCAGGAGAGCTAGCCGATCCTGGTGCCAACCCAACGGCTCGCCCTGTGCTGGGCGAACAATGACCACAGTAGGATATTGAATTGAAGCTGAGGGCTGGAGGTGATTAGGTGATGTGGTGTGCGTCTGCAGCTTGTGCGCGGGCGAGGCCGTCGTCTTTGAAGAGGAAGGCGCACGTCGCGGCTGCCACGCACCCGGATGACGTCGCCGGCAAGAATGAGTCCGGTGGATGAGCAACGCGAACTCGCTATACAGCAGGAAACTTGCACGCCGCCGGACGGCGAATAGTCGACGCTGCCTTCTTATACCATCGTCCGCGTGTATATACCAAGGTACTGTCCTATTGTTGAGAATAGCAAGCCCCATGCAGTCAGACATGCGCGCGTTGAGTTACACCCTGCTTGGCTCGTTTACCACCGTTGACAATCAGGCTTCCCCGCGTCGTCATCGTGCCCAATCGTTCACACACGCTTTTCGGCCCCAGAGTAAGCTTCGGCTGCTGAATGGCGCATAAACAGT
Organism: Laburnicola sp. JP-R-44; assembly: GCA_009805535.1. Lineage (NCBI taxonomy): Eukaryota > Fungi > Ascomycota > Dothideomycetes > Pleosporales > Didymosphaeriaceae > Laburnicola > Laburnicola sp. JP-R-44. Next base: position 1,138,970 of record SELF01000015.1, on the reverse strand, counting down.
GTGCATGTACCGCGGACCGTAGATGACCGTTGACGGGCCTGCCGTTCAATGTTGTCGATGATTTTCCTCGCTGCACGTTACCAAGCCCGCGATAGATTTCTTGCTCAGGTGGGATACCCCTTCCCGTAGACTTTCTGGATGTGGAGTAAGTGCTGTCCGCAATGTCGGATTTCGTGGTAAGGCGGCAGATGATCCACGGTGAGGCTAAGACGGCTGATAAACATCCGGCCATGGACGGTCGTGCGCGTGTTCTGTCGACACGCTGTAGAACGTCTCTGGGCATTGCATGATCCGTGTTACGTCCCGAGCCTCAAAGTGAGCACCAGCAGGCAGATGTACGCTGCCATGCTAAGAGCCGTTAGGACGGAGACCACGTTTCCACTCGTCCTGAACTTTTTGCGCTGCAGTCCATCCTCGCCCACCTCGGAGAAGAACTGTTTGTTGCCTGGGCGTCGTCAGTACATAGGTAGCTGTTTGCAGTCACCCATTGGCCTCTGACCTTGCTGGCGGCGGAACAGACTGATGAACAGAATTCCGGCACCGTACACAGCGAACAAAGCGCCTATGGAGTAGAACTCGGCTGTGAAGATTTTGAGCACGACGAGGGCGAAGGAGAACTGGCCAAGCGCTGTACGAATGTAGGCTCCTTCGAACGTCCTCTGAGCTGCGCGGATTTCCACCAGCTCAGGGCCAGAAAGCACCACAGTCCGCGCCCGATGTAGGCGCAGATGGTACCTGTCTGCTGCGTGACGTCCCTTTGGTTCTGTGAGCAGCACCTCTCGATGAATCGCTGGTCTTCGTACCTCAAACATCCTCGGTGACCTGGATGTTACCGTGACGCTTCAAGCTATTTCCTCTGCGTCGGCGCTGGCGATATTCCTCTCTTACAGAACTGCGGGAATCGTATGATGAATGTGCAGGTCCCGTGTGGCGAGGGCTATGCGAGCAAACAGCGCCTGGGCAGCTGGGGACGCGTGCGTGTTTGAAGGTGGGTGAAGCGTAATGTGGAGACACCATCTATGCGGAAGTCGCCGGTCGTGCCTTTCGGCACCACGCTGCCGTGCATCTTTACGCCGCTCCCCCACCGGGACACGCTTGGGTGCTGTCTGCCTTGGAAACATTCACTACGTCCGTTGCTTTTTTTGCTTCATTTCTTTTGCTGGAGCAATGCTGCCTCTCACCGCACGCCTGGCCCGGGCGCCAGTTATGTTTCCGGCAGCTGCTCCCCACCCACACCCTCCCCCCATCGTGGGCCGCTCCCACGCGAACCCAGCAAACCCCTCACTTGGCTGCACCCCAGATGATCCCACTCTGTGCCCCAGCCTTCCTTCACCTCTCTCCGTATTCTTATGAGAGCGGCCGTTACGCGGTTTGCTGCCCCCAGACTGCTTGTCCGCTTTGCCCTACTAGAGTCGCGCTGGTGCGTTATTGTATCCAGGCCCAACAGAGCTCCGTCCAGCTTGCTCTCACATCCAGCGCCGAACTGACCCGTGTAGGCCAGCAAACTCTCGTGATTGCCGCATCCGCCACGTCCATTGTCCCGCAAAGACGCACGCTGAAGCTCTTCCCTCCTACAACTGCCTCCACGCCCTCTTTTCCTCCCAAGACACACGCGACTTCGTTGATTGCGCATACTCGGACATCGAAGAAGGAAGCGAAGGCACAATGGGAGACGCGAAGTCTACTTCCACGGCATCGTCGAGCACAAAACGCAAGAGGAGTGCGCCGGCCTTCTACGCCGTCAAAGTCGGGTACACACCGGGGATATATCAAAGTACGTGATTGGCATGCGTCTGCATGTATCTCATGGGCAATACATATCCGTAGGCGTCTCATACGATCCTTTGCTGACTGACGCGTAGGCTGGGAGGATGCAAAGCAGCAGACTTCTGGATATAAGAATTCTATCTGTGAGTCATTGTCTATTGGAGCTGCGGTGTACGTCTAACAGGATACAGTCAAAAAGTTCGCTACGTTGACCGACGCCGAGGAATTCATGAAAGGCGAAGGTTCCTCTGCAATAAGAGCAGGAAAAACAAAGTACTACGGAGTACAGGCCGGGTATACTCCTGGTGTGTATACTGACTGGCCTGCGGTCCTGGAACAAGTGACAGGGTTTAAAGGTGGAAAACAGAAACGATTCGATACGTGGGAGGAAGCACAAGCCTACGTAGACGAAGGGCTTTTCGCGCCCTCTGCCACCAGCACGCCAATCAGCATGAAGGGCCATCTCGACTCGACAACTCCATCGGGTGTAGAATCGCGCAAAAGCTCTAAGAAGCAAAAGAAACTGGACGGCTCAGCGAAAGTAGCTGCCACAAACGTAGAATACGAAGCAGGCTTTGGACCACTGCCGTTAGATGCAGAGGACGGCTTCGACAGGACACTCAAGCACGGCCTCGCCTATGGGTCTGAACTGGAATATAAGACCACGGAGGAGCTGGGCCTACGCAAGTTGCAACCAACTGGCGATTTCGAAGGCACCCTTGAGATATACACGGACGGGGCTGCGAAGGGAAATGGTCAGCTTGGTGCCTATGCCGGCTTCGGGATATGGTTTGGTCCTAATGATCCAAGGTAGGCTTGATCGCTGTCTTGACGCGAAGTGTTGCTCATTCATGAGTAGGAATAATCGAGGGCCGCTTGCAGGGGAGAAGCAGACAAATCAGCGCGCTGAGCTTACTGCCATCGGCCGCGCCGTCGATATTGTACCCATCGATCGAGATGCGAAAATCTACACAGATTCCCACTACTCCATGAAATGTCTCACCGACTGGTTCCAGAGCTGGGAATCAAAAGGCTGGAAGAACTCGGCTGGCAAACCGGTGGAGAACAGAGACTTGATCGAGCCCATTCTAGCTCGCCTGCGCGAACGAGAAAAGGCTCGTGCGAAGACGCAAATCGTGTGGGTCAAGGCACATAACGGTAATATCGGAAATGAGGCTGCGGACAGATTGGCCAACGAGGGCGCCGAGGAGAAGAGGATAGAGATTGAAGTGGAAAAATTGGCTAAATTTGCTGCCGAAAGGGAAAAGCACGACCCAGAGCGGATGGTGAATGGATTCATGGACCAGAACGAGTATTGATTGAAATACATGGGGTATATAGAATATATAAGCTTTTTTTTATAAACAAAGTTACATCCTGCAACTATACTATAGCAAAAGAAAATCTAGCTATAACCTTTTTTTCTATATACTAGCTCTATAAGATAGATACTATATAAATATATATAAAAGCGAAAAGTTCAGCGCTTATCCGTCTAGCACTCCGTGATCCCGTCAGCTCCCCACAACAGTGACTTAGTTACATCGGCGTGAACCATGGTATGTAAGCTTAGTTATGCATCAATCTTGAAGCTTGACTACGGTAGATGGGTTTTGTATTTTTGGACCAAACTTGGAGAAGAATCAACGGGTACCCTATGGCTTCTTCGTTCTACAATTGGTATAACGCTGTTTGGGAACACAGTGGCGTTGCTAGCCCGGCAGTGAACCAAGGCAAAATTGTGGTCAGGTATATAAGGTGTGTTTGGTAAAAGATGGAGGGTTGTTGAAGTAAGAGATGGGATATTGTTATCAAGTCATGTTGACGTCACGCGCTTGTGCTGGAATAACGCAGTCATTCGAAATATTGTTGTATTGTGATAAGTTACTGACCGGAGTGCCTAATGGTCTACCATACACGGTAGCCACACAAGTGATCTCACGGACATATGTAACGCCAGGTCTTCGCCAGTCATGGTTCTTCCCTGACAAAATAGATACACGACTTCCTTTCTCCTCGTTCGCTCATCCACTGAACTACCTATTGCCTTGGTAGCGTAATGACTCTCTGGATCTTAAAATATCGGTAAATCATGTTCCCACGTCTAAGACATTGGGCCACTGTTTGCAAACACACTGAGGACGACAAACGGTCAGCAAGTCCACGAGATTGCCGTTAATCCTTTGACGAAGCCCTCGCTTGTTGTTCTTCTTATTGTTGGGTTTGTGCACTGTTACTCAGCGGCGGTGCGTGCGGCCAACTAGAAGACGATACTAGACTTCGATAAGTCATCTCACTGCCTCCCACAGCAGACAGTACTACTAAATGTACACTGACAATCCCACTGGCGATACCTTAATGACTTATATTGCAGTGTCGCAGTACATAGCAAGAACACTTCCATGAGTCACTCTACGCTCTATATGTAAATTGTTAAATCGCCTATGGATGGTAAGAAGTACTATTTCAACCACACAACAGGCTCAGGACATTTTGAGCACTCCACCAATATGAATCCACCTAAAAATTCCTCCCTCATTCTCTCGTGGTCCATTATATCTATTAAATTTGCAGTTGGGAGATATAATTAAGAGAATAGTATAAAGAGAGGCATATAGTAATAGACGCTAATTATGATAAACACAGGTCTATAAAGTAAACCCTACCAGGGAACATACCTAATGCATAGTATGGTTCAATAGCCTACTCAACATCAAGTTATTTGTCATGGAACGGTGAGTGAAGCATTCAAAACCTTGACAATATGTCCAATACTGCCTTAGGTGTATTATTTTGATTGCAGCTGAAACAACTTCTACAACTGTGTTACTAATTATTAACTGGCAAACTTTTATAGGTCACATGAACCATCAAGTCGGCTTTATTGGATAGAATGGAAGCATCTTGGAAAACCAAAAATTTACTTTTCTCAAAGACTTCGGTCTCTTTCGCATTCTTCCCAGAAGACGTGGTACGTTCAAGTTCCTGCCTTGACACTCAGCGGTCCCCAGATCCCAGGACTGCGCGGTGTACCATCAAATGTCCCATATCCCTGCATCTTCGGCGACACCATGGCCATGAGGCACATATGCTCCCTCAACCGCTCACCCACGTACTCTTGCGTCCACTCACGCTGATTTTGCAACTCCTTCGCATTCATCCGCACTGCCTCTGCGACGACGTCTTCAGTCCAATCCTGCAACGCAGCCAGCTGCGTCGCTGTCAGTTTCCCTGCTTCGTCTTCAATGTCCTCGGTGCCGTGGAGCGCTTGGTACCTAAGGTAGTGTGAGTCATGATAGTGAAAGATAAAGGTAACGAAGATGAGAATGAAGATTGCACACGTGTCGATGATAGCGAAGAAACAAAAGACTTCCAGGTTGTTAGAGGACGCGGAAAAGAGGGTGGAGTGTTGGTGCTGCATTGTGGTGCAAGTTGTGAATCCGGACAAGTTGCTTTGTATCCAGATTGGAGCGGGTGGATGTGGTTTTAAACGGGTGTGTAGACATTGTGAGGTTAACAAGTGTTGCAAGGTCGTTTTGGGCGTTGTCGTGCCTCAATTACACAATGTGGATCATTAAGCTGGTCTTTGACGAGTCGATCCTCGCCAACTTGAAGAGCCATGCCCATTGAGTTGACATCCTCAGTGCCATGACGACTGTTGTGGTGACTCTAGAATTAGTATACTTTCAGACTTCGAGCGGATTGGACATATGTCACTTACTTATATCACTTACTGCATGTCTAGGTATGATATGCTGTGTCAATCACTGTCTGACAGACGCATTGGGATATAAATACTTCTGTCTACATGCAAAACTGTGAAACAGCATTGAAGTACGAGTTACCGAAGTATTACCTTGTTTCACCTGAATGGAACAACACGTGACGAGGTCGCCCATTAGTGAATAACTACTTCAAAAAGCACTCGTTCATAAAATTACTGCTCATATCTAAGGCTCTCTACCTTACTCAACCCCATAACGCATTTCCTCACTCATCCGATACTTCACCATGTCACCACCTAAGACAATGTTCCAACGTGCAACCTCATCCTGCATTCCTGTTGCACAGAAATTCATCAGCCTCGGACTAGAAGTCTATCTCACTGTCACAGCCATCTTGCTCTGCCTTGTTGTTGGCGTCGTCTTGTCCCTCAGTTGCCGCTGCTGTAAGAAACGCCCAGCCAGAACCCCAGTCACTAAGAATCAAAATGAACGAGTGACATGGAGTCAAAAAGACAGTTCCAAAACTCATGCTCAACAACAGGGCTTCGACGATTCAATCTATCCACCGGGTATGGAGATCGACCATGTTTTGCGGAAGTGGAACAGCCCAGGTTTAACGCCACCCCTCGTAGATCCACGCGATGGTCTGGGTCTGTGGTATGATTGGAGGGTCCCCGGGTTGAAGCTTGGAAAAGGCGTCGGAAAACAAGGAGGCACTGGATGATTGAATACTCGAGAAGACATTGTATTGCTAGACGGTGGCCGCGCATGACTTCTTAGTTAATATTTCAAAGAATGGTGGTATGCATATCGGCTTACGAGAAGACATATGGGAAGACTGTCGAGTTCTGATAGCAAAATTAAGCTACCCAAAACAATGTATTCAAAGAACTGATCGTGACGACTAAACTTCAACTTGAATACTCAAACTTTAAACGAACACTCAATGACAGAGCAAGCAATTTGAAAGTGTAACTATACAAAACCAATTTCACAAAAGCAAGTGTATGTATCCTAATACTACTTGGCGAGATCCACGGTCCTGTGGCTGGCCTTGCAACTGAAAGAGATATTTATCTCACCGAACGTTCGAGTCAGCGGGTTACCGAGCAGAGCAAGTATTCACAACAAAATGACACTAACTGTTTCACACAAGCACAGTACTCTCCGCCTCCCGCTATATAATCCCCTCTAGCACCGGCGTCTCACCCGCAACACACCAACAATCTTCAACCATCACAAGTTCTCAACCCGACCCGAGTCACGATGCGCGAGAAGATCTACGTCGAGAAAATCATTGAGGAAGGATGGAACGCACTGAGCACTCGCGTTGAAGAGCTTGTAGCACCTACATTCCTAAATTACTGGATGTTGAACCCGAACGGTCAACTCCAGACTATCGCAATCATCTCCCTCACGCTCGCGCTCTACGAAGGAGGGTTCCGTATCATCAAAGAGGAGTGCATCATGATGGCGAGGAAGTTCTTCGGCCGTCCCGCTGCGCAAATGCAGACAGAGGAAGCAGCAGCCGATGACATCGACTACAACCAGAACACCTCAGACGACGAGCACATCAAGGCCGAACCAGATGTAGACCCCGAGCCCCAACACCTGCACGCGGCCTCAATTCCGATGTCCTCAATGCGTAAGGTCCCGCCGCAGATTCCCTTGGTGGCATACACTCTTTTCAAATCGCAGCTCAACAATCCGCCGCGAAACGTGGAGGACCGCACACCCACGCCGCATCCTAGGGCTTCTCACGCTCGCCTTCCTCCGAACATTACCTCTCTTCGCCGCAGTCTGTATAAAGCGCCAACCCACGCGACGAGCCACAGAATGAATGACGGAGAGCACCGAGCCGCGCCCAGCACGGCGGAGGTAAATATGGCGCAGCTTAGGAAGGAGCAGTTGGACAAGATTAAGAAGTGGGCTTGAGCTGAGGAGTCTAAATATGTGTGGACAGGAGAAGTGAGTCTCGACAAAGGCACGGCAAAGACGTAGTACTAAGACCTTCTAGTGTGTGTGAAATTCGGTGGATTCATGTGTCTCGATGGCCTTGGTAGGTTCAAGGGTTCAGTCATTTCGACTCGTATACCTCGATAGATGGATGGTCTATTTCAGATGGGAGTAATATCGTATCCAGGGTCTTCCACGCTAGCGACTGGTAATATCTTTGCAAGTCCAGACACGTAAAACCTCAAGGCGAGGTACCTCCAATCTTTAGAAAGTCAGCAAAAGCTGGCTGAATGAGCTTTTCCCATTACATACCATCATCCCTACTTTGTTCTCTAACCACGTTCCACTGCTCTCTACCTAAGATCCTGTCCTGAGCAAATCGGCGGAGTTCACTCTCCAAACTCCCATGCGCAAATGTCCTCTTCGCACATACCCCAACCCAAACTATCGTCCAAGAGCCAAAGGCGTAAGTATAAAGAGGGACGCCACGGGGACGAAGCGAAGTGCGCATTAGCCGATCAGGATGTAAAACAGGATCATGCAGCCGAGCATATAGTAGAAAAGCGCGGTGGAGAAAGGCCCGTAAGCCTAGAAGATATAGACATCGTATTTTCGTGTTGTTGAGAAGCTATAGCCGGAGCCGTAGGCGGACAGGAAGCAATTCGCAATTTCCGTGTTGTCGGTATGTGGTAAAATCCGATAGCCACCATGTATCACAAGCGTGCTACCGTCCAACTGTACATCCCACTGTCAAAAAAAAGTCCAGCAGCTCCCACTCGCAAACCCACTCCAAAGCACCCTTCCTCCCCACTTTCCTATCCTCCCTCCGACTCAAAGAAGTACGCACATACATACCTAGTACCATGGTCGCTGCGATACCTCTCCAGCTCTACAACTGTGGCCCCACCGGCTGGAAAACATCATCTTCCTCCAAGTACTCCCAGAAGAACAGAAACACCAATGCCACCGACTGGCAGAACACCACCGTCGACAGGCGGCTAAACACGCAGATGGACCACATGTAGTAGAATGCGTTTGTGGCGAAGGTGAATGCAAAGGCTGTCGTGATGAGGAGGAGCGCGTAGAGCGTGAGGTAGTATAGTATTGTGCCGGCTAGGGTGCGGGCGGTTTGCATGGTAGGTGGTGTTGTTCGGGCGAGGTGGTTTGATGTCGTTGGCGGCGCGCGGCGGGTGGTCGGTATCGGGTGATGAGGTGGGTGAGGGTGGATTGCTTGGGAGAGGGATTTCATGGTGTGGTGCGGATTGGTTGACTGGAGAGGCGCTCTTGTTTGGGTGAAGGTAGATGCAGTGCGTTCACTTTCACTGCGAGGTTTCCCGCTGTGTGCATCAACACTGAAGTGTTCAGCAGAGTGTTTTTGCACAATTGCATAGTAGGCATTCAGCCATAGTAGTATGATGGCAAAGACAAAGGACAGGATAAGCTATAAGTCTCGGTACATGCTGCCTTTGCATCACGTAGTCTGGGGTAAGAGGGACATGATACAGGTTAACAGAGAGCGTTAATCCGCGGCTGAGATGACTACTTCGTCGCTCAGATGGACGCAGGTGTGTGGATCTACCGCTGTGCACGTCGGCATCTGCATCATCTGTCCTGAGGTAACACCTATGGTACATGCCCAAGGCATCTGGCGGACTGGGTTCAAAGGCGGCTTGGGTGGGGTTCTCAAGATCTGATAGATGCACCCTGTCGGCAGCTACAGTTGGGCACGTTAGTATTCGCATTAGCTATCCTGGGATAATATATTGTAGAACACAGAGGAGAATATAAGAGGGTGAAACATGACTTCATCGGCATCCTAAACTACTTCACTACGGTAGCTGACACCAGCAGGTGACGCAACCTTTGTGCTCGTCATCCGATTCCTCATCCGTCGTATCGTCGTAGTGCGAATCGACCCTAACCCGCTCATTGCGTCCCATTGCGAACATTAACGTGTTCCAGTAGTGTACCACGACGATAATCTCAGGACAGTTTGTGGAGCCCATCATCTTGTTCCAGATGTTCCTAACGACCTGGTCGAGATCTCTCCGATCCACATGCTCATTGAAGACCTCGGCCGTACTTAAAGTGAGATTCTCAAGCGAACCCCCTACGAAAACGTCGAGCCCAGCTCCCGCCCAGCGCTCGATGAGATCTAAGGGCGTCCAGTCCCAAGTAAGAGCATACTCGAGGCGTAGATTGCGTATTTTCCTGGTCAGAGCCGGACCGAATATCGTGGGAAGTGCCTCGAACCTCTCGTGGAGTGCAACGGCGTTGTCTTGTCTCCTGGTCAACTGGGCTCCTCGCCACAAGAACCGGCTGGAGAGTAGTATCGTGTCTCGCTCGAAATTGATGTATAGCTGCTGTGGTGACCATGGTCCATAGAAGAAGGTTCTATCACGGCGAGCGTCAGTTTGTCACGATTGGGTATCCTGACGTGACTTACGGTTTGCGCTCGGGAATCGAAATCCACTCTCCGCCGTCAAGCCTTGCCGCTGCAGCACGAGCCTCACGGTTGACGGAGAATAGCTTGGGGTAGCGCTTGTTGCAGGAAATCCAGAGTGCCGCGGTTGGCTCGTCGTAGGTATGGAGCTCAATCTCGCAATCGGAGCTGCGAGGTTCGTGAGTTGATGTCTTGCACAGCTGCCGTATCTTGGAAACTCACCCGTAAAGCTCGCTGTAGTCATCGTGGAGGGCGTATTCCCACACCTTGTCTCGGAGTTCGGCAGCGAGCGCGCTGAACTGAGGGAACGACATGTTCAGGCTGTACATTTTGTTAGCTTGTCCCTGAGGAGGAAAAGAGGAAGAGTGGGCGGGGCGAGGCGTTTTTATAAACAACCCCCGCCTGGTCCAAGCTCGGGGAGTGAAAGGGTCGATTTGACAACCTCGATAAGGCAAGAACGCTCACTTTCGCAACTGACTACCGTGTACATGGCCGTGCCATTTCTTTGAAAGACGGTTGCTGGAGTGACGAGGGCAGCCATACGCAATCTTCGGGCGCCCCTTCTCCGTTTCGTACTTCAGTTCGCGATGAGATGATGATAAACATAGGGAAAAAGCACGAGATGGCATTTTTTTATAAGAGTCTTGGTCGCTAAAAGAATAGATTTTCAAGTCAGGAAACGGGACACCCATTTGCGGATAAAAAGTTGGGAAGTGGATAGACTACGACAGAAGAATACATCATCTGTTTGCCCACGAGCGGTTCGGTGGAGGAGAAGAAGGCACAACCGTAGCAACCCTGACGTGCATATGTATTGACAGCCTCAAAAGTTGTTGGACTGTGAAGAGCCGCAGAGAGTTGGTTTGTGTGTGCAAGCCGTTGTCCTTGGATTGCAAGTTTTGTAGATGATGTGTCGCTGTTGCGATGGCTTGCGTGGAAGACGTCACGGGCAGCAATCATGTGACAAACGCCTCACCCGGGCACCTGGGCACATGGCAGTGCATGCGCAACCCAACTCACCAAGCGCCGCCTCCCACGCCGTCCTCGAGTCCAACGTCGCGCTGCTTCGGGCCTGGCCCCGCCCTCCACCTTGACGCCCGTCGCACATATTGATATTCTTCGCTTGCTCTCCTACGCACTTGTCACACGACCTACCCGCCGTCTTCCGACGTACAATTGCTCCGAGCCGCACACAATCAGCCGGCACGGGCGTGTCAGCCAGCGCACGCGACCACCATGTTTTGCCTACGGAGCTGGATTCCGGTCCTCTTCTTCCTGTGCGTACTGGGCCTCGTGTTGCGAAACGCGCATACTGACCAGCAAGACTAAGGACCAATGCCTCGCCCGTCTACCTCGTCCTCTTCATCTCGGCAACCTACTTCCTCAACCGACCTTGCGTATACTGCTCGCTCCTCCTGTTCATACTCGTCGTCGCGCTCTTCGACTTCCACACGCCATGGTTCGAAGCGCCGCTCTCTCCCGAGACCACGGAGCTTGCGTTCAACGGCACGTCCGGGTTTCGCGACTCCCTCTTTGAGACGGCTGGCGTCTTCGCGCAGGCAGCGAACAACACGGCGCAAGCGCTGGTCAAGAGCGCTGTCGACAGCATACGGGAAAAGACAGCCGGAGCGGCAGGCGCGAGCGGTGCCGCCAACTACGAGTGGGTGAAGGGCTTGGTGGGCAAGAAAGAGTGGCGAGTTCCGTGTCTGGACGTCTTAATCCGTATATAACGACTCTCTGCAAAACCCAGCACGCGTGTACTTCTTGACTATAATGTTTTAGTGGCGGAGGCGGACTTTGGTCGCAGGCATGGGCGGAGAGGGGAATTCGACTGCATGGCACGGCGCATAGTCTTGGGTTGGGGGCATTTTCCTGGCGCTGGCTGTATCTATATATTGCCCGTGGTCACTTGCACGGGTTCGTTCGCTTTATGTATTTCCAGATACCCGTACGATAAGGTGATCTGTATTGGATCATTCGTTGAAGGAGAGGGTTTCTCATCGTGCTTCTACGTCGATATGCTACCATACACTCGAGAAACACAGCGCTCGGACACATCTGGAATCAATCCTTCTACCTGCTCTCCGGCAGGCATATGCATCACAGTAGATATTGCCCTGGTGGATCGCATCCGGTTTGGGGTTAAGGCGGGGTGGTGTTTGCGGGGGGCGGCCAACCACGCGACGCGAGCTGCACCTTCGATGCTCCCCTCTGCATCTGCCTTTTTAGATCACTCCGCATTTGCTCCGCGTCCGTCCCGACCCCTCCATCAAGCTGGCTGCCCTCCTCCACCTCTCGAGACCTTGTTCTCGCCCCGCGCTCTGGAAGCAGCTCTTAACCAAGCCCGCCCCTTGTTTCCTGTCCACGTCGACGACCTGTACACATTCCCTTGCTAGAGGTCGCCTGCTTGCTACCCCACGTACCCGTCCCACCTTCAGACCTGCCCGGATTGCCTTCACGCCAACGGCCTTTGGCACTGGGATCCGATTGTGTTCGAGCGAAGCCAGCAGCAGCTTCGTAGCCATGGCGTCGGACAGAGACGTCCTGCCAGCTTGGTGAGCATTTGCCCACCTCCGCTGCGGCTGGGAGACTCCAGTGTCAACCCACTGACTGCCATGACAGGGCCAAGCCTGTGCACTACGACCTCTCCATCCACGATATTGAGTTTGGCGGGAACTTCACCTACCAAGGCACGGTTGCCATCAAGACGAAAATCGACAAGGATGACGGCTTCAACCACCTCGTTCTCAACGCGCACCAGCTCAAGATCCACAGTGCAGAGCTCAAGACCGAGAAGGGTAGCAATGAGGCCAAGCACATCTCATACGAAGAGAAGCGCCATCGCGCGACTCTGGATTTCGGGGAGAAGATACAATATTCGGGGGAGGCTACATTGACGCTCAAGTTTGAGGGAACCATCAACAACGTAGGACGGTGCACGCCAACCCGGCAAAAAGTCGCTGACCCGCGCTGCAGATCATGGCTGGCTTCTACCGCTCCAAGTACAAGCCGAAGGGCGAAGTCCTGGCATCGGTTGCCAAGGACGACGAGTTCCACTATATGCTGAGCACCCAATTCGAATCGTGCGATGCCCGCCGAGCCTTCCCCTGCTTCGATGAGCCCAACCTCAAAGCGACCTTCGCTGTTGAGCTCGAGGTACCGAAGGACCAGGTCGCGCTAAGCAACATGCCGGAGAAGGAGATCAAGTCAAGCAAGAGAGAGGGCTTCCACACCGTCGCCTTCGAAACCACTCCTCTCATGTCGACGTACCTCCTCGCTTGGGCTATCGGAGATTTTGAATACGTGGAGGCGTTTACAAAGCGACAATACAATGGCAAGAACCTGCCTGTGAGGGTCTATACCACCAGAGGACTCAAGGAACAGGGACGCTTCGCGTTGGAGAACTGCCACCAGATCGTCGACTACTTTTCTGAGGTGTGACCCACCACTGCATGTTATGCGCATCTGCTAAGCCCCCTTCCAGACGTTTCAGATCGACTATCCTTTGCCCAAAGTGGACTTGCTCGCTGTCCATGAATTCGTGAGTTACTCTGCGATGAACGTGCTTTGCGTGCGGTATATTGACTAATTCGTTAGCCAATAATACGTACACCCCTTCTCTTCTATGATTGCTTAGCTGACCGTTGTTTTCTAGTCACACGGAGCCATGGAGAACTGGGGTCTAATCACCTACCGGTCAGTTGGCCACACCTCTCTCCCTTCATGTTTGCTAAACTCTCCCAGTACAACCGCGGTTCTCTTCGACCCCAAGACTTCTGCAGACAGTTACCGAAATCGCGTCGCTTACGTTGTGGCCCACGAACTCGCTCATCAATGGTTCGGTAACCTTGTCACTATGGACTGGTGGAGTGAGCTGTGGCTGAATGAAGGCTTTGCCACTTGGGTTGGATGGTTCGCAATAGACCACCTCTACCCTGGTAAGCACTCCTTCCGTGAGTAATGTCAATGTTGCTAACATCAGTAATAGAGTGGAATGTCTGGGGACAGTTTGTCGTACGTCATAAATCCAGAGGTAGTTTGACTCCTTGCAACGCTAACTTCTCTGATCTAGACTGAATCTGTTCAAACAGCCTTCCAGTTGGACGCACTGCGAACCTCTCACGCTATCGAAGTGCCTGTTAGAGATGGCCCTGAAGTTGACCAGATATTCGACCACATCAGCTACCTAAAGGGTAGTTCAGTCATCCGCATGTTGAGTTCTCACCTGGGCGAGAAAGTCTTCCTCCAAGGTGTGGCGGACTACCTCAAGGCTCACCAGTATTCGAACGCGACGACCAACGACCTCTGGTCTGCCCTCAGCAAGGCATCGGGCCAAGACGTCAATAGCTTCATGGACAATTGGGTCCGCAAGATTGGGTTCCCGGTAGTCACTGTAGCCGAAGAGCCCGGCCAGGTAGGCCTTCGCCAACAGCGTTTCTTGCTTGCCGGTGATGCCAAGCCGGATGAAGATAAGACTGTTTGGTGGATACCGCTAGGCCTCCAGACCGGAGAAGCCGCGTCTTCGGCGTCGGTGCACAAGACGAAGGCTTTGACACAGAAAGAAGATACCATCCGAGATGTCAACGACGCCTTCTACCAGGTCAACAAGAACCTCACCGGCTTCTACAGGACCAATTACCCACCAGCGCGCCTCGAGAAGCTCGGAGAGGCTCGCCAGAACCTCACCGTGGAAGACAAAATTGGCATAATTGGTGATGCGTATGCAAACGCTGTCGCCGGTTACGGCTCTACGGCTGGCCTTTTGGCTCTTGTACAGCGATTCCAAGATGAGCAGGAGTCTTTGTAAGTCTTACCCCTCCCTGCAAAAATGTACATGCTAACAAGGATGCAGGGTGTGGGATCAAATCATCAACAATCTCGGGAATGTTCGCAACGTGTTTGCCGGTGTCGAAGACACCAGTGATGCCTTGAAGAAATACGAACTGAACTTGATTTCGCAAGCTGTTGAGAGGGTCGGTTGGGACTTCGGAGAGAACGAAAGCTTCCTCACCGGTCAGCTACGCGCCAGACTCATACTTACTGCTGGTCTTCTCGGTCACAAGGCCACCGTCGATGAGGCTTTGCGCCGCTTCGATAGCTACATCTCAGGTAAAGACAAGGCCGCTATCAACCCGTCACTCCGCACTGGGGTATTCTCTATCGCTATCAAGGAGCGCGGCCAATCCGCTTTCGATGCTATCCAGAACGAGTACCTCACTACAACCTCTATCGACGGCAAAGAGATTTGCCTCCGTGCTTTCGGTCGTGTACAGACCCCCGAGCTGGCGCGTAAAGTTCTTGCTTTCATCTTCTCCGACAAAGTGGCCATGCAAGACAAGCACACCGGTATCGGCATTCTTGCCAGCAACTCCAAGGTCCGTATCGAAGTATGGAACTTCATCCAGAACAACTGGGACAGCCAGATATACCCCAAACTGTCTGGTAATCTGGTTGTCCTGGAGCGTTTCTTGCGTTTGGGCTTGAACAAATTTGCGGACGAGAAGGTTGCCGATGAGATTGCAGCCTTTTTCAAGGATAAGGACAACCGGGGCTACAACAAGGCTCTCGAGGTTGTCGACGATACTATTCGAAGTCACGCGAAGTACAGGAACAGGGACGAGGGCGTCGTGAGGGAGTGGCTGAAAACTAACGGTTACTTGCAGTAATTTGTAGTGAGATTGGGAGGGCGGAAGAGAAGAAAGACACGATGCTGCATGTACAGTACTAGCACAAAAGTTTGGGAACATACTTGAGTTATGTTAGCCTAGCATACGTAATTCGTAAACTTACAACGCCCTTTTGCAAACTTTTCTCTCTTGTTTATAGATATGTGTATGAGGACGCAAAGTACTGTATGCAAGACAAGAGAAGACATGGACTCGCTTGCGTATTATACACTCAATCTGAAAACTCTGGATACTGGTCTTAGCTCTTCGGTGATGCTGACTACTCTTGAGACAGTAAGATTTATGATTGTGTTTTGCAACCAGGGAGTTTTTGTAAAAACAAGAAAGCACAACTATATACCTTCGAAGGTATCACTACCTTCAAGGTAATGCTACTAAACTCTTTCCACCAGGTACATATACCTTAGGGAAAGTACTAGGTAAATAGGTAGCAGAGATGCGCGAAGGCTGGAAGATAGTGCGTCTCTTTGCTCCTCCGGCAAAAGGACGGCAGCGAAAGAGAACTTTTTTATGATCTTGTACTATAGTGTGTTAAATTAATCTACTTAGGGGTAGGACAACAAAGGCTTTTATCTTAAATAACATAATAAAAAAAGGAGAGCCCCCTGCTTAGTAAACAAAAAGAGCGTTAACGTAATCCACCAGTGAGCTGCGTACACCACTGAGCTGCGCACCCCACCAAAACGCGACACGACGCGTCCACCTTTTTGACTATGGCTCAACAACAACAAGCTTAATTGCTATTAAAAGAAGGCAGACTTAGTCTTGCCCTTGTCTTAATTAAGTCTTATCCTTATTAGTCAATTCGCGCTATGGCAGCAGCCTATATATATCCCCAAATCAACCCTCCAGTCGCGCCTTTGTGGTGTCCAAGCTAGAATTAAGACAACGTCCAACAAACGCAAGCTATCGCCTCTTAAAGAGTAGTCTCTTGTTCGCTGGATTCTAGACCTTAATAGACAAGGCTTTCCACCTTATATTATTAATGTGCGCCAAATAGCAGACGTCCTGCTTTAAGCTTAATGTAAGGGTGTCACTAGGGCACCCAATAGTTGATGAGGCAGAATAGGATAATATTAGGAGGTAAGTGGTGATGAGACGAATCGCTACTCGCTCTCATTCGAAGTGAGGGGGTTTTATCTAAACCCCCGCTAGGCCCAAAGGAGACATAAGTCCCCATTCGGCCACCTAAGCGACAAGGAGGCCTTATAGTATCCCCCTTCTAGGATTAACCTGACCCGGGTTGCCCTAGGAGATTGAAATGTGCAATATCCTGTTGTCTTCGCTTAAAAAGTAAATAATCGCTAGTTTTGTAACTGCATAGCAACGATTGTTGTTGTGTTGGGCGCCATTACGCCATCAAGGTGCTCTAGGGCACCCGACTGATTTGGGAGCCGAAGGTGCTGTTAAGCGAGGCTTGGCGCAGTTGTTTTGGGTTTTCGCCTGCCCTCGCACTAACCTCCCCCCCTGTGTGGCGGAAACCCCGCATCCCGGAACGGAACACAGGTACTTTGACTTTTAATCAACCTACAGCCCGCGCTATGATTGTCTTTTCCATCAAGTCAACAGTAGATCGAAATGAGGCACATTACAGCGCTATACCGTAGCTTTTATATAAAAATTTACCTTAACTTTGATATTGTATTGCGTGACTTGCTCTCTGCATAGTGTGTCGCTAATAACACCGTTTCTCGCACAACAACGGTGTCCTCTACTATTACACGCTTAAAAACTAAATAAACGATTTTTCGAACATATAAGAATTACCTATTAACTACGTAAGGCACTTATTATATGCAGCTGTCGTGCAAAATAACTATCCGCTATAGAGGGCAGTACTTCCAGCAAGCAATTCGCCCGGAAGCGGACATGACAGTAATATTATATAATCAGACCCGGCAAGTTACCGTTCGGCGTTTCGCTGTCCCGCATAGACCACTATAAAGCTTGGCAGAGTACCCTAGTCCAAGTGCGTCTCTCGCGTCTAGTGCGGCTCGCTTAAGCTATAAATCCACAAGGGTGCACGTCAAAACGTACGATATAGGGCGCCTAGGGGAAGCGAAATTAACTCCACGATGCAAGTAAACCATGCATATTTGTCCTACTCTAGCGCTAGCGGTTGCAGTGCGCACGTCAGGAGCCACCTGCTGTGTGCTTGTACGACGTCTTATTGTTATAGCGTAATATCGAGTTAGGCTGGTGGCATTTTTAAACAGTTCGCAGTCCCTGTCTACCTCTTAACCGTAGGTGGCACGACTATAAGTAATATTCAACTACGTTATTAATACGATAAAGTAACAAGAAAGCCATGTACGCGACCGAATAACTAAAAGCTTTAATAATCGTGCTCTTCTGCGATTGGGCGTGCGGATTGAGCTTTTGCCGCACGCTTTGACGTTGCACTACAATGTCAAGATTCTGTACGGCTGTCCTGGTACGAGGATGCTCCTCCCCGAGGTTCCGCCTCATCTTCTCCAGCACCTCCTTAAACATTTCCGCTGCCTCGTCCAGCTGGCCTTGGTCTCCAAGTGTGAGAGCGAGGTTGCCCATCGCCGTGATGGTGGAAGGATGCTCCTCCCCGAGGATCCGCCTCATCTCTCTCCAGCACCTCCTCCATTATCTTGGCTGCCTCGTCCAGCTGGCCTTGGTCTCCAAGTGTGCCCGCAAGGTTGTTCATCGCCGAGATGGTGTCTGGATGCTCCTTCCCGAGGATCCGCCTCCTCTTCTCTAGCACCTCCTTCTTTATCTTAGCTGCCTCGTCTAGCTGGCCTTGGTCTCCGAGTGTGAGAGCGAAGTTGTTCATCGCCGTGATAGTGTCTGGATGCTCCTCCCTGAGGATCCGCCTCCTCTTCTCCAGCACCTCCTTCTTCATCTTAGCTGCCTTGTCCAGCTGGCCTTGGTCTCCGAGTGTAAGAGCGAGGTTGTTCATCGCCGAGATGGTGTGTCTAGATGCTCCTCCCCAAGGATCTGCCTCCTCTTCTCCAGCACCTCCTTTATCATCTCCGCTGCCTTGTCCAGCTGACCTAGGCCTCCGAGTGTAAGAGCGAGGTTGTTCATCGCCGAGATGGTGTCTGGATGCTCCTCCCCAAGGATCCGCCTTCTCTTCTCCAGCACCTCCTTCTTTATCTCCGCTGCCTTGTCTAGCTGACCTAGGCCTCCAAGTGTGAGAGCGAGGTTGTTCATCGCCGTGATGGTGTCTGGATGCTCCTCCCCAAGGATCCGCCTCCTCTTATCTAACACAATCTCTTGCACTGCATGCTCTTCTAACCATTTCCTAACGCTCTTAAGAAACAAGCCTACTTTCTCTAAGTTATCTAGTAAGCCCTCTGTGACTTCCTTCCACCCTCTACTTTCGCCCCCCAGCGCTGCTGCAAAGCTCGCCATCACATGCGGCACTACCCTTAGCTTCTCTTCTGGCGCTGTGTTACCGTCTACAACCTCTATTACTTCCAAGACAAGCCTAAACGCCGCCTAGCTGATCTTGCGCGCTGTTCCTCTCCTGTTAGCTGATTAAAACCCTATGCGTGTGTACTAGCTTGTGTATTGCGTAGCTCTGCTGGTCCGCCTTCTACTGCACTAGCGAGTACTTTTGCAGCACCTGGAAGCACTCTTCGATCCTGTACCTGTCCAACCTCTGACCTGGGGAGATAAGGCATCTCTAGCTCGCGCTATTACTATTAACTTCGTCTTCTATGCGCCTTATATCGTCCACCTGTCCGTTAATGCCAAATAGTCTAAGGAAGATGTTGTCGAAGCTTAAGCACGACAGCATTGTTATAAGCACTGATGCCTTAGGACACTGCTTGGACACACGGCTTGATGCGACGTCTCCTATGTCGTGAGCACGCTCTCGCTGTGTACTGGTGCACCAAGCTCTCTGGCTTTCGCTTCAGCAGCTCGCGCTGTCGCTGTCGATACTCTGGCAAGTACGCCCTAACGTTGGACTGCAACCGTGGCGTGGTCCCTACGTACGCCGCCGCTAGAGTGACTGCGAGCGCCAGACACCCGAGCTCCCTTACAATAACGGTGACCTCGTCTCTAATCCCCACATCGTCGCGTGGAAGCTGGGAGTAGTGGTAGAACAGCTCGACCGCCTGCACCTCCTCTATCTCGCCCACCCGCACCCCCTCCAGCTGCGTCATATCTCCCGCCGCGCTGCTTCGACTCGTGACAATAATATGTAGAGTCGCTACGTCTAGGATGAAGTGCTGTATGTCGATGTATCCGCTGGCTGTGCTGTCCTTGATAGCGTTGGCGCTGTCGAACACTATCAGCTATAGGCCTTGCCGCCTAGTAAACTAGCTCTTCACGCCTATTAAAGCATCTTCGACAACAACTATCTCTATGCCCGCGGCTGCTGTCAATCCAAACAGCGTCTAGTACAGGTGGACGATGTCGCGCTCCAGCGACTCCTTCCGGCCCGCCTTAATCCAGAACGTGGCCTTGTACTTGGCGCGGTGCCGTCGCACGTAGTTGAGCACCAGCTGCGTTTTTCCAGCCCCGCCAAGTCCCTACACCGCAAGCGTGCAGGTGCTCGCGTCTGCCTTATAAGTGTCGAGTTGTGTGTGGATCTAGTCGTGTAGAGTGTCGCGGGCGACGAAGGCCTTTACGGGCGCGAGCGAGCGAGGAGTGGGTGAAATGCCCTACATAGTCGGGCCGGGCGGCGGCGGTGGAGTCTGCGCGTGGTGAGCATGAAAGCCAAGCCAGTTACTGGCAGCACGCGCTCACTTATGGTGAGGCCGACGAAGTTGCCCTAGAAGACGGATCCGCTAGTAATATGGGTAGCGGCAAAGCGTGAGCCCTCCTGGCGGATCTGCGCGCCGTCATAGCGCGACGGTTCTTGGTGGGGTTGTGGGACTGGTGTCAGATCCGCAGCGGGCATAGCGAACGGCCGTGGAGGTCCTCGTAGGCAGTGTCGTAGTGATTGTTTTCTCCATGCTCACTGCGGCGATGCGGCGAGGCTCGACGGCGCAGCAGCAAGGCTGAGGCTGGGGCTGCTGAGCGGCTGAGCCCACGCGTCTACTGTGTTTCTGCCTCGCATCCTCATCAAATCACCACCTTTCTTGCCTAAACCTGCTTTCCACAGTTATCGTCCGCTTTATCGAACTCGGTCGGTACGCCTGTACAGAGTTGGGGTAGGACATAGCCATAATGAAGTGGCTATAGGCTTCCCAGAAACCATCCGCTGGCGACAATGCGCCTCTTTCCGAGAGCGTCTTAAACCCGGTAACATCGCCAGCATCGAAGAAGATATTTCCTTCTAGAATCAAGCTGCTACACGATAGGGAAAATAGCATAGTTAAGTGAGTGACTCAGCCAATTGCTCCAACCCCTACTTTAACGCAAGAAGAGCTGACACTCTTTGAACACAGTATTATTTTCATACATGGCCTGACCGGAGATCGAGAGAAGAAGACATGGAAGGCGAAGGGTGCGACCAGCCCGTGGCCTAAGACTCTACTGCCGTCGAAAGTGCCCAATGCCCGTGTGCTCACATTTGGATACGATGCCTATGTAGCTGACTGGCGAGGCATGGTGTCGAAGAATAGGATTAGTAACTATGCAATGAACTTGCTAGCTGCTGTTGCGACTTACCGAGAGGACGATGACACAGTAAGCTTTAGGAATTTTCTGCTTAGAACAGGAACTCACCTTAGCAGAACGACCGTCCGATCATTTTCATGTGCCATAGCTTGGGAGGTCTCGTGTGTGAGGACGTAAGTCATTGGCTTCTTTGGACTCAGAATGCAGGCTCTAACTTGGCTGTTCAGGCTCTGGCAACAGCACAGCAACGGCCAGAAAGACACATCAGACAGGTTCTTGACTGCACCTGGGGAGTCGTGTTCCTTGGCACTCCGCACCACGGTTCTGGTCTAGCGCATTGGGCGGAAGGCCTGGCTAAGGCTATCGGCGTGCTCAAGCAGACAAATGCTGAAATCCTCGGCGTCCTCAAGAGCGAGTCGGAAGTGCTCGAACGTGTTCAGAACAGTTTCCATGCCATGATCAAGGCACGCGGGCAGGATGGGCTCGCGCCGATCGATATCACTTGTTTCTATGAGGAGTTGCCCTTAGCTGGCGTTGGAATTGTAAGTTGGGCAATGTGAACGGCGTGAATACGTACTCATCCTGTCTGTCTAGGTTGTTCCGGCCCACTCTGCCATCCTGTCCGGCTACATTCCGATAGGGATACGAAGCAAGTTTGAGGGAGTAGATGATCCTGGGTTCATCGCCGTTGCTGGCGAGCTTCGGCGGTGGACCAAGGAGTTGGCGAGGCTACGAATTAGGCCAGTGGACGAGACTTCAGGACTAAGTGTTGGCGAAGGAGACGGAAATACGCGGGGAAAAGAAGTTCCAAGGATCACTCAGGGCGGCTCCGAATTCCGCGGACCGACTACTGTCAGCGGAGGGTCACTCTTTCAAGGGAACTTTATCGGTTGAGGTGGCGGTAAGCATTGAGTAATATTCTGCTACAGACTAAGAACAGAGCAGTAATTCCCCAGCCCCATGGTTTCAATCTCGTTCTTAGCAACCTCCACCTCGCTTTTCCGTGTCCTTTTTACCTTTGCTAGCACAGTTGAAGAACCTTTGCGCTTCGCACCTCCTTTTCTATTCTGCGCTGCTGCTTCCTTCGCATCGCGCGCCTCGCTTGAGCCTCAACGATCTCAGCATAGCTCATCACCTTGGCCTCCCCAACCTTAACAGACTTGACTGACTTGCGACAGTTGCTTTCGTTGTTTTGCTTAAACAGAAGCCGGTTCTCATTAAGCAGAAGAGCATACTCGGCGAAAGACTTCTGTGCGGCGTTGGCTAATTTCTGCAAACGTTGACGAGTCGCACCATCGAGTGAATGAGCATCCTGCTCGATCTGACCACGCAGTACAGTAAGAGCATCCGATGTCACCGGCGTTTTGGGTACCCCGCCACGAGCACACACATCTATTGTCATCTCACTGCCCTTGGGAACACGTAGCTCTGCAGATGGTTTGTGGATGTCTTTGAGAACCCTTGCGTGGGCAGAACGGATACAAACCTGTCTTGGACCAGCCAGCCTTGATGTTTCGAGGCGTGAGCGCCTGCTCGCGGGCGCGGCTATAAAGAGCGGTGAAATGCTGCTTCCCGACAGTATTTGCGCCTCCTCGATACAGCTTTCAATGGGCCAAACACACCCCGACATCGCATGGCTGGAGCTTATGAGAGGTGTGTGACGGCATGCGGCAAAGGATGATGTTGTTCTCGAAGCAGTATGTCAGTATCTCGAGCGACTCGTGCGTCCCAAAGCCGTCGCAAATTAGTATTCGAGGTTTCCCGTTAATTAGCTCGCGGTTTGGTTTGCGGATCGAACACAAGCTTGAGCCAGTCGAAGCTGATCTTAGAGTCTGTATAACCGGACTGCGAGCACGCAAAATGCCATCCAGGGGTAGAATGCGTGGTCCATGTGCTTCGAAGAGTCGTGGATGGCTAGATAATTAGTGGAGAGAGCGACCTGCCGTCGGCCGAGATGCATTCAATTGCAGTTACCATCGTCCGCTTTACGCCGGTACCTCTACGGTACCTCTATAGGACCGCATGTCGTCCTTACCTACGAGGACTTTGAGGGAGTTAAGCATGCTCAACATGACTCCCGTTTTGTCTATGTTATAGACATTCTCTGGTTCGATGTCTACGCTGTCTAGCTCCTTCCCGATAATGTCAAACCAGTATGTTATCTTATCGTGGATATTGTTATCGTGCCTATTCCAATCCAATGCCTTGACCCTTTTCGCTTTGAGCTCGGGATGGCGCTTGTAGAAGGCCTGAGGCCAGTTCTTGCCGGGAGGACGGATGGTTTCGCTCGTCGCAGGGCCTTGGAATATGGACGAACGCTGGCACGCGATGACAAATGCTAGTGAACGTAAGTACTTGACCGGGACAGGAAATCCGTTGTTCGCCATTCGCAGCAGGTACGCGACGAGCGCACTCTCTTCCGACGGCGCGAGGTACTGTTGGCTTATCGCCTTCTCTTGTATCGAGGGCCTTCCGTGAGAGCGCGGTACCATAGGGTAGTATAAGGGACATTGCTAGCTGTTGATAAGGCATCATAAGTTCCAGTCGTGGTAGATTCGAGTCCTTCTGACAGCACAATGCTGGCAGCGTCCATTCTACGATAGCGACGATAATGGCGTTGGAGCAAGGAGCAGCATGTTGCGCGCGAAGCAGCAGCTCAAAGGACACATTGCGTGTGTTACGAGGATATTTTTAGCATCACAGTTGGCAAACGCATTCCCTCCCTTCTGGCTTTTGCGTCGGCAAGCGCTATTGTCCTGCACGCAGGGCGGTTTTGTACAGTCCAGGAATGGCTAGAGCGCCGGCGTCAAGCTGCGCAGCGGTCGATGAGGGCAGGGTTTTAGTAGCTCAGCTCCAGCCTCAGCCTTGCTGCGTCGAGCCTCGCCGCATCGCTGCAGTGAGCATGGAGAAAACGATCACTACGACACTGCCCACGAGGACCTCCACGGCCGTTCGCCATGCCCGCTGCGGATCTGACACCGGTCCCACAACCCCACCGAGAACCGTCGCGCTATGACGGCGCGCAGATCCGCCAGGAGGGCTCACGCTTTGCCGCTACCTATGTTAGGCGGATCTGTCTTCTAGGGCAACTTTGTTGGCCTCACTATAAGTGAGCGCGTGCTGCCAGTAACTGGCTTGGCTTTCATGCTCACCACGCGCAGACTCCACCGCCGCCGCCCGGCCCGACTATGTAGGGCATTTCACCCACTCCTCGCTCGCGCCCGTAAAGGCCTTCGTCGCCCGCGACACTCTACACGACTAGATCCACACACAACTCGACACTTATAAGGCAGACGCGAGCACCCGCACGCTTGCGGTGTGGGGACTTGGCGGGGCTGGAAAAAAAAACGCAGCTGGTGCTCGACTACGTGCGACGGCACCGCGCCGAGTACAAGGCCACGTTCTGGATTAAGGCGGGCTGGAAGGAGTCGCTAGAGCGCGACATCGTCCACCTGTACTAGACGCTGTTTGGATTGACAGCAGCAGCGGGTATAGAGATAGAGCTTGTCGCGTAAGATGCTTTAACAGGCGTAAAGAGCTGGTTTACTAGGCGGCAAGGCCTATGGCTAATAGTGTTTGACGGCGCTGACGCTATTAAGGACAGCACACAGCCAGCGGATACATCGACATACAGCACTTTATCCCAGATGTGGCGACTCTACATATCATTGTCACAAGTCAAAGCAGCGCGGCGGGAGATATGACGCAGCTGGAGGGGGTGCGGGTAGGCGAGATAGAGGAGGTGCAGGCGGTCGGGCGTTTCGAGCTGTTCTACCGCTACTCCCAGCTTCCACGCGACAATGCGGGGATTATTAGAGACAAGGTCACCGTTATTGTAAGGGAGCTCGGGTGTCTGGCGCTCGCAGTCACTCTGGCGGCGGCGGCGTACGTAGGGACCACGCCACGGTTGCAGTCCAACGTTAGGGCGTACTTGCTAGAGTATTGATAGCGACGGCGCGAGCTGCTGAAGCGAAAGCCAGAGAGCTTGGTGCACTAGTACAGCGAGAGCGTGCTTACGATATGGGAGACATCGCATTAAGCTGTGTCTAAGCAGTGTCCTAAGGTATTGGTGCTTATGACAATGCTGTCGTGCTTGAGCTTCGACGACATCTTCCTTGGACTATTTAGCATTAACAGATAGGTGGACGATATAAGGCGCATAGAAGACGAAGTTAATAGTGATAGCGCGAGCTGGAGATACCTTATCTCCCTAGGTTAGAGGTTGGACAGGTACAGGATCGAAGAGTGCTTCTAGGTGCTGCAGAAGTACTCGCTAGTGTAGTGGAAGGCGGACTAGCAGAGCTACGTAATGCACAAGCTGGTACACGCATAGGGTTTTGATTGGCTAATAGGAGAGGAACAGCGCAAGATTAGCTAGGCGGCGTTTGGGCTTGTCTTGGAAGTAATGGAGGTTGTAGATGGTAACACAGCGCTAGAAGAGAAGCTAAGGGTAGTGCCGCATGTGATGGCGAGCTTTGCAGCGCTGGGGGGGCGAAAGTGGAGGGTAGAAGGAAGTTATAGAGGGCTTACTAGATAACTTAGAGGAAGTAGGCTTGTTTCTTAAGAGTGTTAGGAAATGGTTGGAAGAGTATGTAGTGCAAGAGATTGTGTTAGATGAGAGGAGGCGGATTCTTAGGGAGGAGCATCTAGACACTATCTTGGCGATGAACAACCTCGCTAGCACACTTGGAGACTAAGGCCAGCTAGACGAGGCAGCGGAGATGAAGGAGGTGCTGGAGAATATGAGGCGAATCCTCGGAGAGGAGCATCCAGACACCATCTCGGCGATGAATAACCTCGCTCTCACACTTAGAGACTAAGGCCAGCTGGACAAGGCAGCTAAGATGTTTAAGGAGGTGCTGGAGAAGATAAGGTGGATCCTTGGGGAGGAGCATCCTTCCACTATCTCGGCGATTGGCAACCTCGCTCTCACACTTGGAGACTAAGGCCAGCTAGACAAGGCAGCTAAGATAAAGAAGGAGGTGCTAGAGAATATTAGGCGGATCCTTGGGGAGGAGCATCCTTCCACCATCTCGGCGATAGGCAACCTCGCTAGCATACTTGGAGACCAAGGCTAGCTAGACGAGGCAGCGGAGATAAAGAAGGAGGTGCTGGAGAAGAGGAGGCGGATCCTTAGAGAGAGAGCATCTAGACACCATCTTGGCGATGAACAACCTCGCTCTCACACTTGGAGACCAAGGCCAGCTGGACAAGGCAGCGGAGATGAAGAAGGAGGTGCTGGAGAATATGAGGCGAATCCTTGGGGAGGAGCATCCTTCCACTATCACGGCGATGGGCAACCTCGCCAGCACACTCGGAGACCAAGGCCAGCTGGACGAGGCAGCCAAGATGTCAAAGGAGGTGCTGGAGAAGAGGCGGCGGATCCTCGGGAGGAGCATCCTTATACCAGGACAGCCGCACAGAATCTTGACATTGTAGTGCAACGCCAAAGCGTGCGGCAAAGCTTAATCCACACGCCCAGTCGCAAAAGAGCACGATTATTAAAGCTTTTAGGTATTCGGTCACGTACATAGCTTCCTTGTTACTTTATCGTGTTAGTAGTTAAATATTACTTATAGTCGTGCTACTTACGGTCGAGAAGCAGACATGGACTGCGAACTGTTTAAAAATGCCGCCAGCCTAACTTAATCGTACGCTATAAACAATAAGACGTCGTATAAGCACACACAGCAGGCGGTTCCAAACGTGTGGATTGCAACCGCTAGCGCTAGAATAGCATAAATATGCATGGTTTACTTGCATCGTCGAGTTAATTTCGTTTCCCCTAGGCGCCCTATATCGTATGTTTTGACGTGCACCCTTGTAGATTTATAGCTTAAGCGAGCCGCATTAGACGCGAGAGACGCACTTGAACTAGGGTACTCTGCCAAGCTTTACAGTAGTCTATGCGGGACAGCGAAACGCCGAACGGTACCGGGTCTGATTATATAATATTACTGTCATGTCCGCTTCTAGGCTAATTGCTTGCTGGAAGTACTGCCCTCTATAGCGGATAGTTGTGTTTTGCACGACGGCTGCATATAATAAGTGTCTTAAGTAGTTATTAGATAATTTTCATGTTCTTGAAAAATCGTTTTATTCAGTTGTGAGCGTGTAATAGTAGAGGACACCGTTGTTGTGCGAGAAACGGTGTTACGGCGACACACCATGCAGAGAGCAAGTCACGTAATGCAACATCAAAGTCGAGGTAAATTTTACACAAAAGCTACGGCATAGCGCCGTAATATGCCTCATTTCGGTCTGCTGTTGACTTGATCGAAGACAATCATAGGGCAGGCTGTAGGTTGATTAGAAGTCAAAGTACCTCTGTTCCCTTTCGGGATGCAGGGGTTTCCGCCACACAGGGGGGGAGGTTACCCTTGCTCCTTGCGCCTCTACTAGTCAATTTGGTATGTACTATCTGCTCTTATTGTCCTAATGCGTCCTAATGTCCCTTTTTACAGCAAGATGGCCCTTAAGAAGACGCTCGCTGTATAGTGGGTAGAGTTGGCTCGCGACCAACCCGCTAGTGCCAATCTGTGCGTTTGTTGCGTTAAACTCATCTATAAGGGGGATCTACTCCACACATGCCACTTTCTGGATACCAAACTTGTCCTATTAATCCAAATCAACGGTGTTCAGCTGTCTAGGTGTAGTGATTGCTTAATTCGGAACAAACACTGCCTTATAGTAATGCATGCCTACATAAGGCGCTATTATGCCACTAACTAAGACAATACAGTGCCTTATTAACTTTAACGCTAAGCTTGACGGTCTTGTGGCTGCTCAGGCTCTCCTTTATAGTGGTGATTCCGATAAGAACAAGGAACGCGTCCGTGAGGCTGCTAAGAGACTTGTAAACCACATCAAGTGGGTGTAGTCGTCCTTATGGCGCTTTCTGTTAACTAATCACTTCTTAGCTTGTTTAAGCCCTACGCACAGAATCTCTGTATCTATAACAGCAGCGATGTCTGTTAATCAACCTATTGCTTCACTAAGAAGCGCACTTATACTAATGCAGAGCGCAAGACCAAGCAACGTCGCTGTGAGAAGGCCATTAACCGCGCAACCCATAAGGGTGGGACCCCAAAGCGAGACAAGATCCGTAATTCCACCTTTTGTCCCATTATGTTGTATACTGACGCGGTCGTAGAACAAATACGGACTAACGCGTTGTTAGGAGTTTTGGGGTGATGGTAAGAGTCCCACTTGTGGCCATAGTCGCGGATAGTGCCTTTCTCTTTCTAGCTTCTTAGCAGTGCTTTTGGCCCCTTTGGGGGCCTTAGGCTAATATGTGTGTGTGAGGGGGACCTCTGAGGCCATTGTGCCTTAGTGTCCCTGGGAGTGACGGCTCCCTATACCGGTAATATGGGAGTCCGTTAGGACTTAAATAGCGCCTTCTGGCGGGCGGCGACGCCCTAAAATATCTCAAACCTAGAATCTGAGAATATTCTCTTTTTTTGGCTCTGAGTGAAGTGTGATGTGCTCTTATAGTCCTTTATAGTCCTTTTTAACTAACCTCTAGAGATACTATAATCTTTTTAAGTTAATGTTGCCTTTGCGACACCTTGCGCTATTAAACACCTTTGCAATTGCAGCAAAAAAAACCCTCTATAGGGAAAAATAGGTAAAGGTAGCAAGTGTACTTCCTGCAGTGATTCTCTGACTGTATAGTTAACCTAAGTCTGATCTCTTGTCCATAAGCTAGCGCATATAGTGCCCGAACACATAGGGTTTCCGAACACCGCGCCACAACACCACACCTGCAGAAAACACGCGATATCTCTCCACAACGCTCATCAATATGGACGCCCGCGAGGTTGCTATACAATCCGCTATCAACGATCTTAATACAGGTCTTTATACTAGCCAGCGCGCCGCTGCGAAGGCGTACGGTATCCCTTTGTCAACGCTGCACGCACGGTCGACTACGTGGCGCAACAAACAGCGCACTCAGCCATCAGCATCAACAGCGGCTGACTCCTCTACAGGAGGATTTTCTGGTAGACTGGATCCTCGAAGAAGACGCACGCGCCTGCCCTCCCTCACACGCTCGCGCGCGAGAAATGGCGAATCGAATTCTGCGTATGAATGGCGACAACCAGCCTGTTGGCAAGCTCTGGCTCTCACACTTCCGGCGCCAGCCACGCGTTGCCTCTGTAGTCGGCAGAAAGCTAGAGGCTCAGAGAGCTGATGCAGCAACACCAGAGCAGCTACGCGCGTTCCTAGAGCTCTATGAGCAGACTCGACGGCGGCTCAACATACAGGCGGAGAATATATACAATATGGATGAGACTGGCGTTGCTCTAGGGGTATGTACTAACACTAGAGTACTCTCTAGTAGTTAGAAAAAGAAGGCTTACATTTGGTCTCTAGAGAATCGCGAGTGGGTCTCTATAATCGAGTGCGTATCGGCGACAGGGTAGAAACTACGCTGCGCAGTCATCTTCAAAGGCTAGAGCCTACAGACTACCTAGTTCCTAGCCAAATCCGTGCCTAGCTGGCTCTATACAACCTCTGAGAACGGATAGACGTTGAAAGCGATAGGTGCTGAGTGGCTACAGCGTATATTTATACCTAAGACGGCTATAGGTGATGGCCAGTACCGCCTTCTTATCCTCGACGGTCACAGCAGCCATATTGATATAGACTTCCTTTGGCTCTGCAAGCAGCATCGAATCGAGCTCCTATACCTACCTGCGCATACCTCGCACGTCCTACAGCATCTAGATCTCGCTCCTTTCTCTGTGATCAAGTCTAGTTACAGACGTCAGATCTAGGAGCTCGCATCACTCGACGACGCTGCGCCTGTCAAGAAGGAGCGCTTTATCACCTGCTATCATCAAGCTATGGAGGAAGGCTTCACAGAGCGTGTGATTCGAGCTGGCTGGCAGGCATCTGGTATCTGCCCATTCAACATCAATCACGTGCTCAGCTCGTCGCAGGTCTCTCAGAGGCCTACTACGCCTACACGTCAGCAGCAGCCTCAGCAGCAGCTCCAGAGCTTCCTCTCGACTCCCCAGGGCCCTCACGATCTCTATATAGCGCAGCGCAGCGTCCAGAGCGTCGAGAATCTAGGTCGTACGACCCGGCTGCTCCTACAGAAAGCAGGTAAGGCTCTAGCAGCTGCAAATACTAGAGCTGCAGGCCTAGAAGCAGAGAAAAGACGCCTTTAGCAGCAGCTAGAGATATCTACCTCTCAGCGTCAGCGTAAGCGCGTTCGAGTAGACCCAAATCAACGCTTTGCAGAGGTAGAGAGTATCAGGGAGGCTATGCGCGCAGCTGAGGCTTCAGCAGTCCAACCACGTAGATCTACTATATCAAGCACCTCAGAAATAGCTGCTATAGCTGCAGCAGCTGCAGCGCTTGAATCTATGTGTAGTCAATGGCAATTGTAAGTAGCGTTGCTGAGATATCGCGTGTTTTCTGCAGGTGGTGTTGTGTTGTGGCGCGGTGTTCGGAAACCCTATGTGTTCGGACACTATATGCGCTAGCTTAGATTAGTGCCTGGCTCCTATAAGTTTTCTTCTTTTAAGTAACCTTCCTATTTAATAAGGTATTCCTAGGTTCTCTAACTAATGACTGCCTGCTCTCTAGCACTTTCTCCATATAGTACACATTATTGCTAAACGTGCGTAGGGTGTCTACAATTGGACCTGCTTAAGACTTAATAGCTCCCCTTTGTTTATATAACGTGGTTCACCAGCGAGTGACCCACACCAGTGAGTGCGCCACCTTTGCCAAGACCCCACCACCATCACCAACAATACCATCATAATACAACCACCTACCATGTCTTCTAAGCCATCTAATAAAGCTTGGTTACTTATTGCTATTAGAGCTATCGAACAAGACCCAAATCTTACAGAGCGAGCAGCAGCAGGGCTATATAACGTTAATCGCAGAACGCTTAATTAAAGACGCAACGGAACAACTACACGACGCGATAACCCACCTAAATTAAAGAATTTTACTCTCCTCGAGGAGCAGGCGCTTGTTGATTGTATAATCGAGCTGGACACGCGTGGATTCCCTCCTACGAAGCTTATGATCCGCACAATGGCCGATTCACTACGTTTACAGAGAGGAAAGCCACCTGTTTGGCATTAACTAGACAGACAGGTTTATCAAGCGCAGACGTGAAGTTAAAACACGTTGGTCTTGGTTATACGACAACTAGAGGGCACAACAGGAAGATCCTAAGGTTATAAACGCGTGGTTTAAGCTTGTAGAGGGCATCAAAGTTAAGTACGGCATTACAGATAAGGACACCTACAACTTTAATAAATCAGGCTTCCTAATAGGGGTTATAAGGTCTCAGCTTGTGGTCACAGCATCAGAGAGGCGTGCGAAACCCAAATTGATACAGCTAGGCGACCGCCAGTGGATTATAGTGATCCAGGGTATCTGCGCTGCTAGATGGGCAATCCCTCCCTTTATTATCTACGCTGGCAAGCGTCATATCTCCACCTAGTACGAAGACGCGTTAATTCCTGGCGATTGGGTAATCGCTGTCAGCGAGAACAGCTAGACAAACAACGAGCTTAGTATCGCGTGGTTAAAACACTTTAACGCGTATACAAAGGGGACGCGCTAAAGGAACCTATTAGCTGCTAGTTATTAACGGCTATAAGAGCCATAACTTAATTAAGTTCCAGGATTACTGCAAGGAATATAAGATTATTACTCTCTGTATGCCGCTACATTCGTCGTCACACCTGCTGCTGCAGCTGTTAGATATAGGCTGTTTCTCCCCTTTTCTCCCCGCTAAAGAAGGCATATAGTGCTAAGATCTCGGGCTTAGCGCGTCGGCTAATAACCCACATTACAAAGATTAAGTTCCTCCCAGCCTTTAAAACCGCGTTTTTTTTTGAAGGTTTTCTCTGCAGAGACAATTAATGGTGGTTTTCGCGGTGCTGGGCTAGTCCCATTAAATCCAGAGGAGGTGTTGCAGCACCTTGACATCCGCATCCGTACACCTAGTCTGCCCATTGAAGAGCCTACCACCTGGGAGTCTAAAACACCAAGTAACCTACGCGAATTTGAGGCGCAATCAACACTGGTTCGCAAGAGAATTAGAGATCACTTCGATTTATCACCAACTTCAACCATGCAGGTGCTTGAGAAGCTTGAAAAAGGCGCTCTAAGTGCAATGCATAGTCAGGTACTAGTGTTGGATGAAATTGCAGGCCTTCGCAAGACAATTAAGGAGACTACAAGGGCGAAAATCGCGTAAAAGGAGGTATATCCAGCATCAGGGATCACTTACAGTAGCAGAGGGATCTTAGCTAGCCACTCCTAGGGACGCTGGTGGACAGAAGAAGGGTAAACAGTTGTCAGGTACTAGTCGCGCTGCAACAGGGCCATCAACTTAACGGCATTGTGGCATCTGCAGGCAACCTGGACACAATGCGCAAACCTGCTAGGGAGTTGAAAGAGGAAGAATCTGAATTAGATGTATTAACTTAGTATATATTTTTAAGTAGTGTTGCGACGCAGTCTGATAATGAATGAAATGGTTTGGTGGGGTCTTGGCAAAGGTGGCGCGCTCACTGGTGTGGGTCACTCGCTGGTGAACCACGTTAGCTCTAACAACAATATATAGAAGACTGGGTGTGCGTTTAATCCTAAGAAGTTAACTCTATAGGCTCCTTTCCCTATAGGGTACTTAACTGTGTGCCTAGTCTAATAAACTTCCAATTAAGTTTGCGCTTAGGTTAAGCGGAGTTTAGATATCTAGTGGATATAAACACTTAATCCCCTAGTTTAAGACTAAGGTGCTTCCTCTTCTTATTAGCGTACTTTTTCTAGTACGTATTCGCTGCTGCAATCTTTGTTTTGCATTAAGCCTGTAGTGCAATAACTTTTGCCGCGATCGACGTGCCTAATAGCGATTCTTCGCCGCCAAGCGGCATTCCAGGCTATTCTGGCGCATGAGGATCCGCTCTATGGTATGCGCGAAAAGGAGTTACTCTAGTTGTTGCGTTTACGCTATTATTATACGCAAATTCCGCGATTGGCAACCACCTTGCCCAGTCATCCTGTTCTAGGCAGCAAAAGCACTAAAGATACTGTTTAAGCGTCTGATTCTGCCTTTTAGTTTGCCCGTCCGTTTGCGGGTGATAGGCTAATAATAACACCCTTATAGTGTTAAGGTAATAATAAAAAGAGTCCTAATAGCAAAAGTTTATTATCAGACCTCTATCTAATATAATTGTCTTGGGAGTGCTATATAACCTAATAATATTCTGAATCTAGGCTTCCGCCAAGTTCTTTGCATCCTAATCTGCCCTAGTAGGTATGTAATAAGCTATCTTTGTTAGACAGTCCACTATTACCAGAATAGCATTATAGACTTGGCCGAGTGTTTAGCTAGGGGGTAAGTCTACAATGAAATCCAAGGTGACGTCCTCCTAAGGGCCATTTAGCACAGGCAAGGGATTTAAAAGACTATACAGTTAGTGTTAAGGTGCAACAGACATCTTGCACTTTAAATAGCCTTAATAGTAGTCCTTAACTTCGCGTTGCATTCCTTTCTATTAAAAATGCCTCCTTAACTTCTCTAACGTCTTCTTCGCTCCAAAATGCCCAGCCAGCTATAGGGCTATTATAGCATGTCTAGAGAGCCTTCGCCTTTTCCGCACTCATTGTGAGCACTTTAATTCCATTCTACTCTATTACGCCTTCTTCTAGCGACTCCTTGCCCAACTGTTAGGACTAAGGTTCTCCTAGAGCCTTAACTTTATCTTTAATCTCTAAGTCGGATTTAGAGCTAACCTTTGTTGACGATATTAGCTCTTCCGCAATTGCTCTCCCAGGTTCGCGCCTTCTTGGCCGCCTTTGTTCCTAGGGTGCCGCTTGTTAGGATCTTGTAATCGCACTAATTAATTGGGTAGTTAGTTTATTAAAAGTATCCCTACTTAACAATATTCCCAAAGGCTCTATATAAGCCCTGTTTCCTTTCTCTGCTAGGTGTTGCGCCTCGCTCATATAGTCAGGGCGTCTTAATAGTCCATCCGCTAGGTTTTCCTTCCCTAGCCAGTGGATAATAATAAAATCGTACTCTACTAGCCTCCAGCGCTTGCAACGGTCGATAGTACGCTATCGTGAGGCTTATGGCCATTACTTATCGCTCGTTTTTTGGTGTTGTTATCGATCGATCGCTCAAAATAAGCAGGATTACGTATGATAAGCCGCACTACGGCAGTAAATTACTATAAGTAGTTTAGCGTACAAATTAGAGTGAATTGAACTCTAGGAAGGCTGCTTCCGCTGCTGTCTGCTCCCTGTCCTTTCGCTCAATTTAATCACTGCGTTTGATAAGAGGACACTTAACTACGCGGTTCTTAAGCCAGTTCTTCTGTAGTTGGATAGCCTTAATAGTTGATGCTGATAGGCTGTTTCGATTGTTGGTAATAGTGCGTCCAGCTGTACTGAAGCAGCGCTCACACTTACAGCTGGTACTTGGGATGGAAAGGAAATCAACAGCTATTTTGAAAAGTACAGGGTACTTGCTGCGGCCAACTTTCAGCCACTAAAGCCACAGGTTAGCTATCAACTCCTAATAGGCTTCGTCTTTGTTTAGGTCCTCGTTGAGATTGTCAATGTACTCGTCTAATTAAGAGCTGCGTTTGTGCCGTTTGTAGCTGTGGTTGCCATAAAGGTACTCTTAATCAACCTCCATAATAGCTGCAAGCGGATTGTTGGTGTAGCTAGCGGGTAGCTTGCGTCTTTGGGGTTTGCTCCTCGTTTTGCGTTTTATTTAATAATGCTTTAGCAGCGAGATACTCCTTAAACGTGTTGCGGAGAGAATTGTCAGCCTTCCGCTGCCAATCTTGGTAATCACGCCAGTGAGATTTAAACCAGTTAAGGCGCAGCCTAGGGTGGAGAGCTGTAGCGATAGTATAGAAGCTCGGAGTTGGTTCCATAACAAAGCTTCTCCTAGTAGGTGTTGAGCTTCTCCAGGCCATAATTGATAGCTGATTTAAAGTAGCTCTTATCGTCGTCGTCAAACTTACTAGCCGCAGTGTTGTAGTGCTGCCACAAGGCTTGAAGGTTGATAATAGTTTGCCATAATAAGCCGAAGCCTGACACGCTGTTGCTGCCTTCAAGTGCTTTGCAGAGGTCGTACGGCACCTTTAAAAAGATGATAAGATCGTCAACCTCTAGCCAATCGTCGTCGGAGAGAGAGAGAGCGTCAAGTATAGGGTTGTAGTGAGAACTATCACTATCATCGTCGGCATCAAACTCCTTGTCGTTCTTGACAGTTTGTCGATATTTGCGTTAGAAGGCTTTGATTGGCTCACGCAGCTCACTGCAACGGAGAAGCATGAGATAGACTGAGTGCCAGCGTACCCCGCCGTCCTGGAGTAACTGAAGCTTAACAAGCTTCTATATAGGGTCCTTATCACTAAGATTGCTAAAGACTGAATAAAAACAACTTACAACGTTTGTGTGAGGCACAAACAGCTCTTACAAAGTTGTGAAGCTTGCCAACAACGCCGTAGTTGCGGTAAAGTCTGAATTGATTAATAGGAGCTGCCTGAGCAAGCTCTTCTTCAAACTTCGAGACTCCTTCACCATACAACGTTGCTTTGACAATAAGGTTGATAATGTGACCTGCGCAGCGGATGCGGTGCTAAGTACTAAGGCAGAGAGTTGTAGACTCCCTGTTAAGGTGTTTAATGAGTTTCTTGTCGTTGTTTGTAGCGTTGTCGCCTACAAAACAGTTGAAGTTTTGACTCAAAGTTGTACTTTTGCATAACGTCAAGTATTACTAAGGCCTGCGCACTAGCTGTGTGATCACCAAGGAGGTTGCGGAAACCTATTAGGAGGTCTCGTTAATTGTAATCAGCGTCAACAAAGTGAGCAACTACACTCAGGAAGCTGAGATGGTTGGCGGACGTCCAAACGTCAACGCTTATAGCAACCTTTCCAGCAGCTGATTGGATGAGCTGACGTACCTCAGCCTTCCGATCCTCGCACTGCTTCCTGATGTATGACGAGAGTGTGTTTTTGACGAATTAGGTAAGGCGTGTAAAAACAGCTCCGCACGATTCCAGGTTAACAGGCCTCGGGTTGAAGGGTTCGTAACGTCTTGGAAGCTCAAATCTCTCATGATCGTCCAGTCAACAACTGAGGCTTGGAAGCTATCCTCCTCCTAGGGCATATGTGACGGCTGAGTTGAAGAACTAGGGACGTGCGCAGCAGCTGTGAAGGGGGACTCTGGTAGAGGTATAGGCGTACTGGGGATACGCCAGCCAGTAGATGGATCAATAGAGTGTACTTTCCGCACGTGATCTTGGATGTGTGTAGTGCCGTTGATAGCCATAGCGTCATTAGTTTGACGACTTTGGTGACAAATCTTACACAGCCAAAGCTTAGTAATGCTGTTATTGTCCTCAGTGTACTGTAGTTGAAGCCCGAAAACGCCATATATCGGAGAGCGCACGGCGACCGGATATATATAGGCCTTATACCTGACGGCATAGCCTAATCGGGAAGGCTGGAGCCGCTTACCCTTCCGATACACATGGTGGAAATCGACGACGTCAAACCTCACGCCGCATACAGCTGTCTTATCTGTTGGCAGCGGGTAATCGTGGGTGGGAGGGCCTTCGGGTAACGGTGAAGGTGATGACGATGGAGAGCCAAGACAGATAGCAGATAAGGTTTGAGAGCCAGGTTGGGAGGACGACGATGAGGCTTGAGAGGCTTGAGAGTACTCAGAAGCTCTCATCTTGCCAAGCCTCCAAGAGCTGGGCCCATAGTGGGTTAGTGAAGGTGTTGCTGGCGGCAAGGCATTGTGTGAAGTGTGGTTATTAGCCAAGTATCGACGCATTATCAAGAGATGATGCGGATGTGTATAGAAGCGTAGACAGCTTTAATCAATTGCGTGGGTGTTCTTTTGGGTGGGTTAACAATTAACGATTGACGACTAACGATTGCCGATTGATTATGGGCGTACGGGCGTTATGGTGTTTGGGGGATGATGCCGGAGGCGTCAACGTCGGCTAGCTGGCTGCTAAGACTCGTAGGCGAGGCCTCGCCTCTATTAGCCAATAAGCGATAGAGGATTAGGCAGCCCTGAGCTATCCTAGGGCTGCTCCTGGGGGAGCAAAGTTGGTGGTTGAGCCGCCTAGGTATAGGTCTATTGCACGCGTCAGCGTTTAAGCATATAGGACACTAAGCTAGTATAAGGTTCTTACGCATACAAATATCGTCTGTGCGCGCTAAAAGAGCAAAAAAACGCGCGACAATCGCGTTGTGGCGTGGACATGCAAGAGGTGGTGGTAATACTGTTGATCTTGTACGCGAGGTTGGTGTTGAGGAGGCCCGCGGAGTTTAACTACCCCACAAAAGCCGCAGAGCCGCACTATACCTAATTAGGCCACAACACTACTAAAGTATCGCGATTATTACAGTACTACGGTAGGCCTCACTACTATCGATCGACTACGGTATCGCCTGCCTTGTCTACTATCGATCGATTGAACACGTGACGATAGATGATAGATAGTACCGACGATAGTACGGACCGTTGCAAGCGCTGCTAGCCTCTTATAGATTCTAACCTGCTAGTAGTTTAATTTCTTTATATCTATAAACCATCGCAAGTTATTGTGATTTGTGAGGATGATAAATAGAATACTTAATAGGTAGTGTCGCCAATATTCAACACTTCTATTAATAGCCAGCAATTCCTTATTGTGTGTATTGTATTAAAGTTGTGTGCTGTCTAGCTTCTGTAAAAAGAAACTAATGGGTCGCCATTGCGGGGTTCCGTTAGATTTAGGCACGTTCTGGCTCAATATGCCAGATATCGCGCCACCCAAGGCGTCTACTTTAAGTCTTGTCTCTCTATTAGGCTCAAAGTGTACTAATATAGGCACCACTGTAAATGTGGCCTTTAACTCTTTAAAAGCTGCTCTTGCCTGCGTATCTAGGTGTAAGAGTTAGCTTTCCTCCCTTCTTTGAGCATGCCCGCCCTAGGCAGCACTAGACTCCTTCTAAGTAAGTTTAGTAAGGGGTAGAGCCACTCTTAAAAACCCTCTAATAAACATCTAGTAATAATTTATAAAACTAATAAACACCCTAATATCGCGCACTGTCTTAGGGAGTGGCCACTCTATAATTGTTTTTACACGGTCTTTATGCACCCTAACTCCCTTTTGGCCAATAATATAGCCTAGGCAGCGCTTCCATCAGTACGTAATTAGTACGGATCCGTACGTACAGCCATATACGGCCGTATATACGGACGTACGGGTACCCTTTTTAGTGTTGTTTTGGCGTTGTTTTGGTGTTGTTTTAGTGTGAAAAACACCAAAATCACTGTGTTTCCAGCGTCAACTTTTGAGCTCTAGTGATCAGAGATTTCGCTTAAGATGCCGTCCTTGTGCGTTGTCGTCGTCGTCCTGCCCATAGTGAGACACGGTGAAGTTTCAAATTCCATCAACCACATTACCACGTCGTCGCCGTCGCCGCCAGCCATTATCGTCGTCTTATCTTAGCGCAATATGGATCGCCACCTGCGCAGTCAACCACCGCGAGCAGCTCAGGGCTCGTCGCAGGCCTCAGCATCGTCGTCGTCGTCCTCGCAGCAGTTGCCGTATCATTCTGCGGCGTTAAAGAGGCTGGGTAAACAGCCAGTACGGTCCACGGTCTCCACAGCCTCGTCGTCGCAGGTGTCCTTGGTGCCGGCATCCTCGCCACCGCCTGAGTCGCCAATTGGCTTGAGCGGCTTGAAAGGCGTCGCGTCCGCGTCCGCGTCCTCTCTTGACTTGTCGCGCTTGCCATATAACCTGCCTCATGCGTACCCCGACGCTGAGGACGAATCCAATGTTGGCCTGCGCTTTGATATCGA
Organism: Laburnicola sp. JP-R-44; assembly: GCA_009805535.1. Lineage (NCBI taxonomy): Eukaryota > Fungi > Ascomycota > Dothideomycetes > Pleosporales > Didymosphaeriaceae > Laburnicola > Laburnicola sp. JP-R-44. The sequence goes on along the minus strand of SELF01000015.1, from coordinate 1,099,982 downwards.
CTGGAACAACGTGTATAAGTACCACCAGCACCTGCTGGGCGACGCGCTGGGTTATCGCGTTGTCAACAAGCGCTAACTTCTTGGTGGCGCGGCCAGGTCGCCTATATACGATCACGGCGCGGATTTGGTGTTTCGCGACGCCAGCGCTGGCGGTAAGGAGAGACGCGTCTGGTTGTGTAAGTACTGCCACGAGATGAAGAAGCGCGATTGTGCGCGATTGTTTGGAGTCCACCCAGTTTTTGGAGTCCACCCTAATATAATAAAACACCTAGAAAAGGCCCATTTCATATCAGCGACGGGCGGTCTGGTGGCGGGGGCCAGCGGTCGTGACGCCTTTTGACGCCGCTCGAGGTGCGATTAGTGTTCTGGGTGCAGACAGCGTCCTGTTAAATGCACTATGGCAAGAGGAGGAGTTGCAGAGGGCCTACGTTGACTGGGTTATCACACCAACGATATGTCCTTTGCAGAGGCGACCTCGCCGGCGACGAGGGCGCTGCTTACCTGGAATCGCCGCTCGCTGCTCGCTGCCCTCCCCGCCAACCCCACCACGCTCGCGGCGTACGTTACAAACATGCTGGAGGAGAGGACAGAGGACAGAGGAGTGGCCTCTCTGCTGCTGCGGCGGGTGCTGAGTCTCTTGTCTATGTCAGCGTCGACATATGGACGTCGAGCAACTACCTGTTGTTTCTTGGCGTCACAGCGCACTTTGCCGGTTAGTTGTACATACCTACCAGCTCTAGGCGTTGTTGTACACTTACTAACTTTGTTATATAGACGCGTAACGTAAAAGGTCCACCAGGACATCCTTATCGCCTTCCGTAACCTCTCTGGTGACCACACAGGCGAAAACCAGGGCGCCGTCGTCGCGGCGATCGTGTTAGAGTATGGGTTTCAGGACAAGTTTGGCTGCTTTGTGGGTGACAACGCGACAAACAACGACGCGACGTTTATTAACGCCCTCAACGTACTCCTTAAGCTCGAACTCACAGCTGAGAACCGAATACGCTGCGCGGGACACATTATCAATCTGATTGTCAAGGCCATTATATACGGCGACGGAGTCTCTGGAGTCTCTTAATTTGAGCGCGATCTAGCCGCCGATGCACACCACAAGTCGCAATTCGCGATATTTCGCCGTCGCGGTATTGTCGGACGGCTGCACAACCTTGTCGTCGCTATTAACGCGTCTAACAAGCGTCGCCATACGTTCCAGCAGATGCAACGCGAGACGAGGACGTTGGCGAGCTTCTTCGGTTCACGCCCTTAACGCTGGTTGTCGACGGCGGGGGGTGAGGTGGCACTCTGTGTACCTCATGCTGGTGCGCGGCTATGAGCTGAAGGAGTCCATTGACCCGGTTCATCCGCCGATGGCGTCAGTCAAAGGGCGTCGTCAATAATGCGGAGGACGAGGAGGAGGAGGACGGCTTTAATCCCGCACTCGATTGTCTTACGCCTGACGAATGGGACCAGGCCAGAGAGCCTCGCCGATATGCTCTAGCTATTTTATGAGATGACAAAAAGACTTGAGGGCAACATAAGCAAGTCTGGTTTTGGCTCTATCTGGCAAACGATCACGAATCTGAACGTCCTTGACTTGACGATTAGGGAGGAAAAACGTACCCTTGAAAACAGCCACGACGAGTTCCTAAAGGGAGGTATTAATCAAGGTTTTGAAAAGCTCAACACATACTGGTTAAGGATAATATTTGACGTCACGCCGTCTCCGTACGCTGTCGCCACCGTCCTCGCCCCGCGACTACGTATTGCTTGGTTCAAGCAGCGATGGCGGCACGACAACAAATATTATCGTAAGGTGGAGTGGAGACGGACATGAAGGCGACCTTTGAGCTATACGTTGAGCGATTTTCGGAGCAGCCGTTGCAAGGAGGCGACGAGAGGCTAGAGACCGAGCCTCCTTCTCGCCGGAAGACACCTGACGGTTACGCGTCGCGATACGAGGACTCGCTGGCCGTTGACACCTATTACATGATGGGTTATAAGCACAAGGCTAAGAAGGCCCGCATGAGCGAGCTCGACGATTACTATGCGACCTACAATGAACACCTTGCTGTCTTTGCAAACACACCAACGACAAACGCCTAGACAATCTAATTACCTGGTGGGAGCAGGTTGGTTTTAAGTTGTATCCCACTCTCTATCGAATGGCCCTTGATTACCTGTCTATCCCCGCAACGTTATGCGACTGTGAGAGAGCGTTTAGCGGGGCAGGGAGGACAGTTACTGGCGACCGAAATTGTCTCCAGGGCGGCAATATTGAAGCTCTACAATTGCAGAAGAATTGGGGTAAAGAGAGGAGCTGTACAAAGTCACCTCAACAACCTTGTTAGGTCAGCTATTCGATAAGTACAATAAGTACTATACTCAGTGTGAAAACACTGAAAAAAAAAACACTATAAAAAGTGGACCCGTACATCCGTATATACGGCCAAATCTACGGATCCGTACGTACGTACAGCCCTCAGTATACGGGTCCCGTACGTACAGATGACAGTCCGTATACGGTCCCGTACGTACGGGTCACTGTACGGTACGCGTACCAAATACGCCAAGATTTGGTCCGTACAGACTCCCTTTACTGTACGGGTGTACGGGTGTACGTACGGATGGAAGCGCTGAGCCTAGGTACTCTGTCTCTTCCTAATGAAACTTGGACTTGCTAAGTTTAATATACAGTTTGGCCTCACATAGCCTTTAGAGGACTTTTTTTATATGCTGTTTGTGTGTTCCTCTTCTGTATTAGAGAAGATAAGTATATTGTTTAAATAGATAATACACGTCACATTAATTAGTCCCACTAGGATTTTATTAATGTGTTCTTAGAATCATAGTTGTCAACAATCAAGCCAATCCAAGCTGAGGCGTTAGCTTGGATTGCTCGATTTTTGAGGGCGTCAGCTTGGATTGTTAGGGCTAACAAGCTGAGATCGTGAGCTTGATTGAGGCTTGATTGATAGGCTTGATAGCCTGTACTGGCGCTAGCCTTGGTGTTAAGTTTCGTCGTCCCAAGTCGCCAGCCCGCACAAAAAGCTCTATATTGTCGTCGTCTGCTGCCTCCTCCTCCACCACCTCGTCGTCGCCTCCGAGGCCAGCTCTTTGCCACCGTCGTACGCACTGTATTGCCGCTAGAAGTTGAGGTCCTAGACGTCGTCGTCGCGGGGCTCTAAGAGGTCGCCCAGCTCACTGAACAGGCGCTCACACACTCACAGCTTGACGCTGGGATAGAGAGTACGTCAAGCGCAAGCTTACTGAGGCTAGGGTAGCAATCAATCGCGCATGCTTACCCAGTATTTGATAGGGTTATCTGCGTGTTCTGTACCCTCTCTCGGCTGGCTGCCGGCTCGCTGCGCTTCCACCTCTTAAACTCGTCCTCGTCGGCGGTGAGGCTGCTGGCAGTACTAGGGTTGAGTATACTGTCGATCGCGTCGTCTATATCGCTTGGGATCACTGCCGACGGCCTTACCGCGCGCGGTGAGTTGTTGTGTACTGCGCCCAGAGCGCCTGAAAGCTGGCGTTACTAGCCTCGAGCCAGTTGGGCTTCTTAACCCACGCCTTATCGCAGTAGTACTTGTACATTGGATGGAGTATTGTAGCGGCGTAGTACGCGGGCGAGTCGTCCAGCTTAGAGTAGTAGTCATCGGCCTTCTGCCAAGCTGCGCGCAAGTTGATTGCAATGTGATCCTCAGGCGACTCATCGTGCTCGTTGTAGTTAACCGCCTCGTACGCGTTGACGCGCTGCTCGTAGTAGGTAAGCAGGTATTCGAATATTGGAATTATCTCAGCAATAGCCCCAAAGCTGCCGCTTTTTCCGCGCCCTTCGAGGCGCTTTGTAGCAGTCTTGAGCGGTTTCAAGATGTCCATGTACTCTGTAATCACTGCCCAATCAGCACCTGTAAGACCGTCTGATCGCATCCACGGCTGCGCAACTGGCAGCTTGTTGCCGCGACTTTGCGCAAACGTGTCCTCCCTTTGCACCCGCTGTATATGGTGAGTAGCGTAGGCGTTGACTGCAAACTGCAGCTTTACAGCACGCTCAAAGCATGAGTAGTACGAGTTCCACCGCCACCGTAACGACGGGTTTAACGGGCTCGAGGATCTTGCGATCGTCGGCTGACGCGCTAGACGGCAGCTCAGTGTGGGCGAGGCGCTGGAAGTCCTCGAAGAGCTTATGCTGTTGCGGCGTTTTGATGTAGTTGATGATACTGAGCAGTACGCCAAGTGGGCCTACGCGCCTCCACTCCTCTATGAAGTCGTGCTCGTCAGTGAGCTCTTGTACGTCGTTGTCGAACGAGGCGGCGCGCTGCCCTTCCCCCCAGAGGAGCGTCTGGCCGATAAGGTTGAGCGTGTGAGGTCCGCAGCGGAGGCGCCGATGGGTGACATTAAAACCGTACTCTTGAGCTACTATTGCAATAGTACTGTTGTTGTTAGTAGCGTTATCAAGCACAAAGTAGTAACCAATCGACTGCGACGTAATCTTAAAATCCTGCAGCGTTTTTATAACGATCTCGGCCATCCTCTCGCCACTGTGAGCGCCTGTTAGCTGGGGCAGCGCTATAGGCAAGTCCTGCAGGTCGCCTCTGCTGTCGACAAAGTGCGCAACGACGCCTAGAAAGCCACGCTTGCCGCCCTTTGTCGTCCATCCATCAAAGCTGAGGTGTGTACTTTGCTGAGCGCCTGCGACAGTTGCAAGAGAACGCGCGGCTTTAGGTGCTCGTACAAGCGCGCAACGTACTAGGAGACGCTTACATGAGACGTCCAAAGCGCTCGTTCTGCTAGTGGGTTGGCAGCTTCAAGGAGGCGTCGAAAAGCTGGTGTTTCAAACTCAGAGAGAGGGTGATTGTTCTCAACAAGCCAGCTAACAGCTGCCAGCCAGAAGCGCTGGGTATTGAAGCCGGCGAGCTCGTTAGCCATCTTCTGCGACACGCTGTTGTTGCCGTCCTTAAGCAGGCGTTATAGCTAGGTAGGTTTTGCAGCAACAGCCGACTTGCTGTAGCTATAGCCGCGCTTAGGCAGCTCTAAGTGTCGCTGCGCCAACGACGTTAAGAGCGTTATCTTATATATCCCACGCCTGTATCTGTGTACTTATGCTTGTAGCAGTGACGGCACACGAAGTATAGCTTACTCGGGTTCTTCAGCAGCGCAACGCGGTAGCCATAGCGATAGATCCAGCTCTTGCGCGACTTCTGCGACGAGAGCGGCTTCATATACTTGCGTAAACGCCCCCAATCAATTCCCTCAAAGTCGTCCATAAGGCTCGCGTCCAGCGCCTCTTGCAAGGTCTCATTATCTGGGGCTGCTACCAACAAGGCTGCTGTTACCCTCTCGCTGCCCTTGGTAGGCGCGACGATAGCGTCTTCAGGCCGCGACTCGCGTAGTTGCGACTCAAAAGTTGAAGCCTAGGACGCCTCTACAAGAGCCCTGCGAGGCGACAGACGCGACGGCGATGGCGATAGCTGACTATATCGACAGGTATAGGCTGGCTGACCGTGCGGGCGCGGGCGGTGGAGGATTTAACGCGTTTCTTCGGGCGAGTAAGGTCATCAGAGGCGCGTTTCTTAGGAGGCATGGCGGTGGCACCACGATAAGGGCGACAGGAGCAAAAAAAAATAACGCGATATTAGGTTGTGATGAAAGGCACAAGTTTTGGCATCGTGTGTTGTCTATTGGAAGGCGCGTAAGAGCCTGTACGAGGCTTAGAGGCTACTAAGGCACTAACTACGCGCGATCACGTGAGAGGTATTAGTGGACCATCCACTCTTTTTAACAGGTTGTTTAGTTAGGGGGCTAGTGGAGGGAGTATAGTGTTGCAGAAGTTAGGATAATTACCTGCCTCCCCTAGCAAAAGCGCCCTGCTAAAAATAGCAAAAGATATCGCGATCGCTCCTGCTGCAAAACGAGCAGCCTCACGCGCGCTACCTTAATCAAGCCCATCAAGCTAAACAATCAAGCTGACCCTCCTCAGCTTGGATTGCTAACAAATTAGTATAGGCGAGCTTGACTTGATAGGATTGATAGTTATCAAGCTATCAATCAAGCGCTTGCAAGCCGCTTGATTGTTGACAAGTCTGCTTAGAATTGTGCTAGAGTATTAGTTAAACCAAACGGCATTACTAAATACTCAAAGTGTCCGTACTTTGTACGAAAAGCTGTCTTTCACTTATCGCCTTCCTTAATTCTTATCCTATAATATGCCTCTTGGATATTAAGCTTAGTAAAGAACTTTGCTTTTGCCAATCTTTCTAAGGACTTAGCAATTAAGGGTAACATATGACGATTTTTAATAGTAATCTTATTAAGGCTGTGGTAATCTACGCATAGCCTTAACGTACTATCCTTCTTCTTCGCGAAGAGGATTAGTGCTTTAGCTAGTGACCTTAAATATCGTCCAGCCTCTTCGCAAGTAATCTGCAATATACTTGCGCAAAGACACTCAGCTCGCCCTTGGATAAGTTATAGAGGGGCTAATAGGGTGGTTGTTCCTTAGGAAGAAAATTAATACTTAGGTTGGTCGCGGAGTGTTCCGCAAGCACCTCTAATTAATCACTATTTGCTACATTAGCGAACTCTTAGTATACCTATAGTATTATAGCCTTTACTAAGGTTATAGACGTCCTATCGCCTATATAGCCAATATAACACACGTATAATTCCGCAGTTAAGTCTAACATTGTCGAACTGAACTGTTCCGCGTCTTCGAGGGCCACTTTGGCATAGTTAGGCGCATTCTGTCCTAACTTTCCTTAGAACAATAATTGACCCGTGCGAAAGTTGAGTTTTGGATTATATGTGGCAATCCACGGTAATCCCAAGTACATCTCGTACTTCCTTAGGTCTGCTACTATGAATAGGACCTAGTGGGTCTCTCTACAACCTCTAGCATCTACCAGGTGCACTTTGGCAACTGCAGATCCATATACAGTAATATTTGCACTGTTTGCCGCCTCTGCTACAAAGTCTAGCAAGGGCATTACTATTAGATCTCTCTCCTTCGCAAAGCGAGCAGAGATTATGTTAAGTTTAGCGCCACTATTAACCAGTGCCTTAACTAAGCCTAAATCCCCTACTATAGCCTGTACTGTTATCGCAGTTAGCCTCTTTAGGTAAAGCACGTTATAGAGCTTTCTAAGCTGCTTATTCTCCTTATACTTAACAATTGCGGCCAATAGGATAGAGTCTAGTCCCGCCAGCCCTTGCCTTTTTCCGCGGACTCCAATGCGTCCTTAGGATAGAAAGGTAGGTCTGGATTTCTCTCCTTCTTGCAATTAGGGGAAACATGGCCTCTTTTGCCACAGTTCTAGCAAGTAACCTTTAGATTATCTTTATCCTTTTCCTTTTGTGTTGAGCTGGACTGTTTATAGTCCTTCTGTTCCCTTCTACTACGTTTGGCCAACTTGGCCAACTCTGCAGGGGGCGTTGTTAACTTAGGCCTCTTTAACAAGTCCTTAGACTTGCCTTTGCTCTTAGCAGACCGCCCTTCCTCTTAGTAAAGGCGATTAGCAATCTCTTCCACCTCCACAAGGGTTTCGCTCTAAGAAGGTGGGTAATATAGAACTTCCTTGCGTAGCTTATTATCTATAGAAGCTATAAACTTAGCCACCCTACAATACTTGTTCTGCTCTTCAACCTTATCCCACAAAGGGAGAAGGTGGTTAAGTAGGTTAGTTGGGGTTTAATTTGCCCTCTAGCGACAGTTCTTTATTGCCTTAAATGCCGTCTATCGGCGTTCCGATGGAGTATTAAGTATTTGTTCTGTTAACGTCTACTAGGTAGGGGCCTATTTAGGGTCTGTCTATTATTGTTAGTTGTAATACAACTCAAACTGGCTTTAAAGGTCTTTAGATAGGTACTGCCTGCTAAAGGTAACCTTATAATCTTCTAACAAAGCGAGAAGGCGCTTGCGAGAAATAAAACTTACACTCCCACTTTTATTAGTTATAATTGCGACAATTCTTGCAGTTATAGATGTGTGGTGGGGGTAGTCGCGGCAAGGTACTCTGTTTAGCGGCTACTAGGAACGATAAGGCCACAGTGGCCACACGTGGGGTACTAGTAAGCTTATTAAGAGCTGCTACGTCGCCAGCTTTATAACGTTGTTGTATGTCTTTAATGCGTTGTATTTCCTATTGTTCTTGTTTCTTGCGCGCCCAATCTCGCAATTCTGCAAGACAAGCCGCCCTTCTATTAGCTTTTATTATATTTGGCTCCTCCTAAGGGGCTCGCAAACCCTTAGGGCCATTATTAATTTCTTGTTAGGTAGCCTCCCTAAGTTCTTCTACTTGTTCTCCTGCCTACCTAACAGCACCAGCTTGCTGCTAAGTGTTTCTAGATAGGCCGCCTGGCTCCTGGCTTGCAAAAGCAAGGCGTCCACTAGACCTACGTGTTGCCATTATAGCGGCGAGAGAATCCTACCACTGCCTGTAAGGGAGCGATTCGAATGTAAGGGTGTCGCTAGGGCACCTAATAGTTAATAAGGCAAAATAGGATAATATTAGGAGGTAAGTGGTAATAGGACAAATTGCTACTCTCGCTCTCATTCAAAGTAAGGGGGTTTTTATCTAAACCCCCGCTAGGCCCAAAGAAGACATAAGTCCCCATTCGGCCACCTAAGCAACAAGGAGGCCTTACACTTAAGGCCAGATCCCGCCTCTACAGCCTATTAGCAAGAACTAGGTGTGTTACGCTTTGTTAACAGCTAGGCAGAGCTTATAACTAAGTGGGATAGGAAGCTGCATACTTAGCGCGTGCTCTCTATTAGAATCTAGTTAAGTTTAGAGCCTAGTTTAAGCTTATTAAGGACACGCGTTAGAAGTACAGTATAATAGATAAGAATATATATAATTTTAATAAGACAGACTTTATAATAGAGATTGCTAGCATATCTAAGATTATTATAAGCTCTAATAGAGTTAGGCGAGCAATTGCTATACAGCCTAGTAATTATAACTAGGTTATAGCAATTAAATATATTAGCGCGTTAGGCTAGGCGCTCTCGCTATTTATTATACTATCTAGAAAGCTACACTAAGCTAGCTAGTATTAGCTTATTCTAGGCAACTAGAGGCTTGTAGTAAGCAATAATAGCTAGATAACTAATAAGTTTAGCCTAGAATAGCTTAAGCACTTTAACTATTAGACTGTATTACACTTAGCTAGAGCCTATTACCTACTTATCCTAGATAGCTATAGTAGCTATACGACACCTAAGTTTAATTAGTTTTATATAGAGAATAAAATTATTAGTCTTTATATGCTAGCTTATAGTTTATATCTACTATAGCTACTAGATATTACCTACTACGCGCTACTTAAAGCTGTGTACAAATAAAATATCTAAGCTTATACGTAATTATATCTTTTATATTAATAAGTAAGAATTTCTTAATATCTACACGCATATTAGGGCTTTAGTTGTAAGGGTGTCACTAGGGCACCCAGTAGGTAGAGAGACAGAATAGGATAATATTAGGAGGTGAGTGATGATGAGACGAATCGCTACCCGCTCTCATCCGAAGTGAGGGGGTTTTTATCTAAACCCACACTAGGCCATAAGGAGGAGCCATAAGGCCCCATTCGGCCATCTTGGCGGCAGCAGTGCCTTACATTAGTCTTCTTAGAGCAGTTAATTAAAAGTGGCTTTTAAGTAGTAGGGGCTTATTTCACACTATCCTAAGCGCGTTCTATTATCGCTTACTATAGTCTAAACGCTATCTTCCCTAAAATAAGAAGCTAAGAATAGTAGTAGAGATGCTAGACTACTAAGACACCTTATATAGTTGCTTAGCTGTAGTAGTAGGCCTAGCTACTACTACTATATAACTTTCTTAGTTATTAATTATAGAGCCCTATATATTAGGCTCTAGCTTAGCTTATAAAAGAATATTAGATAGTAATACACTTTGTAATAATTCTTACTAAAAAGAACACTAAGCTACGTTAGGCTAAACTATCGCTAAGAGAAAAAGAGGCAATAGCAATAGTAGTATATTGCTATAAAAGGGACTCTTACAGGCTAGGAAGGTTAGAGGCTAGCTGCAGAGGCAGAAATGAGGGCGCAGGTAGATGTCTAGCGCTAGGCATCTTAGAGCTATTAGCGAGCACTACTAACGTGCTTAAAGTGCTATGTGCAAGGCTATAAGAAGACTTAATATAGAAGCAATTAGGAATATTTTGTATGTATATTTATATAGGTTTAATTTAGTTGTTGTTTAGTTATCTGTCAAAAAGGCGCACGCGTTTTAGTGGGGTGCGCAGCTCAGTGGTGTACGCAGCTCACTGGTGGATTACGTTAAAAGGTAATCACAAATAAAGCGCGTTATCGCCACCGCGTTTCAACCCGCTAAGCGAGCGTAAGTCGCTTAGCGGGTCTTAGCGTGCGTAAATATTTTACAAACAGATAGTATGTGTTGTTAAATTATCTACCTAGGGGTAGAACGACAAAGGCTTTCATCTCAAATAACATGACAAAAAAAGCAGAGCCCCCTGCTTAGTAATCAAAAAGAGCGCCCATAGTATAGTTTGCGGAATGCAGCTTTGTTCACAATAAAAAAAGATTTTCAAGAGCCTGGGGTTTGTCGAGAAGGAATTGGTCGTCATTGAAGGGTACGAACACCATCCTGGGGCAATCGATATCTCGTTCCAGCAAAGACCTGCACTGGAAGGTGAATCAGAGAACGAGCAGTCTGCCACAGAGACAACGGACAAGAACGGACTTGCTGTTATCACATTCCCAGGTTTTCAGCATGGATTCTCAGATACCACATTATGTGCGCCAGGCCTCAGAAATTGGCCAGCAGTTGACCAAGCGCGCGGCTACTAATGAAAATAGCCCTGAGGCGTGCCAGTTGCGTAGGGAAGCCCTCGATGCGTCGCGGAGACTGAAAGTCTAGCTTGATAGTTCTCGCCAAAGTCTTTCACGATTTTTTTCTAAAGGCCGAGTCTCCTTTAAGCGCCGGCGATTTCCCGCACCTGTACCTTCTCGAGCCCTACACTTCCCGGGACAGCGCATGTCGATGAGATGTCGCATTATGAAGAGCCATCACGATTTCCGACTTGGTGTCTCTCATTGGGTACCTCAAGGCAGAAAAGTAATAGTTTCTTGCTATATTTTTGTTTTCTCTATCTGATAAAGACAAACCCGGAAAGGAAATGAACCACACTCGGATGAAATCAGCAACGGCAAAGACCCTCAACCATTCCTAGGCCCATCGCCTTCCGTCTCCTACCCAGACCATCAATACCCGTGCACTGTTTGCGTACGCTGCGTTCTCGATCCGCCATCGCTGCACGAGGAGGTTTGGCGGGACGCAAAGCGCCTCTGGCCAGCCCAGGAGGCATGGCCGATCCTCGCCGCATCAACCACAGTTGGATTTCTCGAAGCAATTTTCGTCGATGTACCTGCTGGCAGCAGTGAAGGCGTCGTCTCCGTCCCTCCTTCGGCGGAGCACGTCTGGCGAGAGCGGAGAGAACGGCGCGGGCTCCCGCAGCCAGGGTTGGGTGGCGCAAATGGACGCCAAGGGTCTTCACCCCATGCTTGGTGGTTTGGGGGAAACCCGGCAAGTCGGGGTTCACCGTTGCTAGGCCTCAGATTGATGTAGATTGTATCTTCGTATTCATCGTTGTCCTGGTAACCGGCAGCGTCTGGAACGCCGTTGATGTAATGCCTCCAGCGGATTACCTGGTCCCAGCTGAAGCCGCCGAGCGCGCCGCGTATTCATGCTCGTTAGGGTAAGTGATGTATTGACCGAGGGTGCCAGCGACTTGGATAAACTGTGCAGACGCCGCAATCTCGTATACGTAGCCATTGCCGCCGAACCCATTCTGGAGGAATTGAATAGCGGTGTTTTCGTCGGCGGTGGTCGAGACGTAACCGTCATCATCCCGGCTCGCACCCGTTGCCGCCACGCCCAACTGATGATTGTACATGCTGATGTTCGGGGCAACTTGAAGAAGCCTGCTCATTCCCCTGGGCACAAAAGCCCCAGCTGCGCGCATTTCGGTCGGAGTCCTGGTATCAGCACGCCAAACCCTGAACTGGGCATAACAGAGAGAAGTCCACAGATTGAGGACAAATATAATAAAGAAGTTCCTGTGGGCGACCATGGCGACCATATACAGATACGAATGAATGAATGAAACAAAATGAGTGGCGATAGAGGTAAGATGGGTGTGGTTGAGTTGACAGAGCCCTGGAGAGCGCAGGCTGGTGGGAAGGCATCCCGCTTATAAGTTATACTTGTCGTGGCGCCCCTGATGCTGGGTACTTCGCTCTCAACACGATGCCGTGCTCGAGATCATGTCGCCGAGCTTCATGGTGGCTGGGTCTTAGAAACAGCATTACCTTGAGAGCAAATGCCGCTGGCCCTGCGTACCTTAGGTAGCGTGCTATGTACTATGTAGTATGTACCTAGGAGATTGATGCGTGGTGGCTGAGTGTTTAGAAACAGCATTACCCTGAGAACAATGCCGCTAGCCCTGTTTCTGATAAATCTGCCTAAGCCTCGCTTTAGACGAAATCAATTCATGCGAAACATACATAAGCTACTGGAGTCAATGCTTCTATTACCCTGCGATCTGACACCGCACCGTCGTTTCGTGTCCTTAAGACCCTGACACCGCACCGTCGTTTCGTGTCCTTAAGACCCTGACGCGACAATGTCTCCTGCCTCTACCACGAGTGTATCCCTTATTGCCACAACAGTACACATTGGATAAGCTGCTACCTAGGTAGCCTATTACTGCATAGGCAAGCATTGAATGCCGTCCTGGAGGGCGGGTATACTAGTAGTTTCAGAGCCATACGCCCTCTTTGATCATACTCGTCAAAGTGAACCAATACAGCTATTTCGTCCTCTTACACCTGCAATCCTTCAGCCGCTCCGCACCGCTATCTACCACTTAGTTCGCGCGACCCTTCCTACGCGGACCTGCTCCACACGCCACAGGACCTGATTAGAACATCATTGCCATGGGGAACCTCGGTGTCTCTCGCAACGGCTTCGAAAAGCTCCTTCAGGGCGTCCGGCCGGTGGAAATAGAGGACCGCTGGATATGCCGCACGGACGCGCCTAACGCCCGCGGCGACTTCGTGGTACAACGGTACACGTGCACTGGAGCTGGACCGGGGATGAACCGTTGGTTATAGCGCCCCGGCCTGGGGTTGCGGAACCCGACGGACGCCACGCTATAATGACGCTCGCCCTGTATGTCACGCATTAATCTCCTGTGATAGCTCGGCAGAAGTGGATGCACACAGTCTCCCATGCCGCTGGACTCGCTAATTCTTGCAACGGCCCTACTTACCGCCGCGCACAATCTTTGCAGTCGCGCACGGTGGTTGATCTGAGTCACAGGTATGTGATGGGTAGGTCATAGTATCATGCATGAGCTGACTAGCTATCTATGCATGTGAAGGTGGCTATATGGCCATACGCTAGCGTCCAGCGTTCCCGCCATAATCTGGGTCTAACAGCTGGATTTGCGTTGATCTAGGTCCAATAGCTGGATTTGCTTGGTCTAACGGTCACATTGCTTTATCTTCCATGTCAAAACGTCTAGCTTGGGGCATTATCCGTCAGTTTACAGACGACAGTTTACAGTAAGTTGCTGTGAGAGGACCGCAGCGCTCGGATGTACCTGCTGCCCAAGTTAGATAGCCAACACATTTCTCCGCCGGTACTTTCCGTAAAGCTCGTCCCCATAAGCTGCCATCACCTGCTGAAGGGGTGATACACAAGGGTACACTCCTCGGCGGAGGGCGCAGTGCGCCAGTCTACTCAGGGTCAGCCATTATACTACTCGGTATTTTCGAGCCCCGTCCATGCCGAGCCGAGCTTTCAACTAATACTGCATTACAATACCATTCTAGCAAGGCATACGCAGACAAGCATACGTAGACGAATCTTTTTCGCCTGAAACACTGATGTGACCTTCTGCCCGGTGTGTGCTAGAGTCCGGTTCATGAGTTAGATCGAGTGATATTGTCTACGCCGGTCTTTTCGACTACCATGCTTCCAAAGCTGAGCATACCTGGGCCTGGAAGGCTTCGCATTCTCACATATTAATATGCTGTTAGGTCGCGCACTTCTTTGACATGACCAGAGCACTCATCCGCATTCTACCAGCATTCTCTCTTTGCCAACACAGACACCTGGCCCCTATCCACCGATCAACTATCAAAATGCGCGTCGCCGTCTTTATCGCCACATACTTTCTTGCCGCGGGGTTCGTTTATCCTTCCCCATCTTCACCCGGCCTGACAATGGCTAACCAACAGACAATGCTATACAGTGCTACAGCCCAGACGGTCTACTGCTGTTCGTCCAACGATATCGACCAGGTTGTACTAAGAGAAGAAGAGACCGCTGTCTGCTGCGGGGGTTCGCGAGGCAACCTAAGAAATGTAAGTTCAGGGAGAGTACACTGTTAACTTTGATCAAGGGCTGACGACTTTCAACTATCCAGGGCGAATGCGAACTGGAGGTCGGACTCTTTGCTTTCGACCAATGCTGCCGCCAACAGACCACATTTTTTTGCAACTTCTGATCTGTGATGGACAGCTCTTCCTAGCGAGTGGATGGTATTCTAATGCCAAAGTACCGTTAAGGCACTGTCTACTTGGGCATGATAGTTTAGAGGAGTGTTTTATCTATGTTGTTTAACTGAGTTGTATATAAAATTCGATTATACCCTATCGAAGCTCACTGAGAACTTAAGAATAGACAATTGAACATCCCTTCTCTCGTCCCCGTAATGGAAGACCTCCTTTTAATTGCAAGTTTACGGTATGAATAGTAGCCTAACGGCGGATACTCATGCTCCTTTTTGATACCTATGGTATGAGGTATACAAGCGCCTGATACTAGTAGCCACTATAATTATGTCATTGGACCAGAGACATCGCTGCATCTAGATAAGGTAGAGCGCATGTCGAATTGGGCATAGCGGATTTGACCGGTGTAGGTCTACCATTATGCGCCCAGCCGGTAACAATGATTGTTCGAGCGGTAGACCGGAGAACACGGAATTTGAACCGCACTCTTGCATAGATATGGAGTGGAAATACGAGAAGCACCAATACCGACTGAGTGACACCCCAACAAGGGGAATAAATGCGTTGTTGTTTTCCCATCTAACTGAGACTCTGTGGCGAGGCGGGGCCTTTGTTTCACAGTGTCCAGACTGAACATGTATAGAGAAATGCACCTGTCCAGAGAGATACCCCAAATAAGTTTTACTTTTATCGTTGTTGAGACACTTTCGTGAAAACAGAGGACGAACCGCAGCACGTAGCATCCCATTACAGTCATATTCTACAAAAATGTCCATAACTATGTCCTCCGACGCCGCAACACCGTGCTAAATGCTATGCAAAATTTCGCTGTTCATTTCGTTGGGAGGGTAAACAGTTGGGGCTGCATGTTTATCTTGCAGAGGCGCGCGATGCAGCCGGAGAGCTGGAGGAGCGTCTGAACGCCTTCGAGGACGCGCATGTGGGTGAATCCGATTTCCTGAAGAACCAATTATTATCTGTGTGAACAGAGGGGGTTGTTGGTGTACATACCTTTATAAACTCCAGTTTGGCATGTTCACTCAGGCTGTCGATTGATTTTGTGACTTTGAACATGGTGCTGATGATGTCGTGGCAGCTGTAACCCAGATCCCACAGCTCCTTCAGCGTTGTAAGTGCATCGTCTACTCTGCATTCGTGGCATGCTTTGATCATGGCTTGGACTTTAATCGGATGTGGGCTATCCACCACCTTGAATACATTGTCTCCGTTTACGAATCCGAAACCAGCTTGTGTCGATTGCAGGTTGTTGATTGCTTGTCGCATATCACCTTCGGCGGAGAATACGAGAGCAGCAATTCCATCGTCAGAAAATTGGACCTGCTCCGCTTCGCAAATCTGCATGAGGCGATGCACAATCTGCGCATCGGTAAGACGGGCGTAACGTAAAATGGCGCAGCGAGACTGCAGTGGTTCGATGATCTTGTTCGACTGGTTGCACGCAAACGCAAAGCGCGTCGTGCTGCTGTAAATCTCCATTGTCCGTCGCAGCGCCTGTTGTGCGCCGCTCGTCATGCTGTCCGCCTCGTCCAGGATAACCAGCTTTTGCCTGCCCGGCGGCAGCGTCACTTTCTTCTGCGCGAAGCCCTTTATCCGATTTCTCACCACGTCGATACCGCGCTCGTCGGAGGCATTGAGCTCGAGCACGGCTTCTTTGTACGCGTCGCCGAGGAGTTGTCGTGCGAGGCAGAGGATCGAGGTCGTCTTTCCGATACCGGGCATGCCAGATATGATGACGTGCGGCATGTTGCCGTCTTTTGCTATGATTTTGAGGCGCTCGATTGTCTCGGTGTTGCCGACTACGTCGTCGAGGAAGACGGGCCGGTATTTTTCGACCCTGGGCCATCATCTCAGCTTGTTACAGAGGCAGCGTCGATGGGGGTTGGGAAATTACCATGGCAGCTCATAGTTGGCGCCTCCGGCTGCGTTGGGATTTGGCTTGATGCCGTTGCTGGCGGCTTTTGAGGATTCCGCTTGAGCCATGGCGTTTTTGGAGGTTGGGGTTAGGGTTGAGGTTGAGGTTGTCGTTCGTGGGGCCTTGACGCGAGACGCGTGAAATGGTGCACGTCTTCACGGGTCGGCAACGCTAGGCTTGGAACGGATAGCTGTTCTCGTGCCGAGAGAGGCTAAGGAAGACCCTCACACCGACTTCATTCTTCGTAAACGGGGCACCGATCTTGGGATGTTAGGCGCCACCCGCATGCCAATCACTGCCTGTTCCTGACCATCTCTTTGTCGCGCGCCGCTTTCGCACCTCTATACCATTTGCTGGTCCGCCACAGCGGTCGAAACAACGAACAAGGCCCAAAGCATGATGGAGTCGCCTAGACGTCGCCGACAGACGACACAGCACGTTTTATTTAGGGGTTCGTGTCAACATTGGACAATACCGACTGTAGGCCAAACTCAAAGGAAGCGCGCGCGCACATGAGAGAGCGCGGTCCCAAGCGCTTGGCTCTCGGCGGATCTCTTGTGAAAGATGGAGTAGAGGCAGAAAGCATTCGCACCGCCACGCGCCGCGCAAACCGCGAGCACAAGGAACAACCTTCGTTGGCTGTGCGATTCCAGGTCCAAGCCGTGGCCGTTGCTTGATAACAGAGTCGGCCAGGAGGCGGCCGCCCGCCTGCTTCTCAGCCTTCGTAACCAGAGCCGCTAACATCCCGGCGTGGATGAAACAAAATCCGACAGATTCACTACGGCTTCTTACGCGTCAGTGCCTTGATTCTCGCCGCAGCAGTCGTGCCATAAGACCTCGGTGGCCCTCCCGCTTCAGTGACTTCACTCCTGCCCCCAGTCTGTCGCGCCGCTCGCGGCACCGCCACTGTTTCCCCATCTGTACTCGTCAAAGGTACGAGACATTGGTCGACCCCTTACTCCCGTTGCATATTTGGCCCCGTGTTCTGACTTGCTGCGCGTCAGCTCCTGCTGCGCCACCCCAGGTAGTCTGTATATTCGCGACGATTCCTCTGCTATTCACCCTCCCATATTGCTCGAGATGAAGACTTCCACGCTGGCGCTGGCTGCGCAGTTGGTGACCTCGGCAGCGGCCTTCAAGCTGGTTCAGCGACAGGTACGTAAGCGCTTCGGCCTTCTCCCGCATGATCAGCCCGATGCCGGCTTGGCAGCCACTGCACCTCACATTCTGGTCTGCGGAATGTACGCTGACCGTACCAGAACCCCAGGGTCGTTGGCCTCGACATCCAGCGCCGCCACATAGCAAACCCCGTTGCCCACGACCGGTTACGAAGGCAGGACACAGTCGAAGCGCCGCTCGACAACCTCCAGACGCTGTATTTCGCGAACGCAAGTTTAGGGACCCCGGAGCAGCCGCTTCGTCTGCACATAGACACAGGCAGCAGTGATCTTTGGGCCAATGCCGACAATTCGCGCCTCTGCTCCTCGCGAGGCCGCCCGTGCGACTCAGCGGGCACGTACAATGCGAACGATTCGTCAACGTACAAATATGTGAACAGTGTCTTCGACATCTCGTACGTAGATGGATCGGGCGCGTTGGGAGACTATGCTACAGACACATTTCATTTTGGCGGTCAGGAAATTGAAGATTTGCAATTTGGTATTGGGTATTCTTCGAGCTCACCCGAGGGCATCCTCGGCATTGGCTACGCCATCAACGAAGTGCAAGTCAACCGCGCCGGCATGCGTCCATATCCGAATCTGCCCCAGAAGCTCGTAGACGACAAAACTATCAACACTAACGCGTACTCATTATGGCTCAACGATTTGGGTGCCTCCACCGGTAACATCCTCTTTGGGGGTGTCGACACGGAGAAGTTCTCGGGTACCCTCAGCAAGCTGCCCATCATCCCTGAGGATGGTGAATACGCCGAATTCGTCATTGCGCTGACCGAAATGGGTCAAAATGGCAACGACGGCTCTCTTTTCAAGAACGAGAGAATAGCCGTGCTCCTTGATTCCGGGTCGTCCCTCATGTATCTGCCTGACAATATCGTCACTGCATTATACAGCGCCTACGGTGCCAGATATGACTCGACACAAGGCGCTGCGTTCGTCGACTGCGATCTTGCGAACCAAGAAGGCTCCCTGGACTTTACGTTTTCCGAGCCTACCATCTCGGTTCCGCTCAGCGAGCTCGTACTCGTGCTGGGCTACCAGCGTGGCCGCCCTGTCTGCATCCTTGGTATCAATCCCGCTGGTGACTCGATATCAGTACTGGGAGACACGTTCCTGCGCTCCGCATACGTCGTTTATGACCTGGAGAACAACGAGATTGCGCTCGCCCAGACAAATTTCAATGCTACTAGCTCGAACGTCATGGAGATTGAATCCGGTAACAATGGTGTGCCCAGCGCTACGGTCGTTGCCAACGCCGTCTCCTCTCTAACTGTAGGGTCAGGTGGTGGGCGTATCGGCGGCCCGAGCATCAATCCTTCCGGGGGAGCTGGCATCGGTGAAACCAGTGGCCTTGGAGCCCCTGCCGCCACTCCGAACCCATGGCATGCTGCCGGTGCTGCTGTTGCTGGTGCCGGGATCATGATGGGCTTCAACGGATTTTGAGCGTAACGAATATGTACAACTGCGCGATTCTTCCTTCTTAGCCACATTAGTCACACACGGGTGTTCGATCCAGGTTTGCATCAAATGGCGTTTTGTTCTCGGTACAATTCCTGACGGGGGTTTTAACTTGCATGGTATGGAGTGGCTGGTTTAGGCCTTTATGAGATTATATGTTTGTGGTTAGCATTGGACGGCATTGTGAGTTGTGCATTGCACACCTGTAAATGGAAACGCTTTTGGGTCAGATTACATATTGTAGTTACAGTCTTCAGATCTAGCATCAGTCGCCACGGTGACAGGAGCACAAACACATTTTCAAACTTCGAAGTTGTACCCCCACCAAGGTCACTGTTCTATGGCCAAAGCATTTGCGTGGGCATCATGCAACGTACGAATACCTGGTTCATTTGGGGGTTCCGGGAGAAGCTCACATCAGCGCTCACTGGAGTCCAACAATTTCCGGCTGCTCGAGCCTGTAACCTAAGCTAATGAGATTTCAGCCCTGCCACAACGTCGCATGGTCTGACAGATGTCGGCTTGCGCTTGTGGAACTTGGATGGAGGCTCAATGCGGCATCGTTGGTGGTACCTGTCTGTCATTGGGGAACCGCCATGTTTCAGCCGCTCGAGCGAAGGGTACCTGCATTTTATTTTGTGCAAGGGCGGCATTGTACACAGAAGGTTTCGGTGCTATCTTCGTCGCGTCTCGAGAACAGTGGTTCAGGGTCTTTCACTTGAAGTGACATGCACCACGGCCAATGCTGCCAAGGGTAGCTCCTTCCCTGGTGCAAGAGCTGCAACTGCAAGGGCGAGACGGTGTGCCACCCGTCGCACCTGCCCCACGCGATAGCTTCTCACCCTTTGATTAGAAGGTACATATACTTCCAAACACGCGCCCGCTTCTCTCAATTCCTTCCTCCGACGATATAAAGTGACCACAGCCAAACCGTTCCCTACGTCTCATCGCCATCTCACCGTCCACCCACCATCCGTCCACTATCATCAGCCATGAAGGCCGCCTTTGTCCTCGCAGCCCTCGCAAGCGGCGTCCTTGCCCAATCCGACATCAACTCGGAGCCCTTCCGTCTCTTCGTCAAGTCTGACAACTCCACTTTGAATGGCACAGGCATGTGTTGCACTACTCGCCTCTGCTGCTTCCATCAATCTAACATGCCGCAGCCTTGGGAGCCTGCCATCAGGGCGCCGCCATAGAAGGCCTCTGCCCTGCTGGTGAAACGCACGACGACGAAGCAACCTCCTATACCACTTTCTATCACACGACGAGCAGCGACCCCGTTGATCCCGCTGCCGACCCCTACGGAGCTCTGATGTGGAACTTGACGGTGAATCTTAACGAAACTGTGCCGTCCGCCATGCACTTCAGCTTCGATGTCAGCACCGATGTTGCTATTCCCATTTTCTTCCCCGGACCGGACCCCATCACGCCCGTCAGCTTCTCTGACGGAGGCTGCATGTACATCGTTGACTACCAGAACGATACCGTCAGCCCACCGGAATCCATCGACGGCTCAGCGAAGCTGGAGAACTGGTACATCTGCTTAACCAGGTACTCGTACCTGTATTATACCCTGGCGTGGAAGATGGGTACGGTAGGTGTGCCGCAGAACCCCTCCTGTCAGAAAGTACAGATCTACAGGGAGTTCGTCTGAGAGATGCCATGCATTGAGGATGTCGTCTGCGGAATAGACGACGGCAGGGCATTTGTTTCATGCTGCATGCTCGGGAGGAATGATCGATGGCGATTCTGTTTCGTTGAGCGCCTGATGAATTACGTTAATACCTATAAACTTAATGTGTATCTGAATGAAGACTTCGCGCACTCTCGGTACACGGTATAACGCTGTTATGGAAAGCTGTAGGGGTGTTAGAAAAAAACGCTTTGAAACAAGGTAAAGCAGTGAGACAGGTTTGGTGGCCGTTCGGGGACTGTTCGTACTTAATGTGTATTGTTACTGAAATAGCGATTTACTATGGCTATCTGTATTCCTTGTTCATTGCGATAGGAGATGAAGGTGGTAGAGTGGAGAGGTAGATATGCTGAGGAGACACAGGGTAGTTTAAGAATTTGACTTGTTTCGACCCGTACTCTCCTCGTCAGCATTTAGTCATCTTGTATTACCTACAGTTCTCGGTAACCGGCTGTGCTTCTTTCCTCACACCCATAATTAACAACTTTTCGTCTCATTGATCAAGCATTACGGTACCATGTTGTGGCTCACGCAGAACAGCCTTGATTTCATGATTAGCTATGGTTTGCTCCTCGCACCCACTCCGGAGTTTGGTTGATGCCCTGAAGTCGATTAGGCCAACCAGAGCCACCGTTCGTTTGGCATTTGGCATTGGTCTTGCGGTGAAGTAGAGACAATTTGCATGCTATTTTTCGTTCCACATTCTGGTCTTCACGGTGCTCTGGACCTCAATGTTTGTGTTACCTAATACCTAAGGTCCTCCAACAATGAAGACGGGGTGCCAAGGAGCCATTTTTGCACCGCATACACCGCTTTAACAGTCGAGGTGGGACATCCAACGAAGAGACGTGCATATTTGCTGCCAGCTTCCAACGTTATCGCTGTCGTCAGCCGTCAGCACGCACTGTATACAGTAACGTAAGCGAGAGAGCGGGGTAGGTATACAGAACCTCAGAGCATCGCGACTTGTATTTTCCCTTTATGGACAGTGCTGGTAGGAGGGATCCGGATGGCTGGAATGGTCTTGCACAAGTGCGAGCGTATCAAGCGTATGCGAATGTCGTGGATTAATCACAGCACACGTCGAGCCGGTGGATTCCGCTCATCCTACCAATCGGATTTAAGGTTATCCCCGTCCCGTGGCGGCCGATTGGGGTCTGGTCAGTCTGGAATAGGAGCCCAGATGCATGGTTCAAGCTACCGGGCACTGGCGATTACAGAGGAGTCAAACTAATCATCGTAATCATCGTAATCATTGGCGGCGCAACGATCGGTCGGCCGACGAGTTCAGGCCAACTATATGCACGCGGCAAAGGAAGCTCATGCGCGGCTAATAATGGTGGAACTGCATGTGTAGAACAGATTATAAAGAGGCACAGTTATGCTCAACGAGACTGGCTTCCTCCTCTCTACGATCTCGTTGCTTGCTTACCAATAATCAGAGTTCGCAAAACAACCTCCAATATGTCTCAAGATTCCCACTTCATCAACAATGAGGTCTGCATCCGATAGCTACAAATGATAACTGACAGTTCTAACATTCCTGCCAGTTCCTCGCCGGTTCTTCAACCTCGACATACGACGTCTACAACCCCGCCACCGACTCCCTCGTAGGCACCATCAACTGCGCGCGCGAAACCGAAGTCGACGCCGCCGTCGCCGCCGCACGCACAGCCTTCGAAACATGGAGCACCACGCCTGCAGCCAAGCGCGCGGCATTGATGAACAAGTTCGCCGACCTGCTCGAAGCCAACTCGGAGGAGATTGTAAAAGCAGAGGTCTCGGCCATGGGCCAGCCTGTCTCGATTATTGGTGGCTTCATTGTACCGTCGGCGGCCGCTACGTTTCGGTATTATGCGGGGTGGGCGGATAAAATCACGGGGGAGACGTTTCCTACCGAGGGGAATATGTTTAATATGGTGCAGTATGAGCCGTTGGGGGTTTGTGCGGGGATTGGACCGTGGAATGTGACAGTTTCGTAAGTTGATTGAGTCTCATCATCACGGTACTGGGATAGAAGTGTGCGAAGCGTACTATGACTGTGTTACATCAGGGGAGGACTGTCCGCGAATGATTGTCCTGGGCTGTATACTTTCCTTGCGAGAAGCCAGTAAAGATCTGACCACACACAGAACTTTGTCTTGGAAGGTAGCACCTGCACTGGCGACGGGCAACACGGTTGTCTACAAGACGTCTGAGAAATCACCCTTCAGTGTGCTCATCCTAGCGCGACTTTTCAAAGAAGCCGGCTTTCCACCTGGTGTCTTCAACCTCATTTCAGGAGACGGAGTAACTGGCTCTCTCATGGCATCCCACATGGACATCGACAAGATCTCCTTCACCGGCAGCGGCCCGAGCGGACGCAAGATCATCAATGCTGCCGCAAAGAGCAATCTAAAAAAAGTCACGCTAGAACTAGGCGGCAAATCGCCCTCTCTCGTCTTCGAAGACGCAGACATCGAGAACGCACTAACAGGGTATGCACCAATTCCTCCTCCTCGAGACCTCTCCGGTAAGAAAACTCCCTAACACCACCACCAGAAACGCCCAAGGCTTCCTCTTCAACTCCGGCCAAGTCTGCATCGCCGCCTCCCGCCTCTTTGTGCACACGTCCATCGCCCCCCAATTCATCGACGGCCTCAAAGCACGCTTCGAAGCCCTCAACAACGCAATGGGCGACCCCACTTCGCCCACCACCTATCTCGGCCCCCTCGCCGACAAGGCCCAACTCGACCGCGTAATGGGCTATATCGAGGCCGGGAAAACCGAAGCCAAGCTGCTCGTCGGCGGCGAGCGCAAAGGCGACAAGGGCACCTTCGTCCAGCCTACTATCTTCCTGCACCCCGCCAAGGACGCCCGCATCTACAAGGAGGAAATTTTTGGACCCGTGTTGAGCGTTTTGACGTTTGAGACGGAGGAGGAGGCGGTTAGGTTGGCGAATGATACTAGTTACGGGTTATCTGGTACGTCTTTCTTTTTTGTTGCTGGTTTTCGAACCCCGGCGTTTTCGTTTTGCATGAAAGATGGGAGGCTAATGAAGTGCGAATAGCAACCGTTTATACGGGGAGTACGGCGCGGGCTTTGCGCGTTGCGTCGAAGATTAAGGCGGGCACGTTGGGAATTAATGCCCCGTATAGGCCGAGTATTGGCTCGCCTTTTGGGGGGTACAAGCAGAGTGGGAGTGGGAGGGAGTGTGGGAAGGAGGGGTTGATGGCGTATTTGCAGGCGAAGAGTATTAGTATTAGTTTGGATGTGTGAGGGGTGGAAATTTGTGTTCTTGGTTGGGGTTGGGAAGGAAGGACTTTTGGAGTGCTTGCTGCTGTGGTTTTGGGCTGTGGGCAGATGTGCTAATGGTGAGGAAGATGTGGTGGTATCAGCTTGTATCTCGGATCAACAGAATGATCTATTGGGCATATTGGTTGTCTAGGATAGTACTACGTGGACGAGCACCTCAACTAACTTTAATATCTAAGGCGTACCCGCTTGCAAGCCAGCCCGACCCCTATCAACCCCCAACACACGCATCCCCCTCACCTCCCACTTTCCACCCCAAAACCAACCTCCGATGTGGTTAGTGACGAAAAGGAGGAGGGTTTTTGGAGCTGAGGACTGAGGCCATACCTCTCGCGATGGCAATTCGAAGGTGGGCCGATTTGGCGGATGCTGTACGATCGTGTCTTGGCCTCACGAGTGACAAGCTGGAACAGTGCCACAAACAGTGTAGTTCCTTCTGTCCACACGCTGTGGTTGAAAAGTAAGACAATATCCGAGGGAAAAGCCACCACATCACCACAACACTCACACTGTCCGAGCTAAAAGCTTACAGCAACACTTTTACCAACGTGCTTAGTCGAACTCGCGCTGACATATTTATACACGATACCTGATGATATATATTTACACCCAGTCTCTCGGATTCTTGAGCACTTCCAACAACCGCTCTTCCCTGCTGCCCTTCTCAGGCTCGTGCATGTACTGCCATCTCGCCGTGAGCGGCAAGCTCATCAAGATACTTTCAACCCGCGAGCCGGGCGTGTTCAAGCCAAAAGCCGTCCCCCGATCGTGGACGAGGTTGAACTCAACGTATCGTCCTCGTCGGAGCTGCTGCCATTGCTTCTGCTCTTCCGTGAACGGCATGTCTTTCCTACGGTTGATGATGGGTATGTAGGAGGGTAGGAAGGCAGACAGGCAGTCCTGCACGAAGGCGAAGAGCTGCTCCTGGTCCTTCTCAGTCTCGTCGAGGTCATCGAAGAAGATGCCGCCGACGCCGCGCGTCTCGCCTCTATGCTTGTTGTTGAAGTACTCGTCACACCACTTCTTGAAGCGCGGGTAGTAGCCCTTGTCGTGCTTGTCGCACGCTGCCTTCATTGTGTTGTGGAAGTGTATCGCATCCTCGTCGAACAGGTACGAGGGTGTGAGATCGCAGCCGCCGCCGTACCACCATGCGTTCGTGTTGCCTTGCTCGTCGGAGGTCTCGAAGTAGCGATAATTGAGGTGCACAGTCGGAGCCATGGGGTTCTTTGGGTGCAGCACCATGCTGAGTCCGCTCGCGAAGAACTCTAGAGAGTCCACAGTCGGGTCCAAAGCCTTGTGGTTCGCGCGCATTTTCGCGATCGCCGCTTTCGGCAGACGACCGTATACCACCGAGATGTTGACGCCTGCCTTCTCAAACACATTGCCGTCTTGCAGCACGCAGCTTATGCCTCCGCCGCCCTCCGGACGCTGCCATGTGTCCACGACGAACTTGTTGCCGTCGACCTTTTCAAGCTCGGCAACGATTTCCTTTTGGTGCTGCTTTATAAACTGTTCCATGCGCAGGCGCATGGGCGATTGTTCAGAGATACCGTTCTCGCGCTTGAGTACGGAGTCTTTCTCGGCGATGGACGGAGGTTCGGTCTGGTGTGAGGTTTGATCCGTCATCTGCAGAAAGAATTAAACATTGTCTAGAAGAGCTTGTGACACCAGGAGCATACCATTGAGTATATTATAGCCCCTAGGAATGGCAGCATCAACAACCGGATCCTGTTCGGCCATTTACTGGGCTCGGGCGTTCGCCATTCGTCCAACGGGTCTCGTTTTGGCTTCGGAGGTACACCCGACATGCATCTCCGCGATATAATTACTTGTCTCGGAGTGAAGAAGTTCGCGTGTACGACACGTCTTGGTGCATGCTGGGTGAAGCTTGGAGGGAGCTCGAGAGCGCGGCGAACGAGGCGGCACGACGGTCGAAGTGAGGGCATGCTGGGTGCAATTGCTTTCGAGTGAGAGGACGAAGCTACGATTGACGCATGGGAAGAGTCAGGGTATAGGAGGTGCCCTCTACCTGTGTCGGTTTTCGGCAGTATTATGGGAAAATTGTTGTCGGCGCATCACACCATAGTCGGAACATGAAGCTGGGGATTGTACCGAGCGGCGCCCGGGCCCCGAGCACCCGACGTGAGGCGGACACGTGCAGCTCTGTTGCTTATGTAAGTATCGGCATTATCACATCGACGTGAATGTCGGGAAAGGAGAAGTTTGGTCTGCGTAAGTGCTGGGAGTCTGGTGTAGCTCGGTAGATCCACAGTGCCCTGGCTCAACATAGAGCAATACCCACAGCGCGCCATTCACTGGGCGAGAGAAAGCAAACAGCGGTGCGTGTGCGGCCCGTCTCGTGAAGTCGTATGCGAGTACAATGTACAGAAGTAAATGGAGTAGTTCCCCGTCCATCTATCCACGAGTCAAGAGGCCGGCAGGTCACGAGCCGCTGAGCAAGTGACTTGTGTTCGGGGTTCGGTGGCAGCGTGACGGTCGCACAGCCATCGCAGCAACAAAGAGTCACTCATGCTGAGAAAACAAAGGCGGTGCAGGGCATGACGGCAGTGAATGTGTGCTGTGAAGTGAAAAGTGTTTCAGGCGACTGTGCCTGTCTCTCAGTGTGCAGGCACAGGCAGTGTTGGCAGGTGCGACCCAACCGTGGTTGACTAAGCGACTGTGACCTGCGCCCCGCCTCTGCTGCCTACATAACGGCTCTCCCTCACCGCCGCACTACCTCTTCAACACCTTCGCCTCCACGCTCCTCAACCACAACGCACCCCCTCCAGATTCCTGGTATCCTTGCCTGTCAGAGCAACCCACAACACCTACATCCACCGACACCACCAGAATGCGCTCAAAGTTCAAGGACGAGCACCCGTTCGAGAAGCGCAAGGCCGAAGCGGAGCGCATCCGACAGAAGTACAACGACCGCATCCCGGTACGTCGCCGCACACGCCGTAACGAGTGCAGACAGCGGCTAACAGCACACAGGTCATCTGCGAGAAGGTGGAGAAGTCGGACATCGCGACCATCGACAAGAAGAAGTACCTCGTCCCCGCCGATCTCACCGTCGGTCAGTTCGTCTATGTGATCCGCAAGAGAATTAAGCTTTCTCCGGAGAAGGCCATCTTTATCTTCGTGGACGAGGTGCTGCCGCCGACCGCCGCGCTGATGAGCTCCATATACGAGGAGCACAAGGACGAAGATGGCTTCTTGTACATCACGTAAGTCACGGCTCCTCGCTGCACAGACATGGCACCTTTGCTAACAGATTGCAGCTACTCCGGTGAGAACACGTTCGGCGAGTCGTCTTGAGCGTCACCCAACCCCGCTTCCCTTCTTTGGTGTTCCGGTTGAGGGGCGGCGTGAGGACATCGGGCGTTCTGGATTCTCTCTGGGTATCGATATAACGCGCATACTGCAAATGAACTACGGCTTTTACATTGTACGCTAGAAGGAGGCTGCGAGAGCGCCGCTGGCCCAGCTCTCGACAAGCTCTAGCTGCGTGCCGAGGCGGCCGTCTCGCTTTCTTTGGGTTTCAAGCTCCTGGCACTAGGTCTACATGAGCAAGGCATAGCAGGCAATATGGCGGGAGCTCTATTGAATGGTTCATTTCTTCCTATTCACTTCTGCGATGATTTGTACTTTGACCCTCTAGTTGCAATGTACTGGACTTGACCCAAGAAGCAAGAGCCCTAGCTCCATGTGCATCCCGTGAACGTGTCAAGCTCCACAGGTACCTACCTACTGATCGTCCAGCGTGACTTGCGGCTCAGTTGCCCACTGAAACGATGACGCCATCGACCGGAGTGACCACCGCAGTCAGCCGCCATTTGGTATAGGCGCTAGCGAAAGCTTCTTTGCGCAAAGTGGAATACTCTGGACGAGTCGTGATTTGTCAGTAGCATGAATGCTCTGAAGGTTACTGCGAGTCTCAGACGGTACCTGCGTGCGCGCGCTGCCATCGCCCACTTGATCGTGGGGTAACTCTGAGCGTGGGCGCCCCGGCAACCTCGGCTTCCTTGTAGGCGCGGCGATCCGGACCCAGCGCGAGCTTAACAAAGTTTATCAACACGACAAAATACCAAGATACGTCCTTTGAGCGCACTCTAAGCACATCTACCCCTCCGATAATCAACCCCACAGCTTGCGAAGCTGCACCAAGTACCCGCCCGCGATCGCGCGCCTCTTCTGCTGCCACTCACTCCCGACCTTCTACAGCCACCATGGCATACCAGTACATCATCTCGAGGTCCGCCCGCCCGCTCGATCCCCTATCCTCTTTTGTGGACTCCGGGTTCTAACGCTGCACAGACGTCTCGATCCTATTTTTGCGGTATCGGTTGGGCTTGCTGCTGCTGCTACGCGGATTAATCGCGAGGAGAGGGAGAAGGGGCGGAGTACGGCTGAGAGTGTGGAGGTATTTAAGCGAAGGGTTGGGATCTGGTGGAGTGGGGAGGCGAAGAAGTGAGAAGAATTGCTGGAGAGAAATTTGAGAGGGTGGGGGAGCGGATGGAAGATTTCGCCCGCCGTGGAGGTAGAAGTGGTTGAGATACGGCAGCATACGGCAGCATACGGCAGCTTTTTGGGCATATAAGGCATGGGGTTACTACAGGTAGGACACGTAAAAGACCCGCCCCATGAGAAACTCGACGTCTTATCACTATCTACTACAGGTAGAGACGAAGAGACGCGCTACAAGCCGTGTCGAGCAACATCCCCCCTCCGGAATCGTCAGCATGCGATATAACTATTTAATTAGTACCAATTCTATCCAAACACATCAAATTAAAAAAATATTTCTAGTATGTTGGATCGGGGAGACTATACTGTATTCAGGTCCTCATATCGTCCCACATCATCTCCTTCACTCACCACACTTCCAGATTCTCCACTTTATCCCATCCTCTTCCGGCATGGGCAGAAGGTACCTATGGTATAAAAACCAGACGTATCTCGCCTTTTCCTTCTTTCTTCACACAACTACTACTCCGCTCTTACTAAAATACCATACGTCCCGCTCTATGTTGTGTGCTGGGTGTGGCACCAAAAAATACAGAAATAAGATCCAAGGAGTTGCGTCTGGGCGATGCATCAAAACTGGTTGATAAAACCATATGGCCGCATTGTTCTCAAAATCACATATCCGAAACACATGCGTGTGGCTCGCTGGGTGTGCTCACACCCACAAACTCTACACCGTTCTTCGCGGAGATCAACACAGTCGACCTTGCTATGCTTCCAAATCCTACGCAAACGCCTGATCGCTATTCGCTTGCGTTCACGGCATATACAACCTTGGTTCTCCTTCTTCCTTTCGCTACCTTCCACACGCCTACTACTCTTGACTAAAATCCATTGAAGAGTATGACATGTTTGGACTAAAACACAGTATTTGAAGTTCCATGGCTCGTGTGCGCCAAAATGTTTTTTTCAGTAGACTCCATGTCTGGACTGAAAATCAGAATACGCCTCCTCATGTGGCGTGGCGTGTCGCGTTTCTCGCCTTTCTACATGCCTGCGATGGAACTTGGGTAGATATTGCTCGTGCGGGCTTTGCAGGCTGCTCGTTGGAAAGAGGGGGCGGCAAAGTCTTGAGATGGCAGTTTCATGTGATCTTTAAGAGGTTGGGCATGCTGCATGTCTCGCAGAAAGAGAATGCACGTACAGACTCATGGTCAGCGAGTTAGCCCAGCATATGTGAAGCGACGACAGAGCGTTATAAACCCTGTGGTTTGGTGATGGAGAACCTCATCACGTCTACCAGTTTTTCTCTCACATCTCGCTCGCACATGAGCTTCTGTCCCATCAGTCTTTGTAACTTCTTTTCATTAATATTCAAGTGAATATCTAATCTATAGAGAGCCTGAAAACCGAGATCAACCCGGTTCATGGTACCAGAACAGAGTCTTGGGTGGCGTGGACCGAAATCATCAAAGTGTTCCCGCATGTGCATAGCTTCCTCCCGAGGTCATCTGTTCTTTAATCTACTACCCCCATCTTCCTAATATTGCTTCTCTCATGTCTCTTTTCTAGTCACTATTCGTTCTCTCCATCCTCTTTACCGCTTCTGAACTTCTTCTCGGCGAAACCACGATGGCACTGAACGAGCGATGCGGGGATTTCATCAGCGTCTGCAGAAGCTCAGTGTAATCAACGGAAACGGCGTTCATGTTGGATCGACTTGCGGTAAGAAGACGTGTGCGGCGCCGTTGTTTGAGATAGACTACTGAATGATGCAAGGCGTCTGGAAGCTTTTCACACCACACCCATCTCCAGTTGCACGATGTAATCCAGCTCCCATCCCAAGTCGATGCCTGTGATCCGCTAGTACCTAGTTATCTCTTTTTCATGGTTCGCTGACAGCTCTGTTTCTTAGGGTTGCGGGAGTGGGCCACGTTGCTCCAGATGGACTCATTGTCTGGGATGAATTTGACGCTTGGGTTGTATCTGTCGTGCGGAAAGTCGGAGAACTGTTAGAACGGTGATTGAGCCCATGGGAAAGCACATGAGCGGAACTCGTCGCCTGAGCAGGAGGTGTCGCTCGAATCGGACCCGACGCATGTGAAGACCCCACTGTAACACCGTGCAGTACACCTCCTCCTGGTGCGGCCAGATCATCGACAAGTTCCCGTAACTCCTCGCTGCTGAAAAGCTTTCTGCTTTGGCGCCGTATTCGACCGACGGCGCCAGCGTTCTTAGTGGTAGCGCTTGACGTACTTTCTGAGGTTGACATTCCCCAAGACGAGGGAGACGGGGTTGATTCAGGCGTTCTATTGTTTTGTCGTAGCCTCATAAAAGCGTTGTCACGTCTGAGGAAGAAGGAAGGCATCGTGTAATTGGAGTAGTCGGCGCGGTGGTCGTTAGGGAGGGGTCTTTTGTCATGGGGACGCCCCTCGGTCCGATTAACGTTAGGGGCTTCATAGTAAAACCATAACACAGATGCGGCGACGGTGGCGAAGGCCACGCCAACCAAAGATGCCATTTTCTTATCCATGGAATAAACTGTATCTGATGGTTCGGAAACCGAGAAATAGCATTGTATTATCGTTGTAGGAGAATGCGCATATTAATATGGGCAAACGGTAACGAACGATTGCTGGGTTGATGTGGAACAACAAACGAGTGTGTACTGAACAAAGATGGCGGGTATCAAGTGCGCTAACAATCACCTGCATGCAATAAAACTGCCAGAGAAGGGGTAAGGCACGCAATCGGAAAGACATCGGGTGTCCATTAGGAAGGACACACTCACCTAAAGTATGAATAAGGGAAGAACGGTGGGACAAGCGATGTACCACACAGCAGTAGCCGCTAGTTTCCATACAGTGACGACACAGGAACTATCCACCCAGAGAGACGATCAGGCATCGCGGTCGTTCCTTTGTGCGGCTTTTGGGTTTTCTGTCGACTTGGTCGCCTGCAAAGCTAGCTCTTGTGTACTTTGGGCATCCTTGTCCACCTTCTTCTTTGCGAGATATTTCGTGATATATCCTCTCGAACCCCACAAGTGGAACGGATCAAGCAAACCAGCAAGAACACTCCGTTTGTTCTTCTTTTTTTCTGCCCGCAGCCGCGCCAACTCTTCGTCGCTCATATCCCAGAACTGTGTCTTTTTGTCTCGTCCATTGAATAAACCCCATACATCGAATGGATCGAACATGGTTATAATCCACGGTCGATCATCCGTCCAGCCTGGCCCACGTCTTTCAGTGACGCCATCCCTGTCGAGGAACACCGAATTCGAACGAGGCAGGCGTTTACCGGGGTGGAAAAGGTTGAGAAGAGCTGTATTGAGAAACATGATGATCGCTTCGAAAATCCAGAAGAAGACTTCATTCTTGTAGATCGTACTGTCCCAACCTTCGATATACTCGACCAGACGGTATATGCAGCGGATTGTAATGATGGCGGCAGAGACGTAAAGGACGTACACTACTGTCCTGATGTCTTTCGATAGCAACTTCGCTTTGTTTGCGCGTATGTGGAACTGGCCGGCTAGTAAACCGAATGACGCGAAAAGCGCGGCTTGAAGGGAGAGTGACGCAGTAACGAGGTTTGCTCCTAATTGTCGTTGTTTGTCGGTCATTCCAGAGTTTGCCAT
This sequence comes from Laburnicola sp. JP-R-44, assembly GCA_009805535.1. Taxonomy (NCBI): domain Eukaryota; kingdom Fungi; phylum Ascomycota; class Dothideomycetes; order Pleosporales; family Didymosphaeriaceae; genus Laburnicola; species Laburnicola sp. JP-R-44. The sequence continues at coordinate 1,067,753 of SELF01000015.1, read as the reverse complement.
CCGCCAGGCACCTTGTCCAATGAGGATCTCGCAAACAGCATCCAGTCCAATAAAAGTTGTAGCTACTCGTCCCGGATGAAGAGGTGCGAGGTACGGGAAGTAGTATAGAATTCTCGACAGGACAAAGTAGTTGATGAGGGCGTAAATGGGCGGACCAGACATGATCAAAACGGCAGATGCAATGAGATAGCCGAGGTTGTCCGTATGATATGCTCCTAATTCTCGCATCACAAAGCCGGCGATCATTAGTGCTGCTGCCCATGGAAGCAGGATAGTGGTGCGCCATGACTTGTGCTTGATGGTCTGCCACGCGTGAAGGACGCCAGACAGGAAGAAGAGTACGATGAAGACCACAGGGGCAGCTTTGTTTGGCGCGTAGAACCAAACACTCCCCGGGGCTGCAATGATTAGCCTGTGTAGAGAGAATCAACGGTAGGCTTACAGTAGTCTCCCATGCCCATCTTGTCAGAGATTGAGTGGTGATGCTACACGGCAACTTTTGTCCTGGAACGCAAGGCGTGGATGTGTGGAACGGCCAGTAGGTGATAGACTTCTGCGCTGACTTTATACAAGCCAACAACCTCGATATCTCGGGCATGAAGCAAGTGTCACAGCCACCAGCCAGGATAATGAAAAGAAGCCATGCAAAGGCTGTGCGAGGCATTTTCAATGCGCGGGGCTAGGAAGCCTCGCTGGTTGGATGGAGATGCGAAATACGAAGAGACAAAAACTTTAGCTCGACCTGATGGTCGTATGCCCAAGTGCGCCCTGGCGGAATCGCTCACCGGCGCCCAGAACGGATGCGAAGCGAGGCCGGGCTCCAGCGCAACACGTGACATGCTAGCTCCCACGGGGCAAGCGCGGCGTTAGCGCACCAGGTCCGCGAGCGCACTCATGCTGCACCTTGTGCCATCTCCCAAGCAACTCGACGCGAGGTTAGACAGACGTCTTTGGACTACCAGGCTTCGAATCCACCCGCATCTCTCTGTGAGCGCAGTTGATGAGCGGCCTTGGCAATGGTGCGCCAGCTTTCGGTGCCGCAGAGATTGCTTCTAGGCAAAAGCAATCCGAATCTGCGATGATGGATGGGCTGTCCAGCTCCAAGGTAACGGGTATACAATAACAACCCCATGTCTTGAGCCAGTAGCATACTGATATCCTCGCAGTGGAGTACCATGACCCGTCAGCCCTCTTCCCGCTTGTTCAGGAACAGCTGGTCTCCCGGTTCCCCTTGAAGAACCTCCATTGGAAGGCGCCAACCCGACCCCTGCGTTCCATTGATTCGCTGCACGTGGATTTAGTACCAAGTGCAGATTCGGCGTCTCAAGCAGGCCTAGCTGCATCAGATGGAAGTCGGGGCACATCGACATCATCTATCACCGAGCATAGCAAGGGCGCTACTAAAGAGAGACGGCATCAGATTCCCGGCCTCCGCCAGACCCCGTACTTGAAAGTCTACTTACTAAGGTGCGACGACTCAGACACGTACAAGTCGACTGCGCGGAAGCAGGTAAGAGAATGGGTAAAGGCGCACACGCCGCCCTCTCAAAGTAGCTCTTCCGCAAGCAAACAGGAAAACCACGATGCCTTTGAATGGTTGATCGTTCACGTCGTGTTGCCGGACACACCAGCTGCGAGTCAGCCACGTGGCTCTGCAAGCACGGCTGTAGGGGAGAAGGAGAAGAGTAACATTGCATCTCGTTTCACCAAAGGGACAACGACCATTTTAGAGAAGCTACGTGCCGATTTCAATGGCGCTTCAAAGGCCGCGCCGGATCATGTCGCACAGGTACGGCTCCAGAAAGACGTAGTACCGCCTCATATGCTCCCGAAGCCGGGAACAGTAACGAGTCCGCCCATCGTCGAAGGTCCACAAGAACAAGAAAGAGCATGGAATGATGTTATTGTCAAATTCAAAACTTTGATACTCCTCTCTTTCGACCAGCGCGTGGGCCAGTATGAAGAAGATATAAGGGAGAAGGACTCGCAACGCTCGCTTCCGGGCTGGAACTTTTGCACGTTCTTCATATTAAAAGAAGGACTTGCGAGAGGGTTCGAGAGTGTTGGGTTGGTCGAGGATGCGCTTCTCGGATATGATGAGCTATCCGTGGGACTGGATACCGTCATTCGCGAACAGACAACAGAGGGTGGCGGGGCCCAAAGCGGCGTTATCATTGACTACTCCGAAGATTTGTATGAGCAAGCTTCGAAGATATTGGAACATTCGCAAAAGGACTCAGGGGATGATAATGAACAACAGCCGCATTTCCACGACGAGAAGCCAATCAATGCAAACAAGAAAGACTATCGGGGCCAAATCTTATCGAATAACATTTCGTTATTTGATTTTCGTTCTTACATTTTCGCACGTCAAATGTCGCTGCTGTTACGGTTGGGTAACTCTCTCTCGGTACGGTCAGATTTGGCAGCTAAACTACAACCGCGACCAAATGCCGCCATACTTCAGCGTTCGGTTGATGATGGCAATGTTGGTATCAAGTCAGACAACGCGTTCACTGATTCTGAGGACCTCCTTTCTTTGGCCGAGCTCTGCTCACGCGCATTGAATTTTATTACTTTTGCAGGACGACTCTTGCGGAATGATTTGATGAATGGGTAAGCAACAAATTACTGAGGATTGTAAACTCGTGCTGACGATATACCAGAGCTAAGGCCCACGAGACTACATTCCCAGATAAGTTGGTAGATAATATTGTTCGCTCCTGGACATTTGCTGCATTAGAAGAAATCCTGCGCGAGACATCGACATCCTCTCTACCTTTCACAAGATACGTGAGCGAGGCTGGCACCAGTTCTTCGAGTAAGACGCTACCATTTGGAAGGAATGCGAAGGAGCCGAAGATCGCTCTTTCCGAACCCAAATCCATGATCCATCCATCGCGATCAACGTCCCTAAACTACGGGAGATCACAGTCCTCGGAAGCCCCATACGCGCTGCCCCCGGCGAGCGCGCAAACCATATTCGAAAACGGAGAATATCAGGATAGGCCTCCACCCAAACGGGAAAGCAGCTTGCCGCAGGTTAAGAACGGGCAGCAAGAACTTGCTGGTACTAGGGCGCAATTGTTAGTTATGCAAAGACGCATTCTCGAGCACGTTGGGAAGTCTTTGGGTTGGAATATCGGATGGCCCGCTGTTCTTTTGACGCTTGGTCCGAAAGAAGAGTTGAGTGATGTAGATCTGGATGAGAAGGACGACTCGGACGAAGAGAGTCCCAAAGCTAAAGAGGCGGCACCTGTCGTTCCTACTGGGGGACTGTCTGCAGCGGCATTGGTTCATGCTATCTCAAGCATTGACAAATTTCGTCATTTCTACGAGGTTGGTTTGATCTATTTATGTCCCTTATCAAGTCTAAACTGATGGTGTGCTAGAGCTTAAGCGACCTCATCGTGAAGCACTACATGGCGGCGGGACAAACCAAGTCTGGAGAAAGTGTTCTCGGTGATCTGGCAGCTCTGCGATTGTATGTTATTCCTAGTTTACTGATCTCAGGACCGACTGACACTGCTTAGTGAACTTGGAGACTATGCAACTGCTGCAATGTACTTCGGACGAATGGCTTCTCTATTTGCGGAGTCCAGATGGAACACTGTGGAGACGACAATGCTCAAGATGCACGCCCAATGTCTCAAGAAGTTAAATCGCAAGGATGAGTTTGTGCGGACGCTCTTGGATATCCTAGCAAAGTCGGCTGCGAGCAAGAGGTCGTTCAGGACAAAGCAGGAAAATTCTACAACACTGCTGGAAACGCCCAAAGACTGGTTAAACGACGACAAAGTCGCCACTACAGGTATTCTCGACGAGCTAATTGACTACTCGCAGCAGTTGCCATACGATGTAAACGTGCAGATGACCAAGTATTTCAACGATATTGTTGTTGAACCGTATGTTCGTCATTTCGACGATAAGGATGGTTTCCAGCTACGGGTCCAGTTTAAGCATCTTTTGGAAGATGGAATCGTCTTGGATGAGGCGAAGATACACCTCATAGATGCTAGTTCAGCCCAAGGGAAAGACATCTGGCTCGAGAGTACAGAAGCCGCGCAGGTGCAAAAAGGCACCTGCCGAATGTGGCTGAGCTCGAATGTGCGTACGAGTCTCGCACCCAATTGTTCTTGCTAAAGGCTCCAGGTAAACACCACTGGCGCATACATCGTAGACAGGATTGTCCTTCAGGCGAAACGAATCGCGTTCGTGCACGAGCCCTTCACGAAGGCCGAAGCGACGACACCGCTAGGTATCGTCACCTCGGTTTCTGCCGCGTCACTCAAATCCGCGAAGAAGAATCGGATCCTTTGCTTCCCTCGTACCGAAGCCTTCCAGGCGAGACTGTATTTGTCGCACTTTATACACATCGACAAGCCTAGACATATCGAAATTGAGTGCTCGAGCGGATGGAACGAAATACAACGAGCCGAAATACGGTTAAAGTCGGCGTCCGCTGGGTTGAGGTTGCGTACAGCTAACGCTATGACGGCTTCGGGGGATGTGAAGGTCATGACCAAGCCTAACCCCGGCGTTTTCAGTATAGGAGGTATACCCGCGGATACTACCGCGACCTTTAAAATCCCCTACGACACAGAGACAATGCTCCCTGACCTGACGGTCAAGTTGGAGATCGATTACTTCACCGAGAACGGCCAATTCCAGTATTACTCGTCTTTCACTATACCTGTTGAGCTGCCTCTGGATGTCAACGTTCACGATCACTTCAAGAATGCTTCGCTGTTTTCCAAGTTCAACATCAAAACAGCGAGTCAAGTACCTCTGGAGATCTCGGATGTCTCGTTGGAAGGCTCAGGCGAATACGAAGTCAGTGCGCCGAGGAAACCCAAAGGTCCTCTCTACGTCTTTCCGAAGCAACCTGTAGCTGTCACGTACAAGGTCACAAAAAAGGGCGCCGACGCGATAGGGCGCCGACCGAGCCAAGCTCAGAACAATGGAAGCCTTGCCTTGTCCGTTGAGTACCGTTGCTTGGATGACGATGTCCTGGAACGAGTACGAGGATTATTTGCAGGGGCGGTGGAGAACAGTCCAGTCCATCGTTTAGCGCGCTTGTTGATCGATACGTTTGCCGACCGACTGAGACACAGGATTTTGCCGCCGCAATTTGAAACGATAGCATTGTCGCAGAGGGTTGATCTTGGGCTGTATGACGACATTGGGTGGGCAGAGTGTATGGAGAGCTTGCCACTGATGGTCCGAGACGACACTCGCCGGTGGTTAGAAGCGTGGCACCAGGTAATACTACGGAACCCATACCGCATAGAGACGTGCGCTAACGTTTTATAGAGTCATAGGTCGATATTTCTTCCCCAGGCGTCGGACGTCGAGTGGCCGGGCCCAAGCACGGCACCACCTTCGCCCCATCCGCCACGTCGAATGATCATAACTGTGTCTATCCCGCAAACGCACATTCTACACACAGCTTCCCTCTCGCCGATATCCGCGGCGGCAATGTCCTCGCATGACTCGACAATCGCAGTTGTCGGACAGCCCATCATGACGGAACTTTGCATCAAACATACACGCCGTTGGTGCACGCCCTCGAGCCTCGTTGCAACGGCCAACATTGGCAGTCCAGCTGACGCCATCGACTTTGTTTATACAATAGAAGCAAACACCGACACGTGGCTTATCGCGGGCCAGCGGCGAGCGCACTTTAGGTCCAAGGAGGACGAAGAACACAAGTTTTCAGTTTTGCTGGTACCGCTAAGACCTGGCACGGCACTGCTTCCGAACGTTGAGATTCGTGCTAGGGTACAGCCGAAGAGCGAGGACAAGAGCAAGAGTGACGGAGCAGGAGAGCCAGAGGAGACTTTGAACTGCGAGACGGATTATCTGAATTACGGACAGTGCGTCGTGGTGGTGCCGGATGTACGGAGCAGTACGGTGGGTATTGGAGAGATGAGTTCTCCTCGGAGTGCAGTGTGGCTTGAAGCCGAGAGTAGATAGAGTGGAATACCTAAGTAATACGTTGCTGGTTGAAGATTATATAATCACTAGCAGTGCAGCACGTGATGGTCCATCGGCGCCGGGGCCCCGGTTGCACAGTCCGGGCGCACGGGCGCGTTTTCATATGCATGGCCAACCAGCCAAAAGTCGCGTCGTCGGCCCGTCTCGCAACTCCCAAACACACAACACAATCCACCCGCCCTTGCATCCATTGCGGGCACCCCCCGCTCCACACCTGCCGCCACCCTTCTCCACACGCTGCAGTCACACCTCACTAGCGTAGCGAGCACGCTCACAGGCGCTCCTGCCGCCATGTCCAAGGGGAAGGGCAAGCAGCCCGTCGACGACCAGGAGGACGAGCGACCGCCCACGGTGCTCCGCACCTCCCGCTTCAGGGAGGGCACGATGAACAGCACGAGCGAGATCATCGCCCCGCCCGATGCCTTGTGGAAGGGGCTGGAGATTGACGACTTGATCGAGCGCTTCAACGAGGACACCACTACGACCACCACCACCACCGCCGCCGCCGCTGTACGCACCACGAGACGCTCTGCCTCTGCTACCCGCCCGTCGAAGATCACGCCTGACCCGGTGAATGCACCTGTGCCCGCCACCGAGGGACCCGGTCCTTTGGGCCGGCTCTCGCGCGCCCTTGCCTCCTGGTTCAATGGAGCGGGAGCGAGCTTCAGTGCCTTGGGCAAGCGCAAGGCAGGCAGCGAGATTGCAGAGAAGGCGGCCGCGGCGGACGACGCAGCGAATGAGCGCAAGAAAGAAGCCGAGGAAGCGTACAAGCATGCGAAGGAGAACGGGCTCTTGCCCACGCCCAAAGTCTTCGTGCGCCCTGTGTCGCGCGCACGCAAGACAAGTGGTATGTGCGCGCCTCTCCGTCTACCTTATCTGTCTGGGAAGGTACAGCAAGCTGACTGTACGAATCTAGCATCTCTCACGTCGACTGCACCCGCCACGCCCACGCCCAACGGTATCCTGCCCCCGCGAACCCCCGCACTCTACAAAACGCCTTCGAAGAGGGACCTCCACAAACAGAAGAAGCTCAGCAAGCGTGTCTCCGATCTCGAATTCAAACTCTCTGAGGCCAGAAAAGAGCTCCTCCTCACTCTCGGCCCAAACAACCCAAATCCTATCCCCACCGTCCCGCTCCCCACTTTGCCTCCGACGCCCAAGACCGATACCTCCTCCAAACACTTCTTCAGCGCTAACGAGACCTCTCCCCACGCGTACGCCGAAACCCCCAATCCCACCGCCAAACTCGGCAAAGTCGTCAAAAAACGCAAAGCTGCCGGCGACAGCGATTCCGAATTCAAGCCGATCCCCACTGACAGCGACTACTCGCAAGATTCCGACCCGCCTTCCGCAAAGAAGTCGAAATTGACGCCGCCGAAGAAGCTGGTTAGAAAGCGGTCTTCCCGGCTGCTCAAGAAGAATTCGAACGTCACCAAGGAAGAAGTCGTCATTGTGGTGCCGGATGGCGTTGCTGTGCCTCCTATCCCAAACATTCCGAAAGGAGTCAAGGGGAAAAGGGTTGCAGTAAGTGAGGATGGCTATGGAGGCTTGGAACATGAGATGTTCTGACAGTGCTGATATTGTGGGGTTCAGCGTCTCATCAAGCGTTTCTTTGGCATCGGAAAATATTGAACTAAACGGTTTGGCTTCGTTCTCGGCATAGCGGTTTCCTCGTCTAGCATAGCGGTCTTGGTTCAGGCTTTTGCATGGTGGACAGATTGTCGAGTGCATCACGGCTACATCTTGCGTACGGCGTTTGTTTTTGGCTTTTTTGGTGTGTTTGGGTCTGTTTTACTGGCGTTGGGGATACTCTGGATGGTTTATGACGCAAAGGACTTGACGATTGGCATGGCTTTTTTGTTTGTTTGTTCTGCTTCTTGTTTATAGCTTGTTCGTTTGGAGGATTGATGGATAAGGGATTGAGGGTAGTGGACTCTGAGACGGACTGAACTGGACTTTGGAACAATGCACTTTGATTATTCTGCGCTTTTAAAGTCTACGTATGCATTGGGTATCCTGGGGTGTCACGATCTAGAATGGTCTAATGGAGCTCTTGTGATTCTGTCATTCATGCAATATTGAACTGAGACTCATATTTAGAATGGTGCTTAAAAGTCTCCTCGGATACGTAGGCTCGCAGTAGGATGATGAAAAGCGAGATCATGTCCATGAGGTTGACTTGTGAGGTGCTGTCCAGGTGCACAGGTGCCCAGGTGGGTAGTGCGTCATGTGATGTCGTCGACTCCAGAGCTAGCGTGAGGGGCACCATTTTGTGACTTTCGGTTGGAGTCGGTAAACGATCAACAAATGATGTCGAAACACGGTATCTCAAGGACGGCCAGGCGACTGTCATGGAAACTCCTTCTTTCCAATACCGAGCACTCGAAAGCCCCACCACGATACGTGTCCTCGTCCTGCAGTCAGCCGAGAATCTACAGGATCCGTTGAAAGCACAACTCGTGCACGTGAACCGCGATGACCTTCTCGCGGTCCATGGGACTCCCAATTTCTATGAAGCCGTCTCGTACTGCTGGGGCGTACCCGACTTGTCGCACGTTCTTCTTATCGAGGACTTCCGATTTCGCATCACAGCCAATGTCGACGCTTTGCTCCGCCATTTGCGGCGTTCGCGGAAAGCGCGATACTTATGGATCGATGCTCTGTGTCTGAACCAAGAAGATCGAGCAGAGAAAGAAGTCCAAGTGCAGCTCATGGGGCGGATCTATGCCCAAGCCGCAAAGATTCATGTCTGGATTGGCACGGCGGGAGCGCACCAGCGGATCCCTCAGCTGTACAATGTGCTCAAGTGGATGGCTACGTGTCTTAAGAATAAAGAGAAGCTCGCGTCTGGAGAGATAGAAGCGGTGCTGACGACTACGTACGGTGCAGACTGGAGACAGGCATGGAACGAGTTTTATAGTCAGCCGTACTTTCAAAGACGCTGGATTCTGCAGGAAGTTGCACTGGGACACCACATCACTATGCATTGCGGCCCGTGGAAATTATCATGGCAGTGGTTCATCCAGGGCACAAAGGGGCTGCAAATTGCCATCGCAGAAGGCTTGGACTTCTCCATCGAGCCGAAAGCGGCCACCGCGCTGGATACTATACTCGCGATCCAGGACTCCAATAATCTCAAATTACTCGCTCTCTTGTGGAAGTTCCACGAGTCGCAGTGTTCCATGTTCCAGGATAAGATCTTTGCGCTGTACGGTCTGGCACAGGACGCCAAAGAAATCACTAAGATCGATTATTCGAAACCTTGGAGCGAGGCGTTTACAGCCGTCGCGGGCGCGTATTTCGAACACGACAAACGATCCATATGGCTTCATCTCGCGCACTTCGGGTCGCTCGCGGGCTTTTTGCACCCCTCCTGGGTGCCAAACTGGACCAACACGCGCAGCCACACCAGCATCAGCCCCGACAACAACACCGCCCTCCTAAGCTACAACGGCTTCAAGCACAGCCGCTTCTCCTACGATCCCGACTTGCGCGCCGTCGAATTCGACAGCTACTACGCAGGCCGCATCGACAACATGAGTGACAGCGACAGCGCCACGCTCCAAGACGACAACAACATAGTCTGGGACGAAGGCCAGAAAGACGCGCTCTCAGAAGTTCTCCTCGCCTTCTTCCTCCGACCTCACGGCTCGCCTACCGAGCGCTTCACAGAAGCCATGCGTCTGCACGACGTGCTCCTCGACAGACACACCATCCCTCTCCGGGACGCCCTCCTCTCCATCCTGCGTCTCCTCGGCCCATGGAATCCTGCTCCCCCCACCACACCCACACCTCCCCTCACACCTCTTCAAGCCGCCGTCCAAACCCTCCTAACCGCCATATGGACCGACTACTCCATCCTCCACATACGCGGCAAACGCGACGCCATGGGCCTCGGCCCGCGCGCTATCACCTCCCAAGACATCCTACTCGTCCCGCCGCAGGGGCCCATGAGCTCCGTGTACTGGCCGTACAGAGGCCATCCAAGGTTCGGCGTGGTGGTGAGGCCGGTTACGCAGGCGTCGCTGGACTATGTGCTTGCGCAGAGGTATGATTCGCCGTGGAAGACGCTGAGGGGGTGTGCGTTTGTGGGGCTTTGTGCGTTTGCGCTTTGGGAGCAGGAGTGTAGGCGGGAGTTGAGTGTTATGAGGGTGGAGCTTGTTTGAGTGGGAGGTAGGGGGGCCGGTTGGCGGTGCGGTGAGATGAGGTACGGTACGAAGGGATGTGTGGTCTTGATATGGGCTAAGTCGTAGGTGAATCTGTGGCCAGCGACATCGTCAGGGATTTTAGGAAATATGAGAGACCCACAGGCCACATAGGTGGCAATGTTACGTGCCACCAACTGGGATCAATGTCTAGAATAAAAATAACCCCGTTAACAACTCAATAAACAGAAATGAACGGTGCACAAGGGTACTGTCGATGCAACAAGCGTTTGTGAAGGTGATCTAATTAAAGGATTGAAATACAGAAGGAGTGGGTATCTAAGCAAACGAAAAAAGAGGTCTCTATTGCTCCTCTGGCGTTGTGTTAGTGTAAGGCGGCGGAGCGGTATCTTCCTCTATTGCGGGCGGCGGAGGATCGACGGCGGAAGCCACTTTCGGGTCGCCCGGAGGAGGCGCATCGAACTGAGAAAGTCTCTTCCCCACGATCAGGACATTTCCCACCGTCGGCGTCAGGCGAAAACATTCCTTGGCGCACTCGCCCCATACCTCCACCCTGAGCTCTTGGCTCAATGCCAATCCATATGTCTTGAAAGATGGTGCAATTTGCTTCGGCAATTCAAGTGTAGCTACAGTCATGCCATCGTATAGCAGCAATCCCCTGTCGCCGTGGAATTCTCTATCCATGAGTGCGTGCTTGTCGGTATGATGGTCGTTGATTTCGCCGGAGCGGTAGGCGGTACTCTCAGGGATACGCACATCCAGTTTCGAGTAGAGCTTAACCAGGATGCGGCGGATAATAACAGGAGGTGGATCAGGGATATCCTTTGAGCGCTCGAGGTGTTCGAGGGACAGTGTTAAGACAACCCGTTCGCCAGAAGTAAGCACGCTTGGACATGAAGCGCCGACCCAGTATTTCGCGTAGGGGGTTGTGGGTTCGCTCTTGTTCAAGCTGTGCCTGATTCTCTCACGCAAGCTCTCGTTCGGGTTGTAGTCTGGATGTAGTCGATGTGTGCGAGCAGTAAAGGCGTCTTGCGAGCGGTCGCGCCGCAGTAGTGGAATGGAATATGGGATATGAGGAGAAGGTCGATAAAGTAGCGGGCATCGTACTTCCAGTGATGGTATATATTTGGTATCCGTGTATAATCTTGCCTCTAAGAAATACTCCACCAACTGCTCGGTCGACGACGAGAGTCGCTCATAACTTGGAGGTAGCTGACCTCCATGCTCGTGCTCAAAATTGGGACTCGGAAGCCATTGTGGGCCCGGCGCTATCTCTGTCTTGTCGGGCCAGGTGAACGTGAAGGGTAACTCGACCCTGTCGTCCTCTGTAACGCCTTGGCTGAGGATTTCGTAGCTTTTACCGCGTGTAGACGAGTAAAATAGTTCGATAGGACGAGTAAAGAAGTCCGGTTTCGCTTTGTAGGTTGTTTTGCTCTGCCCATTCGACAGAGAAAAGTCCGGTTTCGCTTTGTAGGTTGTTTTGCTCTGCCCGTTCGACAGAGTAATCGCACATTTCATGCGGCCTCGAAACAAGATGCTAACCTATGTGTGGAGGGAGTCCCAGTCAGTCGAGTTGATATGTATAGTGGCCTAAGGCCGCTCGTAGGAGACGTAGATATGGCGAGTAATATTGAACCTCGTTCTGAAATGGGGCAAACTACTTACACGCTGAGGTCGTGCTTTGGGTTTTATTCGGACCGATCCGTGGATGACGTCACCGCTCGTCCAGCAGCTTCTGCCATCAGAAGGTATATAGACAAAAATGTCTTTTTGGGGTGAATTGATACGGTTGCCCATCTCGACAAGAGTGAGTGGGCGATGGGCATGGGAAGATGGGATGTTAAATCCTGCGATGTGAACATGCGAGTTCTGCCTCAGGAAGATCCGTGCGCCTCAGCACAGCCATCCAAGGTTTGCGCTAAGCCAGAAACAGGCACGAGCCACTGCGGGTAAATAACGGCGAAGCCTTATCCGCTCACTCTGAGGCAGATTTCAGGGTTCATCGCAGCTGATGATCGCAGTTTAATAGAGGGTGTCGCTACGATCAAGCAGAAGAATGCAATACATATGAAGTTGAACAGGGTTGGTTTCGTGGCAAATATGCGTAACAAATTATGTAGCCCACACATGTCTTGTGTCCAGATGTGCTCGGCGACTTCTCGCATGCAGTACATTTTTTTTGTGCACAAAGCTGCATTCTAGAATGCTCTCTTTGGACGTCGTGACTCGTCCATCAGCAGATCTACACTCAGTCCCATCTTCTCTTGACGTAGTTCGCTTGGAGACCACCAGGCAAAGCCGTAACCCCTTTCAGACCATCAGATTCGTATATCCAGAAGAGTAACAGGGAGCACGTGGAGGAACTTACATCCGTCAAGGTCCTCGTCAACTTTGCGCTCAACGGTGCACTTGTTCATTGACGCAACATCCTGAGATTTCAGTGTAGGACAGTCGATGTAGCACGGGCTGTCCATGGCACGCTGCAGAGAGTCGTCTTGCCATCCGAAGAGGTAGTCACCGTGGTTTCCATAGCCAGTGCTATAAACGGTCAGCTTTGTACAGTGTTATGACCAATCCCATCTTGTGTAATGAGGTGGAGAGTCGTCACGATCGAGCTCGTCAACTTACGCATCACCGAAGCTCCAAACAAATGGCTGGCTGCCATCTTCAGGCCAATCCTCTTTGTTGTTGAAGGGTGCGGTATCCCAGATAACTTCGAAGAAGAGCTGTGGAACGCGCACTGGATGTGTAGCTGGGCATGGACCGCCAGATTCAAAGCTTCCCGTCTCGGGGTAAGACCTACACTGTGTTTCAGTTAAGATTTGCAGATGCAAGGCAGGCTACTGTACATATGTGCCATGTGATCTGGTGAGTCTATGTTTTGTGATAGTGTCAGCGATAGTTACAACCTCGACAGGTATTCATTACCTAGGTTCTTGCCATCCCAGCACGTTGGGAACCGGACGGCAGTCATTATGCCAGCAGGGCAGGGTTTTGTTGGGAAATCAAGGGTCTGGGGATCGCGAGTGTTCATAGTCTGAAGGCACGTAAACGTGAGTTGCCTAAAGCGTTCGGCATCCTCTCTCGTGTGTGCATTAACGTCTCCCACAAACATGCGAAAGCCCTGGGGGTTATCAGTGCTAGCTTCAAAGTAACATTGGTGACATACCGGCTTGAAGGCAGTGACCTTCGAGACTTGATTGAAATTGTATAAGCCATCCTGCATATAGTACACGGTCATGCCGCCGTTGACGCCATCGAATCCGACGTTAGGTTTTTGACTGAGACGCTTGTAGGTCCCATTTTTGGCTTTGAAGTATCTGAAGTAGGTCAGCGCTTATAAGATGGCCCACCTCTTTCGCAGCATGACTTACAGTGTAGCAGTCCAGTACTGTTAAGAGTAACCACAATTAGCACTGACGTTGAACATGATGTTTAAGACCTACGTTGGAAAAGTCTTCACTGAACTAGGCACAATTAGCTTCTGACTGTATATCGCGATATTTTTTTACTCACCGAGCAGGAAGTACATGTGCTTTCCCCAGGCATGTCTTTCTCCGGGTCCATGGTGATATTGAAAGAATTGCCTCCTAAAATCTGATGAAGATGTGGAGAGGGAGCCATGCCCGGTGTAACCAGCGGATCCAGGCGATCGATGACTAGCTGCGCGCATTGGAAACGCAGCAGAGCGTATACGGGTGCACATAGTGCAAGGCCAAGGATAGAAGACCACTTCATGTTGATAGACCTTCCGGAGCAAATCGTACGTTGGGGGAACCGCAGTAAGGGCCGATGCGAGTCCTTCAAAGAGTCTTGTACTATACCGCGAAGTCTGCACTTCAGTCTTCTAGAAGGGCTCGGGATAGTGCTTAGGAATCTTGCAATGATTGGGAAATCTGGAACGCTCCCGGATACCCGGCTTAGGAGATTGTTTCCACGAGTTCGTCCTGGTCTTTGTAGGAGAATCAAAATCCGGATAAAATAATTATATTGAGCAGGCGTGGGCCGTGCCGTAGGATGCTAGTCGTGGTATGATAGCCGCTCGACCTTGAGCCGCCTTCCCAAAACCTACACCCTGCTCCACCACGTGTAGTCCAGATGGACGGAGGTTTATCCTTTCATCCCTGCTAAATCGCTCAACCTTATGCAATCTTGCTTGTTTGGCTCCGAGCGTCAGCTCCTGCACATCTATCCAAGAGTCAACCAATTTGCTACTTCTCGGCGGACGTACGGCAGATATTATGGGGCAATGTGACTCGCTGGAGATAATACTCAACATTGACAGACATGACAATGCCGCCGCGACAACAGTCTTGGCTTCATTTATTCAAGATTGGTGAGGTTTGTGCGACTTCAACTTTATCCATATTGGTGACGCATACGCGAAGCTCGGCGTGTTTGAGTAACACTGCGCAAACTTTGGGACAGACATCCATTAAGCCGGTTGAGATTCGATGAATAGCTTCGGATTTGCTCTCAAGTGGTGACTTCGAAAACCAAGAGACCGCTTGTTGTCCCGTCGTACATCCATTTGTATCCGCAATAACCTTGTCTGCCGTTACTACTTCAGACGTCACGATGAAGATGCCCGTTTTGCTCAGTATCTCATGCTGGACTTCCATCGTCCTGGCGGCATACGATCAAAATCGAGCTGGCGCTGTACTGAAAGCACCAGCCGGCGACGCTTTCAAAACGGTCAGCGGCACCTTCACTGTTCCCACCACCCTGACAGGTGACAACCGGCTGTCGATATGGGTGGGCATTGGAGATAGCCTTACTCAAACATACGTGCTTGGTGGTGGAGTCAGCTTTAACAAGACCCTTTCAACGTGGTCTGCGTTCTTTCCGAGTCAGGCCATGGATACCAGCTCAGAGGTCCCGGTATGTAGCAAGCATTGCAGATCAACACCTGATTTTACCTTCGCTCACTCTTACGTCCAGGTCGGGACTGGCGATAACGTAACGATCACAGTGGACATGGAAACGGGCGCAGGCGGATCCGTGACCATTGAGAACTTGACGCAGAACAAAAAGACGACACAGACGGTCTCGGCAC
The DNA here is from genome assembly GCA_009805535.1 of Laburnicola sp. JP-R-44. Lineage (NCBI taxonomy): Eukaryota > Fungi > Ascomycota > Dothideomycetes > Pleosporales > Didymosphaeriaceae > Laburnicola > Laburnicola sp. JP-R-44. Next base: position 1,052,534 of record SELF01000015.1, on the reverse strand, counting down.
CGTCCAACGCAGCTCCAAGTGCGCTAACGGCTCTCGCGGCCGACTGGTGGGTCCAAGTGTATCAAGTCGTTCCCGGCGAGCTTGTGAAGGTCCCCAACTTCGGGACGATATCGTTCACTGGGTGCAGCGCGACGACAAAGAGTGGCGTAGACGTCCCCATGTCCGGTGCAGGCGCATACGAAATTCAGGGAACTAGGTATGTTGCTCAGGCTTCTGGTCCACCAGTGATGTAATGGCGTTCAGTGGCGAGATGTGGTCGAATACAACTGTTTCGGGCAGCCGCATTTCCGTACGACGACGTAGCGGGCCGGGCTGTGATGTGAGCGATCCGTGCGGTTCTCAGGGAACTTGAGGCAAGCAGGACGACAAGACAACGGAGCTCGTCTGGAGAAATTGGTGCCTTGGTGTATTCTGACAAGGAATGGGGCGTGAGTTCGACGCTTCAAAAGAGGGTGTTTCGTAGCAATCGCCAGTGTGGACGTCGCACACGCACTGAACGTTTTCCGCTTCTGTCTCTCGTGCGACGCGTGACGGTGAGGTCTGCTTACATGTATTGTGGTGGGAGTGGTCCGAGTGGAAGAGGAAAGAACGAGGGTGCCGCGCACGAACCACCCCCGCCAGTTCGTTATGGCACGCGTCGACGCGACTGCTAAGCTCTGCCCATGTTGCCACGATGCGCTTCAAGGCATCCATACAGAACATCACCACCTTCACGAGTAAGGAAGCGCTCGGGTGTTACGCATCCTAGCTGACCCCCACACAGAGCTCACGGCGTCGCTCAACTCGCTGGGTCCGCTCGCATGGGTCAAGCTCAGCGACGACCAAGTATGCTTCACCATCATACCGGAGCAGGGCACACAGGTGTGGGCGTGAGTCGCCGCACCGCAAGACATGAAGAAGCTGTTATTAACCTGGCGCAGTGTCCTCTCAATTGTAAGCCGCCGCCCTACTACACAATGACGGCAGCCTAACTCGGCCGAGGATACCATCTTCGAGACGTACACGGTCCAGTCGGCTGCCAGCAACGTCATCAATCTCGAGGTGCCACTCGGTCCACTCAATCGCGCTCTGAAATCCGCCCTGAATGCGACCTCAGCCCAGATCCGCCTCACGAAGAAGGACAATATACCCTTGCTCGCCCTGACCATCTTCACCACCTCGTCTTCGAATACGTACTCCGCGTTTCGTACGGGAGCCAACAATGGCGACGGATCCGATGCAGCGTTCGATGAATCGTTTGGCGGCAATCGGGAGACTATCATCACCCAGGAGGTGCCTGTTAGGGTACTGGCTCCTGATACAGTGTCGGGCCTCCACGAACCGCAGTGTCGGGAGCCAGACGTCCATATCATCCTGCCTCCGCTGATGCAGCTGAAGAGCATCAGTGACAGATTTACGAAGCTTGCTCTGGTAGGAGCTAAGGCAGGTCCCGCTACCACGGCGACGAGGACAAGGCTTGAGGTAGCTGCGAACATGCATGGCTGCCTCAAGATGAGCATCAAGACCGATGCAATGAACATATCCTCTGTATGGACCGATCTCAATAACCCAGCTTTGGACCCTAATCATGTGGCTGGAGGCGATATCGGCATATCAGAGCACCCTAGTACGCGTATGAAGCTGCTAGGCAGCGCTGATGGGCGCAGCGAGGAGGGATGGGCCTCGGTGAGGATTGACGGCAAAGATTGGGGAAAAGTTATGAGTGTGGGAAGGCTGGGTGGAAGAGTTATTGCATGTGAGTGTTCATCTATGAGTGAAGTTTTCAGGTCTTTGGGCTATTACTAACCAAGCCAGGTTTCTGCCATGAACATGCACTAATTCTATACGTTTACCTACCGACCGATGGCGATGGAGATGAGTCGGTTCTGACGGTAGGTTTGTCGAACTACTACTCCGTAGCGCACTGCTGACCAGATCTCCAGTACTACATCAGTTCGTATAGCGCTTGAGCAATCCTCTCGACATAGCTACAACCGGACGTTTACGATTCATGACCTAGATACCAACTCACACGAGATACGAATAACCAAAAGCACTGCATTCTGAATTGATACTCTTCGTACTCACATCCAGCGTCATTTTGATCACTCACGCTCAAACGTGAACACATGGCGGACTGTGCTTTTATCTCGGCTCCCTTTTCCGACAGTAGTACCTGATACACGGCTATGACACTTGTCACCTCCATCATCACATGCGTTACGCACCGCGACATTGTACAAGTTTCTATCCAGTCCCTATACTTTCAAACAAGATCGTTCGAAGAAAAAGAAAACTCGGCAATGCACGGCGACGCTCCCTCCTACGAGGCAAATGTTGCTTCCGGTAAGCATAGGCATGGTTCGGCTTTTCTTTGCATTCAAGAACACAAGAACACAAGGGTCTCTGTCGATAGTGGGCGGATTGAAAGGGGCTTCGCTCAGCCCCCACCCCCAGAGCATTTGCGCAATCTTGCAGTGGGGTAACGGTCCAGCATGAGGCTCTGAACCTTGTTGCGACTCGATTTCCACAGCACTGCTCCAGGGCGCTTGACCGGTTTGCCTCTCGCATACAGAAGATTATACGCGTGCTGGCCTGTGACTCAAAAACGTGCGCGAAAAGGGCGCAACTGGTAGCACAAACTTGCTCAAAAACGGATGCGTGTTGCGAGCGCCAGCCTCCACCGCAAATTCGTATACCTACCAACGGTCCGCCATCCCACCCCACTTTCTTTACTCCTTCCCGTTTCCGCGCCCTCCCAAGCGAGCCGGCCTCCCGTTTGTGAGCTCGTTTGCCTTGCGTTCGTCATACACGTGGCTCCCCGTTTCCACCCCCTGCCGCGCCGCCGCACTTGGTGCCAGTCACAACGTGGCCGCACGCACCACCTTGTCTGAGCCTCCATGAACGCACCCCAGTCTTTTGGAATGCCGTGGGTGACCGTGCGGTATTCACTGAATCAGCTTTTCGGGCTTGCGCCATCGTATCGTGACCCCTGTTAGGGCTGTCAGCTGCTGACAACCTCCTAGAAAGTTTCCAATTTAGGACTGTAGATGATAACGCATTCTGATTGGACATTGTAATTCGGAATATTCGGAATACTTGCCGCCTTCTTTACAGTAGATAGCCATGGAAGTGCACTGGGTTGGTTGTAGCGAGTCCGGGTGACGGGCTATCCGTTCTATCACCTGCCAGGTGTCACCCTGCTATGACTATCTTAAATTTAGCCCCAACAGCAAAAGCCAATGAAGATAGGTGTGCTTTTCCCATGGAGACTTCGGCCTTTTGAACGAGCTCGTTTCGTATAATGCGCCTTGTTGGATCGAGCCAAGAAGAGCCCCGGCCATGTTATCATTCGTTGAGGTCAAATCAAGGATGGTAGTAGACGGGATACGGCGGGCAAACGCTCGTCAGATGGCTGCCTTCGCAGTGGATACCTACGCGTTCCCAGGACCACGGACAGCGGTCTCCGACGGATCCACGTCGCTGGGGGGTATTTGGGTCGTAGGGCGCGTGGTGGCGGCTGGCTGGCGTTTGCTGACTGTGTTGGGTATCCACAAGTGTGCACCACACCACCCACACAGTGCCACTCATCCTGTCCCACTGCGCTCATCTAACAATAAACTGTACTGTTGCACAAAGGTGGCGGTGGGAAGTTTCAGGATTACTGATTGTGCGTTATTTTGTGGTGTGGGTTTGCGAATGTCGTTGGCGGGAAGCGTCGCCCCTTGTAATCTTGCGGAGTGCGATGCTGGGTTTGGGGGCTGCTAAGGCGTACTTCTGTTGTGCTTGCTGATGGCCCAGGCAGCGAACTTTGAGTTCATCCGCGTAATTGGTTTGTAGGTGGGATGTGTACGTCAACTTGTGCAGTGCCTCGTGGTGTACGTACGTTTTTGGGCCTAACAGTGGCACAAGGAAGCACGGGAGCACGGGAGATGGGAGATGAAGATAAACTCCTGACTGTGCACGTTATGTGTCTTCAACTGAAACACAAAGCGTATGTTACGACAAGCATGTGGCTGAGCCTGGGAGCGAGGGAGCGGCAGCGCTAACGGCGGACGGCTGGTGGCGAAGGGCGGATGGCGGCCGGCGCTTGTGGTGGTGGATGAGAAGATGGAGGCCTGAACGGGCGGGCTTATAGTCTTGGAGGGGAGGCGAGGCGAGGCGTAAAGCGTAGCGTGGAACGCGGCATGGTGGAGGAAGTGGTTCGGGACGGGCCGCTGGAGGGGAGTGAGGTAAGAACTGTGTCGTGATAATGTGAGGTTGAGGTGGGAGGATTGGGGTGTTGGAGAGGATTTGTGCAGGGCTTGCAACAGTCCGTATTACGGACGGTTTGAGCCCACTACGGTTACGTTACGGTTGCTAGCCATTACTGTACGGACGTTACGGCGGAGAGGTCTATACGGTACTGGTAGTAAGCCGTAATAATCAATTTGAGCCTTCTATGGTAAAATTACGGCCAGAAATAATATATAATTGTCCTAATTAGGAAGGAGGTATAAGTTGCGCGTTGTCTAGAGCTCTGTTGTTGTTGTTGACTGCTAGAGGTGCGTTCTCCTTGCGATTTATATAAGATGTTAAGTCCTTAAGGTAACTTGGGACGACGTCTCTCTGTTAGCTAGTTCTTTTGGAGTTGACAAGCTTTAATTGTGGCCTGGCTGCAACGTCTCTGTTAACTAGGACGCGCGCGTACTTTGTGAGTTGACCCACGAGCTCATCATAATGGCGATGGTAACTAAGGTAAAGAAGCTGATTTTTGTATAAGAAACAGGGCAAAAAGATAGTTAGGAGTTGAAGCTCTGCATTCGCACAATGTGGGTACATCCTACGCCCAAAGCAGTCCGGATCTGCCACATCTGACGCCCGGACGCCCCCAAACGCTCAACTCACGCCTCCTTCCCGATTAGGAACCGTACAGCCGTAATACGGCTTAATAATTGGTACGGTACGGTTGCAATTACTGTGGGAGACCACTACCGTACGGACCGCCGAAAACCGCCTTCGAACGATACCGTACGAACCGTAATACGGACTGTTGCAAGCGCTGGATTTGTGGGGGCACTGCTAGGGAAGGGAATCCGGTTATGGGTTGTTTTTTTGATGGTTGTCGTGTGTCTTTACGGTGCCTGTGAACTTTGCATACTCTTTCTCGGATTGCAGATGTTGGTCCTAAGTGATGTACTTCTTTTATAGATTGAATAGAAACAGGCATTGGTGTACTTGGTCGCTTTTCCGTACCAGATCTCTATATTTGGATAGTCTACTTTTTTGGCATACGATATTAAGTTATCATAGTATACGAATAGCGCCCAGTGAGTGAATGTGATCCTAGATAATTCTCGTTTTCAGTTTTTTCGACACAGTGATGCCAACTCTGCAAACACTACCTAGTTCGAACAAGCATAACCCTGCGAAAAGACGACTGACTGTCCACATGCTCACTTTCTTCTTTCACCTGTCTAACATTATGCAGGCCATAAAATCAAAGCCTAGCTCCACTTGCCAACATGTCGAGGGATGCCTATCCACCAAAGTTGAGCCCTAGTCAATCAACTCGCATGCTTCGTCTTTCGCCCAGCACCGTGTTACATGGCTTCCAAGGTTTCTTCGAATCATTGGTGCTACCCCGTATTCCTCGCATCAAGCATATTCAAAGGAGACACACATGCACAAGCCCAGACATGTCGAACGATGCACCTTCGCAAACTCTCAACAAGCACCATCCCAGGATTTCAAATCCGTCGAGCCGTCGTTCAGTCACCGCCCGAACTGCGCATCACATGTTCAACTGCACCTACCCCCAAAACCTCACAAAATCCGCTCTCCAGCGCTGCTGATCACATCAACCCTACGAGAGCCTATAACACCCCATCACCAAATGCAAGGCTGACGGCTCCGACTCATCCGGTCAGACTCACAACCACCGATTATCCGACTACCGAGACTTACTCGGAAGCTCCGCGCGTTTGCGCATCATTGCTCCTCCAGGACATTTTTGCCGCATGCGATAGGATGCATGAGGCCAACCGGTCAGGCGGGTTCGTAATCCTCGTGATATTGAGTGCTGTATTTCTAATACTGCTAGTGTTATGGGCAAAAATACGAGTAGGAAGTGCATTGCTTCGACTCATGCGTCTTAATTTGAGTTCTACGGCGCGCTGAGTCAAACAAAGTCTGCCCAAGCAGCTTGCTCGCCTATCAAAAGCAAGCAGCGGACGAAAAAAAGCCATGTGCAACATTACACAGCAGCGTCGGCTTTCCCGTTCCGTCTGCGCAGTTCGACGCCTTCGCGGAGGAGGGTGTAGTAGCCTGACGCCCACACGTTAACGCAAAAAGGAAGCATCCGCGAACGAACACCTGTTTGCCAACCACTCGATCAGCTGTGTCCCACGGTTCCCTATCCGGCTCTCCGATGAAGGTATACGAACTTCAGTCCGACTAAGTCCGTGAACCGCTAGCGAAACAAGAGCGCGCCCTTCCGGAGAAGCAGAAGAAAATGAGTGGGCGTGGAGATTGGGGGGTTTGCGGAAATAGAAGGGCGTTGGGTGGGGCTCGGGAGGTGGTGGTTGGCGTTGGGTGGCATCTGGAGCGAGAAAAGGTTCGCACAGCGGATGGCTTCGGGGTGAGTCATGTGCTGATAGGGATATGCGGCCGCAAGATTACATGCAGCGTCTTCTTGGATGCTGTCGTCAGTGCTATTGTGAAGCTTGGACTTGTGATAGGTACTTGTGTTGGAGGCGGGTTCATAATCTATTTGACCCCAAAATGGCCTTCTTCTGGACCAAGCTTCTCGTAATGCCAACAAATAGATCCCCTTACAGTTAGTTTCCTCTGATTACTACGCATTAAAAGCTCGCGAAACTACCAATCACGACTTCACTATCATAGAATTCACCCGCCTAACCCTGTTGGGTATGGCTGAGGTGATGTAGGCTACCCTGATCTAACGCGTCTATCGCGTCTAAGATGCATCAGAGTCTATTTTTGGCCAGGTGTGTAGGGCAAGCTGAGATGGTAGTCATAATGCGTATGGGTGGGTGAACACGTTCCTGCAGCCGACAGTAGCCTTCTTGCCGCGACCCTTTTGTGTTAGGGTGCGGGCAAAGGTGCGGTGGAGGGTAGGGGCACTGAGTCTATGGGCGGCCGTCTCCGAAGATGTCCTCTGCCTGAGGCCCCGAGGCGCGTTTTCCAAAAGCGATCAGAGCAGGCATCAGGCTGTGTGGAGTGGTTTATTAGTTTCAAAACTTCGCTCGCGACACGTTGCTACCCGTAACCATTCGCGCCAGCCTTGCTTTTCCCAAACATCGCGATATCGAATCGATAGACCATTGCGCCGGGTCCCCGCCCTTTACGAAAATGCGGAACTCGTTCGCACAACGCAGGGAAAGGCTCCCAAAGACAGATGCGCTCCAGGGCCCGCCGTGCTACTGCATTGCTTCCATGGGTTGTCCACTGTGTTGGGACGGGGAATTTGCATACGAGCCTCGTGGCATGTGGTTACGCAGACGAGGCTCAATCCCGACGGCGGGATCTACTACGCAATGCTCGTGGTCAGGAGTATGAGGTGAGCGGCAGGGTGCATTTCCACCATGTTCTATCCCAGCGAAAGGGTTGATGATGAGCGCCCCCGCCCTGTCCTGCTCGTGCGCGCACAAATGGAGAATTTCCAAGTCCAAGGTCCGTTCGTTCATCAAAGGAGTTCCGTTTCCGCCCTCTTTCGCGGCAGGGATGGAAAAGCTCGATATCCGAGGATTTATTGGATACGGTTGGTATGTGCCCGTGCGCTCAACACACGCATGGGTGGATATTGACATTTGATTTTCGGACACATAATCGTAACGTGAAGTCAATGATGGTGCGTTACCTTGCTCGCACCATGCTCGCATTATGAGTCCTCCATCTGCCTTGACACCGGTGAAGCTCAACTGCTGAAGCGCAGTTGACCGAAGGTCCATGCTCCGTTCAGCAGCTCTTGTCTTTTGTTCACCGTATGAAATGCTGCGCCGATACGGAGCCACATCGGGATGCTAGGTATCCGAGTCGTTGCAGCGGCCGCCTTCCCGCTCTAGGACAACGCTGGGAAACTGCGCACTGGCGAGCTAGACCGCCGTTGACAGCTGAGGGCTCCGTTAGAGTGTAGCTGGAGAAGCATCGTCTAGCACTCCACGCGATGCTACTGGTGCACCACCCCGCTCCTTCATGTCACAGTTCACCAGCGTTCAGGCACAGAGGTCCGGCAGCCGTTCCGTCGACCGACCAGCCGGCTTCGGCGAGGCTTCATGTACGTGAGGTCGGCGACGGCTCCGCTCTGCCCTGTCTTCCACCAGGGCTGAAACTGCGACTCGACTATCGTGATTCGCCGACTTGTGACATGTCGCAGAATTGATCTTGTGTACCTGGCAGCCCACTGCAACCTCGCACCGGCCCAGTCCACTGAAATCGTCTGCACGTGTTGCGCAGCGCTTCCCTAATCCGTGTAACGCAGTCGGCTTCGCCCCAATCGCGATCTTGACAAATGCGTTGCATGGCGATAATTGGAATCTCCCCTTGAAGACGCTCCCAATACCGCACTCACTGGACACTGGTTCGTCGCCGTAGCGGGCGACGACGATCAACGGCACGCCCGTGGCCTTCCCGTGCCTAGCTCGCAGAGTCACAAAAGTCAGCAGGGAGACGCGAGAGAAGATGTAACGGGCGGGATGGCTGAAGGCCGCCCATTTCAGCGGTACTATTCGCGGGCCCTGCGGGTGCTGATGGGGTGTATCCTGGATGATGCGTTCAATTGCGTTGTATGACTGTACCTCGCGGGCGAATAATAAGGGCCAGCGCGCTTGTGAATTCGTAGAGACTCGGCCGGCAACCCGACACCCCACGCTTTTCGGCCCTCGATGGGACAAGAGAGACAAAGAAGCAGGCGTCGCGTATTAGTGTTGCTTGGAGAGTCGGGCCTCGTGTCTGCCTGTCCGCTGCCTCTTGCTCCCCTCCCCCTGTCCCCATGTAGAGAATGCGCTGCAGGCAAACTCTGCGCAAGACCGCCAGGTACAGTGCTCGCACACTGCAGCACACTGTCCCCATGCAGTAGTCATCTCAAGAGGGTCCGATCGCAAGCCATGGCTCTGCACCGTCAGCGCGAGGATGTACGTGCGTATTGCGGCTCCCACACCCCTGCGTGCGCCGCTGCACACTGCCACGCCCACATCCCAGCAGCCACGCTGCCCCCTCGCACCCAGGAATAGTCATTGCTCAGAGCCAGGACACAGTATTCACCAGCACTAACGGAGCTCTGCGCAACGGCAGCCAAGCCCCTGCCCCGAGCGCCGAACGGACAGGGGCAGGGTCGCTGATGTTAGATGCCTGAGCGTGGCTTGCCCACCGGCGAACGTATTGTGTGCTGGTTTCCCGCCAGTATAGTATTTGTGTATAAAGATGCCTGGCAGGGCACATGGGGTCCAAGCCAGCTCCAGTTTCAGTCACAAGCGTAATCCAGACGCCTCTTTTGCTACCTAATACGCAGTATTCCATCTTCTGCTTTTGTTTATAATCCTCCCTCCCGTAGTCAATCTTCCCAGTCATCACATCCATCTTCTTCGCGACTCTTCTACAGCACTCGATCTAGCTTACACAACTTGCTACCCAAGTCAACAAGCAACGACTCGTCTCACACCTTCGCCGTCGATATAAAAGCCGCCATCGCCACTGAGTCTTATCCGATTCCACACCAAGCCACCACCATATTTCGAACCATCACCTTAACGAACATCACCGCATCAATGGGCCGTGGCGGATACAACTAAATTTTCTTCCATTGCAAATCCAAACCTTTGAGTCAAACACCTCAGAGGCCTCCCACAAGCCGATCCGACACACCCGTCTCCAGACCCGAAGGCACCCATTCAACCACAAACCAACCAGCAAAATCCTTACAATGGCCGGACGCGGTGGCTACAACTAAGCCTCCAGTGGCAACCCACTGCTCGCACCGATACTGCGAACCTTCAAACTCATTGCTCCGCCAAAAACACCACTCAACGATGTCATATTACCGGCACCGGCCTCCGCAGGCCGCGAAGACACTCCGCAAGAAACGCAACGAACGATGGCGCTAGCAGTGCCATCGCTCAATACATTTGCTTGCTTTCCCTAGGCTTCGGCCGTTCATTGTACATTCTGTTTCCTTTTTCTTATTCTCCACTTGTACTTGTATTGCCAGCATAGCATCGCGATTCGGCGTTTGATTTCTGCTCTTTGTCGATTTTCTCGGGAGCATTTGAGCGATGGAGTTTGGATACAACGGCACGGCTCGGTACGGCTACGGAAAACGGATAACGGGTCATGGATTATGGGCTACGATCGACGGTCGACGTAGGAAGGCATACGGTTGGCGTTTTATAGACGGAGGAATCTCGCTCTTCACTGAGCGCTGGCGGCTATCTGGGATTCTTCAGTTTTGGCGTTTTGTTTTTGAATTCTAGATTTTTTTTCTCCCCCAAGCTCATTTCTTCCGCGTTGTGCACAACTCTTCCTCATTTCCTAATCCATAATCGAGCCGCCTGTGCCGAAATCACATCTTAGCTTCATAGTGCATTCCATACCATGGTGGTTCTCCATACAAATCTACTGAGTGCAAATTTTTCGACATAGGTAGCGAATGTCGTCCAAAAGTCGTCGAAACGAGGTGTGCATCAGTCTGTAGATTATTTCCCGACGCAGAATCTAGTAAACAAGAAGACGTTAGCTTCAAGATACCCATATCGACTGATCGCCACCACGATGCATGCTGCAACAGCACGCGAGATGCGGGGCCGAGATTTCTGCAAGTACGGTGGGGACCTCGAAGAGACCTGATCAATCGCCTGCGCCACAACTATGCCCGCAGTGTTTCAAGCGAAACGCCCGCTACTATAACGGAAGTGGCTTGGACCCACGTGGGGTTGTGTGACTGGTAGTTGGGCATGCTCGGCTTCAACATACGACCTAAGACATTGCGGTCGCAGCCACAGGCAGAACCCAGTGACAGTACGTGTCGCAAGCTAGGTGTGGAGCAGTTGACAACAGGAGTGAACTTACTTTTCAAATACAACGCCCAAAACCTCTTCCACATCACCGCCTTCTCCGCGACCAGTAATCCTAGCTAGCGTTTCAGCAGCTAGACGAAGGGACTCGGCTGCGACGACGATGTCGATGGAATCTGCTTCCTCGTTGTTTAGTACGGTCGGGGAGGAGTGGTTCCGGGACGGATCCTGCACAGCTTTCAGGAACGCGTCTAGATGAGAAAGACATTCCGATAGCAAGGCCCGCTGCCGTTCGCTCGCACCTAATGACTCTTGCCAAATCGACGGGTTGGGGTCCGATTCAGGAACAAGCGCAGCCGTCATATCCTTGAAGGTCTCCTGGAGACCTTGGAGGAAGGTCTGGATATGTCCAGGGTCTTTTCGGGAAGAGGTTTCGTATGTTGTTTGCCCTGCATCCCTACAGGAAACGCAGAAAATTCGTTCGAGAGGAACTCCCAAGCGAGCGTTCACTTTGGCTTTTTGGCTTTCCAGCGAATGCGAATCATCAAGCTGGTCGACTTTGTTGATCGCAACAACGACGTTGATGCCAAGTTCAACGCATTGCCTTGCAGTTTCTGTCACCTCGGGGTCCATTTCGACTGTGGCATCCTGAACGACGATCAGAACGTCGGATTGGAGCGCACGTTGCTTGGCCCGCTTGATGCCTTCCTGCTCGACGGCGCCCACTGTGTCCGCGCCCACGAGGCCTGCCTTTCTTAGCCCAGCCATGTCCCCGATTTTGACGAGCCAGCCGCCCAAATCCACGCCGACTTCAACAACATCTCGGGTCGTGCCCGCTTCTTGGGAAACTATAGCAGCCTCCCGACCGACAATTCGATTGAGCAGACTGCTCTTGCCAGCATTGGGCGCTCCAAGTAGTGCAACGCTGATGCCACTTCGCAAAAGCTCGCCACGGACCGCATTGGCGATATGAGCCTCCATCAGAGTGGATAAGATCCGAATTTGACTTGCTACAGATGCGCAAAGTGCTGCAGGAGACTCGTCAAAGTGCTGATCCTCGGAAAAGTCAATCAGCGCCTCCAGCTCGCCACGCGCTTGTAATAGAAGCGTACGCCAATGCTCGTATCGCACAGCGAGTGCAGATGTGGTCCCTCGCACCGAGAGCATGCGTTGCTGCTCAGTTGTAGCAGACAGAGTCTCGCCCAACGACTCTATCTGCGGAAGGTCCATGCGGTTGTTCGCGAAAGCACGGCGGGTAAACTCGCCAGGCTCAGCGTATCTGATGCGACCAGCAGCCCCCTTTGCCCCGCCCAAAGAGTCCACGCATTGCGGTATGGCAGCCAGCACGGCGCGAACAATAGCAGGTCCACCATGAACGTGCAGCTCAAGCACATCGTCGCCAGTGACAGTATGGGGCGCCGGGAAGTACAGGACAAGAGCGCCAGAATCGAGCAAGGTCGATGCAGAAGGAGGCGAATTCGGGGTATACAGTTTTCGCAGGGTGGCGTGACGCGGCTTTGGAAAGGCCTTGGAGGGACAGAGGCCGTGGTAAATCTATCCAGCTGGTCAAAAAGGGCGCACATGGAAGGTCTCAGGCCTGTATACCTGGCTGCATGATGGGCCGGAGATGCGAATAACGGCGATGGCAGCTCTTCCGGACGCTGTCGATAGAGCGTATATAGTCGGCTCCTCTAAAATGGGATGGAGAGAGTGGAAAGACGAGCATTGAGCCTGCCTCAAGGAGCTCCGTGTGGACTGCAGGAAACCATGATGGCGGCGGAAGCTACCCAGTCCAACTGGTCGAATCCCGCTGAGTTGCAATGTAATCAAAGTGCTATTCCTCAATTGATGAATGTTGCGCAATGATGAGATGGAAGCTCTCATCACGAGCGACTTGGCGATGGCATCGTGGTGTTGATGGGTGAGGAGCAGTGATTGCGACTTCCCCACCGCGCTTGGGCCCGCCCGCCGTTCGCACTAGCGGCGCCAAGATTTCAGCCCTCATCTTTTTTTTGGATATCGCCCGCCAGCCCAAACACTCCACTTCACTCCTCACGACTTCGTACGACCCCTCACGACCCCTCGCCTACGCCATGGCTTCTGACGATCTCGTGGTAAGTACTCCCTGCCATGTTTCTTCTGCAATTTTCGCATTCTGCGCCCGACGGTGTCCACGATGCGAGAGAGGTAGATGCAGATACCTGCAGCCAGAACAGGGCGCGATTGTGAGGTTTATGCTTTTCTAACAAGATATTAGTGGAGCGTTATCGGAACCGACTTCTGCTCTTTCAAGTTGAAAACCACGAAGGTAAGCATAGTACTCGTTCAACCATATGTTTTCGCTAACGATGGGCCTGCAGGATCAAGTCTTCTGCCGTAATGAAAACAATGTATCCGGCTTCTGCTCCCGGCAGTCTTGTCCGTTGGCCAATTCTCGGTATGCCACCATACGATCGGATCCGGCGACGGGCAATCTTTATCTCTACGTCAAAGAGATAGAACGCGCCCACCAGCCGTCTAAGTGGTGGGAAAAAATAAAATTACCAAAGTCATACGCGGAAGCCCTTGCGCTCGTCGATTCGCATCTCCAGTACTTCCCCAAGTACCTTTTGCAGTGAGCTTTGCGCCCTTTGTGCCTAAACCAGAAAGGCTTTGGCTAATGGCTAGCAGCAAAAACAAACAGCGTTTGACGAGACTCACGCAAGTTAATCTACGCATCAGGAAGCTTGCAAAGGAGGAGGAGCGCCTGGGTGAGAAGCTGGTGCCGCGCTTGGCGCCAAAGGTGCGCCGAAGGGAAGAAGGTCGCGAGCGAAAAGCACTGGCAGCAGCGAAGGTGGAGAGAGCGATTGAAAGGGTTCTTATCGATCGCCTGAGATCTGGCGCATACGGCGATCGCCCGCTCAATGTAGAGCCGAACGTGTGGAAACGTGTAATGCGCGGCTTGGAGAAAGAGGGCGCTCAACGAGACGAGGATCTGGACGACGGTGTAGAGGAAGAAGACGAGGATGAGGGTGAAAAGGAGTACGAAATGGAGAACGGCGTGGCTGATGTCGAATATGTCAGCGACCTCGAAGGCGAGTCAGATGATGATCTAGAGGATTTTGAAGACTGGGTTGACGGACAGAGTTCCGACGACGAAGAGGACGGCGATGAGGCGAGTGGAAGTGATGAGGAAGAGGACGAGTCGGGAGCGGAGGATACAGAGGCGCTCAAGAAAACTCTTGCGAACCTCAAGCGCAAGCGACCGGCAGGACCACCACCCAAGCCAAAGAAGAAGCCAGCCAAAGATGCGAAGGGCGCGCGGCGGGAGATCGAATACGAGATGGAGAGAGAGCCGACAGCGAGGGAGGTATTGCGCATATAGTAGATGTGTTGCTCACCCGTTCATGGCGTTCGATGGTGTTCAGTGTCTACAGTATACCATATGGTCTATTCAAACTACAGAGATTTTTCTCTTCCATTTTTGGTATGGTATGCGTTCTTATTCACGCTTCCAATTCAGCATCCGCAATCTCAAAATTCATCATTGTGCAAGATGCTTGAGTGGCAGCGTGCTGACCGTTTGTACAAACATTGTTCAGGAGTATATTTCCCGCCTTCCTTGATACAACCTACATTGTTACACTTCACGGCCACGCCAACATACATAAGCAGCGATTCCTTCCACCTCTTACTGCCATAATCAACTGCCCTCGCTAAAAACAAACGTACTTGCTTACCAAACGAGAAGATATGAACGCAATCGAAGAGGCACAACTCGCCCAGCAGGCCTGGGGAAGAAGTGTCCACTCGGATAACCGACCGACCTACACTGCCTCTCACGACAACAATGACGAAGAGAGCTACCCCTCAGCACCCAACACAGGCAAGCCCCTCCCGTCCATCCCCGTAGATAGCGACACCGACGACTCCGACTTCGGAGATTTCGAATTCGCAGCCCCACCCCTCTCGTCTCTTTCCGCTGATGATGATGAGCTCGACGACGAAGACTTTGGAGCTTTCGAGTCTGCATGCTCACCGCCTTCGCCTCCTTTGAATGAAATTCCATTCCACACTTCCTCTAATACCATCTGTCAGCCCATGTCCTTCGCTCCCGAGCCCACGGCGCTCTCTAGCCTGTTATTTTCGGCGTCAGACGCAGAATATGCCTACGCGCCTCTGCTGGACGGAGACACGGATACAGACTCGTCGATTCCATCCCGCCAGGCTACTGCTTCGCAGCGTGTCTGGAGCTTGGGGAAGATGGCGCTGGGGAAGATTAGCTTGACGAGGGGAGATGTGGGGAAGGTTGCTAAGGGGGCGGTTGGGAAGTGGAAGATGGGGTTTGTGGAGCGGGAGCATGGGGAGCTTGCGAGGGTGGCTAAGGCGGCTGATGTGGTGGTGCGTGGGGAGCAGGAGGGTGGTGCGCTGTCGACAAATTTTTATTGTCCTGAGCCGGTAGGTGTGAGCGCGAGCGTTATAGTGGAGACGAAGGAGGATGGGATGGAGGGTGTGGATTGGATGGTGGAGGTGGAGAAGAATGTTTGGGGGGAGTAGACTGATCAATGCTGCTGGTTGGGAATATACTATGTATCTCTCTCTTCAGAATGTTTTCAAATTTCACATTGTCATCAACATTGCTGCTGCGTAATAAGTGCCTAGTGGATATTACGTTTGTAAATTGTGACAGTTGTCGCGTGTATATTTGTTACGGCTACCGTGTGTTGGGTACTAGGTTATAGTATCTCTTGTGTAATGTAATCCCTTTTTGTGTCTTGTGAGACTCGAAGTAGGTTGGGAATCTCCCACGACGAAGTTCAAAATGAACCATCGCATTATAATCATATAGGGACGAGTTGTCCCAAATAATCCCTGTAGCTTATTTCTTTTTCATCGCAGCCCACCACGCTCTCCCTACCCCTGCCTATGTTCAATCTCGTCCTTCTTCTCACGTCCGCTCCCCAAGCCCCCACCCCCTACCTCCGCCCGCACAACACTACTCCTCCTCCTCTCCGCAACCATCTGCCCCTCCTCCGTCTCCTCATAACTAATCAACAACCCACCCTTCTTATCATACCGATGCGGCATTTGCTTGGCGACCCTCACACAATCAAACGGACTAGTCGTCTTGTGGAAGACTTCATCCATCTCCTCGAGCGAGCGGTAGGCCGTCTCGGGAAAGAAAAAGTACACGCAGGGCACCATGAACGCGTTTATGACGGCGAAGACGATGTAGGTTTGATACCCGATGTTGGCGAAGGCGACGGGGGTTACCATTACGACCATGAAGTTGAAGACCCAGTTTGCGGTGGTGGAGATTGCGTTTGCGGGTGCGCGGATGTTGAGCGGGGTGATTTCGGCGGGGTAGAGCCTAGTGTGGATGTTAGACGATGTCGAAGTAGTGTGAATGGGAAGAGGGTGAAAGGCTTACCAGGTCATTCCAAGCCAGCCGATGGCGAAGAAACTGTTGAATACAAAGAGGAAGACCGCCTGTGAAATGTTAGTTGGGTGAACATCCTTCAGAGAGTGATGCATACTGCCGCGATACCCATGCTGTCAGAAGCTCTGCTCGTAGTACCTGCCAGCACACACATACTTGCCGACATGCCGACCGCTCCAAAGATCATGAGACTTCGTCGCCCAAATTTCTCGATTGTGAAAATGGCGATCCAGGAAGCCATCCAATATTCCGTGCCGTTGCAAGCAGCCAACAACCGGCTCAGGAACGGCGACAGGCCGATGTTTTGCTCGAATATGACAGGCGCATAGTACGTTATCACGTTGATACCTGAGATCTACTAGATGTTAGAGGCATACAGAGTGGCTCATACAGATAAGCATACCTGCTGGAACATCTGATTGACATAGGCCAAAGCGGTGCGATGAAAATTGCGATTTTTGTTCATCTTAAAACAGTCTCGGAAGCCACCTCTCTGCATCTCGAACACTGTATCCTTGACCGCCTGGAACTCACTCTGTATCTTCTTGTCCTCAGGTGGAAGATCACTCAGGGCACAAAGCACTTCTAGCGCTTCGTCTTCTCGGCCTTTAAGGATAAGCCATCGAGGTGATTCAGGCAGGCCGGGAATCAAAGCTAGAATAAATAGGGCTAGAACGATCTGGAAGGCGATGGGAAATCGCCAGGAAATGGTACTGGGCTCCAAAAAGGAGAAGCCAAGATCGATCCAGTAGCTTAACATGACACCGAAAACGATAGTGAGCCCTAGGAGCGAATTAGTAGTTTGTGAGGGTTTAGTGCCGCTCATGGCGTACCTCGATCATGACCATCTGTCCACGGCGATGAGGCTTCGATGTCTCGCTTTGCCATGTCGGTACACTTGGAGCTCGTTAACTTCAATTAAAGCAGTGCTGGGGTTAACCAACGTAGAAGTGTTCATCCCGTTACCAAAACCCGTTATCCAGCGCCCCACAATCAACTGTGGCAGACTGAATGCAGCACTTTGCAGCACAGCGCCAACAACCATGATGGCACTGCCTAGAAAAATCGTGCGTTTGCGACCGAGCATGTTACCAAGCCATATGGTCGCGACAGCGCCAAAGAAGCAACCGAGCGTGTAAGCGCCGACCGTAATGCCTTGTATTGTAGATGTATGGCTGGCAGTAGTTCCTGCTGGAGGGTTGGCGGTATCGATTTCGGGAACTGGGTTGGGATTTCTATTAGCTTATACAAATGTACACCTGTGGGATACTCACAATGGTGAACAAATGACCCTAGAGTCAGCAAGCCGCCCATAACACCTTGGTCTGCTAGGTGTTAGCATTGCTACCACCTGATGAAGACACCTGCTCACCATATCCGAACAGCGCGAAATCGGTGCCTGCTATAACTGCAATTGCGATGTTGAGCTGGACGCCCTTAAGGCTGTAGAATTTCTCCATCTTGCCCCTCACAACCTCCGATGAGTCACCCACCACTCGAAGATATTATAAACAGAGGGAGCGCTATTTGGCAGTATTGAATTAGCAGTCAGCCCAGCCGAGAAGATTGCAACGCCTACAACTTAACAACTTAAAAGTGAACCTTTTCGCACGTATGTATATGATTGTGCACGGTCGCAACAAGCAACCCAGCTACCGGAAGACAATAACACCGACGATTGTAGCCTCTGCAACGGCGTCGGACAATGACGTGGGACGCATGAGCCGTTATGCGGGGAATGGTCGACATGACCCATGGGGTTACAATCCATGTTCCCCGTACCCGGCGCAGTATCTGACAAGAACTAATCAAGAGCTGCTCTTTCGCTCCCCAGAACACACATCGGCTTGCTCGATTAGAACATTCCGATAGCACCCAAAGCACGCATGGGATACACTACCCAGATGAGGCTCGAACATCTCAGGGCGCGCACGCTAACGATAGATGAGGTGTCCGAGATGGCGCCGCACATGACGCAACCCGGCTAAAAGCTCCGATGCGGAACATGGATGCTTGAATTAGACATGTGCCCTCAAAAGGGTCGTCTTTGTTTTCCAAGACAAGTTTAATATCTGCATTGACCGAAGGAGTGTTGGGAAAATGTTGGGAAAGGCGTATGTGAAGCTTTGAAGTGTACAACAACGAACCAATAGACTGATGGCGTGGGGAAAAGTGGATAGCAATGCTACCTTGGCTAGATGCTTAAGACAAGTTGGGTAAGTCTTGAGTGGACCACATTGGCGTGAACAGTGACTACCGTCGGAAGGCGATTTCTGTTTGTATTGCTTGCATCTTTGCGAACTAGTGATTGAATGCGCTAACCTTGGAAAAGCACGTTATCGTAAGTAAACCATAATAGCGGTACGTTTGGGTTGACATGAACGCTGCAAGTCTCGTCTTTGCATCCATTTCAGAAGAATCCTATGTCGGAGTGGCCCATAGGATTGCCGAAATCGTCTAATAACGGTTGAAGCTCGCCGCCCGCCAGGGGCTCTGGGAACGAGGCCACAGACCGTGGGTCCAAGGGATCTTGGTCGAAGCTACCGTGGTATTTTGTAGACTGCTGTGGCACATCCGTTGCCCATTCGCGTTTGCACAGACCAGACCCTGCTGTGTGATTTGTATGTCCGCGTGGTGACAGATGCTGTGGCCTAATAACAAAAGGTTCTTGGGGCGATTGCGGGTTTATGGGAAGGGATTCTGGACAAAGCGGTTCTAAAGCGTCGGAGAAACCGGTCATGGTGGGCATATACGTGTCGTCCGACATGTGGAACAGTGTTTGGTCCCCTTCCAGAGAGACTGTGTATTGATAAGAGGGATGCAATGGGCTGAACGGTTCGTATGGTGCTGGAACATCTGGGTGTGGTAGGCCATATAGAGCGATGGGATCTTGGGTGAGAAAGGCCATCGGCATCGGGCTCATGGGCGGTACAGCGTGATCGGGAGATGAGGCCAACTGATGTATATGCATTGTACCATCCGTAGCATCAAGGGCCGTGTTGGGTTTCGATGGAAGCTCCGGCCGTTCTAAGCTGCCACGTGCCCATGCTCGTTGTACAGTTCTGGCGTTGGTGCCATCATGTACCGGCGTGGGTTGATGCAAAGATTCCAATGCTTCTTGTCTCTTTTTTCGAGGGACATGTCCCTTCTTGGAAGAGACCGTGGATTGTCGATTTAGAATGTTACAAATTGCTTGGAGTTCGTCGTCTGGGACCGAGCCACTGAGCCGATGCAATATTCCCTCTTGTAAACTCTTCAGATAGCATCTTAGTACCATTGCCTTATGCTCCGCAGGCAGACGGCGCGAGAAGGTCAGTCTGAGTTGACTCCAGTCATAGTCCTGGGGATCAGGTTCATAGCGAAGTGGCATATAATTTTCCTCGTGATCTGGAAGAATCAGCAAGCGCGGACCAAATAACACAGAGAAAACTAACAGCAGTTTGGTATTTCGATTCCGTGTCCAAACAGAACCGTGTACCATTTAGCCCACAGTTGTTGATTCTTCGTTTCGCAAGCTTCGTCCTTGGGTCCTCTATCCAGTTCGTCTATTTGTGGCACTAGTCTAATACCGATTCCCTCAGCCGGATGACAGACATGCGTTCCGGGGACACATGGGCCATGCGCTTCAAGTGCATCGTGATTCGGAAACACCTCTAAACATGTCTCGCATTCATGAATTGTATGAGGCCCGTGTCTTGTTCCGTTTTGCTTCTGCTTTTTCCCGATTAGATGCTCCCTATCAAGGATAAGTATAGGCAAGATCATGGCGTTGAGCTAAGGATCTTACCTTAATCTCGACATTTCGTGAGGATGAGTGCAACTGCTCTTATGGTGCTTGTATCTATGCGGGTTGTTCTTGTAGAAAGGACAAGCGTAGATTTTCCTCTCCTTACGGGTGGCGTCTCGATACCTAATCGTAATGGGTTTCTTAGCTGGGCTCCGTTCCTCATCATCATCGTCGTCGCCCGATGCATCCGAATCCTCCGCGAGTGGGGCTACTGGAGACCATGGCCTCTTGAAGCCTTGATGTGGTGCGCAACTCGAACCCTCCAACGGACGCTGCCTTCTTTCACTTCCGCATAGCGACGACTCACCTCCGGGGCGGTGTCTGGAAAGATCTCTAGTGGGAGACTGGTGAACGATAGGTACCGTGGGTAGCTTACGGCGGCCGCTTTCCAGTCCTGATTTGGTTGTTGGCTGACAATTCACATTGAATATCAGATCATGTGGACTCCCCAGATGAACCAGATCCCACTCGCTGTTTAGTTTCCCGAATTCACATGATGCTCCTGAGTCCAGTGGCGCCGAAGACGATCCGCTTAGCAACACAGGCTGTGGAGTCTCCAGCCCCGTTAGCTGTCCTGCCGGAGTGGCAGGATTGATGTTTACCGAAGGCGTTTGTGAGGATATGACGCGATCGCAACATAGCTCGTGATCACAGTCTATGCAGGACTTTTGGATTGCGTACTCGTACGGCCCTTCTCCTACAACGTGGGGGCGGAGGTCAGCGAGAGCCCTCGAATGCCCAACATTTACGTACCACATTTGCAGCAGAACCACCGATAGGCAACGGTACGCCCAATACGGCAAGGGTTGATTTCACAAGGCATCAGGCAGAAAGCTAATGCCACTTGGGGTAGTGTTGGTAATACGCGCAGTTGAGAAGGTAGGCTGAAAGCTCTCGATCGCAGCCATTTCGAATGAGGCTCCTAACATTTTTATGGAGATTGTAACAATCGACCCCCTCTATGAAGTTGTCCGCAAAGTTGAGCAAAGGTGCGGGCAATTGTGGAGGTAGACAGTGGATGCGGGCGATCAATCTGATTGGATTAAAAAACCGGTCAACGATGAGAACTGCAGCCCTCTGCAGCAAAGACGCAATAAGACGGCCAATCATCAACACCATCACCCGCCATCACGCTCTGCCCAGGATCGGCTTCGTTGGCACGCTGCCTTGCTGACTATGAGTAGATGTATTCGACGGTGCAGAAAGCCCCTCGAGCAAGAGCAATTCCGCGTTGGACTCGTGCTGGAAGCACGCCCCCTGCCTGTCAGCTGCACCTCCTTTCGAATGCTACGCACTTGTGATGCTGCGTGCAAAGCAACCGTGTCAGCGTAAAAAGCATATAAGGTACCGCACAATGTCAGTGTAAATGGAAGCGTTGTATGGTGACAGGGGGAGGAGTTCGGACGCAAGACGAGCGGGAAGGCACCATCCAATGCACGCTAACCCGATGTGGATGGTTGGCATCCAGAGGAAGACAAAATATTCTCAAAGCATGGAGCAAAAGACGCTCACGACTCGGCAGCTTGTTTCGGTAGGTGCGATGGTGCGAGCCAACCAGAGCAGCCTGTGCGATCGCACCTTCCGTGGTCTACTGCTTACCTGTCGCCGAGCGCCGCCACCATGATGGACACACAACCTACCCCAACACGACTCTGGCCAGTTCGGAAGCTGTGTGGATACGAGAGCGCGCAGCTCTTTGCCTCCGGATCCCCCATGATCAAGCGCAAGCGCTTTCAGAAGCGAGTAAGAGAGGATGCGCAAAGTTGGAAAGACAGACTCATTGGAAAACGGATCGTAACCGCGGATCCCCGCATTGCTGCCCACAAAGGCTGGACCTCGAACGACTACTTGACGCACTGGGAGCCCCGCATGTACTTCTCAAAACCGGTCGGAGAAGGCCTAGATCGGAATCTGACATACGAAGCACAACCAGATTCGGCTTTGCTTCGACTGCCAGCAGAGCTCCGACTTCGCATTCTGGAACTTGGCCTGCCACCCGACATGATCTCACAACAAACGGAGGTGGACAGCATGGAGTTGGGAGATGCTGTGTGGCTGAACACGTCAGCCGTCATCTTCACCTGCAAGCAGCTGTACTTCGAGGGACGAGTGCTAGCGTTGGAGATGCACACCTTTCCCTACGAGAGCTTCTCCAAGAAGACACGATTCTGTGCAGCCGGAACGAACGACGGGTACATATGGGATTTGCTGAACGTTGTCTGCGATACGAAAACCAATGTTATAAAGCAAGCACTATATGGATAGCGTTCTGGACGCTGTTCCTACTATGGCATCGAGCCTGCATTACGTATGCTGACATTCAGCGATTATCACGCTGCGCTATCGAGACACCATTCCTGGCAAGCGAACGAGGGAGCGCCCTCACCATCCACTTCACAACTCCTCCTTGTCTTGGTCGTCTTCCCAAGGTTCCGTATTCTTGATGGGATCTTCCTCGGCATTCTCGATTGCCTTCAAAAACTTCTCGCCAGACTTCTTGTCTGTTGCGAAAAGATGGTCGACTACCATCTTCTTCGGTGTCTCGCCCATCCATTGGAACAGAGAGAAGTCCTGGAACTTGTCGGCACGGAAAATCTCCAGTATTTCAAGAGGCTCATCGTCGCTGAGGTTCTCGATGAAGTGACCATGGTTCCTGGGAATGACGCCAACATCACCTGCTTGGAAGTCGAAGGTCCTTGCAACTCCTGTTCCAGCAAAGATGGTCACGCGTGCTCGGCCCTTGATGAAGAAGCTCCACTCATCGGCATTGGGGTGCCAGTGCATCTCTCGGAGCGCCCCAGGCTCAATATCGAGATGCGCCGCGGCGACAGTCTTCGAGATGGGAAAGTTGGTCGAATCGGTAATGCGGACCTGGCCACCGGTGGTGTTCAGGGGCTCTTGTTCCATCATCTTATGGGTGAACTGCAGCTTCGACTTCTTGTAGCCTGAGCCCTTGGGGAGTTCTTTGTCGATAGAGTCTACCTGGCGGCCCTGGAAAATGTACTTTTCTTTCTGGGGAATGGCGTTGAACACTTCCGGGTGCACGCGGAAGTTTTCGGCCAGTACGCTCTTGGGGGTGCGAGCGACCCAATCGGTCAACAAGAAGGTTGACTCTTCGTCGAAGTTACCATCGTCGAATACGATAAGAAATTCGGTGCCGTTAGGGCTGAGGCCTTGAAGCGAGTGGGGGTGGCCAGATGGGAAATACCACAGGTCACCCTTCTGTAGGTCGTCGACAAAGCTACCCCCCTCTGTGTCGAGAGCAGTGACGCGCACGCTACCCTCGAGTACATAGGCCCATTCGGCCTCTTTGTGCCAATGCAGCTCGCGAATGACGCCCGCCTCGAGGCGCATGTTGACGCCAGCAAGTTCGACACTAGTGGGAAGCTCCCGAATCGTAGTTTGTCGAGTCCATCCACCCTCTTCGATGCGTATATGTGAATCTGCAAACGACCATCTCATGTTCTTCATGTTACCGTGATCGGTAGTTGGCGGGCGAACCAAATCCGGATTCTGGCGTTCGCGTTCTCGGTTTCGCGGGCCCAGCATGGTTGCGCCGTCGCCATTGCTCTGAATGCTCGTCAGCCAACGTTGATTGAAGCCATTGTGTAGCAACTCACCCATGGAAGCGGGTGGAGCTTCTCCCTCGTAGAGTCAACCTTCCTATCGTAGGGATCGCGATAGTCTGGCGTGTATGGGTCCTTCGGTCTGAAGACGCGCCGAGCTCCGTTTCCGGCTAGCGGCTGCTCCAGAAGCTGTTCCACGGGCGTGGGAGCTGCCCATACCCCACTGCAGACGCCCAGCGCTGCGAGAACGGATGAGATATGCATGGCTGCAGTTCACTGCAAAAGCGAAAGTAGTCAAGAATCGCTGCCTGCACCCACAACTGGAGAAACCGCCTTGCTTTATGTTGCCGGTAGTCCCCCGCTCGCTTCATTTCCCAAATGACGACACCTCGGGGCTATCCTTCCTTTTGGCTCTGAATCAGGCGTCCCCTGCAAACCTTTCCCTTCAAACATGTTAGTGCGATGAATTCTGCACAGCCTACGGTATATATTTCAGACGCCGACGCCGTCTCTTCCCTACATTTACCGCCGAGTGGAAGAAGTTAAAGGCACGGGCCTGCCCCTTGGTTGTCGTCGCTAAAAATCTCACGATCCGGAGCTACTTCTGCCTCCGAAGGTGCGAAACGTCAACAACGCAACCACCATGAACGGCAGCGCGCGTAACAACCAATGCGCGGACGAGGAAACGCCGCTGCTCTCCCGGCCTGGATCTGGAAAGAGTTCCGGCGCTGGACGTTTCCACAAGAAGCTGGCCAAGCATTTACATGCGAATGTCAGCAAGAGCTGGGCAGATGCTGTGTTGCTCTGGTGCTACATGATCACAGGGCTGCTGGACAGCTCCGCGGTGTTCATCTGGGGCTCCTTCGTGAGCATGCAGACCGGTGAGTGGCAATTGTATGAAACGACTTGGGATTGATGTTCTGACGCGCAACCAGGCAATACGGTATACCTTGGTCTAGGCCTCGTCGCCCCATCTGAAAGTGTCCGCTGGATCAAGGCGCTCACCTCCATTGGGGCCTTCTGCATGGGATCCTCCTTCTTCGCCGGCTTCCACCGCTACTTCTCGCCGCGCAAACGCTGGGTCCTCGTCACCTCGTACACGCTGCAACTACTGCTCGTAGTCTTCGCTGCGTTGATCGTCACCTTTGGAGACAATGAAGCCGACGGCAAGGAAGCTTTGCACTGGAAGATCCTCGTGCCTCTGGCTGCCATTGCCTTCCAATCCAGCGGGCAGGCCGTTACATCTCGGGTACTGCAGTTTGGCGGGTTGACGAGCGTAGTCCTCACAAGCATCTACTGCGATCTCTTCAGCGATCAGAATCTTTTCGCTGTGCATAACGTGGAGAGGAACAGGAGGTTAGCGGCTCCCATTCTGCTGCTCGCCGGCGCCATGCTCGGAGGGATGTGGGCTCATAGCTCGGTTGGCCTGAAGGGTGCCCTCTGGACGGCTGCTGCATTGAAGGGTGCTGCTGTTGTGGCTTGGATGTTCTGGAGTGCTGACCTGGAGGACGAATAGTTGGGACGTCGATCCAAAATGGCGGGGGCGGTGCGTTGGGCGCCTTGCACGGTCAAGGAAACTTGACCTGACAGAGAATCGCCACGTTGGAGTCGAGCTGGATTGGATGGACCTGGGTTGCATACGAGACCCAATCTGAACTGTAGAGAGCCACATGGTATAGAGCGCTAGCTCCGCATCGCAAGATATCATATCGAGGAACGACAAGAGGCAGCAACTCCATAGCTATCATGTACAATTAATCGCGAACCGCGATTCTTAAGCTTGTCCATCCTAAATCGCGTATCGCTACCATTCCTACGCCGTGAATGAGGCACATCGCATGCTGTGCAGATAATTGTCGTCTTGCGGGCGGGGGAGGCATGGACGGGGAGGAAGGAGGAGGAGTACGTCAGCCAAGACAAATCACAATACAAGCAAGCTATCGAGACAAAAGGATGGACGATGTCGAGCATGTATAATAAAAGCCATATGATGTTCAAATCAAGGAGATAGATTTCGTATCTAACACTTATATAGCACCACTCCCATGGCATGCATCCAAGCCAAGTCAAGTTAAGACAAGAGAAGCGCGCTCAAGCTATTTTCAGCTCGCTCGCTGACGTGTCCAAGAGAAGGAAGAAGAGTGCAAGGGTGTCGTATATGGAGATGGATCGAGTCCACACAAAGAAGATGCCTGCATCCTCTATAAGAGCGTGTGCACCGGGGATCAAAATCTCATACCTAGTTGCATTGGCTAGCCGACGACAGCCCGCTCAGTTCTGGCCCCACCAGCGCTGAGCCTCTGCATCCTTCCAGTCATCAAAGGCGCCAGTCGCGCGCTCAATGATAGCCTGCTCGGCAGAAGCCTGCCAGCCCTTCGCGAGGTGGCCGCTCGCAAGGTCCTCCTGGAACTTGGCGACATCGGTGCGGAACGGGGTGAAGTTGAGGTTGAATTCGCGGGGGCGCTGGTTCGGGGCTGCAGTGCCGGCGAGGAGGTCCTTGGCGAGCTTCTCGTTCTGGAAGTTCTTTGGGAGGACGGAGAGAATTGTGAGTTTCTCTTCGCCGGCGAGGCAAGTCCAGGGCTCGGGTTTGAGGAGCATGTGGAAGACGTCGAGCTTGACGAGACGGCTGTTGGAGTTCGTGGTCAAGTAGACGGGGTCGAAGACCTTGCTGGCTGGCTTGCGGGTTGGTGCCAGTTTGGGCTTTTGAGGCTCCTTGTAGTCGCTGAGGCGCTCGGGAGCCTTGCGGGCGCGGCCGCTGCTGCGAGTGCTGGTCGAGGCAGGGGGGTTGGCTTTCTTGATGATGCGCTTGGTCTTGACCATAGCGGAGGTCTGGCTGTCACCAGCCGCGGCGGTAGACGCAGACGGTTTGATCTTCTTGATGCGCTTGGTGTTGACCATAGTGAAGACCTCGGCCTCATCAACCTCGGTGTGCGAACGCTTCTTGCTCAAGTTGGAGGCGGAGGACTTGGTTGAGGCCGGCGAAAGGGGCGCAGGGTTCTTGTTGGGGGTGAGATAGGTATTTGCACCGGCCTTGGTGGGAACCTCCTTGGAGACCTTGGAGACCTTGGAGACCTTCTTGGGAACCACCGCACCAGGCGGGGTCTCAACGGAGGCTGCCGAAGAGAGAGGCGAAGAATCTGAAGTAGAAGGCGACATGGTTGGCGTGACGGTTCTGATTGGCGTTGATGGTAAAGGAGTGTGAGATTGTTTGGAAGGTGACAAAGCGACGTTTGCTGTACTTGAAGTGTCGAATGCAGAATTTGAGAGATGAAGAGGAGTGGAGCGAAGGGTAGGGGAAGGTCTGTACTTATAAGTGTTTGGTCGGAACAAGCGTTCAGTGCTATTGTGCGGTTGCTATTGTGGATTGTTGGAGGCGTACAATAGGAATGAATAGCAGAAGCAGGCTATTCTAGCCAGAGTTTTTTGAGTTGGCGTTTGGGGTGAATCAAAGTGAGTTGCAGCCGCAGCCGTTGATTTTTCAATAAGAGAACAATAGGACGTCAACTGCAGTGAAAGGTGGGCTAACCGAAAATTGCGGTCGAGGCACCGCGTAGGTGTGATATAAGATAGGAAGGCAGAGCAAAGGTCGGACGATGACGTAGTGTAGTCAAGAAACAGACTAGGAGATATTTCATGGACATACCGCACAGGAAGAGACATGATGGCAGCTAGTGTAACAGCGCTCGGTACAACTGTGTAGGTGTTGTACTGGGGAGTTTGCAAAACTTTCGGACAAGCACCAGCCTTGGACACAGGCGGGGAATCTTCAGTTCTCCTTATCACTACTGGAATGATTTTCCCCTTAACTCAGTTCCGGTTGAACGGAGTCGATTGAGGGTACCGCGTGCGCAAGGCAACGATGCGGCGGTCAGGTGTGTGGGCAAACGCCACCCCGATAAACGGCGATGTTCAGTGGATACGGTGTCAAGCCGCTCACGAATCGGTCGTTGCTGCTGCATGAAGATGGTGTCAAGGTGGTAAGGCAGGATGAAGCGGCGGAGTAGCGAAAATTCTGGCCAGCATCTTGTTCTAAGCCTTGGTCGCACGGTAGTGCATATATGGCATTGTATCAGCGTCCGTTGTCTTCGCGTGTTCAAGGGGGCGCGCAGTACACAATCATATCTCGGAAAATGAGGAGCAGCAGTGACGGTGGGCAGGCGATGTCACACTGATGATGCGCGGCTCACATGTGCAAGCATCCGTCGCTTGGTCCGTGCACGCTTTCCGCTTCCGCCTTGACAATTCGCAACCACGATGCGGCAGCTTGCAACATCGACACGTAGCTCCCAACACACGTACTTCCCACAACCCATCCGAAGCCTGCGCGCGCACACGATGATTGAACACACGGTGGTGTCGCGGCTCGATGGCAGTACGTCACGCTCCCACCGAGGGCACCGTACACGAAGCATGCATGGCTAACAGCAGCAGGCTTGGTCCTATGCGCCTCGCTCGAGACCAGAGAGGTATGGAGTCGCGGTTTGCCTGCCTGCGCCGTGCTCACCAGGCTCAGCTAGACCCCGAATTGAATGAAGTCATCAGCAAGGCCAAACTCGTCCAGCGCCGCCTGAACCGCAACTCAGAGCCCCAGGGCAGCATCGAAAGCGCCAAGTACACATACCAGTATGCTCTGCCTTCCCTCGACCCACACCATGGCCGCTTGGTGGACACCCCGCTGTCCACCCCGCCCGGGCGATGCTCATGCGCTAACAGCCCAACGACAGCTACTCCATCAACGACCGCGGCGACCTGGCATTCCTCTGCATCTGCAACCGCTCGTATCCCCGCAAGCTCGCCTTCACCTACCTCTCCGACCTGCAAACCGAGTTCGAGAACAACTACAAGCCCGAGGCATACAACAGCCCCACGCTGCGGCCGTACGCCTTGAATGGGTTCGACAAATACATCCAGGCTACGAAGGAGACGTACCAGGATACCCGCGCCACACAAAACTTGGACAAGCTGAACAGCGAGCTCAAGGACGTCACCAAGGTCATGACGAAGAATATCGAGGATCTGCTGTACAGAGGGGACAGTTTGGAGCGGATGGGGGACATCTCGAGCCGGTTACGCGAAGATAGCAGGAAATACAAGAAGGCGGCGGTGAGGATCAATTGGGAGCTGTTGCTGAAGCAGGTAAGCACACCATGCGCCACTTCTTTGGCTTGTTTGCTCGAGCTAACGGTTGACAGTATGGCCCTTTCGGCGCACTGGGCTTGTTCATAATCATGTTCGTCTGGTGGCGCTTCTTCTAGATTGTTTGTTCAGCGGATCGGGGCCAACGACACAGTTGAGCCAGGCAGTCCGCAACGACGACCGGCCTTCGGACGTCTTCATCCCAGGAGGGTCAATCCAGAATATGTAATAATACCCAAGTGTAATAGCCACGGTGGCTTCTGTTGGCTTTCTCATATCACATCTCGCCGTCTTCCTCGTTTCACTGCACACTGATGATTCTTGAGAATCGACATAGGACGCTGAAAGTTCTGCCATTGCTCCCTTCTCCGCTTGACTTCCCGCCCCCAATTCGTGGCGTCGCTGAACAGATTGGCAGTGGGACTACGCTAGTCAGTAAACCGTATACACCGTGCTGACTAGTCTAGGGCTTAGTAGTAGACATATACCCGAGCTAAATTGATAGTTGCGATTTGCCAGTCGACATCCACCGCACATGAAGCTATCGAAGTGGGCGCATCTTTCTGAGCATCTTTCGCACGAGTATGTGATTGATTGTACAATACATTGCTCAGCCGATATATAAATACTCAGCTTTCCGCAGGAGTGACTGTGCCGCTTTCCACGTACGTAAGACACACCTACGTCTGCGACCCCGCGTTGTTGTTCTTACATCTATTTGACCGTCTCAGGAACGTTGCTATCCTTCCATAATCACAATGACGAAGCCCCAAATTGTCCTGCTTCCAGGTGCGTGCTTTTAAATGCTCTCAACAAGGTATCCAGCCTGACAGTGCCACAGGCGCGTGGCACACACCCGAGTGCTTCCGCATCATCATCCCTAAACTCGAGTCTCACTACTACACCGTACATACGCGCCAGCTTCCCTCGGTCACGGGCTCTAATCCACCCAAAGACCTCTCGCAGGACATCGCTGCCGTGCAAGAGCTGGTCACAAAAGCAATTGGCGATGGCAACGATGTCGTCGTGGCGCATAGCTGGGCAGGCATCATAGCGGGCTCTGCCCTCGTCGGCTACGGCAAGAAAGAGCGAGAAGCAAAGGGCGAGAAGGGCGGCGTAGTGAGGACCGGTTACATGTGCGCATTCATGGCACCCGAGGGCGTAAGCCTCATGGATGGTCTCCAGGGCATCATCCCCGAATGGTGGAGCTGCGACAAAGTACACCCCTCCGTTCCCTCTCTACAACACCTATTGCGTACCCAACCCCAGCTAACCAATCTCCACTTCACCATGCCAAAGAACTCTCCGTCCTATCCCCCACTGCAGGCGACATTTTCTACAACGACCTCGCGCCCGCCGAGCGCGCGCATTGGTTCTCCAAAGCGAGTCGCACGCACTCGTTTCATGCTAAGACGTCGAAGGCTACAGCTGCTTCTTGGAAGGAGATTCCCACTTCGTATCTCATGTGCGAGGAGGATCTGGCGATTCCGGTGGCGGCGCAGGAGGCGATGACGGGCATGGTGGGTGCGATGGGGGGCGATATTGCGGTGGAGAGGGTGAGGAGCGGGCATAGTCCGTTTTTGAGTCTGCCGGAGGAGACGGTGGGGTGGGTGAGGAGGGTTGCGGGGGAGGTGGGTGTGTAAGTGGGATTTGGGTGGGTGAATAGTTGGGGATGTGTGAGGGATGTGATAGTTGGGGGTGTGCCGGCGCTGGTTAAGTGGAACGTCCATCAACGTGATAACCCCCCTGACTGTCCCCGAATTCATGTCATGGCTCGGTATCTGGTCATCTGTACGTATCTACCGAGCCATGAAATAAAAACTTCATATACGTTCCCCAGCTCCGAGCACCAATGTCTACCAACCGTCTAAATGAGCTGGCTCCTCCTTAGCCATGTCAAAAAGGAGATACCTTGAAATAAGTTTGATAACCCTGTTTAATAGTGTATAGCCACTGGACAAAAGTTTAAGTATTGTTGGCCTTTGTATCGCTTATCCTAGGGTAACACGTTGTATTACACTTTCGTGCTTCGACTGTGGGATACTATTTCCTACTGCCTCGTAGATATGGTATGCGTGAGAGATGATCTTCGTATATACAAGTCTGATGGTTTGGCGGCATGGAAAGGTCTGTGGGTTAACGGTGTACTTGGATCAAAGCGGCTTTTGAAGTATAGTCAGTCTATCGTTAACATGGTCACACTCAAAGGTACATAACACAAACGTCAAAATCTATTGTCCGTGATGGGAACGCAGGAACAAGGCCTCCTAACTAACGCCATCACAAGCTCTACCCACGTGTCCCTTGACGAATACAACACACCTCCCGTTTGAAATCAAGAGTATGTTCAGTCTTTGTTCGCGCTTTGTTGTACCGAGTCGAATAACCCTTCAGAGAAGGGACCGAAAGGATGATCCGCAACTCGCCGACTTGGAATTAGAAAGGGGAATGACACTTAATTGCTTTGTTATCCCATGTTATTTAATTAGGGAATCGGGCGTCATAGGACTCTCCGCTACACTACCCGCTACTCGCCCCATGTTCGGCTATCACAAAGACCACGGCTTGAGTAGCCGGTTTGTTAATGTATGCGGCGAGGTAAGTGGAACTATGTCGCGTGGGTCTGAAAGACGATACGATACCCGCACCAAGAGGATATCGGATGCTATCACAGTACATTTGAAAAAGTTCGCTGCTGGAGAGCTGTCAGGTAAGGTAACTCTGAGTCGATCTGCGAGAACGTCTCCAGGTAGGACTCTTTAGTCTCGACTGTCGGTATAATAAGATAGCTCCATAGACCGTGGAGTCCTACACTCGCCAACAGGAGCAGCCCGCTTCAAAAAAAAATTACCAAACAACTAAAATTTCTCCAGGGAGCACTAGTGCTTCGAAAGCAGGTACGTACCGATTCTCTTTCCTGCACGCATGTGTCTAGATATCACGCCATTTCCTACCCAGCTACGATATCCCCATACACAAAACACACAGTTCATAACCCGTTGGTAGATACCAGCCAGCATTAGTATCCTCTTCCCCCCTAAACAGCAAAACACGCCACCACAACACCATATCTCCTTCACGCCCCTCCCCTTTATTTCCTTACCAAAAAACCCCTCAGCTGCATCCACGCCCACTCATTCCCAACCCCACCACCTGAAGCTCTCCCCGTTTCGTAACCGCACCCACCCGTCAGCAACCCCACACACCCCACGATCACCAGCCGATCGCGCCACTTCCAAGCGCGTGCGACAAATTACGACACACGAGTTTGGTATGGGTAGGGCGAGCATCGCACGATGCTACAGAGAGGTATTGTGCTCACGCGAGTGACGCGGCACAGAGGTAGGGAGGGTAGTGTGGAACGCGCATGGTTGTGATGGGCTACGTCACTGTGTATGTGTCGCGCGTCGCAAGCTGTTTTTTGCGGGTACGAGGTACGAGTGTTGGAATGTATGCACGTCGAGATGAAGAAGGGAGCTTTTATTAGCTGGCTGTGTGAGCCCGAAGAAGTCGAGCAATGCTTCCGCTCCGAGAACACACGAAGAGTTTCCCTTTTCGATTAGGTACAACTACCTAATCGGAGATATACCATAGCCGCCCCCACAAATAACCGTCGCTGGCTTCAATCAAGTCCTCACGTTACTGACCCTCGTCCTTCCGCCCCGTGTCTGTCCCCTGCAGCCCCCCAATTACGGTAAATCCGTCAACGTCTGGATGACAGCAAAGCGGTCCCTATCCTTACCCGATAACGGGGCGTTGCCGGGGCGATCTACAAGAATAGTGTATATGCCTGCGTCCTTCGCTGCTTCTGCTTCTGTACATATGCATGTTAGCATTGTTTACAAGGCCAAGGTATGCGGGGTATTCTGATTGGATGGTGGAGGAAACGAGATGATCTACAGTCGGCAAACGCGGCGCTGGACCCTTGACTTGTTTACGTAGGCACCAGCGGGGTGTTCAGACCGTTTTGAGGTGGTAGATTAATGGGGAATGTTCGATGACGGAGATGTTGACAGGCGGCGGCTAGGGGTTGAGATTGGGATCCGTTGTCTTTGTGTCATGTAAACAGCTGGTGGACCGTGGTGTTGAACGATACGAGCCGTGCTTCATCGGAGAAGTTTCAAGTAGGAAGGTAGCGCAACGACCGGGTTGTTGTGGGCACATAGAAACGCCCGTGACCAACCGTGACAACATGATATGGAAATGATGGCAGAGAACATAGGAAGAAGACATACCTTTCACATTGTCAGTTAGAAAGGTCACGTGAGCACCATCTTGTCCCAATTGATCACAGATCTTCTCGTAGGACTCCTTCTCAAGTTTAGATCCTGCGATGGTAGGGTCGAAGTGCGATGCAAAGAGAGGCCTAAGGTCCCGCGTCGTTGATCCATCTTGGACGAAAGAGAAGAATTGAAGCTGAGCCTGGACACTACCAGAGGAAAAAATGGCAAGAGTCTTGCCTTCGTTCTTCCAGGCTTCCAATGTCGGGATCACGTCTTCGAACAGAGGAGTCTTGAGGTCACCCTCTTCATATCCGATCTTCCACAGCTTGCCTAGGGGTAATGTTAGACTGAGATGAGAAGCAGCGGATCGTCCTTTCGGCCACGGAGACAGAAACAATCGTGCTGAATTGAGCAATCAACATCATAGCCCACAGGACTGTGGTAAGCAAGTACGGTATGGACACGGGGCAAAGAACAACGCATGATTGAGCCTTGACTATTATGACAGCAGAGTGGATCCATCGCTGGGTCCGCCTTGCGGAGCAAATGCCGCTCCGAATCAGATAAGGCCGATAGCGCCAAGAGTACGGCGGAGACGGCATCGTGACGTGGCGATGATCACCAGCAAAATCCCAGGTGTGCGAAAGATAACACTAGAGTCGAGGATGTGCCTGCAATGACAGACGTCCAACAGGAATGAAAAGAAAGCTCCACGGAAGGCCTACCTTGAAGTTGCTTCAAGTACACAGCTTTGATGTCCTTACGCGTCAAGTCCTGCACATGAGCAAGCAGCGTCTCGGCATTCGGTCTCGTCTCGTCGGGAAAGCCCGCAATTAGGTCCTGGAAGGCCGGATCTTCCCAGGAGTCGCGAGCGAGCTTTGCAAGACGGTCGAGTGCATACGTATACTGCTATCGTGAGCATTGGTCCTTGGATCGGTCCGTAGCGGACGTCGCGTGACGCTCAGGCAGGGTACGGAAGCTTAAAGATGGGAACAGGATCCAAAAGAAGTCAGAAGGGCACCCAGGGAACTCGATGTGGAGATGAGTGGCTTGACGATATCCGAAGAGTTGCTGCAGCACTGGATAAAGCGGCTCATCCTATGCGATTCGTTGCTGGGGAGCACACACAGCTCCTGATTGATGATCTGCGATAACGCGGCTCATGACCAATGTGCACCCTTGGAAGAAAACAGCAGTCGGCTTACCAGGACATGTTTGACGAAAGAAATGCTGGAAATGGTCCCCTCTAGAAGCGTTACACAACAGCATCAGTATTGTCTTGAGTAACGGTTGCGTGCAGCATCCGGCGGGGTCGAGACTTGGGAATGGCTGGAGAGTGGCGGCGCGAAAGCTGGGGTGCAGACGCGAGCAGCTGGCCGGATGGCGAGGCGCGTGGCCTTGGAGCCCACGAGCCTGTCGTGCATCGAGAGGCTGGCTAGTCCTGGAGTAGACCAAGCCAGAGCAGCTGCGGTCGCGTGCAGAGTGCGCCCCAGAGAACCATGGCGGGGAGCGCAGCGGATCGGAACTCACCAATGTCGAGAAGAACAATCCGGGAGCCCTCCCAGCGCTCCCGATCGAGGGACGCCAGCGACATTGTTGTCGTGAATTGTTGTTGTTTGGCAGGGGTGAAGGGCGGTGAGGAGGAAAATTTTCGTCGATACAACTCCCGTCGTGTGTAGGCCGCACCCGTGGACCGAGGCGTTCTGGTTGGTTCAATAATAATTTCAATTCTATGCGTTTTGAGATGGAGCAAGGACTCAAGCCAAAGCGGTCAAGGTGTTATAGGCTAGCGAACAGGGCTCTGCTCAGTGGAAATGCAACGTGGGTAAGAAAATGTTCACGCTGTTCGTCCGTGTTGTTGGGCTGTGTAGAGAGATGCTAGGCAAGCAGTTGAACACTGCTCACGATCCCAGCGCTCTTTCCCTACCGGAGAGTGAGTGACTGGTAGGTAGGCGCGGAGCCAAAATGGGACCAAAATAAACAAACAAAGCCGCTTTCTTGTGTCAGAGTCTACAGCATGATCCGCGTCCGTCTCGAGCCCCAGCTGCTGCAGAGCGGTCCGCGGCCCACCGAGAGCCCACTTCTTCAGATGGCAAAGGTATGGAATAAAGTTATGGAATTCCTAGCATGCTATAGGCTAGACAGGCTGCAAATACAGTGTGTGTTGTCTCACTTCTTCTGCTGTCCGAGTGGGTACAGGCTGCATTTCCTGCAGTAGCGTTCGGAATGGTGTGCGAGTACCTGAAAGCGGAGAGGCTGCTGTGCGGCGAGGTTCCTGCACGCTGGCTGCAAGCTGCAGACGGCGTCCCTCTTGGAGGGCCGCTGGCGAGTCTCGCCACGGCATCTCGGCGCCGCTACGGAGAAATGGACACTGGGCGCCAGTCCGAAGCCGGACAGCGAGCAGAGGCGGCATCCCCAAGCGTTGGGAGGATTCTGTACCGAAATGCCCTTCGTGTAGAGGGCTGTACGCCGACTTGGTTTCATCTCCGGGCCATGTCCTGGACGGCCAGCAGACAGCGCTGTCAGACAGGCTTGTTGCACAGCCAGCAGGAGCTTTCCCCAGCTCCCAAGACGCCGCGGCCACCACCCGCCGGCCGTGCACAGGGTGGAACTCGAGGGGCCACAAGGGCACATCCAGGGCTTCCGAGCGCGCGCTGGCTCAAACGCTTGCGTGCTCAGCAGGCGGAGCGCTGTCCAAGCAGCCCCTGAGCCGTCCTCAAAGAGCCGGCGGGGTGGGAAATTGACGTCGAGTCGAGAGCTCGATGGATGATGGACGATAACGGCAGCGTGTGGCGGAGAGTCGGCACTGGGCAGCACGCAAGCGGAGGCGGGAGGCCAGTGAGAGCGTAGAGGCCAGGTGTCCGGTTGTTGCACGCCAACGCTTCCCAGGACAAAGCGCAAGCCGAGCCTGCTTACGTGCTGATCGGCGCGGCGGGCGCGGCGAGCACCGCGACTCCGCGAGCGTCCAACAGGGTGGCTCGCGGGGCCGCGCGCATAGCAGACTGACTTCGCGCCCGCAGTTTCACAGCTCATTGTCCCCCATTCCAGGCGCTAGACTAGAGACCGAGAGGGGAGAGGGGGCAGCAGCACGATCGATCACGCAACGCGGCCGCGCGCTGGTGGTGAGACCCAGCCCCGGGGTCGGCAGCGGGCGAGTTGGCTGGCCGCACAGGCTGCACCTGCTGCAGCCGGCAGAAAGGGCAGGCCCAGGTGCTGGAAGCTTCGACCAGGGCAGCGTGTGACGCATCATGCAGCCACCGCAATACCGCGCTAGGCCGTAGGCGTCGCTAGCGCCGACCTGGAATAGATCGGGCTAGCACGCACGCTTCTTTGTCAAGTCACCGCCTCGCGCCTGCCGTTTCATAAGGGCGCCTGCCCTGCCCTGTTCCGTCCGCCCACCATCACTCACCGAAGCTTGCCATGTGTTGACATCTACCATCTACCCCTTCGTCGTCGTCGTTCTTGCTCGTCGCAGCCCGCGTCCCTCCTCATTCCACCCTCGCCTGCTCCTCCCTAATACGCCATCATTCCTTCCGCTCGTTTCCCTCGCAACCGCCTCCTCTCTCCTGCCGCTGCCTCGGCTCGACGACACATCCTCCGACATCTGCCCTCATCCTCCGCCTCTCACCCACGCATCCGTCCGCAACTCCGCCCCGTGGCCCATCTACTCGACCATCTACGAACCGCAGCTGGTCATTGATGTGATCACGGAAGCACCCTCCTGGCGATCCCGACAGCCTCCTCGTCCTCCTGCTCCGAGCTCCCGCCCTCACAGCAGCCCGCCTCGAGAACCGCCGCCCCTCCAGCTTCGTGGCCAGACGCTTGATGCTTCTGTCCGTCATCGTCTGCCAGTGATAGCCGCCCCCTCTAGCATCCTCGCCCGAGTCCCTTGCTAGCCTCGCCTGAGTCTTGCCGCTGACTCACGCCGCCAACGACTCCTCTTAGGCAGCCTTCCCTGTCTGCTACCCTACGCCTTGCACGTGTTACGACTCTTTCTCTCTCTCTCTCTCTCTCTCTCCTCCACGCAGCGATCCCTCTTGTTCTTGCCTTTTCCGGACGTCCAGAACTCCGTACAACCAGGCCTCTTTTCCGCCCGCTCGTTGACTCGGGTTATCCATACACAATTAATACAGCCAATGAGCACCACACTCTCTTGAGTCTTTCCTTGCCTTTACAGCCAACGGACCCCCCTTGTGCATACCACCTACGGCTTTCCTTGTTCCCGCTTCCTTTTGGAGCGACCCACTGCGCTCTGCAGCCTGTTTGCTTGACGACATATCTTCTGTCTCTGCTTTTTATCCCATCCCGGATTGGACTACCATCATAAGCCATTTATTCTTATCTTCACCGAAGCTCTGAGTACCTAAAAGTGCACTAGACCACCGCCGGCTCTTTTGTTTGATTACGACAGTTAACGTTTCCTTTTACTCGCTTGTCCGCTTCACCTTCACCGCGCTCTGCCACCGGGTATATCCCTGGATCCCCTTGGCCAGCTTCCCCCATCGTCCAACGAGTTCCACTTATGGAGTGCCTGCGCAATCAGCTCTACGAGGGTGTTGTACTCAACGGACGATATGAAACCATCTCTCCTCTCAACCATGGCTCCTTCGGCATGGTCTTCCAGGCCAAGGACCTTGTAACTGGCGAACACGTTGCCGTCAAAGTCATCACCAAGTCGACTGCGACCGTTGCGTGCCCTACCGCCTTTGCTGTTGACGAGCGCTCCGAGGAGCTCGGCATTCACCTCCGTCTTGGTTCGCACCCGAACATCGTCAACCTGCTTCAGTCTTTCGAGACCGACAACCACGTCTACCTTGTTATTGAGTTCTGCTCGAACGGCGACCTGTATGAAGCCATCCGCCTGGGCAAGGGCCCGCTGGAGACCGAACATGTTCGCGACTTCATGTTCCAGCTGGTCGGTGCCGTTGAATCTATGCACTCGAAGGGCGTCTATCATCGCGACATCAAGCCGGAGAACATCTTCCTGACCCAGTCTGGTCTGATGAAGCTCGGCGACTTTGGCCTAGCTACTACCGATGCCTGGTCATGGGAGGTTGCTGTTGGCAGCGACCGCTACATGGCACCCGAGCAGTATGACCCGACCAGCGCCGGTTACTCCACGGCCAAGGCGGACATTTGGGCCATTGGGATCGTTCTCCTGAACATTCTGTTCTCGCGCAACCCATTCGCCGTCCCTTCGCCCTCGGACCCTCTTTACGCGGACTTTACTCTTGACCGACAGAGCCTTTTTGACGTCTTCCCCAACATGTCGCAAGACACTTTCGAGGTTTTGATCCACTGTCTCGCCGTTGACCCGGAAAAGCGTGATCTCTCCCTCGTTAAGGAGGCCCTTGCTCGCGTCATCAGCTTCACCATTGATGACGAGACCCTGGACGACTTCTGTACGGAGGATGGTGACGTTGTCATCGCTAGTGCTAACCGTGAGCCACTTCGCACTCCTTCCATGTCCACCGCTCAGCTCGACAATAATGGCTCCTTCGCTTGGGCCAAGGCTCTTGCCATGTCTCCACCTCAGCCCATCCGTCAACTGTCGGCAATCCCGGACACTGAGATCTACTCGGACGACATGTTCCTTGAGCAGGGCGATGGTGCATGGTACGACGTGAAGCCCGACAATGCTTCTACTGTGTCCTTCGTCGATTCGGGCTTGGGTTTGTCCTTCACGTCTATGGAGGCTCGTGCCGCGGAACCCATCACTATTGGCCGCACCAAGCCTATGCCTATTTCTGGATCGCTTCCGGCTAAGGCTTTCAACAGTATGTCGTCCGTCTTTGGGAAGAAGCGCGAGACCATCTCCAAGAGCTGGAGCGATCTCTGGGACGAGGAAGAGGAGGAGATCACCATTGCGGAAATCGAGAACAGCTTCACTCGCAATGTGTTCAAGAAGGACACGCCGCTAGTCCACTCCGAAGCTGGCTCCGGTGTCTCTACCCCTCGCGGTGGCCTCTCTGAGCTCAAGAACCCTGCAATGGTCAACAACAGCAGGAACCGTTCGCCCAAGCCCAAGCCTGTCGTAACCAATCACGTCAGTGAGCAGACCGGTTTTATTTTCGAGGAGCACAACCAAGCGGCCCCGCGTTATTCTCCACCTTCCAAGCGTACGATTGCAGACAAGTGGGCTGCCCTTGGCGATCGCAGGCGTTCACCGCAGTCACCGCAGCACACTCCTCAGAAGGCTGCGAAAACTATGAAGCAGATGCAACCAACTCCCGACTCCGCCCGGAAGCGAAGCCGGACTGGTAGCTGGAGACGTCCTATCCACTGGGGCCCAAGTCAGCATGAAAATGCTGACTTTTCGGTGAAGCCCAAGGACAAGGATCCCTGGTGTCTGAGCAAAGACTGGCGACGCCATCCCGCGTCTTTGCACAATGACCTTGGGGATCTTGAGTGGGTTGGAGGTTGGAATGACCTCCACTTGTAGTCTTGACTCTTTTCATCCCTTGATATTTTGGCTTTTTTCTTTCTTTTGGGAACAACAAAAGTACCCTTCAACAACTTCCGTCGCCTTTTACTGGAGAGCCCTAGGATGAGCTTTTTCACACCCTTTGCATGAGTTTGTAGCGCTAGAGATACCATTTCCTTACTCTCCTCTCCTCTCTCATCATCAGAACCGATACCCCACCCATTTCTCTTTCCCGCGTCTCTGCTTCTCGCCACATGACTTGTGGCATCCTGTATTCATTGAAGCCCATGGTATCTCTCTTTTGTTACTCTACTACTTCTTGGGTGCATTCTGGGGAACTCGGATCACAAACAAACTGCATATGGAAAGGGGTTGGTTGGGTTGGGATGATTCAAACTGACATACTGTATGCGGACGATGGGCGTTGTTCTTTTCCTTTTTCAACAAGTGCGATTTGATTCTTCATAGGGATGATTAGTTAGTCAAGACTCGTATCCGTCGGGAGTGACGGCCGCTGTTTAGACATTGTCTGGATGGTGCTGGAGCTCCGGGATTTACCCACTCAAAAATTGTGCTACTTGCTTTGGAGTGATGTGTGAGAGGAAGAGATGGGAGGTGGGTTATGATGCAACTACTGTTAATGTGTATTGTAGATAGGAACTAATCAAGAGGCGCATTCAATACATTCATGCCGTCTTTGGTGCCGATGACCTTGTGCTCCTGCTCCGCTACCTGACTCAAGTGGCAGCCACATCAATAGTGTCTCGCCAGTCCTAGTTGTCATCACACCATACCACGCAAGTATCGAAAACACTTGAAGCCGGAAACTCTAGCTCATGTCCGCCGTGTGCACTCCATTGCATTGCATAATGCAGTCCCATCATCATACATGCAGAAGAAACTCATAGCAGCTAATGCTAATGCGTCTACCGCAAATGCCAGGCTAATCAGAAAAGGGGGGTATCTTAATCAAATAACGGAATCCGAAACAGCCATCACGCGACCGCACCACCGTATCTATCACACACCCACACATCCATACAGACACACACACATATCCACAAGCGCCCCCACACACAGACACACACACCTGCAGTCTACACCTGCGGGGCTGTCGGTGTGACCGGACTCGCCAGACTACCGGGTCCCTTGCTTTTGCGCCGCTTCTCCTTGCCCGGTTTGGGCGCGCTTGCTACGCTCGCTTTGCGGGAGGAGTCGAGGGCGGCGGGGGTGCCAGGTTTGGGAGTCGAGGTAGACGAGTGCAGGGCGCTTGGGAGCTGGGACTCTTGTTTGAGGGCAGCGGATGCAGATGGCGCGGGTGGTTGGGTGGTGGTAGCGGTCGCTGCTGCCGTGGCGGCGGCGATGGCGGCGTCTTCTTGTTGTTTGCGGCGCTTTTCTTCGGCTTCGCGGCGGGCGAGGACGACGGTGCGGGAGTTTTGGAGGACGAAGGAGCCGGGCTCGCCTTGGAGGGGGTTTTCGTCGGCGTATTCGTCGTAGAAAATTTCGGTGAGGTTGAGCGAACGCATGAAGTGCGCGTCGGAGAAGGCTGTTGTGGTGTCGCTTGTTCCTGCGCCTGTGTCTGCTCCTGTGCCTGTGCGTGTGCCTGCTCGCGCAGAGACCTGCGATGGCGGCGCGTCGCTGAGCGTGGGACTGCCTGCACGACTGCCTGCGCGGCTGCCGATGCGGCTCGCACCGCTGGCTTTGTTCAGCTCGAATGATGGCGGGAGGTACGTGTGGCCTGTCGCCGGGGAGAAGTGCGACAAGTCCTTTGATAGCTCGAAGAGCTCTTGCAGCTGTGTCGACACGGAGAGGAGCCGCAGCTGCAGCACATCCAGCACGCTCTTCGCCATGAGGATTCTAGTGCCCTGCGTGTAATACGTCCCTGTCACTTCGATCCTCGCCGTCCTTCCGGTCTCCTGGTCGACAATCTTCTCCTGGCGCTGGATGATCCACGGCTCGCCCTCTGCTTGCGGCTCCCCTACGACAACAAACTGCATGCCACTCTGGTATTCGGTGCGTAGGCGCTCTTCCATCGCGTGACGACTCGATAAGATAGCTGGGCCTCCGGGCTGGCCGGCGAACCGTTTGAAGATGTCGTGGTTGTTGCTGGATGCATCGTAGAAGGGCGAGTTCATGAAGTACCAGAAGATGGAGTCGGAATGTAGGGTCCCGCCTTGGAGGGTGGTGATGAGGTGTGGGTTGTCGAAGTACCATTCGTCTTGGGGAGTCATTTGGGGTGCCATGGTGAAGGGTGTGGGTGGGAGTGGTGCGCTAGAGAGAGAGGTTGATGAAGGGCGACTGCTGTCTTGATGAGCTCGGAGAAACGACTGTTAGGATAAGTAAGATTGGGTTCGATCGTTGCAGCTATTGTGCGAGCTGTGATGGCCCAATTGTGTGGTAGGACGGCATGGGAAGAGTGTGTATAAGTTGTTGAAGTCTTTGTGGTGGAATTGTGCCGCGGGGGAAGTGGCCCAAGCTCCTAGTGAGCGAGCCGGATGCCTGTTGGAGACCTCCGCCTTCTCTCTGCACTCACTCACTGGACTCCACCTCTCTCACCACACCACATTGAAATACTGCAACCATGGACCTCGTGCAAACTGTGCGCAAAGAAGGGAGCCGGTGAGTGGATCCGACATAACTCTCTACCTTCACACCGCTAACGTTGCCACAGTGGCGGTCGCGCCGATTTTAAATGGGAAGATGTCAAGCAAGACGCCCAGCGCGAGAATTACCTGGGCCACTCGCTCATGGCCCGTACGCCGTCCTGTTCTTATCTTTAAACTATTCACTGACATTAATTCTAGCTGTGGGCCGCTGGCAACAAAACCGTGACCTGAACTGGTACGCCAAAGGCGACCAGGGCGCCGAAGGAGAGCAATCCGCCGCCGAAAAGCTCGCCGAAGAAAAGCGAAAGATCAAAGAAGCAGAAGAAGAGGCTATGCTACGCGCAATGGGCCTCCCAGTGCCGGATCGCGCATCTACGAACGCGAACTTGACGCCGCTGGGCCAGAAGGTGCATGAGGACGATGTGGAGAAGGCCTTAGAGGAGAAGGCTGAGGATGCAGATAAAGATGAGAGGAGCAAGGAGAAGAAGGAGAAGTCACGGAGACATAAGGAGGGCGAAGGGCGCGATCGGAAGAGGAGGCACAGGTCGAGGAGTCGGTCGCGGGATCGGAGGGAGAGGCGGCCAGACCGTTCCAGGTCGCGTGAGAGGGGGAGACATAGGGAGGATAGAGATGATGACAGGCGTAGACATCGGTCGAGGAGTCGTGTGCATAAGCGTCGGGAGGATCGACACGAGCGGCGCAGCGAACGACATTCGGGCGACGATCGGGAACGATCGCGCGAAAGATATCGACGCCGCCGGAGTCGGTCGCCATACGAGAAACATGAACGACAGAGGGATTGAAGGGATTCTAGATTCAGACATGACCACATACCCATCCCAGGTTGAAACGCAGTGAGAGTCGCCCCATTTTTACACTCGGGTCGCAGTTCCCTCAGTTATCATCTTACGAGCTGATACGCTCTGATCATTAATACATTGGTTTCTGATAGTCCATGTACGCAACCTTAGCTACTCCGCTAATACGTCTTCCACGATCTTCAGTATCTGCATCAGTTCCTCGTCCTTCATCGGCTTGCCCATT
Source organism: Laburnicola sp. JP-R-44 (assembly GCA_009805535.1). NCBI lineage: Eukaryota > Fungi > Ascomycota > Dothideomycetes > Pleosporales > Didymosphaeriaceae > Laburnicola > Laburnicola sp. JP-R-44. The sequence continues at coordinate 1,009,341 of SELF01000015.1, read as the reverse complement.
ACTTGTACATGTGCTGGTAGCCCTTCCAATATCCGAGGATCATCTGCGTATCAGTTAGTATGTAAGGGAGTAACAGTGCGCGCCAACGTACACGGCGGCTCATAAGCAGCGTCAGCCCTGAAGAAAGGTTTGTCCAGCTCCTCGTTTGCCTTCAGATGTGGCAGAATCCCGGACGGATACTACCGAGCAGTCAGTACTTCCCCGAGAGTGCTGTGATGCGGCCTCCTTACATTCAACAGATTCTGCAACACCGTATAAGCGCAGATGCCGTACGTGTCGTGTGGCACCGCCGTAGCCTGGTTACCCGCCATGATAATAGCATCCAGCTCGTGCTCCACAATGAGCGCATGGTACTTATGTATGACCTTGAACCGCTCCAGATTCATATCCCACAACCCATCCAACGACGGTTCCCACCCGCGCAGCTCGTCAACCATAGTGGTCGCAAGCGAAGGCACCGGCGGCTCGCCAGCATCCTTCAGATATTGGAACGGCGTCTTCTTCGGATCTAGCATGAAGAACTTCCACGCTAGAATCGTGGTCTCCCATAAGTCTGGGATCTTATCATCGAGAAGCACAATCTGGTGACCCTTTCCTTTCAGCTTCGTTGCTGTCGAGTGGAGGGCTCGCGCGATCGGCGGGTGCAGTGGTCTCTTGGGATGTCCACGGATGAGGCCAAAACGGAGGGGTCGTGTGTAGGGCTCTACATGGCGCCACGGTGCGCCGAGGACGTGCTCGTCGAAGTGCCAGGTGTCGGAGTTACAGATGGTTCGCATCACGAGCTCTGCGTCTCGTATACTGAAGCCCATGGGCCCGATCACGGGTACTATCGGGCCTGGACTGCCCAACCTTCCTGGCGGCATACCACCGCCAAAGGGTACTCTCCATGCACTCGGCTTGAAGCTCTTTAGTCCGCAGCATAGCGCGGGTATCCTACAACTACCCGCGATGTCAGTAGCGAGGCCTAGTACGCTTCCACGCATGGCGAGTAGTGCACCCTCGCCGCCTGTGCTGCCGCCTGCCGTCATGGAAAGATTATGCGGGTTCAACGTCCGGCCGAAGATGTTATTGTGCGAGTCGGCCGTCATCATCGTTTGCGGCAGATTCGTCTTGCAGTAAAACACCGCCCCATGCTTCAGCAGGAGATCCACAAGATGCGAATTCGCTGCCGCCGGCGGCCGAGAAAGGAACGCCACATAGCCAATCGTAGCTTGTGTGCCTTTGACATTGAACGAGTCCTACCGCCCAAATTCCTTAGCATCCGTTCTTTATACTTCCACGCTTCACGGCCACCGCAAACACCAAATACACATACCTTCAAACTAACCGGCAACCCATGCAACGCCCCCATCCCCCTCCCCTCCCTCTCAAAAAATTCATCACACTCCCTCGCCCTCACCATCGCCTCCTCGAACATCACTTCCGTCAAGCAATTCACGCACTGCTGCGCTATCGCCGCCCTCTTGCAGAACGCGCCGACGACTTCGACGCTCGTAGCGCGGCCGCGAGTCATCAGGTCTACGAGCGCGGTAGCGTCGTAGTTGGACGTGAGGTCGAGCTCGCGGGGGGTGAGGAGCCCGCATGTGGAAGGCACGTCGAGGACGCTGAGGGTGAATGTCGGGGTGAATTGGGATAGTGTTGCGGTGGGGAGGTGCCATGCTGAGGGGATTTTGGAGTCGAGGGATGTGCGTTTGGAGAGGGCGAGGGGGCGCCAGTCTGGGGTGGGGGTCGTCATGGTCGTGGACTGTGACGGTCGAGTAGCGATGGTATAATAGCCTTATAGGTGGTTGGGGGTTAATTGTGATGGGAGCTTGAATGAATGGTTCAATATAGCTATATGAGTGTAAAACTATGCATTTTATTGCTTGCTAAAGAGAGGGGATGACCTACAAGCGTCATTCCTGTGATGCAGTCGGCGTGGAGGTTTGGGGACCCGATATCCGTCCGGTTCGGAACCCGAGATGCGGGGCAAGCCTGTGCGGACGCGTCAAAGGCGTGCGTCGGTGGCCGTAGGTGTTGCAGTGTGGAAAGTAGCGCTTACCTCTAGAATCGATAGTCTACTCAACGTTGACTCTATCCTTGGTCGTGCACCACGAAGACAAACGCTAGATACAACGAGTCTACAGTACTATGATGAAAAGGTTAATCGCAGTGTGTTACCACAGGATAGGCAATACAAAGGTCGAATATATTCATGTTCCTGTCCCGCCGTTGTACATGTCGAGCTTTGGCGAAGGGCTAGGCGGGCGACTTTGACGAACAATTACGCGCTGCGGCTTGAGATATGCGAAAATTACATGCGTAACAGAAGAGAATTGGCCGAAGTATAGTTTATTATCTGCACGTAACACAAGAAATGTGCTACACACTTAGCCGATACGGGCTATGATACCGTGTCGACGGTATTGAGTTTGGTGTGCATGTCTGTAACAACTTGCACATATACGGAGCGATACAGTCCACCGTTGGTACTTATCGCAGTCAAGCGCCATCAGATCCATCGTCCTTCCCGGCGGCAGACTCGGCTTGGCCCTCTCGCTCATCTCCTGTCATTTCGCCCTGTCCGTCCTCACTCTCCTCGCCCACGTATGTAATAAGCTCCTGTAGTTTATTAGTTTGGTCTTTTACGGTTCATTGGTAGACCTCACCTCGCCATTCCAAGCACTCTCGGCTGTCTCTTGATCCTGGCCCACGGCCCCAATCTCTTGCTTGTAGGCGAAAGATGCCGTTATAGCTTGCAACTGGCTCATCGGGTCCATCTCCGGGAAGTTCTCAGGAAGGAACTTGTAGGCTGCCACCGGAAGTTTCTTGAAAAGCGCCTGCTGGAATTCTTGGGTGATCGTAAGAGTGGAATTGTTCACCTCCTCCTGCTCCTGCTGCTCTTTGACCTTGGCAGCCTCCTCTTCTTCCTCCTTTGCCTTCTTGTCTGCGATCTCCTTACGCATCTGTTCGAGCCGTGGCTTGGATATGTTTCCTACCACCATGATTGGCTTGTAGTTTCGGTTCTTCAGCTGCGCTGAGCGCCTCTAGCTCGCAGATTGCTGAGCGACGAGAGGGCCGTTTTTCGCGGCTTGGGCTTTGGCAATGATTGCGGCACGCTTGCTCACAGACTTGGTCGTAGAAGCCAGCTTGTTATCGTCGCTGTTCGACATGTTGGAATTGGTTGAATTGTACTGCAGCGTTGAGTTAGTCTTGTTATGTTGGTTCAAACGCGTGCGTAATTCAGAAGCAGGCTGCAGGTGGGTGCGAGCGACAGGGCGGCCTTGCAAGTCAGTAGTGGTGTCGTAGGTGAGAAGAGATTGGCGTCCTGAGAGCGTAAACAAAGATAAAGCGCTAGAAGCCACGCTACAGTCCACGTGCTTACGTCAACCAAGGTAAAGGTGAATTGGGCTTGGCACGCCAGGGCTCCCCGCCGGGTCTTGCAAATAACGGTTCGCCAAATCGAGCTAAGGCCGCGACCCAAGATATATATGTATGTACCGTGGTAAAATGGCTGGTTGATGACAAAGGGCGCACCTGTTGTCCTAGCTCCTGGCATAGTGTTTGTACAAAAAGTAGGCCGATCGCATGTTTCCGTATAGTCATATATAGTCATAAGGCGACTGTACGCTGTTGCTCGCTCCCGGTTTATCATGGACGCAAACAATATGACACCAAATCGGAAGGTGGGTAGACAGCAAACCCAAGATGTGAGTTGCTCTGGTGCCGAGACATTCCTATATGCTGACGCAAGTTCTTTAAGGCGCCGCCCGCACCTAGATGGAAACCACAGCAAGTCAGCAATCCCACCACTGGTAAAGTGCCATTTCAAAAAATCTTAAAGGCCATGTCTCACAGTTATCAGACACGATACCACCTGATCTGTCTCCTGGACCAACTTCCAGCCCAAGATCCATGAAATCATCGATCGCATCCGCCTGGAGCATGGTGAGGATACGAGGATCCCACCCAAGGGCCGAGAGGCCTGAGTTGAAGCGTTCAGTATCTAGAGAGCTATTGTCAATAGAAGACCTCGATGTCTATATGGAAGCCTGCAAGAAGTACAGTCATGGCCTTCGCGAAGGGTGGAGCCAGGAAAAGCTTCTGGAAATGATTGACAGCGTAGCGGCCAAGGGAGACAAGTCCAAACAGCAATTTTGATCCGGGGCCTGTACGTATATGAATACTACAGTGGAAATGGTTCCAGAGATAAAGTAGGATAGATTTGGGTTGGGCCGTGGACGAAACGGAGACCCCGGGGTTTGTTGTCAGGCTCTGCGCGAAACGAACGCCGTGGACGAACTCATAGATTTTATAGACAAGTAACAAAGGAACACGACCCGTTCTCGTAGCTTTTGCACTGCTCGGCGGCGCCTGCATACTATAATGACGTCAGGGATGGACCGGTGGTGCTGGACATCTAGAGGTTAGAGGCCACAATCCGGCCCCGCTATGGCTCGTTAGCGTCAAATTCCTAACCTCAACATCATTGTTCATCTGCAACTCAAAAACACAACCGCGAACACCTATTGTCATCAAGCCGAAGCATTCTTATCGATTGTCACCTCTTTGCTGTGACACCATGTGCAGCTCGGGAATCTGTGTGGGAACGTTTAGTCTCTGTATGAGAGAAGCGAGTTGACCGATCGCGACATCTAACCTATCGACTGGCACACGCAGCTTTCCACTTTGCTCGACGTTTAAAGTAGGACAAAACTGCGTGTTGCCTTGGGATAGGCTATACGAAGGCCGAAGGTACTCCAACTCCGGTCCTGCACTTCTATGTCCCCACAGGCAGCTGTATAAACGCTTCAGTCTATGATCATCTACCAATGCTCCTTATAGTGCTCATTGTTTGATCTATATACGGACCACACATTCCCGCAGTGGGCCAACCAGATATGTTGACTTAAATAAGCTCCATAGATACGCTGTACACTGCTCTCGGCTGCACGTGTATTGTTCCAAGAACTACAGTCTCCAGAGAAGACGAAGCTCGCCTGTCCTGAAATAAGACTAGGTATCCTACGCTATCTCAGGCATGATTTTTCCGAAGGGTGATGGTGTGATGGAATTGATGCGAACGTAGCTAGCCTTCACCGTAGAAGCATTCGCCAGGTCTCCTACATTCTTACTCTCGCGACTAGAGGGCTCTTTCACCGTCCGCATTTCATGCACTAGACCTGTTATGCTATTGTTGCTGAATGCGCGGGTTTTCGGGCCTAGAACATGACCGGCCGGAAGCGCACGGCGAGCTCGTAGTTCACACTCGGTATGTATCTTTGAACATTCACCCTCAAGACGTGGCCCAACCAATCAGACAAATGCGCTAATCCAAATAGAGCTTCGTGCGCTGCCTTCCGCCTTATATTCCATTATATACGCACCCCTTACCCCGCGACCCGGAGACTTCAACATATAAAGCGCACGCCATCCGCTCTCAACTCCGCACTCTGCCTCCATCTCATTCTACCCTCCGGCGGTGTTGAACCGCAGCCCGCCTAAACGCTGAGTGTAATAATTCCTGCATCCCTTTATTGTTGCGCTGCTAAACCAGAAGTCGCCCATAGGAAAATCGAACTAGATTCATAGTTCTCCCCACTCCTCGTCTAGGGAGCTTCTCCTCTAAGATATATATCTATACTCCGACCACAATACCTGAGCGATGCAGCGGCACTATTTTGCACCAGAGACTGCAGACACCGACATGGCTGAGGAGCCCTATTACCGTCCCCGACGAAACGGCCTCATCACACTTGCACCTGAAGCCGACGAACACTTCACCAGAGCTAGAGCTAGAAGGTGAGTCGAACCAGAAGGCTTAAAGCCCGCCTATATATGCGGATACTAAATAACTCTTTTGTGTAGTCCGCCGAGCAACATGTATGTCTTCGGCGCGCGACTCCTTGGCTGCCACGACGAATCTTCTTTGGAAGCTCCGATGCCATTCCAGCCCACTGTAACTGCACAATCCGGCACCACCTCACATGCTCCCACGGGTAGGTCGAACGGTAGACGGGGCTACTCACCACCCCCGGAAGATCGCTCCTATCCCTCCATCGTTGGTAGAAAGCGGCAGTCACAGTCCGGCTTCCCTGATGAACACGAACCCTACGCGTTTACCATTCGTGGAGAGCTTCAGTTGCCATCCGATCAACTAGGCCCCTCCATGTTCGGTACGAACCGTAGATCTCCCTTCGCCGACTACGCGACTCCCCACGACCTGAGCAATGACGAACCGGCCGATCGCTTCAAGAAGCGTCGTCGTGAAGAAGAATACACTCACGTCGCACCTTCTCGCCTTGTCCCCACTGACTCCAACACTAATGGGGCCACACGCGTTCAGCCTCGTCGCCCAAAGCCGTACCGATTCGGCACCTCCAAAATCCGACGCTGTGTTAATCAGGTGAGCATGCTTCCGAATCCATTCGAATGGATTCAGGGTGCCCGATGGTGAACTCATGGCTATTTCGAGGTGGATTTAATCATGTCGAGCGTAGTTGCTCCTGCTTCAATACGGTAGGGAGGGTAGTGTGGAACGCGCATGGTTGCGAGGGGTACGTTACCGTGTATCTGTCCCGTGTCGCATGCTGTTTTTGCGGGGGCGGTTGGCTGTGTTGTTAAAAGTAACAGACTAGATAGACTATCTAAAAAATAAAAATAAAAAGGAGTGTGGAATGTTCCCCGCGTGTCATCTCCAAGTATTACGGGCACCAGAAGCGGTATCCGTCTCGAATACCCTCATCCCGAGTGTGGCCTATCCAGGCTATCACAAGAACGGTACTTCAATCGCGATTTTGATGGGTAAGCAGTGTCCATATTTTACTGCTCCAAGCGGATGACGAGGAATATGACACACGAAAGAAGTACTAGCTATGGAACGGGTCAGGGCCTGGATGTCAAACGAGAAAGCTCATCTGTGTAGGATCATCTTTTAGTATTGGAATTGAGTACAAGTTCGTATGTGGAGGGTTTCGGGCTCTAAGATTTGGTTATTGTTAGTATTGCACATAAGCATAGAAAAGCAATGGGAGACCATGTACGGAAAAATCTTCTACTCACGGAAAATAAGATGTCTGACTTCGAGCCTGCGAATCCTGGCTGCAGGAAAAAAGTTGAGTAGATTCGGCCTTTGTATTGCCTTTCCTAGGGTGACACACGGTGCAACGGTGGGCAACAGCAATAGTGGATGCCCGGTATCTATCTGTTCTAGGAGAAAGTTACTCTTGAGTCCGTCAAAGAGCCAGTACAAGGAACTCACAAACCTATCTTACTCTAGTTAGGCGGCTGTGGTCACGGAGTTAAAATTTATAATGCACAATCATTCATCGATATCGGGCAGTACATAACGTATGAAGGCTTCCAGCGGACTTATACTGTCAACTTTACAGAGGGCTTGCGTGTAAGTACAATATCAGTTTATATGGCTTTTCTGGGATCGATTTGATCATGTCGAGCGTGGTTGCTCCTGCTTAAATCCGGTCTCAAACTCCTTGAGTTAGGCTCTTCGAAGGGACTATATTACCGCCTCCAATGCACTCCGCACTCCGCATACCGCGATCGCCCAACGCATCATGCGAGGCTCCCCAGGCCGGCACACCCTCATAAAAGAATTCGTGTCCAATACTAAGACCTAATAGCTAACAATAGAGTACGTAAACACTATTTATACATTCTATTATATAGCTAGACATAACCCTCTAGAACTTTATACGCATCTTAGTATTATATATAAATTCTTTTATGGAGGTGGCATTATACGTTTCACGGTGGCGCTCAATCGGAATGGCTTACCGTCAACTCACCATCGTACAAATCCCACATGAGCACTACGTCATCGCAATAACAGTGCACATTCAATTAATTCGAGAAAGATGGGGAAGATCGGCTGGTCCCGATTGGGTGACGACAAATTTTAGGTGGCACGCGCCGTGGAACGCATATTAATCGACTTTTGCCGGTCCTACAGATAAATTGGATTCGCACGATACTAGAATGGAGAGCGACGTGTGTCTAATTGTGGCGATGACATACATCGTAGCCGCTTCATCGGTCCATTCATCCGCAAGAAATTGTCTCAGGCGGATTAGTGATGGATTTGGGTCTGGAAGAAGCGCCCAGTGGGTCCAAGATTAACAACAGTGTTTAAATTGACGAAGGCACCTCGAAAGCACTCCATTCCATTCTGACAGTGATACCCCTTCCTTTCAGCAACATGAAGGCCTTCACTTTCCTTCTCGTTGCCGCTACTGCGGTTAGCGCTCACTGTAGGCTCCCCGAAGACCCGTAATGTTGAATATGATTTGCTTATTGTCTTCTCATAGACACTTTGCCATCCATCAACGGCGCGCCTGCTTGGAGCGCTGTCCGTCAGGCCAAGAACTGGCAAAACAACGGCTTCGTTGGCAATGTGAATAGCAACGACATCCGCTGCAACCAGCTCAAGCCCGGAAACGAGACCGTCACTGTAGCCGCGGGCTCCAACGTCAAAGTCAGCGTCAACCCCAGCGCATATCATCCCGGTCCCTTCCAAAGTTACCTCGCCAAAGTCCCCGAAGGTCAGGACATCAACACATGGGACTCAACCGGCGCTGTCTGGTTCCGCATCTATGCTGAACAACCCAAATTCGGTTCTCAGCTGACTTGGTTGAGTAAGCCTTGCCGCTTCTTCCTGTTGTGAAGAGAGTCACTGATGAATATTTAGGTGCTGCGAACTACAACATCGCCATTCCCAAATGCATTGCACCTGGAAAATACCTGATGCGTAACGAGCATATTGCACTTCATACAGCTCAGAGCACCGGTGCTGCCCAATTCTACTTGTCTTGCGCACAGATTCAGGTCACCGGTGGTGGCAGCACGGCGCCCAAGAATCTCGTTGCCTTCCCGGGCGCTTACAAGGCTACCGACCCCGGCATCTTGATTAACATCAACTACCCCGTCCCGACCAGCTACACGAATCCCGGTCCTGCTACATTCACTTGCTAGGAGATAGGGAGCGCCGTCTAGGCTTAATAGTGTTGCGGTGTTTTATATTTGCATAATACATTTACTGTTCGACGTATGAAATAATCACCACATCTTGAAATGTGAGATCTGACCTATCTGACTGCAAGTGCTATGTTCCTTTTTTTGCTCACATTTATTCACTGAGCACCCCTACAGCTTTCCATAACAGCGTTATACCGTGTACCGAGAGTGCGCGAAGTCTTCTTGATCATAGTTATTCACTATTCCATATATCTCTGAACATTATGCGCAAGGGCAGTACTTTGTGCAAATCTTGCACGTTATTGCAGCATCTTCACTCACCATTAGTTTTACTTCCCTTCATAGATTGGCCACTATGTGGTTTTGGATCGGCTCTCTCTCACATTACCACTATCGACTCCCTTCTGAAAAGGAAACCACCAGCCTTCTGAATAAATTCTTTCTACCATATGGACGGCCTCACAGTCAGAACTTCCAAAGTGTTTCCTTTATAGAATGTGTACTCATTGTCGAGGAAGCGCGTGATCTCTCCAACTATCAAGCAAACCACATCGCGATGAGTTTCTATCGTGCAGGTCATGACATGTCGGCATTTGAGGGGATTCTCCAAAGCTTAAACTCGGAGAAGGAAAGCGGAACAGACATTAGAATGTGCTGAAATGTTCGTCTACCAAAGACTCAAGTTGTTAGGGTCTTAGTACTTTGGAGAATCTTGTGCACTCCCTCGTAGAAGTACACATTTTCCAGTTCTGTCCACAGGCCGCGCACATAGTTCTGTAGGACTAGGTTTTTGTTCACCGCAGAGACATGTTGCATGAGTGAAGTTTTAGAGACAGGTGCAGGCAGAGAACGACACAAGACCATGATGCCTGATCAATTGTGTTTGGTACACTATGTTTTAGGAACTTGCTATGAGAAGACCAGGACAGAATGGACTGCTCTGCTTTATTTCTTAATCCCAAACCACATGTAGAAGTTTCATGACAAGTTTTAATCAACACCGCAGGTAAAGTGTACAGCACCAAGAAGCGTGGCGTACTAGCTGCTTTATACCCTCACACCGTCCCGTCTATTCAAGCGGAAACAGACGCAAAACCCATGGAGGAAAGCTCAATCGCTTTGAGAAACGGAGGAACGTTAAGAAGCACACGTTTTGAACTCACGCAAACATGTGTATCGCTACTCTCTGGGGCACTATAAATAAGCACGACTGCGCACTTCCCTTGCTCTACACTTCCCCTTCATTACTCCATACAAAAAGTGTATCTGGATACTTGGGAGTGTGCTGCATCCAAGAAAATTACGATAAGCCTGTGGTATGCCATTTTGGACTTTGCCGAAAACACCAGGACTACGAAACATGTCTGCTAAAATACAACCAAACCACTCCATGCTCTTGGGTCGTTCTCTGTGCTTGAACTTGGAAGGTTGCAGAGATGCCAACCACCTCGGACATCGCTTGGAATCCTCAAAGCCTCGTCAATCGATACCACATGCGGCCTGGAAAAGCACCTCGCCATAAGGCGTGGCCAGCATTACTTTCGTACAAGAACCAAAAAAAGTACTGTGTGTTACCCTAGGTTATGCGATACAAAGGGCGAAAATGTACTCAACCTAAGTACATTCGGCTTGTGCATCGCCCATCCTAGGGTAACACACGGGATTCAGACTTTTGTCCTCGTCCTGTAGAGGAAACCGAACACAGAACCATACAGAGGACCAACGAGGATTTTGGTGTCCAGCTTCATGAATCCTGCTGATCACAATTTTAGTAGAAGAACATGAGGATGTCTGTGGTGTGGTGTACAATAGAAGCAGTACAAGGGGTTTATATGGCCAGAAGTGACCCGAAGGAGGTGAGATGGCACGCTAAGCATCTTCATGAGGCCTGCAAGCGTGTAACGAGTGCTGAGCATCATTATCACTTCTGTCATGGACGGCTCAGCGACGCTACTACCGGATATGATTAGAAATATATAATGGAAAGGGATCTAACCAGCAGATGAGAACGCCAAGCCATGCGAGTCTGTTCGTGTCAGCTCCAACAGCTGGTCCGTAATGTACAAGTTACCGCTTCCGGCCGCAATCACGCAGCGAAAACCCCTCCTCTACGCTCAGATAACACGCTCCTAGCTAACGGCCGATGCTCAGCAACAGTTGCCCTGTTTCTGCTGTCCTTTCCTGCCCCTCGAATCGTTCATCCCCAGGTTTATCTTCGCGCTGTTGCCGCCTCCGCCTCCAGGCCCCTTCACGCCTGATCTCCGGTCGTTTAGGTCGTATTTCCCGGCCTCGATATTCTGGTATATCCGCTCTGCGACTTCCAAAAAAGCTCTCTCAACACCTTCGCCTGATTTGGCGGACGTCTCGACGTACTGCATAACGCCGTTCTGCTTGCACCACTCTTCTGCCTCCTCTTTCGTGACTTGTCTCTTGTTCTCCTCGCTCTCGCCAGATACTGTTGATGACGGTGCGAGATCGCTCTTGTTCCCTACTAGCACCACGACGATGTTCTCCTCGGCGATTTGTCTGAGATCATGCAGCCAGCTCGTCGCGCTCAAGAAGGTATTCTTTCGCGAGATGTCGAAGACTAACAGGGCTCCTGAAGCGCCTCGAAAGTAGCTTCGTGTAATGCTCTTGTATGTTTCTTGGCCAGCGGTATCCCACAATGACAGTTTCATGTGCTTCTGCTGCTCCTTTTGCTGTTTTGATGGTGAGGTAGCTGGATCGGCTCTCGAGGGGTTGTTGATGTTGAGAGCGTGCGATGCGGGAGGCCCGACGGGGACGATGCGCGACCCAAATTCTACGCCGATAGTTACATCGTGATGGGGCGAGAAGCGGCCTTCGCAGAGGCGGATGGTGAGCTAGCGGCGTTAGCAGAATGTCCGTCTGGTAGACTGAGGTGTACTGTGGTCCCCCCCGACGTATACGCCATTCGCCACTCGACGCCCGTGCTGGAGAAGGTAAAGTCTTTTGCATAGACAAAAAGCGTTGATGACGAAGGCGTATACTTCGGGGGGGAACCACAATACACACGTACACTGGACTTTCCGCACCCCGAGTCCCCCAGCGAAACTATCTTCGCGATATAGTCCCACGGTTGAGCCATGTGTGGAGAGTGCGTCCGAAGACGGCGAATGTGATGGTTGAGGGAGGTCTGGGGATGAGGCGCGAGCTTGCGGAGCGGTGTGCGGGGGCTTGCACAAAATAGGCGTGGGGCTAGAGCTCGATGAGTCTGCACAGGAGGGGAGGATCGGGCGGTTAAGGGTGCGCGAGGATACGAGGATACGGTGGTTTAGGAGCTGAAGTTGGAGAATGGTGAATGGTGATGGCCACTGCAGTCGAGGTCTGAGCTCACCAAGGTGTGTGGCTGATACCTCGTCATAGTTCGGAAGTGGCTCAGCTGGCACGCCGAAGGAAGTATTTTATATCTATCCAAACTCGACATTGCTGCTCTATATTTTATCAATTCCAGCGATTTACACGTTCGCTCATTTATTTATATCTATTTATAGATGCTGGTTGATACGTCTTAGATTGATAGATTTCATTCTATTAGAGATTCATCCGAGATGTAGTAGATGTAGAGCCGCGAAATGTCAAGTTGCCAACTGCAGTCCTACGCGCACGGTACCTAACATCTGCGCTCACTGGGACCTTCGCATCTACGTTGCCAGAGATCTGGCAAGCACCGGTAGCGACGCCAGGACGGCATGGTTTGTCTTCGCATCGCAATCAGCTCTTGACCAGAGGACCGGCGGGATCCCAGGTCTTGTGTCTGTGCAAACGGAGTCGGCCATGTCTATCTTCTGCTTAAAACAGATGCAGGCTTCGTTTGCTGTTGAATGTTGCTGTGTTTAATGCTGCTTCAGTTCCAACCCCACTACATCTACCATCCGGGACTATTTCGTAGTTCCATGGGCTATACTTTGTCCGGCCCAAAGTGCCCGGATAGTATATGGCAAGCATGTGCAGTGTAGACGCCGAGTGTCGACAACATCTCTGCTGCCGGGAAGCGCGTTCGCAGCCATAGTCTAGCAGTGTTTGCTCTCGGTGAGTGCCCTGGGTGCCTGGGTAGGATGGTTTCATAGTGTTTGGCGCGTGGGACGGACCGTGGGAGACGTGGGAGACGTGGGAGACGTGGGAGACGTGGGAACGAGGCGACAGTTGGCGGCGGGTGACAGCTGCCCGGCCCGCACTAATAAGCTTCCTCCTGCCGGCTTCGGGCGCGCAGCTCATCGAGCCTCAACAAGCAGCTCGAGGGCGCTTCCTCCCCTGCGCTATCAACCTACATCGCTTCTTTCACGTCCTCGTCGCATTCTTAGGCGTACCAACATCGCCCGCTAGGGTCTCCCTACCAGCCATCTAGCTCGACCACACACCGCCGCCGGGTGCATGCCGTTCATCCTGCGTCATCATCTGCTGCCTCTTGTACCACTCCCGCCGCCCGCCTCACCGACGGCTGACTCGACCCACGCAGCGAGGCTGCACCCGCGATAAAACCCGCCTGAGCTGCCTGCGGAGCTGGACGGGCACGCGAGCAGCCTCCCGTCACCATGTTTTCCGAATGTAAGCCTGCCTATGCCCTCGGGGCCTTGTCGAGCCCATGTGACGCCCACGGCGTCTCTGTCTTAGCATGCCGGCAACCTCGTGTGACTGACCAGCGTGCCCCAGATGCCTCCAAATTCCTCTCGCAGTCGCAGTCGCAGGCGCAGTCCCGACTCTCCTTCGGACAGCCTGAGACGCCTTTTCGCTCAGACAGACAACGACCCTCCTCTCGCTCGCGACCGTCGGCCGGCTACCTCCAGCGGCGCAACATGCCGAATCCATACAGCTCGCAAGCCATGTCGCGTTTCGCCTTCTCCTCGCGGACCTCGAACGCGCCCGCGCCGCTGTTTTATTCCGCCACAGATGACTTCCGGGAAGAGGACGACCATGGCGAGCACGACCGGGAAATGGCAGACCACTACGCTCTGCAGCGCTCGCGGCGGCAGTTTGGCGCCAGCAATCTTTCAGAGTCATCCGAAGTAGACGACGACATGGAGCGACGATCAGATCACATGGCAGATGGCGGCAGCGTCGAGGACGATGCCGGCTACGGACTAGGGCGGGGTATCAAGAGCTCGTGGAAGGGAGACAAACCAGGCCGCGGGCGAGCGTCTACCGTTACAAAGCTCGAAGACGGCGAGCGAGACCAGAGCGTGCCATTATCTGAATCCAGCGCACCCAGCAGTAGAGCTACCGGCAAGCTTGTCGATGTTGAGCTAGCATCGACAAACCGAGGAAGCCTCGAAGAGGAAGACAGAGGCAACTTCTTACGAGATGACGAAAGGCCGCCCTCGTACCAGCAATTCCGAGATATGCCCACACCGAAGCGCGGAAGAGGTCCTTTACGAACGACGTTACCCATACCGCAAGAAACGGACGAAGACACCCTACTCGAAAACCCACGACCGACCAGCTCCGACCGCGAATCTGTACCCCAAATTGTCGCCCCAGAACCTGTAGTGCAGCCAAGGCACAACTTCTTCTGGGCGGAGATATTCCTGATTGCAAAATGCGCACTCCTGGGAGTCTTTCTGTTATCTCTGTTGCAAGAATCGGCCCCGGATAAGAAACATCCATTGGGAGACACCATATATACTGTTCTGCATTCGTCGTTCCATCTGATCGGGGTGTACTCTCTAGTCTCGGTCGTGGTAGGACTTCTCTGGTTGTCACTCCTGCGGTCCTTCGCGCGGCCGTTGATCATGCTCATGTTGGTCGCCGTCCCGGTGATCTCGTTTTCATTCTTCCTCTACCCCTTCATCTCAAGCTTCAAGGGATCGTGGAAAGGCGACAGCACTCAGGACAAACTCATGCGATTGCTGTCGCTCGGGCCGGCTTTGTTCTGCGTAGGCTGGGTATACACTGTAGTGAAAGGGAGACATTCCCTCGACAAGGCTACTAATATGTTAGAATTTGCAGGCGATATCTTGCGGGCTAACTTTCCTTTGCTCTTCGTCGGCATCGGTACACTGGCTGGCGTCGTTGTATGGTCATGGATATGGATGCTCATGTTCACGCGGCTATTCCTCGGGGGACATTTCTCAAAGTCGAGCTGGGTCATTGATTTCAGCACTTGGTGGCTCGGGGCAGCCTACTTCTTCGACTACTTCTGGACATTGAGCGTCATCGCAGGCGTCCAACGAGTTACAACCGCAGCGACCGTATCCCACTGGTACTTCCATCGCATCGACAGTCCGACTCCGCCTCAAGCTTTGGTGCAAGCCTCTTTAACCCATGCGACGTATACCATGGTCGGGACGATATGTCTCTCAACATTCCTGTCGCTCCTTATACGACTACCGCTACTTATCTTCCCGCGCCGCATCACCAAATGGATCAGTGCGTGCACTTACTCTGTGCTTCCGACATCCATCGCAGTGTTGACTAATCCGCTCACTCTGACATATGCCTCGGTACATACGGTGCCCCTTGTGCAAGCGGCTCGCGGGGTCAGTGATATGACCTTTATCTCACCCTCTTCGCCGACGACAACGCTGGGCCCACGCTCATTCGCTCCCACGCAGCCGCGACCCTCGATCGTGTCATATCGTCTCGCTAAGACACTGCTGCATGCTATACGTTGGGTCATTACCCTTTCGCTGGGTTTCGGCGGTTGGGTATCGACAGCGAGAATGTTGAAGCTTGGAAACGAGACAGTGCCATACACGGGCAGTTTATACGCCTATGTGGTGGGTCTGATCAGTGCGGCTATTGGATGGGGAGCGCTTGGGGCAATGGAGGGAGTGCTCGGGGGGATTCTGGACGCTGTGCTCATTTGCTGGGGCAGTGAAGCCGGGAGAGATGGCAATGGAGAAGCGCGCTTCTGCCTCGATGCCGGAAGATTGTTCGGGAATGAAGTTAGTGGGCAGGGGAGAGGGCGCTACGAGGTTTGAGAAGAGTTCAAGAGGTGGACAGTAGCTGCATCGATGGAGTTGGATTTTGGACTTTTTGGATAGGACGGGCATAGCAATGGCGTCTTCTGTCTTCTAGGACTGGGTTATGCAATGATTGCAGCTGCGGTAGACCGTTCAATACCATGGTCCTTTTACTTGAACATTTGTGGCACTGTCCCTTCACTTGACGTTCTGTTCTGTGATACTCGGAACTAGTAGCTACCTAAAGGTACCTGCCTGCAGGCGTTGCTCCGTAACCCGAGCCCACTTATTTTGGGCTCCGACTGGCCCGTGCCATGCCTGCTCAACGCGAACGCGGGGAACACACGTCGAGTTCGACGCAGCCCAGCTACAGCGAGCGCTGACGAGCTCAGGTAAGATTCTTCTACGCGTATGACGCACCGTTGTCGCAACCATGTCGACACGGAACACACATACGAAGAACTCATCGACCGCTGACCGACGGTCGGCCAATTATTCGTCCTCGACGCGGCCCCGCGTGCCTTCCGGAAACATGAGCGGGG
Organism: Laburnicola sp. JP-R-44; assembly: GCA_009805535.1. NCBI lineage: Eukaryota > Fungi > Ascomycota > Dothideomycetes > Pleosporales > Didymosphaeriaceae > Laburnicola > Laburnicola sp. JP-R-44. Next base: position 992,909 of record SELF01000015.1, on the reverse strand, counting down.
ACAACGAGAAGCGCACTTCCTCAACATCACAGACACGGAAACAGTCGACTTCTTCTGGGATGGGCGAGCGCCGCGTGGAGAGGCGGGAGGTTAGAGAGAGAGAGGTGGAGATAAGAAGGACGAGGAGCCCGCTCAAGCATTCGACCGAGAGTCGAGTCAATGCGAGGACAAAGCTGGAGAAGCCGTCACGGCAAGACAGGGCGAGCACGAGTGCGACCGCCGATACTGCGAGAACAAAAGTAGAGCCGGAAAAGCCATGGGAGCCGCAAGCCTCTCTCATCCCGCATACGACCGCTCCGCTTGCGACGCGCATTTCTATCCCGCCGCTTGCTGCCACCGCGCCCACGACGCTGCAGCCTACGCCCCTCGCCCAGCTTTCGCTTGACCAGCAGGAGACGGCGATAATAGAGGACCTATTGTTCGTTTTTATGGGCTTCGAGGGACAGTACGTTCGGTTCAGTGACTCGTATGATCCGCATGAAGAGAAGGAACGCCTTGTTGGGCCACAGTTTCGCATGCTACCCGGGCTAGATCCAAGCTTGAGAGACTTGACAAAGTCGATGTTGAAAATGGCGACGCACTACATCGCTGTGGAGGCATGTGTCGAGGTGCTGAGCAGGCAAGAGTACGGCGCAGTCAATCATTCGCTTTGCGCGGCTGTGAGGCGGTTGCTGAAGGACTATCTGACGCTGATGGCGCAGCTGGAGCACCAGATGCTGACGAATGAGTCGTTTACGTTGCATGTGCTGAATCTGCATACAAAGCAGACGAGCCACATGTTGTTTCAGCTTTACACGACGGGGATCCAGCTGCTCAAAGCGAATGGGATTCTGGAGGACGAGAAGGACGAAGACTCCGCCGATGATACGGACGATTTCGAGGGGATCCTAGAATCGTTAAGAGAAGGCGGCACTGTCAAGAAAAAACTCTGCACAGGCGGAAGCGTGTTGGGACTCATCACGGCACGGTTAGCATCCATGTCAGGCGATCCGGCAGCACGGGAACTCCTCACAACCTTATTACGAGAGGCTAGCAAACCGTACATGACGATGCTGAACGAGTGGCTACACCACGGCGGAATCCGAGATCCACATGCAGAGTTTATGATCAGGGAGCAGAAGAGCATAAAAAGAGAAAGGCTGGACCAAGACTATACAGACGAGTATTGGGATAAGCGGTACACGATGCGGGATGCGGTTGTGCCGCCACAGCTCGAAGGAGTCAAGGATAAGGTTCTTCTCGCCGGCAAATACCTCAACGTCGTCCGTGAATGTGGTGGAGTCGACATCAGCAAGACCGTCCAAGACGTGCCTACAAGCTTCGACGATCCTCGGTTCCTGGATAATGTGAATTCCGCATACGCCTACGCTAATTCGTCGCTTTTCAACCTCCTCCTCACAACCCACCAGTTACCGGCGCGGTTACGCTCGCTGAAGCATTATTTTTTCCTGGATCGCTCGGAGTTCTTCTCATACTTTTTGGAACTAGGAGCCTCGGAGCTCAAGAAGCCAGCCAAGAGCGTTAATGTCGGGAAGCTGCAGTCGCTACTCGATATTGTTGTACGGCAGCCGGGCTCCGTTGCGGCCGAAGATCCATACAAGGAAGATGTCAAGGTCCAAATGATTGAAACTGGACTCACAAACTGGCTCATGAAGGTTGTCACTGTGACAGGTATGGACCAGGATGCTGCGAACGCAGCCTCGATCACAAACCATCTCACGCCCGCGGCCACTGCATCGGTAACGGACGACAGTAACATTACCGGTTACGGAGCTCTCGTGTTCGACTACGCGATGCCATTTCCGCTTTCGCTGGTGGTTAGTCGAGTTACTTTGACCCGATACCAATTACTTTTCCGCTATCTCTTAAGCTTGCGGCATCTCGAGAACAGCCTAGTCGAATGCTGGGGCGAGCAAGGCAAGAATGCGACTTGGAAGCACCGCTCGAAGAACCCACGGATAGAAATCTGGAAGCGAAGGGCGTGGACCTTGCGCGCCCGAATGCTCGTTTTTGTCCAACAGCTGCTGTACTACTGCACTGCTGAGGTCATCGAGCCAAACTGGGCCTCGTTGATGTCACGACTCAGCGAGGAGAGCAGCGATGACGGGAGGGGCAAGTCGAGAGCCAGCGAGGACGGTGGTGTGAAGAGGACGGTGGACGAATTGATGCAGGACCATGTGGACTTTTTGGCTACTTGTTTGAAGGAGTGCATGCTTACTAACAGTAAGCTCCTCCGCGTATGTCTATCTCTCCCTCTCCACTCCCGGCATAAAACTAACCTATCTTAGATCAACAACAAAATAATGTCCACCTGCGCCATGTTCGCCACCTTTACCCAGTCGCTCACCCGCTACCTCCTCACCGGCGATCCCGACCTCGTCGCAGAAGCCAACGCCGCTATCTCCAAGAACGCCTCCCATGCTGCCTCCCAGCGCGCGTCCAAGACTGGCACGTACGTCTACGATCCACAACGCGTGGACAAGATGTTCGACATGCTAGGCAAGTACGAAGAGAACTTTGCGAGGCATTTGAAGATTCTGCTGGATACGTTGAATTATCTGGCTGCGACGGAGACGGTTGTTTTCTTGAGTTTATGTGCGAGGTTGCAGAGTGCGGGGGAGGGGGGGATGGTTAATAATGTTGTTGGAGAGGGGTTTGGGGTTCAGGAGGCGGGCTGATGGTTTTTGTGGTCGTGGGCATGGTTTTCGGGAGGGGTGGTTTTCTTTGCAGCCTGGCTGGCGTTGGTGGGATACCATTGTGTGGATAGATTACGCAGCGGTTCTTCAATGTTGGTCTATTGAGCGGGGAGGTTGTTTGGTGGGGGAGCAGTATTCCCTTTTTTTTCCTGAGTTTTATGCATGACGGTGATGAATCCATGATTCCGGTTTTGCATGTCATATTGCAAGAAAAGTATGTCACAAGAAAAGCATGTCGACCAACCACTAGCTCGTCGTACACATATGTAACACAGGTACACGATCACTTCAATAGAGTTCTTGAGGCTGGTGCTCACCACACGCATGAAGCTCGTGCACCAGTGAACGCCCATGCGCCTCCAGCTCAGCCTGCAAGCGCTCATTTGTATCCAACTCAGCCTGTGATCGCCCACGCGCCTCTAGCTCAGCCTTTGCCTGCTCCTGAGCATCTAGTTCTGCTTTCATCCATTCGGTTGAAACATCGGTCACTTCTTTCTCTGGTTTCCTTCTGCGTCTCCACAAGAGCAGGCCTCCCACAGAGAATAATATAAATAAAGCAGCGAAGAATACTCCTATGATAATGACAGCCTTTCCTAAGGTTGCACTTGAGGATAGACCGCTTGGTGTTGCAACTGATGATGAAGTCTCGGTTTGCGTTCTTGATGGTGTAGAAGGAGATGGCCGCACCGCAGACGCTGTTGAGGATTGCGTCGTTGTCGGGAAGTCGCCGCTTCGCCCTGTAATATAAATAGGTGCCATTAACATACTGTTGAATTCGCCAAAGCTTCCGCCTAAAACTACTGTCAGAACTGTAGGCCAAGCCGATGATGTGACGAAAAACCGCGCAGAGTCCGATTCCGATGTCGTTATAGTCCAAGTGGACTCATAATCGTGGCTCAGCGTCATAGTCTCAGTCGTATCGAAGGTTGATATACATCTCTCCGGGAATATCATTCTGTCGCCATTTGTGGTTGCTTCTATTAACTTCCCCGAAATGTATGAATATCCGCTTTGTCAACCCCAGGTTAGCAGCCGCACCTGAAAATAAAGTATAGATGATGTGAAAATGCAGTTGTACGTACGAGGAACAGCATATTGCAATTGTCTCGTTGTCCTCGGATTGGATGGCCGTCGTCGTGAAGCCCGAGGGGCATATCCCAGGGCTGAAACTCAGCGGGTACCCTAGATATTCATGGGCGCAAGATCGCGAGGCCACAGAGGGATAGCCTGAATGTCTAGGTGCAGTCAGCAATATGTGCTTCGTATGCGGCTTGGAGAGACACACGCGTAGTTATAAACTTCCTGAATAAGAATATCCCTGATAGGTGTAAACTGATGCCGACACTTAGGATCCGGAGTAAATGTTGTGGTTAGCGCTGAGGGTTGGCATGATCGGGTATCTTCTGTATATGTGGCGTTAACTATAGGCATTGCTATATATATGCATCGTTTACGGACAGTGTGTGCATGCAATAGGATTGGAAGTCTTGACAGAGAAGGAAGCATACTATATAAGGTCAGGCTAGGCTATGGCAATTCGCCGAAACATCTAAATTGAACATGACTACTTGCGATGACTGAAACCGGTAGGAAGGGTGCTCCGAGAGCATGTATCAGCCCCCATTCGCCTTAAACAAGGCTACTGAAAGTATTGGAATAGCTGCAAGGCTGTAATGTAGTAGTGCGTCACTGGTGCGTTTTTGGGGCACTATTAATTAATATGCCCCAAATATGGCAGCTGAGGGGGCGGAAGGACTCGACATGCATTCATCTTGTCTGCTGTGTAACTTTGATAATCCGCAGACTAATAGGGTGAATGCAGATCACAGCCTATCTTTGCACGACAGTACACGTGCAGAATAGATTACATTGCATTTCTGTTCGTAGGCGGCTAACGAAACTTGAGATTAGCCACTAGGACTGTTTCCAAGACTAATTTTGGAAGATATGTCGTGCCACGTATTCGGCCGTATCCATCTCACCTATTGCCGCAGAGAAAAACTACTACATATGTAAATAAGGACGGAACTATCGCATAGAACAAATATGGAAGATATATATAATTAGGCGAGCTTCGATATGAGACATTTAACATCCGCGATCGTTCTTAATGTCCACTGGTGGGTCATTAACTGTGTCCAATATTAACTGTGTCCAATATTAATTGTGCCTTAGTTTAAGCGCCTCTTCGTAGCCTTGCAGGGCCTGCACCGTGAGCTGCTCGAGGCCTGGGACTATTAGCGCCAACAAGCCGCGGACGCTGCCGCCGTGTCGAGTGCCGGCAGATGGCTGAGTTGGCTATTAAAAAAATGAATGAAAAAGCTCCTTACGCCACTATTTGCTTGAAATAGTTCACTAGTTAAGCGCAGGAAATAAATTGCTGCCTTAGATCTAATCATATGCTTTCTAGCTCTTCCGCACTTTAGCTCTTTTCTTACTAAATACCTCCAACTCTCTTCTAGCTCTCTTAAATCGCATTCTGTGTTGGACTACAACAAATGATTTAGTGTGACTGAGTGAGTAAGGCGCGAGGGTTTGATGGTGGTCTCGAGATAAGGTCCTGAAGTTCACTCGCCCCGCCATAGTTGCGGACCATCTCTTATTGCCCCTCTTCTCCCTTAGTACACGGACATTAATACTAGGTAATATCCTTGTGTGATGCGTTCTTTAACAGGCGGTTCCTCCCATCCACCCACCACCAGACCCAAAGAAAAAGGAAGGTAAAAGTTAAGCAATACCGTAATCAAACCCCTAGCTCGATGCCAATCCACCTTTTACCCGTACCTATTACTCGAAACTTTTCTCCCACAAGCCTATCTAACTAGTTCCTCGAATGAGCCCTGCGCTAACAGCCTATTGGATTGGCCTCACTTGTTATGAAAGATTTTGGAATTAATAAATATATGTGGGATCTTAAGTCGATGCATGCTGTTAGTGTAAGGTAACTCCTAGCGTTACGACTCATTGCAGAAGATACCAGCTACTTCCGGGCTGATGGGATGGATGAGACGATTTAAGTTATCCATGGTCATCTATATAAGTTAAGTCCCTATTTCTTTCGTTTCTGCACCCAAGACGGGTTGCGTATCGCCCTCGAGGTCGACCATACTGTTATTGAGAAGAACTCGTAGCCATCAACTGCTTTCTAAACATGAAGGGCTTAGCTTTATACTAGCCCTATAAACTAGTCTAGTACATTAGGTGTTCTGTTATAGAGGAATGCGCGTTCCGTACTTTACTATAAATGTAGATTATTGATAATGCTTATCTCTTCTACATGTGATAGGCTGATAGAGATTATATTGTATACCACACAGGTGCACTGGACGTAAGCAGGAGTCTTAGGGACGAATAACTATTTCTTAACAACTTACCACTAGATTCTTTATATCTCGCGATCAATTTTTTTCATCTCTATGCTATATTACAAAAACTGCGTGCTAAAAATAAGAAATTACATGATGAAACAAACCGCGTGCGAAAAACTAGAACAATACAAAATAAAAACTCGTCCGCGTACTTCCTACAAAACAGAACCAACATCTGTCTCCTCGTTCCACTCCAGTCTAAACCGCTCCATCCTAGCCCACCGCTTCTCCGCCTCGGCCCGCCCAGCCGTCGTCTTGAACATCTGCATGTAATGCTTGAACCGCTTATCATGCATTTGGATAGCCCGGTGGATCGTCTGCTGTCTAGTGACCGGGTTCGCGCCTCCATAGACGAAGCAGCGTGCCTGGCCGATCGTACCGAGAGAATCCAGACGGTCCCCGTCCTGCACAAATGCCAACTCGGGGTGGGGCTCTATGATCTTGTGAATCACTGTACGGTCGGTGGCGGTGAACTCTCGCGTGAAGGAGACATTGACTGCGATGGTGGCGACTTTTTTGGCGAGATCGAGCGAGGCGCCGCATGCGACCATGCATTCGACAATGACTTCTTCCTGGGTCTTGCCGTCCTCGGCGTACTTTGGCTCGCCGACGTCGTGCATCATGGCGGCCAAGTACATGGCTGTGGGGTCGAGCTGCGCACTCGGAGGGTTATTCGAGTTCAGCTCTTCGGTATAGAGCTTTTGTGCGAGGGTGACGACGCGTTGGATGTGCTCGTAATCGTGTGACGGGTCGTACTGTTCCTGGTACATGTAGTCGCGCACTTTCTCGTTGACGGCGAGAAACATGGTGCGTTGCGATTGTGGGATGCCGAGTTTATCCATATCGAAGAGGCGCATATTGCGCTCACCGGAGGAGTTCTTGTATCCACCCGGCAATGTGGAGTCGAGCCCATGGGAGGCAGAAGAAGCGGCGCAGGTGGAAGTAGACATCTTGGAGTTAAAGTGTCAAGTAAGGCCGGATCTAGGATTCTAGGAATGCCGTGCGGAAGGACCTGAAAGTTGATATAGGGATTTCGTTGGAACTTGCGTTTGTGTGAAGACTGTAATAGTGTGACCCCGGAATAAGGCGTTTGCTTGTGTAAAGTGTATAGGTAAAGTTCAATGAGTAAACCGATTGTTATACTTATGGAATACTGGCAAAATAGGACTTGTGGATATAATGAACTGCGGGATGATGACTCGTAGGTAAGAGAAGAAGGCGCGTATCTGGGATAGGATCACGGCCATGAGTTGGAGCCATCCAATGATCACAACGCACAGTGATACGCAAGACAGCTCATCAACGGCTGCAAGCAACCATGGCAGCAACCATCTTGTTGAGTGCCCCCTTTGTCCTTATCGGACACAAAGAACATTAGTCTGCCAGCTTTGGAATGCACTGTAGTGTCGAGGCGAAGATGAAGGCACGGCGACTTCTTCAAGCAGTTTCGTCCGAATCTGCTTTATAGGGAAACTGAGATGGGCTGTCCACAGACGTGGGGGTGGGGGCACCGTCCGGCTGTAGATACAGTAGCCATCGAAGTCGTTGCGAAGGCTGGCGTTCCTGCCTTTGAGTTGATGGTTGAGTTGATGGTTGAGTTGATGGTTGAGTTGATGGTTGAGTTGATGGTGTGTGATGGCGGATACGGCTTGAAGAAGCGGCACCGTGATGTCCCTGTCGAGCCTCGTGGTCCTGTGTGCGGTAGGTTAGCGTGCTCGGAGACTCGGTGAGCGGGCGCGCTCGAGCGATGTTTGGCTATGGGCTGGAGCCGATGAGGGGTTGGCGACAGGGTGGATGCAGGTTGGCGCAGCGCCCCGTTTGTTGGCTGGGATCCATGAGCCGATGGTGCAAGAGTCGCCTTGTTCTTCTGAGCTCCCACAACAGTGAAAGGGACAGGCAGGTCTCCCGACGGTCCAAGTGAGCACCGAGTGAGCACCCAAACGCCGTAAACGCCAAGCATCGCGGGGCAGCAGGCGCGAAGTGGATGCATCATGCGCTCGGCTCGGGCCCGTTCGGAGGCGGCCGGGCATCGAATCAGCTGCTTCCGATTTGTTTTCTTCTCCTTCACGCCGCCTCGTCAGTTGCACGTCAGTCAAGCGTCTTCCGTCTCCTTCGCGCCGAAAAACCCACCGCGAACGCCATCGGCTACCCACCCGTTGTTCTCCTCTGTGCCTGCCGCTTATAAGCGTTATAGGCCTTATATATACCGCCCGCCCCGCCTGCTACAGTATCTCAACCCGACATCGTCTGCGCTGACCAGGACCCTACGCCACCTGTACGTGACCCGCAACCACCACACGTCGGCTATTCGACACGACGGGACAGCCCTACAACAGCTGCATGCGGCGCAGATACCGACCATGTCGTCCAACCGGCCCTTCTTCTCCAACTTCCTCGCCGCGTTCCGAGCGCAGTCTGCGATACAAAAGGCCGCAACCTCACAGTCAGCCGCGGCAGCGAGCTCATATACCCACACCACCTCGCCGTCTTCACAGGGCGCAGCCCAGAACCCTTCCAACACGGCACGGACGATAACCACGAAAGCCAGCCCATCCTCGCCGGGGGCCACGACTGCAGCCGTGCAGGCTTCGGGCCAGTTCCAGCCCACCAGGCAGCACGCTGCTCCATACCACCGCTCTACCTCGCCCACGGCAAAGGCCTTTCCGATACCCGGCGCGACAGCAAAGAGTCGGAGAGGCTCCGACAGCTCGTCGGAGGGCTTCCACGAAGTCATGGGAGCGGAGAAGTGGTACATCGGTGGCCGCACAGCTGCCGGAGAAGACAAGTTCTACAAGCTAGGCATGGTGAAGCGGCACCGGAGTGTGGACAGGCTGAGTCTTGACCGACTCAGCATATAGACGGGATGCGATCTGGCAACAAAAGTGACCTTTGCATTTTAGGCATAAACGGCGTTTACATGGACACGTGGGAAGAGTTCACACTCCGGCACCGGCGTTCCTGGGCATCATCCGCTGGAGCCAACACCTCCCAGAGCGGTTTCTTTTTTCGATAAGAGTATATATAGCTTTCTGCGGTTCACACTGCTCTCATAAATATCACGCGACACTGTACCTTCAGACCAGCAATGTGCAATCCATGCCCGTCCCAACCTCCACCAGTGTCCATAGGAAAAAGCTCCAGCTCGTCGCAAATCATGTGTATTTCGACTGTCCATTCCAACATTTCCGGCTTCTCTCCTGAAGAAAATGCCTCGAACCATTCCATGCGTATTCGTCGGATTTTTTTCCGCGAGCGATCCCGGCAGGGCCGACTCCGAGGATGGCAACGGTGTTGCTCCGATGCGGATCTTGTGCTATCGGCCGGCAATCTTCCCGGAAAAGCGACCCTTTTGGGGCGGCTATGACGACACATCTGCACTCAATTGCAAACTTTGGACATTTTCTTACGCTAGCGCCAGATAAGTAACTATAATGACTCGACGACGCGGATGTGCGTTGTATACCGCTCCAAATCTTCGGATTAGGTGATAGTGAGTCACTTTCTTCTCTCGAAGTTGTTCTGTCTATTCAAGTACCACCTCTAATCGCTCTTCCTAGGAGCTTCTACGATCTATATTCTATGCACCCGACAGTAGACACTGTCTTAGTAGATTCTTAGACGTCAGTTTTTGTTCGAATCCATGATAGTCCATCATGGCGACAATACCTGCGTCTTCTTCCACAATGCCGGCACACGAGGCACCATGCTCAAAACCCGCCGATGCTGAGAAGCAGTTTGCCTCTATCGTCCCAGGCGAACAAGATGAAACCAACCGCCTCCAATTACATCATACCGTCTCTACCTTCAGCAACCATGAGATGGCTCATGTCTCTTACGTCGCCACAGGCGACAACGACGAGATCTACAACCGCTTTTCTGAGAATCGGAAACTGGTCATCACCGCCGTACTCTCTTTCTGTAGCTTCTTAGCTCCTGTTTCGTCGACAACCGTGCTCTCCGCTGTACCTGAGGTGGCGGCTACGTATCAATGCGACGGCTCCATTATCAACTTGTCCAACGCCATGTACATGTTGTTTATGGGTATAAGTCCTTGTTTCTACGGACCGATTGGGACGATATATGGCAGAAAACGGGTACGCACATATTCAGAACAGAGCACATACCTACCTGATACCAAGATCGGGTTGGCCTAGGTGATGTGTTTATGCATGTTAACGACTAACGAGAAATCTGTAGGTTTCGGTCATCAGTGCTGCCCTTTTCTGTGCCTGTTCTGTCGGTACGGCACTGGCACCTAATCTGGCCGCCTTTTTCGTATTTAGGATCTTGACCGCTTTTCAAGGGACGTCCTTTTTGATCATAGGGTCGAGCGTCATTGGAGACATTTATAAACCTACCGAGCGGGGTACGGCATTGGGATGGTAAGCTATCTGCATATCGGCTTTACTTCTCCGCCACACCAGCCTTCGACCAAAGTCGATGAGACAATGATAGAGCTAGAGAGGTATGGCACTGACAATGGTACACAGGTTTTTGTCAGGAACCCTCATCGGTCCTGCTTTGGGTGAGTGCGTACAACGTCTCTCCAGATGCCATACTTACTGGATCAGGCCCCTTCATCGGAGGCATAATCGTAACCTTCCGAACATGGCGCGACATATTCTGGTTACAAACTGCCCTAGCCGGAGCAGCCACGCTCTTCGTCTTCTTCCTTCAACCCGAGACGATCCACTACAGACGCGCAGACGAACTCAAAGACCTTCCACGGGGCAAGAAACTGCATAAAATGTGGCAATGGCTGAACCCATTCCGCATCGTCCGACTATATCGATATCCCAATCTCCTCACAGTGGTATGTATCACCATCACAGACGCAGAGCTACTTCCCTGACGCAACATCCAGGCCCTAGCATCCTCCTCCCTAGTCTGGAACATGTACTCCCTCCTAACCCCGATCCGCTACGTCCTCAACCCGCGCTTCAACCTCTCCTCCCCCCTCCAATCCGGCCTCTTCTACATCGCCCCGGGCGCCGGCTACCTCGTCGGCACCCTCGTCGGCGGCCGCTGGGCCGACCGCACGGTAAAGAAATACATCAAAATACGGGGCGAGCGCGTTCCCGAAGACCGGCTCCGCAGCTGTCTCCCCTTCATCGGCGTAGTCATTCCAGCCTGCATGCTCGTTTATGGCTGGAGCTTGGAGAAGCGGAAAGGCGGTGTTGCGTTGCCGGTGGTGATGATGTTTTTACAGGGTGTGGCGCAGTTGTTTTTGTTTTCCGAGCTTGAATGTGTATTGTTTGGATGTTATGCAGAGTCGGAGTGCGGAGGTCGTTGGTATGTTTCTCTCTCCTTCCCTATAGCTACTTATACGCTGGATGTGTTGTATGACCGTCGTATGTACTGATTGCTGGGTTAGCGGGGAATTATGCAGTGCGGTACTTGTTCGCGGCGGCGGGATCGGCCGTTTGTCTCCCTGCTGTGCGCAAGATTGGCGTGGGTTGGTTGGTTTTCCACCATCTCGGCGCTGTTTTTGGTCGTTGCTGCTGGGGTGACGTATGTTACGGCGGTGTATGGGCGGCAGTGGCGCGATGCCGTTGATGTGAGGAAGGAAGCGAGGAAAGAGGGTGAGGGCCAGGTGTAATGAGTCAATATAGAAGGTTCGGTACGCAAGATTAGTTTGGAGTTTGGTTTTCGGTTTTTGGGTGGCGCGCCTGGATATAGAATACTGGTATTGGAGTGGGGAGATGTGTGGAGTTTTGGCATGAGGAAATGTTTTAGACAATGTTAATGGAATGAGAAATTTTAATGATAAAGTTGGACCTTGTGCATACGACTTTACCATGTTGAATACCCGAGGTTGAAAGCCATCCTCGCTCCGCGATTTCATGGTGTGAGAGCATCAATGAGCAAAAGTGCCCAACAACTCCATAACGCGTAGGAGACGTTTAGACACTTGAATAGTCACATACTAAGAGCCACCTACTCAAAACACAAAACCCATCTCCCTTCACATTTGAAAAGAAACCAACCCTTCCACCACCCTGATCCCGATCCATCCCGATCCCACCCGCTCCCCTCTCTCATTGGTCCAACCCGCCAAAGCCTTCCCAGGACTCAACCTCACCTCTCAACCTCACCCGAGCCTCGCCTCGCGAGCAAAACGTCACTCCGAACACAGCATCCGCACCACCAACCCCCAACCACACAGCACACGACCGACGACCACTATGCACACCAAAGGAGTCGAGCCCGGCATCATGGGCAAAACGCCCGCCGCTTTCGTACGTTGCGTCCCCCGGTGACCCGTCGCGACGCATTGCCGCTGCCATGGCTCGTCGGAGGAAATACCTTCTAGAGGCATTGATGGGGCAACAAGATGGGCTAATTGGTGGTGTGTAGTCTATGCGTAGTCCGTATCAGGCGTACCGGAGTCCTTTTGGACCGCAGTGAGTGCTTTTTTTTTGTTTGGTTGTTCTTGGGGGGATGGGGATGGGGAAGGAAAAGAGGAGGGAGATGGTGGTGGGAGTTGGGGGAGAGGAGGACTGGAGCGGCGGAGATAAAGAAAAGAAAGTTGTTTCCAGGAAGACAGAGGGCGCGAGATGAACATCAAGGACGCGAGCAGTGCACAGAGATGATAAAGCTTACAATCCTTCTTCACAGATACAAAATCCCCCGCAACTACCACGGCCTCACCATGAACCACCTCGTCAAGTAGTACGTCCCCTCACCTCCCCTCCGCTCCTGCGCCCACACACCGCATCGCACCGCACCGCACAAACCACCCGCAACCACACACACACCTACTAACACCCCCTCCACAGCGGTGGTCTCGCCGCTGGCTTCGGCGGCGTAGCCGGCTTCTTCGTCCTCTTCTTCTTCGCCGAAGTGCCCCGTGTACGCAAGGACATCATGCAAAAGGTGCCTATTCTGGGCAACTATTTCATCCAGGAGATTGCGCCCGAGGACAATCCGTTTTAGATGGCGGGACGAAAAGAAGAAGATTGGCCGACGATGGGGATGGAAGTGTGTATTATAGCATAGCGTGAATGGGTGCGAGGGGATGCGAAGGGCATGCTGTATAGTAGCGATGAGAGCTGCGAAATAGACTCCCTTTTGTTCAGTGGATTGTGTGTGTGCGTACGTGTTGGATTTGGGTGCAAACATGTAATCTGGGTCCATCTTGCTGCGTCTTGATGTGCTGTCCCGTACGAATTGTCGTAATTATGTAGGATGGCCTGCACATGCATTTTCCCCTCTAGTGGCATAAGGAATGCTTTGTCTTGAACTGCTCAAAGTCAAAGATCTGATGATGGCAAAAGAAAGCACGTCAGTAACATTGCTCATGTGACGTTGAGACGTGTCTCTGTTCATTCGTTATGGGAACGAGCTGCTCGGAAATGCTCCCAAATCCCGTCATCTATTCCGTCTATCTCTCTGTGGAGATGATGTGCATCTTCTAGTTCGTGGGAAGTCTTCCGACAACCTCCTCCATCTCCGCATCCGTGTAAATCCCTGAATCCCTTCTCCTTGGTCACGCTCGCCAATTGCACGTTCTTGCTGTCCAACTTCTCCTCCATGACCTGCTTCAGCGTCTTGAGCACCAAAACCTCTGCTTCTGAGAGGGTAAGTGACTTGTGGAACTCGTTCTGCAGCTCGGCTTGCGCGCCCTCAGAACCGGAACCGATGGCCTTGGCGTCGTAGCGGTAGAAGGTACCGGAGGGCTCGGCGTGGTATCTAATCCATGATCAGCTCGCCCCTTCCCATGTAGATTTCATAGCCGTCGGGTACATACAGGCTGGGACCGTCCTCGTCGTATCCCGCGATCAGCAACGCCACACCGAACGGCCGACTCATGATGCTCTCCTCGCCATCTGCACCTTCACCGAACCTCAGCGCTAGATCGCATATCGCCTGCGTGCAGCTCTCGACCCTCAACGGCTCATTGTAGTTGAAAGCGCGGTTCTGACTCTCGACTCGTGCGTGCTCGACCATGCTTCGGGCATCGGCCTGCAGGCCGGACATGGCGCAGCCGATGTGGCGGTCGATTTCTACGATCTTTTCGACGGAGGAGGTCTCGAGGAGGGTGGAGGTTACGCGCTTTTCCACACCGAGGATCACGCCTTCGCCGGTTGCGACCTGTGAAGTTATGAGTGATTTCTGGGCGTAAGAGCGCTTGGAGCTGACGGGGAGAAGGAGGCGCTCTTTGGGGCCGACGTACGCCTATTGCTGTTGAACCGAGCTTGATGGCTTCTAGCGAGTATTCAACCTGGAAGAGACGGCCTTCAGGCGAGAACGTGCTACGTAGTGTGAGCTTGCCGTCGGCGAGGGGAACTAGGCGGGGCTACTGACTTGATACCGCGATCTACACATTAAACATTAGCTTTGATTTTATGAGTAAACCATTGCAATTTGTACTCACCATATTCGCTTCGTGCTATGAACTGCTAGAATCAGCATATGAAGCTCTAGAGGCTCTTCTAGATACGCATACCATGTTGGATGTGTTTGTGGAGGATTTGGAGGCTGGTCGGTGAGATGAGGCTCAAAGCTGTGCTCGGGGTCAAAGGGAGAGTGGACGTGGGGGAGTGCCTCTAATCAGAAGGTTGCGAGTGTCGTGCTGTTGGTTTCGTGAGCTTTGATGGCCGACAGCGCAACTTCGACGCGGCAGGAGCTGCCTTGACATGGTCCGTGCGTTGCCAAGGCGTTTTCCAGAGCGTCGAGAAAGCGCACTTTCGAGCTTCAGACAATCAAAAACGATGTAGCATCTTCAGATACAGCGGGATGGGCTATTATTGCTACAAAATCCTCCACTACAAGCAGAATTCTTTGCTGGTAGCTGTGGTAACCTCCGTAAGGAAACCGCCGCTCTTTCAACGATTTGGACGAGCCTATCAGACATTGCGACATAGAGACGTCCCTGCCAATACGCTGTGGCACATACCTGTCTTTAGTTCATCATACAAAGTCAAAGCAAACAAGGAGAAGATAGCTCATGAAGACATAACAACTCCAGTCCAACGACCGCATTTGAAGCCATGCCAGGTAAGCCAGGGGTCCTAGTTTCCGACACCCCCGTGTTTCGGACAGCCCCACAACCGCGCCTCCTCATCATGCACCACAAACCGAATATAAGTTCTTAAAAATTCAATTCTTCATTAATTTCAATTCATCTTTTTGCATCATTTTTTCTGTCTTCCAATAGCTAGATATATACAGAGGGCGACGTCCAAAATGCACTCACAGACCTCGAATCTAGGGTCGCTTTAGCCACTACTGCTGCTCAGCATAGAATACCACAGAACACTCTTCGCGGCCGCTTTAATAGTGCCCAACCTCACCAACACGCTCACGACAGTGAACAGCGGCTTACAACTGTTCAAGAAGAGCATCTAGAGCACTAGATTCTCCAGCAAGAGGCCCTTAGTTACGCGCCAACGCATGCGCAAGTGCAAGCCATCGCAACTAGCGTGCTTAAGTAAGAGGGTGACTATAGGAACCTAGGGAGGAAGTGGTCTAATCACTTTTTACGGCGCCACCCAGCTATTAAGACAAAGTTAGGCCGCCAGACTAACTAGGAACGCATAAATGCAGCTACTCTAGATAATATCAGGCACTTGTTCAACCTGTACAGGACCGTGAGCTGGATTCCCCCCCGACGGAGGTACAACGCCGACGAGGGCGGCATTATGGAAGGCTAGGGTATTAATGGGCTTGTCATTGGCTCCTCGCAGGAAAATCTAAACTCTATACTAGTTAAGACAGTAAATGCCCATACTTAGACCTCTGTAATAAAGTGTATCTTCGCGCTTAGTGTCGCTCTAGACCCCCTTATTATCTTCAAGGCTAAAAGCATCTAGGAGCAGTAGTTTAAGCGGGAGTTTTTAGCTCAACATCCTAGCTGGCATGTTACCTTCTCGTAAAATGGATAGACGAGCAACGAAATTGCTGTTGAGTGGCTGGAGAAGGTGTTCTTGCCCCAGACTGAGCCTGACGATCTATTCGAGGCACGGTTGCTTATTATTAACGGTTATGGCAGTTATACCTCGGACGAATTTATGACTACATATTACCTAAATAATGTTTACTTGCTCTTTTTGCCTGCCTATACTTCACATGTACTCCAGCCTTTAGATCTTAGTTGTTTCTTAAGTCTAAAGGCAGCGTATCAGCGGTTCCTTAGCGAGCATACAGCTCTGACAGATGCAACGAAGGTTAGGAAGGCCAGATTTCTTGAATTTTATGCAGAAGCGCGTAAAATCGGTCTTCAAGAGCAGTGCGTACGAGCTGGGTGGAAGGCGCGACAGGGCTGTATCCTAAGAGCGTGGATAAGCCCTTAGGTTCTCGGTGGGTCGTAGTGCGCCAACGGCCGTTAACACCCCCCTCTTCTACCATAGATATCAGGACGCCAAAACGCGGTGGCGACATTGTGAAGCTATTTTCTAGGAAGAACAGCTCTCTAGCTACACAACGATATATTCGGCTTGCTGCCACAGCGCTAGACCGTATTGCAATAGAGGTCTCTATGAAGGATCGTGAGATTGCTTCCTTGCGCGAGCATGTTAAGCAAGCAAATCCGCCAAAACGCTGCAAAGTCGCAATTAATCCAAACAATCACTTCGCGAGTCTTGCAGAGGTTCTCTCTTAGACTAATTAGGAGCCCTCCTAACGTGTTCGCAAGGCGAGAAGCCTAACGCAGGGGGTGGAGGATAGTTGCTCTAAGGAGGAAGCGGAGCAGGCATTAGTTTAACGTTCGGCACGGGATTAACAACCAACACAACAGTATCTTGCCTGTGATTTAAGTGTAGACAAAGAAAGCGATTAAAGCTCTTTAAAAAATGCAGTTTATTTTGTATTTTTAGAGATTTATTTGACAAAGTTGTGAACACATTCGTAACTAGGGTGGTGACGGCGGCGGGGCTTTGCAGGGTGTCGGAAACACGGGGCTGTCGGAAACTAGGACCCTTGGCTTAGACGCGATCACGAGTGATAAAACATTTCTACCGCGTTTGTGGATGATCATTGACGGGAGGATCTGATGCATCCTTGATTGATGGAGACACTGATTGTCATTCCTCCTCTTGTCAATTGGGGGCCGGTGCACCATGTGTGCTCGCTTCAGCGGAATCGACTATTAGCCCAAGTTGGAATATAGGCTTCCCAAACTAAAATACCACTTGCACGGGCTTTTAAAGCGCCGAGCTTACAGCTTGTAGAGGTTACAGAAGCGCCGTGCAAGTTGAAAGCGTGCAGTATGGGTTGTTTGTCTGCAGTTGATGGGGGAAGCTGAGAGATTACTTAGAGCGTCGCTTAGTTTACTTATAAGCAACAGAGCGTCGCTTATAAGTAAACTAAGCAATGCTCACCTTACTTATAAGCAAAATAATAGAATTTAATAAAAATTATATTTTTATAATCTAGAAAAAAAAACTACAAAAATTTATATATTAGGACTTTAGTAATAACTATTATAGTTAGCTTATAATTTAGCTTTAAAGCTAGTAAGTTTAAAAGATAAAATATAATAATATAATATATAATAATAATAAAATATAAAAACCTAAATAGTATATTATATATATAATCACCTTTTTCGCGCCCTTTTTAATTACTAAGCAGGGGTCTCTGCTTTTTTTATTATGTTATTTAAGATAAAAGCCTTTGTTATACTACCCCTAGGTAGTTAATTTAACGCCATATATTATATACTATATAAAGTATAAAGTATAAAGTATAAAGTATATAAAAATATTCTTAATAAGAAAAGTTAAATAAAAAAGTATTATATATTTTAAATTATATATAAACTAGAATATAATAAAAAATAAGATATATTAATAAAGTAAATATAAAGTATAATACTAGTAATTATTTAAAACTTATAAACTATAAAAGATTAATATTACAACGCAACAAAAGTTACAACTAAATAATTACGCCAAAAGAGTAATTGTGTAGAGTAATACTATATAGATAGGCAATATAATAATATATAGGGCAGCTTAGGTAAGCAGTTATATAATAATAATTAAAGTAATTAAGGTTTAGTAAAACGCTAAGACCTTAAGTAGACAGATTATAATTAAGGTAATTAAGGTAATTAAAAATAGTAGAAGCTTAAGCAGCTTAAGTAGCTTAAGTAGGATAGCGAAAATTAGGACTATATAGATCTAGGAGATTTCCTTAGTTTTAAATCTTTGTAGTTAATTCTTTATAGTGCTATCTTATATATAAATTAGTACTAGTTATTCTATTATATTTATCTTATAGAATTAGAAGAGCCGTATATAAGACTATTAATATCTTACTTAATTTCTCTTAAAGCCTACTAGTATAGCTACCCTTAAGTTACCTTACCTCTTCTAATCTAGATTAGAATAAGGTATATAACCCTATATTAACACTTTAACTACCTAATAGGTTTTAAGAAAATAGTTAATACACTATAATAATACTAAAAAGTGCTTAAGCACTAGTTAGTAGTAGCTTAGCAGTAACACCTACTAGTAGTAGCGCTAGTAGACTAACTATAAATATAACTAGCGTAATAGCAGTATAGGCTAAGTAGATCTAATAGCTAAAAGCGTAAATAACTAAGTTATTAGTAGTTATTATAGTATTATAGATAGTAGAGTTAAAGAAGACTATTTAACTATCTATAAAGAAGTATAGTAAAAAAAAAAGAGACTAAAGAAGTTTCTTACTAATATAAAACTATACTATTAGTATAACTTAAGCTTGTTACTAAAGAATTAAAATAAGATACTTACAGCTAATATGCACCTAAAGAATAGGGTAGGTAATTAGCTTTAACTACTAGTAAATAATTTCTTTAGCAAAGAAAAAATTAGTAAAATAAAAGATAAGACTAAGCTAGTGTTTAAAATATAGTAGGACTTTAAGAAGTAAATATAAACTATATTTAGAAAATTTAATAAAAATAATAAGCAAAATAATAGATTTAGTAATTATAATAAATAATATTAGTTAGTAAGTACGTTATAGAGTTTAAGTAACTATAGTTAAAAGTTAAATAGAATAATATAGTATTAAAGGCAGTCTTCTATTATAGGTTAAAAGATAGTATTAAGGATGCCTTACTACTCTAAGACAAACTAGATAACCTAAACAAACTAATTAAGACTATAGTATATATTAATAACTAACTTTATGGTCGCATTATTTGTTTAGTATTAATTACCCTTTTTAACCCCCTTTTTTAATTTGAGCCTACGTAGGTTAGAATAGAAAGACTGCTCTAGTCTAGCGCCTAAAAATATAGTCTACTCCTAGTCTTTACTAACACAATAATAGTTTATATATAAACTGCGTACTTACTCCCTATTATTTATAAGCGCTTTAATAGCTATTAAATTTACTTAAAGCGTATATAGCAAACTAAGCTTTATTATTACTATTATTAGTAATTACGCTGCTTACGCATTATACTTATTTAACACTATAATAACTATAAGAATTTAACGTATCTACGCAACGCTCTCCTTTCTTAGTAACTTATTAATAAACACCTGTATCTTCTTTTTACTACCTTTAATTCTGCTTTTATTTATCTTCGTTCTAATATATAGTAATATAAGATACTATAGATAAAATAGAAAGTCTCTATATCTATTACTACACCTATAGTTACTAATCTATTACTAGCCTAACTAGTATACTAGAACCGCCTTATATAAAATAAGGTACACTTACTTTTTATTAATAATCTTATAGATAAAGCAATACTCTATATAGATCTAGCAACTTTAAGTAAATAGATTATTAGAGCGTACTTTTAGGCAGCATTAACAATAGTATTAGTATTAGGGCCTAGGAAAAATAGTAGAAAATAGGACAATAGTAATAGTAGTAGAAATCTCTCTTAAGGTTAACTTTAATATAGAAATAGAGCGTTAGTATACTTATAGTGTATGAGCTCCTATCTAGTATATATCTTATAATAGCATAAACCTACTAATATAATAGTTATTACTAGTAATCTTTAAGAATAATAGTAAAGAAGATAATAGTTGCAGCATTATACTAGTTATAGAGCCAGCGCTATTATTTTATCTCCTTCTACTAACTTTAAACTAGTATAGTAATATAGCCTTATTATGTTTTATATATAAATTTTTATTTACTTAAAGTGCGCGCGCTAAGCCTACTAAGCTCGCTTAGCTTACTTCTACACTGACTCTTTTTATTAACACCTTAAAACGCTTTTATATATCTATAACGTAGAAGGAATAACTACTATTATTATAATATTTTTATTAGAAACCCCTTAGTCGCAAAAAAAAACTATAACTAACTTCATAAGAGAGCTTAGGAAAAGTAATATAGTAAAGCTAAGATAGTTACTAAGTTTAAAAATAAATCTAAAATAAAAAGGTACTATAATAAGAATAGAGATATTATTATAGCTAGTAAAGTCTAGAAGAAGGGAGAATCTTTATAGAGAAAGAACCCGTCTAAAGGACTAAAGAAGGATAATAGCCTATTAAAGAAGAAAAGATAGAGGCGCTATAATAACTGCGTATATTTAAGATATAGTAAGTAAGATTACTTTAAATAGGATTGCCCTAATAAATTAAGGACTAGCTAGGCAGAGGCTATTAGGGTAGGTATAATATAGGTTAGGAAGACTGCACTATTACTAGATCTAACATCTAAATATAAGAATCTAGATTAGACCTAATATTATAAATAGCTATACTAGACGCGCGGTCGGCTTGCCAAACACCTTTTTTAACCTTTTTTTTTAGTTTAAGGTTAAAGTGGATTAAGATAGAAGAGATTATTATATACTATATATAGTACCTAATTCTAATTAAAAACTAACCTTAAATACTACCTAATAACATAATAATAGTTTAAACTTACTTGTACCCCCTAATACCTATAAGCTCTTAGTCCTAATATAAGATTTACTTCTACTATACACAGCCTACCTTGATTATTACTATTAGTATTATTAATTATCTACACTCGCACGCCGCTTATGCGGCGTACTTGCCTAGATAACTAATATAGCTATAATAACTAGGAGAATCTTATAAATCTATATAACACTCTTGCTATACTAGAGCTTATTAATAAAAACCTTATTATTATTATTTTTTATATCCTTTACTAGAGGATTCTATTACTAACAAGGAGTAATTATATCTACTAGAGTAGGAACGTAGTCTTCTTAGTTTTTAAGAACTAGATAAGCTGCTAACCTAACTCGTATATAAGAATCGCCTTCTAAATAGTTAGGTATACTAGTCTCCTATAGACAATTATCTTATAAACAGAATAGAACTTTAATATTAGTATTACCTTAGTAGCAGCAGCACGAATATTTAGTGTATACTTTTTAGCAATAGTAAGCACTTCTTTAAAAATAATATTAATACCTAAATAGATAGTAAGATGTAGAGAAATAGTAGAAATATTATTAAAAACAACTTTAATATAGTAATAGAGCAATAGTGTATCTAGTATATATATTACTCTTATCTTACTTATAAGAAATAGTATATACCTATTAATATAACTTATATTATTTGCGATAATTAGGATAGTAGAGAACAAAGATAGATAACTGTAGCGTAGTAGCGCTAAAGCTATTTTATCCCTCTCCTAAAGTTCTAAGTAGCCTCTTTGTAAAAAATTTGCTTATAGGAGCTTTCGCGCTAAGATTTATTTAGCGAGTTTAAACGCGCTTTTTTTATAAGCACCTTTTTACGCTCTTTTTAATTACTAAGTAGAGGGCTCTGCTTTTTTTATTATATTATTTAGAATGAAAGCCTTTATCGTTCTATTCCTAGGTAGATAATTTAATAACACACATATACTAGACGTACGGTAAATAAAAATAATAACTAATATAATAACTAGAATATAAATACTACTTTATTATTATAGAAGTAGACTATAAAAAGGTGCTAGTAGAATATAAGGACTTTTGACTATACTATATATTTATCTTTAGTAATAGAAATAGGAGTATAAATTTATAGAATAGTTTTACTACTATAACAACTCTTATAAAATATATTAGAAGTATAAGTATATAATAGATTATTAGCTAACCAGACTAGAAGATAAAAACTAGAAGCCTATATAATATATAACTATATTATAATAAGTTAAACTAGATACTATATAATAAGAAGTGTTATATAAAGTATATAAGTATTACGTCTAGTAGTCTTATTTATAAGTAGGGTGGAGGACGTAGTATATATTATAGTATTAGATCTAGTAGTAGTAGTATTTAGTAAGTAAGCTTTTAAATAATTACGCACTATAATAGACATACTAGAACAATCTATAGTAGACTTATAGTTAAGGCGCTCTATATATAAGGCTTAGTCTATATAAGATAAAAAAGATTTCCTAGGTATAGATAACGCATTAGTAGCGTTAATAATGCAACTATATATAAGTTGGTAGACTTAATTTATTAGTAAGTAGTTAGATATATACTAAGATAGTTAATAACTACTATAAATTACGCGTACTAGTCTGTAAGAGTCTCTTTAGGACCTTAGGCTAGGGTATTGCCTATAATCTATTCCTAGGCGTCTAATAGTTTGTTTTCTAATAAATATATCTTGTTAAGGTAATTAAGTATATTAGCTATAGTTATAGCGGTTTTAAAATATAAATATATAATAGTCTAGGCCTATCCCTTAAGTTAGC
The DNA here is from genome assembly GCA_009805535.1 of Laburnicola sp. JP-R-44. Lineage (NCBI taxonomy): Eukaryota > Fungi > Ascomycota > Dothideomycetes > Pleosporales > Didymosphaeriaceae > Laburnicola > Laburnicola sp. JP-R-44. Next base: position 970,195 of record SELF01000015.1, on the reverse strand, counting down.
TTTATAAATATATAATACGTAACTACTTAGTAGGTAAAGTCTATAGTTTATTTGTCATCACCTTTTTACGTCTTTTTTAATTACTAAGCAGGGGGCTCTGCTTTTTTATTATGTTATTTGAGATAAAAGCCTTTGTCGTCCTACCCCTAGGTAGATAAAATAATGCCACATAGTTTATTTATTAATATAATGCGGTAGCGTTTATAGTTATCTTTATATATTATTTTTACTAGAGAAGGGATTTACCTTAGGTATTTAGATATATAAGTATTATTAGGAATCTACTATAAGTTCTAGTAATAGGATTACTTTATAAGAAGATAGTAGATAGGTTTTATTATACGTAACTTATATAGCTAATAGTATACCTATTATAATATAAATTTAGAGTAAGAGACAAACATATATAATTAAGTAATAGATTATTCGCTAGAGTATAGTAAACTTTATTATTAGGAAGTTACTTAATATAGAGATTAGGCTAATTAGAATCCTTAAACTATTGCGCGTTATATAAGGTTAACCCCACTATATAATATATATAGGCAATTATCTCCTAAGCTTAGTAATATTAGTGTAAGCTATATTTAATTCCTATTAAATTGCATGCTTAGGTTTTATTAATTATAAGATATAGTTCTCTAAGTCTTAATAGTTAACACGCGAGACGTAGTTATCTAGCAGTTAACCTTAGAGCTCTCTAAGTTGTTGTTGTAGAGCTATATAATAGGCAGTAGGAATTTTAGACTTTTTAAGAGTAATAAAGTCCTTTTTTAATAACTTATAATGCGCCTATATAGCTAGATAATATTTTGTTTTGCTATTCTAAGAGAGTTCTTATATAATAATATATAACTCTCTAATATTATATCTTATTTTACTTTTATTATAAACTATTACTCTAATACCTTATAACTAGTCTTAAGTTGTTTTAAACTCTTAAAGCTTAATCTAATTATCTTCTACTTTATTAGTAATTCGCTATATAGTTATTTAATAGTAATGTAATAATATTCTACTAGAACTTAGGTTCCTAGTTAATAGCGTTAATAAACTATATGTGTTCTTAAACTTTAACTTTATCTAGCTTTAAACTATCTTTCACACTAGTAATGCTAACGCAGAGTTTATAATCTAGTATACTACTATTAGTATTAGTAATATTAGTAAAAAGTATATATACTTAGGGAGATTAGTAGGTAGTAAACTAGTATAATCTTATTAGTTATATATTATAGTTAGTTAATTAGGTATGTTAATAAAAGGGTTGCTTTTTTTAAAAGGCTAGCTATTCTTATTATTATTATTATCTGTAAAAGCCTTATCATAATTTTTAGGTTAAAGAAGTTCCTTTTTAAAGGTAACTTTGCGCTTATTATATTATTGCTCTATCTCTAGTAAGTTATTATCTAACTTATCCTAGTCTATAGGCAGAGTGTAAGGGCGGTACACGGCCTTATAGGGCTAACCTATTAGGAATAGCTAGAATAGTTAAAAGAGCTAGTTAAATTAATAATATTCTAAAATAGTAGATAAGAAAGGGATATAGGGGGCCCTTTCTTATATAAAGGGTAGTATAGGGTATAGGCCTATACTAACTACTACGCTAATACTAACTAGAAAAGGCGCCTTTAAAAAGGTAAAAAGGCGTAAATAGGGGAAAATAGAGTATAAAAGAAAGGTAATAGGGTGTGCTTAGTAGAGAGGCTGCTAGCAAGTAAAAGAAAGGTAATAGGGCGTGCTTAGTAGGGAGGCTAGTAAGTACTATTATATAACCTCCCTTTTAAGGCCTAAGAATAAAAAGGAAAGTATATAAAAATAGGGTGTTTTAGCGGATTTTTAATATAACTAGTACTCCTTTAGGGCCAAAAAGTGCTAGAAAAGAGGTAATAGGCCCCTATAGTTCTAGTAGTAGCCTTAGTTTTTAATTTAGGTACTATTTAGTAGAGATATTAAGAAAAGTAGTTAGAAGTAAATTAGTGCTAGGTTAGAAACTATATCTTAGCGTTTAGTATTTTGCTAATAGAGCGCATTTTTAGCTCTAATACTATATAAAAAATATAGTTAGCTAAAAAAAATTCTACTTAGTTTATTACGCGCTAGCGTAATTATATTATATAGGGTTTCCTAGTACTATAGAAAAGTGTTTAGAAAAGTATATATTAACCTAACTATATAGTTTTTAGTGGTCGCATTGTTTATTTAGTGTTAATTACCCTTTTTAACTCCATTTTTTTTAATTTGAGCCTGCGTAGGTTGGAATAGAAAGGCCGCTCTAGTCTAGCGCCTAAAAATAGACTAACGCGCTAACCTCTTTTTATTAACACCTTAAAACGCTTTTTGTGTATATAATAGCAGGAGGAATATCTACTATTATTGTGTAATATTTTTATTAGAAACCCCTTAGTCGCAAAAAAAAAAAACCGTAGTTTTTAGTTAGAGTAGGGTAGCTCCTAAAGCTATAGGGGCTGTTAGTAGTAGTAGAGATATTTAAGAATAAGGGTAGAAATACTAAAAGTTATAGGTGCCTTATATACGCGTAATAGCTAGAAAGCTACTAAATTAGTAATAAGCTAGCTAGAGAGGAGATAGCTAGGGGTAAGAATACTAAAAGTAATAGGTGTCTACGTGTAGTTAGCTAGCTAGAGAGCTACTTAACTAGTAGTAAACTAGACTACTTATTTTAGTAGCTTAAGGTGCCTTTAGGGGTAGAATAAGTAAGTTAGGTAACTAGTAGATTAGAGTAAGGGCTAATAGTTAGTAGGTAGCTTCTAATTATTAGCATTCTAGAGAATTTTATTAGGTAGTTTACTATTAGATTTATTACTTAAGTATTCTTTTTATAAGGAGTTAGACTTAGGGTTAATTAGGTTAGTAAATTTAGAGTTATTATTAGAGAGGTTATTATAATAGATAGGCTCTTTATCTTCTAATCTACTACTATAATAGATAGTATTGTTATCTATTAGACTATTATTATAGTAAGTAATTAAAAATAATGCGCTAATCCCTTTTTATTAATACCTTAAAATGCTTTTCTGTGTATATAATAGTAGGAGAGATATCTACTATTATTATAATATTTTTATTAGAAACCCCTTAGTCGTAAAAAAAACAAACCATAGTAAGTAGTACTAAGTTTATAAAATTATTCTTATTAAGCGCCTCCTCTTTAGTGTAATTACTATAGTCCTTACTAGATTAGGTGTTTTTTAGCTTATTTAGCTATTCTAGTAATAGCTAGGGAAAGGTAGTAGGGAGTAGTTAGCTAAAGTAATTAGGCTTAGGCTTTACTTTAAAGTCTCTATTATTAGAAAGAGTAGTTAGGGTTGCCTAATGTGTTAATTTTAGGGCTCTTAGGGGATAATAGTATAGAGTTATTAAATTTAAAGGCTAAGTACTAGTAAGTTTAAGGTAAAAGTAGGGTTATAATAATAATGTTTAACTATAATTTATTAATAAGTTAAACTAAATAATAGCTAGGTAATATTAATAGTCTAGTAATTAGTTTACCTAGCTAAATACTAAATAGGCAATAGGTAAGGGTTAGGATAGTTATAGTAAAGCGAGTAGGTTCCTATAGCTAGTGCTACCCTAGTTTAAATATAAGCTTTTTTTTGTAAGCAAAGCCGAATTCCGCAGCTATACTTTAGTAAAAGAAATAACTAGCTATGGCCTACTTTTCTGTATACTAGCTCTTAGCAAGAAACATCTTAAATACACGTAACTAAGTTAATAACGCGCTTATAACTGCGTTATTTCTAAAATCGAAAAGTTTCTTTATTATATAATCTGACTATAAAGTACCTGTGGTCTTAGTTACGATCGGAAATATAATCTTAACTAAGGTCTAAAATAGTAAAAAATTAGGGTAGAGTGTATAAGGCTACCTAGTAAGGTAAAGTAGCAAAAAATTAGGGTAGACTAAATAAAGCTACTTAGTAAGGTTAGCGCTAGGGCAATCTAGTGTCTAGATTTTCTAAGTGTTAGAGCAGTTTGTTAGAGGCGTCTATTTTATAGGTAGTAAGAAATAATAATAATAATACCTAAAAGGTTAATACTTAGACTGAGTAAAGTACCTAAATTTAGTAGGTCTAAGTATCTTATAAGTGTAAGCTAGCGCGCTTAATAAGTAAGGTAGGGCGCCTTATAGAAAGACTAAAAGTATTACTTATATAAAATCTTTGTAATTAGTGCTGTAATGTCTCTAGAGCCTAATTCTAATTTCTCTTACTTAGTGCCTTTAGCCCTTACAGTGTAACACACTAATTAGGTATTATTGGCAAATTCGTCTTTAGAGGTAATATAGTTATTATTTGTTATTATATATTATTATTTAGGAATATTTAAGGCGGTCTCTTAATAGACTAAAGGGATCTCTTTTAGTAAATCTAGGTGCAACCTATTAAACTAGAGTATAAGGTCTGATAGGAATAACTAATAGGACTTTCTACTACTTATACTATAACTAGTAGCTAGTAGACTTAGAATTCTAGCCTCTTTAAATAGGCCTTAGTAGTATCTTAATTTTACTAATATAAAGTAGTACTACTACTTCTGCAACTTAGAGTAATCTCTTTTAATAAACTATAGTAGCGTAACCTATTAAAACTAGTCTCTTATAAGGATAACTAACTACAAGTAGCCTTTCTTAATAGACCTTAGTATAGTATAATAGCTGCCTAGCACTAAAGTAACTAATAAACTTCTAGCTTAAACCTAGTAAGCAATAGCCTAACCTACCTTAGCGTAATATAATAACTATCTAGCACTAAAGTAACTAATAAACTTCTAGCCTAACCTAGTAAGCAATAGCCTAACTCACTTTAGCGTAGTATAATAACTGCCTAGCACTAAAGTAACTAATAAACTCCTAGCCTAACCTAGTAAGTAATAGCCTAACCTACCTTAGCGTAGTGTAATAACTCCCTAAAACTTCTAGCCTAATCTAGTAAGCTAAAACTTCTACTAATTTAACTACATATAGATAGTATTTAAAGAAAGGAGTAGATATTATATTACTATCTATAGCTAAATAAAAATAGTTAGTCTTAGAATAATATAAGGGGCGGTATACAGTCTTATAGGGCTAACCTATTAGAGATAGCTAGAATAGTTAAAAGAGCTAGTTAAATTAATACTATTCTAAGATAGTGAAAAAAAAAGATATAGAGGACCTTTTTTTGTAATATAGAAGATAGCTTCTCTCCTAGGGTTAATCTATAATATTATATAATCCTAGGCTAGCTATTTAACTAATTACTATATTACGTAATTAATAATTTCTTTAATGATATTTTTTACTATAATAATAATAATATTAATAATAATTATAATAGCAACTAACCTAACTATTTTGTTACTTTTTTATAGTAGATTTCTCTTTGTAACTAGCGAGCTATATACTACTTTCTAAGACCTTACTATTACCTATCTTCTCTATACTTTTTCTACTACCACTTACTCTTACTCTTATTACACTACTACTCTTACTTTTTATTATTCTTATACGCCTATAAAATTTTAACTACTACTAGAAGCTTCTTCTACTATAGCTATTATAGATTTAGCACTAGCCTTGGCGCTATTCTAATTAGGACTAGCGCAGATAGCTAGCGCGAATAGGCTGCGTACGTATATAGAATACCTATATACTTACTTATACATAGTATTGTAAGTATCTTATATTTAAATTTAACTACTTTTATTTTATCTATAGCTAGATATATAATAGGTAATTAGACCCTTATACTATACTTACAATCTCTAACTATACTTAGGTTATTACCTAGCTAGTAGCAAAGCGTCTATAAGGGACGCTAGCTAAGAGTGTTATAACGCTAAAGCTACCTACTCCTTTGTATAGGAGCATAGAGGTATGCTGTTGCTAAATACTAGAATAATAGAGTCTTAGGCTTACTAAGAGCCTATAGATTAGGTTAAGACTACTTTATATAGAAGTATAATTATTCTAATAAGGGCTAGCTACCCTTTAAAATATAGCAAATAAGTAGACTACGCGCGTTGCCTCCTTTATAATAAGGACACTATAAGTATAGTAGAGAGATCTAGCCTATCTCTAAACTAAGGGCAAAAGGTTAACTATGTGTGCAGCCTAGGGTAGCTTACCTAATAAGCTAGTAACTATACTACTTATCTCTCTTCCTATAATAGATAACGTTACACTAAGAAACTAGAAATTTCTATAATTATTTATAACACTAACTTTCTCTCTCTATATTACTAATCTTATAATAAATAGTAACTATAAATTTAATTATTACCTGCTACTAAGCTATTAGTGTAGCGGTAAACTAAGTTAGAAAGATCTACGTCCCTAGTAAGTGGTTTTAGTGTAGTATAATAATAATAGTAAAAGCCTATATTGTTTTATATAGTTAAAACTCTAGTTCTTATAGTAAAACTACACTATTAAGAACCTAGCAATATAGTAGTAGGCTAATAGAAAGATCTTATATATTATTATTTAGTGTGTAAAAGTTTAAATAAACTATAGGAGCAAACTTTATATATATATAGTAGGGTGCCCGCCGCCTATATAAAGGCTCTGCTATAGCTTGTAATACCTACTCTTCCCTTAACTTTAATAATTATTAAACTATTAACTATTCTTGCCTATAGCTAAAAAGAGCAACACTAATATATCTAAATAATTCTAGTTGCCTAACAACTATAGCGGTTTTTATTATGCTACGCTATCGTCTATTAAGAAGAATCTGCAGATTTCTAAGGCTAATAGTAATAAGCTTAATAAGTTCTTGCGTTCCTATAGTAACCTAAAGTCTAGCTCTTAGTTTAATACGCAGAATATATTATAGATATAATAACTTAAGATAGTATATCTACTATTCCTATCTTCTATAATAATAGCGATAATTTTAAGAAGAAGCTAGAAGAATAATAACAACACCGCAATAAGTAGCTATCTCTTTTTTGCCCTAGTAGCGCCTTAGACCTTAATAATTTCTGCGCTAGACTTCTAACTATCCCTAAAGAGACTACTATGCTAACTAATTTTATATATCCTTTGAATAATTAGCGCGATTTCTGCTATAAATCTTGCCACAGTCTTCTTCTAGATAATAACCTAGTTTAGGGCTATATTAAGAAAGACGCCGCTATAAAAGATATAACTATAGAGATTAGCACTTCTAGACCTAATAGAGAATAAGAATAGTGTTATATTCTTTATATAACGCCCTTAAGCTATAGAACGTAGTAAATAATAATCTTACGTTCTAGTGAGACTATATAAGTCGCCTATTAAATTAGCTTTTGCTCCTCTAATAAGCTGCTACTAACTTTAAAGAATATAATAAAAAACTATTATAATTAATAAAACGCTTATAAACTACTTAAGGGAGCTATAACTAAGAAGATTATAAATTTTAAGACCTTATAAAATAAAGATTTATAAGCTAGACAGACAACTTATAGCTATACGCGCTGCCACCCTAGATATTTAAAAATAAGGCAGATAAGTATATTGCGTATTATAAACAAAACCTTAAAGAGATTAAGAAATATAAGGCTAGTAGTGTCCTACTACAAATATTTAACTAAGTATATAGGGAAGCCAACTTACTAAAGTTAGATAATAGTTAGATAGAGAAATAACTTATTGCATTAGAAAGGGAATTGTATATACTGCCTAGGCACGTATCTTAGAGTTAGAACGCGCACCCTATTTTGCTTAGCGTAGTAATATTATTAACTACTCCTAGTATATAGCTTCTAACCTATTTAGCCCTTATATACTATTCCTATAGTTAAATAGTCTAGTTTGTATATTTAAATAAAAACCTCTCTCTAAACTATTAAATAAGTTCTGTTAACTACACACGCCTAATAGACTAGCTTCTAGGAGTCTAGGCTATCTACTTTAAAGATTAACGCGCATATCTTACTCTATATCTATAGAACTAGCCCCTAAGTATACTACTAATAGCAACCTATATTATATAAAAATACTAGAGATTAATATAATTAAAGGTAATAGAAATAATAAGAATTATAAATAAATAGTGTATTAAGGCTATAAACTAGATATAGACCCTACTATATAAGACTACCTAAGTGTATTACTTGTAATAGAAGCTTAGTAGTAATACTTAGAGAATCTACTTCTTATTTTTTAACACTATTACTATAGTGCAAGAACTCTTTTAGCCTTTTAATAATATCTACCTTAATAATAAAAAAGCTGCTATGGCTAAGTAGGAGCTCTAGTCTGGTAATCTTATCTAGAAAGAGAAGGAAACAGTTACTAAGTGGCAATCGAGCTTCCTTACTATAGTTAACTTATTAGCATACACTAACACGCTTAAGATTAATTACACACGCTAACTTATACGTTCCTATCTAGCTAGTTAAGTATTTATTAGTGCTTATATAAAGGATATCTTTTACACCTTTATTATTTAAGTAAAGAACTTAGAGGTAGTTAATTTATAAATTAGCGCTAGGCGTAATTCTATATATAAATATACTACTACGTCCTTATTAACAATAATATATAATATAATATTATAGCTAATGCTAATATATTAAGAAAGCCTATTACTAGCGCGTTTGCCTTCTTTACTAAGAACTATAGTAAAAGTTATCTTAAGCTATAATACCTAGCTAAGGTTAGTACTTACTTTAAGTATAGTAAAATATAGGCTAAGAGTTTTATATATACTAGCACTTCGCCCTACGCTTTAGTAGTAGTCTATATATTTATATTAACTATAGAGCTCTTAATACTACAACTAAGAAAAACTATAATATCTTACTATCTATTACTAAAACGCTAGCCTAACTTAATAAAGCAAAGCTTCTTAGTGTTATTAATATTATTACCACGTTTAACGCTATATAGATTAAGAAAGGTAATAAAGAAAAAATAGTATTTCTTACACGCTAGAGATTGTTTAAATATATAGTAATACTCTTTAGTCTATATAGAGCTTTAAGTACTTTTTAGACCCTAATTAATAATACTCTTTAGGAGTTCCTAGATGACTTCTATATAGTGTACTTAGATAATATTCTTATCTATAGTAAAACTAAAGAATAATATAAAGAGCATATTTACTAAGTTATTAAACTACCTCTTTAAAGTAGGTCTATACTTAAATATTAATAATAAGTGTTACTTTAAAACTTAGCGCTTAAAGTACTTTAGACTAATTCTTACTACTAATAGTATTAAAATAGACCCTAATAAGGTAAAGGCGGTCTAAGCATAGTAGTTGCTAAAGACTTTAAAGGATATATAGGCGTTTCTTAGCTTTGCTAACTTTTATAGGCGATTTATCTTAGGCTTTAGTAAAAATTACCTAACTATTATTAGCTTTAACTAAGAAAGATCTACCTAAAGGGTTGTTGCTAATTACCCTAGAATTCCCTATTATATTAGTATTTAAGCAACTTAAGGTTGCCTTTACTACTGCCCTAACTTTTACGCACTTTAGCAATAACTTAGAAACCTAGTTAGAAACTAATGCGTTTAACTTTGTTGCTACTACTATTCTCTTCTAGAAAGATAGTAAATGAATCCTTTAGTTAGTAGCTTTTCTATTCTATAAAATAACGCTAGTAGAATATAACTATTAAATCTATAATAAGGAGTTACTAGCTATTATGCGCGTATTTAAGGAATAGTAATTTAAGTTATTAGGAACCTATTCGCCTATAAATGTGGTTACTAATTACTAAGCCCTTTAGTATTTTATAATAATAAAGCGCCTTAATTGCTAGTAGGCCTAATAGGCTAAGTTTTTTATAGAGTTTAACTTTAAGATCTGCTACTACCTAGGGACACAGGGTGCTAAGCTAGACGTATTAATAAAATAACTTAATAGTTTGCTAACTAGCAATAATAATAAATAGTAATGTTATTAAGAATAAGTACTGCTACGCCTAGAGCTATCTAAGGGCTCTTACTAGGTAGTTACTATAGCCCTTATGCTTACTAGATAATAGGCAACTAGCACTAAGTAACTTGCTATAATTATATATAGAATAAGTAAAGAGAACTTAGTTAGCAAAGCTATCTATAAAGATAGCTTATTCTTAGCTGCGTTGCTAGTTAACAAAGCTGCAACTAATAATAACGCTGTTCTGCTTACTAATAAAATAGCACCTATAACTAACGCTAACACTACTCTACCTATAAATAGAGACATAAAGACTATAGCTAATACAACCTCTATAAATAATAATATTAATACACCGATACTAAGCGACATCTTAATATTAACACCTAAACTCTATATAATTATTAAAGATGTCTAGGCTACGTATACTGCAGATAAAGATTTATAACTAATTCTTATAGTTATTAGATAAGGTTGCTACTGCTTACTAGATAAGCTACTTTGTAAAGATATAAGATTATAGATAGTAGACCTTAGTGTTATTTATAGTTTGCTCTATATTAAAGAAAAGATATATATATTCCTAATAATAAATATATATAAGCCTAAATTATATATAAAGCTTATAATAATATTACTACTAGATATATAGACTGTAAGAGAACCTATAGCTAAGCTAATAGATAGTACTACTAGCTAGAAATAATAGCTATAGTATTATAATACGTACGCTTTTATCTTACTAACGTAGTAAGTTATACTAAGAAGATAAGTATAGTTTATTGCAACCACTCCCTATACTAGAGTGCTATTAGTAGTCTATCTTAGTAGACTTTATTATTAGACTCCTACCCTATAAAGATAATAGCCGCATCTACACTAGTATTATAGTAGTAGTAGACTAGTTAATTAAGAAACAAAATTTATTACAATATAAGATATTATAGTAGAGTTAATAGTATAAGCATTTCTAAAGCACGTGTAGTAAGAGAAAGGTTATTTACTAAAAATAATTAGTAACTATAGTTATTAGTTTATATTACACTTCTAAAAGAGACTTTATTAACGCCTAGGTATACGCCCCTAATTATCTACTACACACTACCTAGAGATAGATGTATAGATAGAGATTGCTAACACATTCTTTAAGCAATACCTTTACTTGTATATTAATTATTAGTAAGATAACTAAGCTATTTTTTTACCTATAGTAAAGTTTATCGCAAATAGCTATATTAGTAAGTTAATAACTATTGCATCTTTTCTAGCAACTAAGGGCTATATACTAAGGGATAGCACTAAAATAAAAATAACGATAAACGCTAAGGTAGAACTAAAATAAGGTTTACCTATGCCTACTTACTTAGATTACGCCTACGCTAAATAAGTTTATTAATAAGCTTGCTTAACTCTGCAACTTCTTACGCACTAACCTATAATAGATATAGGCTAAGTAGGCTAAGTATACAGACGCCTTCTAGACACTATTTTCTTAATTTAATATTAGTAACTGCGTTATACTTAACGCATACAATCTTATTATAAAGCAACCTAGCTATAGCCTTACCTTTAAGAACTGTAGCCTATTTTATATTATACGCGCAATTAATAATAAGGTATATAAATTAGATTTGCTTATAGAGATAGGTTGTTTATATAATATATTTTGCCTATAACTGCTCTATCTTTATAATAGCTAGCTACTACCTAGATAGAATATTAATAAGGATATTCCCTACCTTAATAAGGCAACTAATAATAATCTAGACTATAATATAAAGGCAATCTTATCTAGTTGCCTAAATAAGCGGTATAAGGACCCCTATACTAGCAAAGGCCTATTACTATAATATAAGATTTTATAAGAAGGTTATAATAAACCTACTTAGGAATCTTACTACCTAGTAGTTAATACTACTAATAAGGTACGTAAGTTTTACAACTTAAACCTATATAAACCTACTATACACCTATATTTTATAGACTTTACTACCTACTAGAAAGTTATTGTTAAATATACGGGTATTCTAAATGAGTTAAGATGGAAAAGTGGTGGGTTGATTGATTAATTGTGTGTGTGTTTTGTCGGAGAAGCTCGGCTACCGCGAGAAGTAACTATCTAGTACTAAGCCGCACTAGTACTATTTAGAATAGTACAGAGGCAGTGTAAAACAGTAGTGCGCCAGCCTCCTCAGTGTATTTCACAGTGAAATCACTGTGATTTACACTAATTACCACTATAAGGGGCCATATAATCGTACACACCTACCCACTAGATTTTATAGTAACTGTCTATCTAATAGTTATATTAGCGCTTATTATTATAAAGTCTCTCTTATAGCTATAAATTATTAGATAGATAAGTATAGGTCTAAAGTTAATAAGAAAGGCATCCCCCTAAGAAAGTTAATGTACGACTTATAATAGACTCTTACTTAACACTACGTAATAACTTCTTTTATTATTTACTATAACTCCTAACTAATAGTTTCTTATCTAATATAAATAGTTTTAAATAATCTAGAATATAGCGCAACAGTGCTAAATAGAGTATAATAGCGCTAGATAGATAATATAGTGTTAGAAGCTACTACTTAAAGGGGGGAATAATATTATAGATTTAGCACTAGCCTTAGCGCTATTCTAATTAGGACTAGCGTAGATAGCTAGTGTAGATAGGTTACGCATATATATAGGATACCTATATACTTACTTATACGTAGTATTATAAGTATCTTATATTTAAATTTAACTACTTTTATCTTATCTGTAACTAGATGCGTAACAGGTAATTAGACCCTTAGCTATGCGCACGCGCTCTAGTAATATATAAGAAATACTCTCTTCTTCTCTAATAGTTGCCTACTACTACATTTTAGTCTATTCTCTAGCCTTACTAATAATATAATAGCAAAAAGCTATTATAATTATATATAAATATTGCTATATTATTGCTTAGGCCTCTATATAAAAGAGATAGCCTTATACTTAAGAATTTAAAGTTGTGTAAAAATAGTATATGTGGCGTTATATTAACTACCTAGGGGTAGTGCAATAAAGGCTTTTATCTCAAATAATATAATAAAAAAAGCAGAGCCCTCTACTTAGTAATTAAAAAGAGCGTAAAAAATAGTATATAGCCTAAACAAATTATTAGTTATAATCTTTAGAAGAGCGTAATTAATTTAGTCCTCTAGTAGGCCTATCTTAACTATATCTTATAGCAGGTAGGCTAGATAGCTAATATTGCCTAGCTAGTTATTTATACTAGTTTTAAATTCTCTAGTAGCTAACTAACCATAGGTACTAGACAACTTAATCTTAGAACGCTAGAAAGCTAGCTCGCCGTATATATTAAAAAGTTATATTTAAAAGACCTAGTATTATATATATTAAAAAAGAAGAATTTTTACATATTGTAGATATTATAAGAGGCAGACTTATATAATATATATATAGCAAACTATAGTTTTAACTTCGCGCTCTACTATAGCTCTCTAATAGTCTATTAGTTAAGAGATAATATGTAACTTAGTTATACTAGATAGCAGACTGTCTATTAACTACTATTAGTAATACTATTGTGTAGAACGCTAGTAATAAAATTATTATTATTTTATATATATTTTAGTGCTACTACTACTATATACTAGGTACTAGGTTATAGTGCCTTCTATTTTACTCCTCTCTATATATAGTGCAAACTTAACCTTAGTTAGAAATCTCTACACGACGAAGATCTTTAATATAGAAGACAGCATAGGGCATAGGCCTACGCTAACTACTATACTAACACTAACTAAGAAAAGCGCCTTTAAAAAGGTAAAAGGCGCAAATAGGAGAAAATAGAGTATAAAGGAAAGGTAATAGAATATGCTTAGTAGGAAGGCTAGTAAGTAAAAGAAAGGTAATAGGGCGTGCTTAGTAGAGAGGCCAGCAAGTACTGTTACATAGAGTACCCTAAGTAGTACTTTGCTAAGTTAGAACCTCTAGCTAAGATATAGTAATAGTAAAGTTATAGAGTTTTTTATAGAAACTAGTATTATTATTATTATTTTTTTTTAGCTTAGTCTTGCTACCTTATCTACTATATATAATAGGTTTGTCTCTTAGTAAGTATATAGTTTAAATTAGAAGTTAAGGGTTAAAATTATAAGCTATAAGCATAGTAGAGTATTATAGTTAGTTATAGTAGGTAGTTTTGTGCAAGACATAGCAACTATAGTCTACACACAACTATAAAATATAGAACCTATATAAGGTATTATAGAAGGAAAACGAGCTAGAATCTCTAATTTACTAAGCACATTAGATAAGATTGCTATATAAGAAAGGAAGCTAAAGGGCTAGACTATATATATACTTATAGAAAAGAGGTAGGGCTAAAATAGTACTACTTACATAATTATAGGCACGTAATTGCACCTAGTTAGAGCCTTATTTCTATAACACACCCCCTAGGTAGGCTGCGTAAGCAGCACGCCTACTTACGCAATTAGGCTTAGAATAATTCTACCTCTTATTAGCTTATAAATTAAAGTACCTAACTAAGCAACTAATTAGTTATAATAGCGTAATTTAAGCGTTTATAGTTATATAAGCCTATAATAGCCCTTTATTAATAATAAAACTCTACTTATCTGCTCTTTATCTCTTTACTTAGTTTCTCTAGTTAAGTTTTCTATAGAAGTAAGTTAATTATCCCTATCTCCTATTTCTTACTTTAATAATTATAGGCTGCTAACTAGTATACTTAAAACGCACTAATTAACACGTTCATAAAGTTTTAAATAAAGCTTATTTAAGAGAAATATAAGTAGAAGGCTAAAAAATTATAAGATTAGGTTAATTAACTCGCAACGCGCTGCTCTAATTACCTATTAAATAAGGCTCTTAGTAAAGTTACTTCTAATTCCCTAAATAAAAAGAGTATATAAAAGGAAGACAAGAATCTAGAAGTATAATTAATCCTAATTATCTAAGTATTCTAAGCCTATTAAGGACCCTTTCTAATCTTGTAAAAAGTCTCTATAATTAAAGAATACTAATTAGAATCCCCCTAAAGCTGCTTCTTTAAGCAGCTCTAAGTCTAAAAACAAGCCTAAAACTCCTAAAAATAAGAAGATTAAGAAATATAAGCTTAGTTTAGCCTCTAATTAATTATATAGCCCTAAGTATAGGTATCTATATATTATATACCTTAGATCTTATCTCTCTAGTAGCTTAGATAGTAGATATTTTAAGAATATATTAACTAAACGCTTAAACACTTAATATTATTATTACACGTCTAGATATATATATAAGCTATTATATAAAAATTTAATTATCTTTAGTAATCCTTCTTTACTAATGTTCTAAGGCCTAAGAAGGTTAAAAATAAAGCTATAAGTTTATTAGTTTATTTTTAGTATTAGGCAAATAATAATTTAGTATATAATTATGTGTATTTAGTTAATTATTTATTAATCTTTATAGTACTAATCTTCTTATATTAATTTTGTAAAGAGTTCTAAAGAACGTCTAAAAATATATACTTAAATAAGAAGAAGATAAAGGAAGGTAGTGCTCTATCTCCCACTCTGCTCTTAGATAAGGATAATAATTACTAGTCTTCTTTAGAAGATTATAGCGCTTTTATATAGGCTAAGGATATCCCTATAAGTCTAATTAGTTTTACTTAATTAAGTCCTACTAAATAAAGCCCTTCTAACCTATAATACAAATTATTCTACGTTAGTGCTTAGCTTAGTTATAGTTAACCTAGTTAGAGTCCTTAATATAGTGCTGCTTAGTTTAGTCTAGCTATATAGTAAGATTATATAAATACAAATTACCTAGTTAACTAACCTTTTAATTAGTCTAGCCCTAAGGTTATAATTAATAAGTAACTATCTACTTAGGTTTCTATTAGTAAAGATTTGTGTTGCCTACGCCTAATTGCTAAGGCTTATTTAGTAAGGGATTAGATTACTTACAGAACTAGTAACTTCTTAAAGTATAATATAGATACTTTTACTATAATTAAGCTTTACGCTACCTTAAATAGCGCTTAATCTACCTTACTTAGCCTTATATAGTGTGCTCCCCTAGAGGAGCTTATGATGCGTATTTTAAAACTTAACTAATTAATCTAGTATATTAGCTGCTTAGCTTAAGCAAGAATTAGGGATATTTTTAAGGTAGAAGATTATTAATCTAACTAAGTCTGTTGCTCTTCTACTAGAAGAAATTACTGCTAGTTAAAAGGATTAGGATTATTTAGTTAGTTCTAATTATAGTTTCTTGCCTAGCTGCTTCTTAAATATTAATCCTAAATAGCGGATACTAGTGCTCCCACTAACAGTCTTTAAGGATAACTTAAGTATTATGCTTTATCTAATTATTAGTAATAATTTTAGACTTAATTTTCTACTCCAAAGCTATAGAATCTAGTAGGGCTATTTAGATTGCATAGTATAAATTGTTAGAATTATAAGTATTAGCGCGCTTTATTACTTAGTAATTAATCTATTAGTTCTTTTAATTGCTCTGGAACTGCTAGTTTTACTTACTAGAGTAATAAATATAGCCCTTAAGCAACTTTTAAGTCTCCTTATCTCTACTATAAGAATCTTTCTAATATAGTACTAATTATTTAGACGCTTTAGCTACTAGCTCTAATCTAGCTAATAATCTATTTATAAATACTATACTATCTATTAAGCAGCCCTAATTATAGCCTATGCATACTAACTCTAATAATAACACTTATATATATCTGCTAAAAGACTCTTTTCTCTATATAGCAATAGAGAAGCT
This sequence comes from Laburnicola sp. JP-R-44, assembly GCA_009805535.1. NCBI lineage: Eukaryota > Fungi > Ascomycota > Dothideomycetes > Pleosporales > Didymosphaeriaceae > Laburnicola > Laburnicola sp. JP-R-44. Next base: position 953,510 of record SELF01000015.1, on the reverse strand, counting down.
GTTAGATCTAAAGAGTGCTCCCTACTAAATCTAGACTAATCTAAACTAGTATAGCCCTAAGCGTTATAAGGCTACTTATAATATTGTAGTAACTTATTAAACTACTATAATTAGAAACTAGTATAAGCTTCTTATTAAGTTGTTTAATCTTCTTTTAAAAAAGTAATTAGTTAGATTTTCTTAGATTATATATAATAGGAGTTAGTCTATATTTATCTAGTCTTATATTAGAATATTGTTTACCTAGGTCTACTAAAATAGGTAATAGCTTTATAGAGCTTAAATTTATAATTAGTTTATAACTTATACTTTCTTTGTAATAAGTCTACTTATATTCTTAAGATTTAGAAGCTTTTTAAAGTAAGCAAACTGCTATATAGTAAGCGCTTTTATAAGTCTATCTGCTAGCATATTGCTTATTATTAAGTAGATAACCTTAAATAATCCTTTTGCATATTCTTAACATAGCCACATATTCTAGATATTAATATAGCGCAGATAAGTGTTAATGCGCTTATTTTTCCTAATTACTAGTTTAATTATTTGTTATTTATTATAAAAATATTCTATACATATCCTAAATTAAGCTTAAGTTTCTTAAAGAACTACTTTAGTACTATTACTTCTTTGCTTATATACTTAAGTGTAAGTAGCTTAGCTTTAGTAGTAGAAGTTATAACTATACTCTAATAAGTAGCTTTTTAGAGTATTGCTCTACTATAGAGTATAACTATATATTTATAAGATAATCTCTAAGTTTCTAAATTATTTGCAAATAAAGCATTGTTGCAAATTATAAGATTTGGTCTATTATATTAGCTATACTAAATAGATTGCTAGTGCGTTTTCTAAAGATATATAATTACTTAGTTAACTATAGCAAAATATTATTTACTTAAATTTATTAGGAAGTGTAAGAGCTTTAAAATAGCAAATATAATATTAGGCCTAAGTATATAATTACTATATACAGTATTAATCTAATATATTCCTAGTAGCTTTTAATCTTTTGCTTAGTTGCTTTTCCTATAATCTTTATAAGCTTTTTTAATAATAAAGACATTATAGGAGAGCTTTTACTATCTTTAAGATTAAATTTCTTTATAATCTTATTAATATAAGTACTATAAATAAGTGTAATTGTTCTATTCTTACAATCTTACATTACTTAAATGCCTAGAAACTATTTAACTAGTCTATTGTTTTTAATCTTATATTTTGCTTTAATCTAGCTTTAGAGCTTTTATACCTCTACTTTATAAGCTTTATTAAAGATTAGAAGTATATTATTAATTTAGAAGAGTACTAAGGTTTTGCAATCTTTGCTTATAAATAAGTAAGATTCTTCTTTTAAGGTAGTAAGTTCTATAGATCTTAGCGATTCTAAGACCTTTTTATACTAGAGTAGTGACATGTCTCTTAATCTATATAGAGCTTAATTAAGAGATACGCACTTGCTATATTACTTAAACCTATTTAGAAGCTTATAGATAACTAGATTATTAACTATAATATAAGCGTTTAAGAATACTCCTACTATATTATATTAAATAATCTCTAGATTATATTCTATTATAATTACTATTATAGTTCTAAACAACTATGCTATAAGCGTTGCTGCATAGATTAACTATAGTAGTAGTCCTTATTTTTAAAAATTACCTTTTATAATACTTTAAGCCTTACACTTTAGAAAGTACCTATTCTAATTAAATTTATAGGTCTAAACCTACTTTAATAAGAGTAGTTATCTAGTAGTTTATACTTAATTAATTACTATTAGATTTCTTTCTTCTTAAGTATAGCAATTTTAATATAGAAGGCTTGCTTAAAGAGCTTTCTAAGTAGATAATTAGTAAGGTGTTTTTATAAGGTAGGCAGCTTTAATAGCTTATCTCTATATAAATAAGTAGAAGGTAATACCTTTAATATTTTGTTAAGCACTACTATAGTAACTACTCTAAATTTATTATAGTGTACTTTTAGTGCTTATTCTAGGCTTCCTATACTCCTAGGATATACGTGTATAGAAAATTATCTTAAAAATCTTTTATTATATCTAGTATTTAGTGTATATATGCCTAATCTACCCCCTAGCTAATTAGTAGTATTATTATATTAATTATAATTTTTTTATTTTTAAAGAGAGAGATAGATAGTTCTAAATACGCATAATTATATTATTACCTTAAAGTCTTTTACTTAATCTTATAAATACTTAATCTTACCTTTGCTTTTAGCTTACTAGTAAGTTATCTGCTTTCTTTAGCGCAGTTAAGCTCTTAGGGCTAGATTAAGAGGCAGCTATAAAGCTCTTAGACTTTATACTTTAGAGAGAATACTCTCTAGGACTTAATAGGCTAGCTTGCCTAGATTAGTATATATTCTAGTAGCTGTTAGTCTCCTTATAATTCCTTAACTAATTATACCCTAGATTGCCTAGCTCTAGTATCTACTTAGGGGTTGTAAGCCTTATATACTTACTTTAAACTATATAAATTCTTAGCTACTTACTAGCTAAGCTTGCTGCCTATATATTAGTTTTATTAGCTACTTAATTACTAGCCTAGTTAGCTATTAGATTTTTAGCTATTGCTAAATAGCACTATTCTCTATTTGCTTAGTATTTGCTTACTTATTTAATATAGTAAAAAGATTAAAGATACTTATAAACTCTTTTTTTAGATTATTAATCTCCCCCTTGTGTAGGACTTTAACAATTTTTACTACTTCTTTATAGGGTATGCCTTAATTAGCTTTGCCTTTATAGAATAATATCTTATTAAATATAATATTACGCATAGTAATTACCTAATTAAGTACTAGAATCTATATCCTATAGAGATTTAATACTCTATAACTAGTAAAGTATCTAATATAGCCCCTAGGATTTACTTTAAATTCTTATTTATCCTACTCTCTACTACTTAATTTCTTTTTAGAGGATATGTTTAGCAGCTTTAAGTATAAATTTTATTCTAGTTAGAGTAGAGATTAGCTGTTTGTACTTATATTTAAGCAAGCTTATACTAATAGATATACTACCTAAACTAATTTGTAAGTACTTTATTTAGTGCTTAAAAAGTATATAGAGCTATTAGGCTCTTATTATAGAGGTAAGCAACTATACTTATAATTTTAGACTATATTTTAGGTAGCAAATTTACGCTTTCCCTTATTTTATAGTCTTAGTAATAATCTTTTACTTTACTTACTTAGGTGCTCTATTTAGTTTATGTATATATAATAGAGTGTAACTAATCTTAATTTCTTATTTGTCTATGTAGTTCTTATAGGCTAATTGTCTCCTTTAGGGAAGAGTATTAGTATTATTATCTTAATAGATTATAATAATTCTAAGCTTATAATTATTTTCTACCTATTAGTTAAGCTTAGTTATTACTTACACAATCTCTAGTAGAGATGTTAATATAAGGTTATTGTTATGGATCTCTTTACTAAATTTTTTTTAATAATTAAGCTCTATAGCTCTCTAAGACGTCCTACTAAGAAGTTAAATAGATTCTAAGAAATGTGATAAAATAGTTATAGAGATTATTCTTTTAGGTGTTTAGAGATTACTCTTATTATATGCGTAATAGAATAGTGCTAATAGTTGTTTTTAGTGCTAAGGATACGTACATTTTACGCGTTCTAAACTAGAGCTTAAAGTGCTTATTAGCCTAAATAACCTAATTAAAGATGTTAGAGTTCCTTAGTATCTACTTATAAAAGATTATAGTATAATTGTCTAATTGCTATAGCTAAAGAGTAGTAGAAAAGAGGCTTATATTCAATAAAGGTAAAATTATAGATACTACTTAGTTCTACTAAGATAATATTCTAAGTAAGAGTTTCTATACGCAATAATCTATCTAAATCTAGGTATTAGATTCTTGCCTTCTTTAGATAAGCTTTAGAGATAATATTAATATAAAAACCTTTTATAACCTTAATATTCCTAAGTAAAAGATCTTTTATATACGTATTACGCTTACTAGTAAGTATATCTTTTATAAGTTAATCTCCTAGTTCTAAAATTAGAAGAGCCTAAGTTTTAGCTTTAATATTTTAGATTAAGCTTACTTTCTTAACTAAGCTAGGTGTTAAAAGTAATTAATTATTAATAAGATAAACTATAGCTTCTCTATTAAGAATAGTGCTTTATGCAAGTAGATAATTGCTAGAATATATTATTAAGTACACCCTTAAGCTCTCTTATAGCTACTTATTAAAAAGCTAATAGATTAATTAGAGTGTAAGCTATTAATCCTAAATAGGTAGGAGTAGTTAAGTTTCTTACTATAGGTGTAGACTTTTAGCCTTTTATTTTAATTCTACTATAAAGCTCCTTCTATTATAAAGATACTAAAAAATTATTAATACCCTTATATTCTTTCTTAGTAAGAGTAATTAGTAGCACTTCTTTAGGGTATTTGCTAGTAATAGCAGTTTAAAAGTGTTAGTAATTCAAATTATTCTACTTGTGCTCTCTAAGTCTATAAGGTCACTTATTAGCCTTCTTATAAGCTTTTTTATTTAAGCTGCTACTACTTTACTTCTTCTAATTATTATTATAACTAGTAATTATTGCAAATACACCTAATAACTTACTATTAGGTGCTTAAAGCTAGTACTCCTAAATAAGTATAAAGTAGACCTTCCTATTATCTATAAGATTTATTACCTTAATACTAAGCAAGGCGTCTTATATAAGACGCTAGTTTATTAATTAGGCCTATTCTAGTGTAAGCTTAACTACTAGCGTGTTTAAAAAGTTATATATAGCAAGCTTACCTACTATATTAAAATATACAGGGCTGAGTGCCCTTCTATAGTTACTTAGCCTACTGTCTTAGAGTTCTAGGTCTGTGCTCCTACTAAGCCAGGAGTATATATAAGTCTATAGCTAGAGTTACTATTAAACTCTATTAAATTTATAAGTTTACTTAGGTAATTCTAACCTCTTAGTCCAAAGCCCCTTATATTAAATTTAATTAACCTCTTATAATAGGGGAGCTCGCGAGATCTTTCCAATATGCTAAGAATAACCCTATAAACAAACACGTAGTTAAGTTAGACACTAAGACCTCTTAACCCTATAGAATAAGTATATAGTTAAGTTAGATATTAAGATTTCTTAACCCTATAAATAAATATATAGTTAAGCTAAATACTAAGATTCCTTAATCCTATAAACAAATACATAGTTAAGTTAGATATTAAGATTTCTTAACCCTATAAATAAATACGCAGTTATGTTAAATACTAAAATTTCTTAACTCTATAGAATAAATATAAGTATAGTAAAAGGAACACTAGGGTCTTTTATAAAAGGAAGAATATTCTTATCCTTTGCCCAGCATAATAAGTTACTAAACTTTAATAGTAAGAAGCTATAGAGATAGATATTACTACTAGCCTTACTAAGAAACTATATATAGGAGGTTATAATAAAATAAAGTGTATATAAAAGATTAAGCTAGTTTACTAGTATCTATAAAACTAAAAGTTAATAGGGCCCTAAGCACCTCTCTAAAGGAGGAAGAAGGCCTAAAAACACAAAAGGGGGCGCTTTCTAAGATATACTAACGCAAATTATAAGCTATTTTACTAGCTTAAAGCAATTCTAAATTATACTAGTAGCTTAACAAAATATTAGCAAATAGCTTTAGGCCTTACTAAGAGTAATTGCTAATTAACTTACCTAATTAAAGTACCGCGCTAACGTAGAGACTGTGCCCTTAGCCCCCTTTTAAATAATAGTAGTAACACTAGCGCCTAGTAAAGCGCTACTAGAGCGCTAGCGCCCCTAACTTCCTAACCTAGAGTTATTCTCTAAAAGCTATTAGGATTACTAATATTAGGAATATATAATAAAGGCTAAAATCTATAAAAATTACCCTCTTCTAAGGAACGCAGTTAATTATATTATAAGTAGACTAATAGGTAAGGTAGTAAATATTACACTAGCCTTTATAGAGAAAAAAACCTATTCTAAAAATAAATTCTAGAGTTTTTTAGATAGAAGCTTCTATAATAAGTTAGTAGAGAAGTAAGTATAGAATAGGCTATTCCTTAGCTAATAAGATAAAATCCTACTAACTACAGTACTAAGCCAAAAGTCTGTTCCCCGCAGGGGTAAGCGAGGTCCGCCATCATCACCACCCCGTCGCGCAGAGCGCTCCGGCACCCCCAATATCGCTCCCGGAGAGTTGATAATTGATATATAGATAATTATTTGATCAATATTTTGTTTGATACCCGCGCGCACGCCGGAGAGCAAGTAGGCGGCGCGGCATACTAAGTATAAGCTTGCGAATCAGCGAATCAGGGATCCTACGCCAGCAATCTTTCAACGCCGCGCAGAAGGTCTCAAAGTCCTCGTCGCCGTCGCTAAGGTCGCCTATATTGGGGTAACGCTTATGGAGTTCTCTCTTGAGGGGCCACCAGAGATGTTCGATGGGGTTGATGTCGGGGGAATAACGCGGCCACTTGATCGGTTGTATGCCGTGTTCCGCCAAAAAATCGAGCGACTGTCGCGCCCTATAGATGGGCGCGTTGTCGTGCATATAGATATCTCCTGCGTGATAATTACGGAGGAGTCCTTTGCGTAGAGCTTTAATATAACTCTATACGCTGTATCCTTTGCGACGAGCTGCTGGGTCCCTAGGCATGATCACTAAGGGACTCCGCTGAACCCCGCCCTCTCCAATTAAGCTAGATACTCGCCCACACTATTGCCGCGCGAGATCTTGATATATAACTGTCTCCTCGATTATCTTATGTCTCCATTTCTCGTGTGGGAGGCGAAAAACCCATGTAGATGTGCCGCTGGAGTGTCTTTGAATAGAGCACTCATCTGAGAACTGGAAGGGCTGTCCGCGCCAATCCTAATTGCGATATTCCCGTTCGAATTGACGCCTCTCCTGGGCCACCGCGCGAGTGATCTTGGGCTTCTGCGCTGCCCGGAAGTTGGTTAGGCTCTCTGCCTTTAATGCGCGCGATATGCAGTTGTTTGAGAGATGCGGCGGAGGGAGGCCTCGCGGAGGAGGGCTGGGTATTCGATCCTTGGGTTTTTTCGTGCCTCTTAATAGAGTACACGCTTGTTATGTGTATTAAGCGCCTGGGGACGCCCTGATCGAGGCCGCGATTGATTGTGGTGTTGTTCTCTATATCTCTGAAGTGTTTTGTTGATGCAGCGACGCGTACAGTTAAACTCCTCAGCTAACTCCCGCGATGACGCGCCCGCCTCACACTTCGCGATAATTAAATCCTCCTGTTGCTGGACAGATAATTCGGCATTGCGGCGACGATTTCCTGAAATTTCTACACCAAAAGAGCTTATATTGGTGGAGTAATGTAGTGTTGAAAATAGGGTGTTGGTGTTGGTGTACCCGCGTTAGCGTGTTGGGGGAACAGACTTTTGGCTTGGCACTGTAAGTTTAATGCTAACTTTACGCGCCTAGCTACTAAGGCTAATAAAGATAACTAAAAGAACTTAAAGAATATTTACTAGAAAGCCTTATATATAAACTTATAGAATCAGCTAATTATACTAGAAATTTCTAAAGACTAGGACCTTATAATACTTATAGATAGATTTAATATAGTCAAGAAAAATATTTGCTGTATAAAGATATTAAAGCCCTTTTATATAGTAGTCTTCTTCTTTACTAAGTTTACTAACGCTATAAATTAGAAATTTATATATTTTAGCACTATAATAACTACTCAAGTAAACTCTCTAAAGACTAAGAAGCACGCTAAATAGGTCTTTAAAAAAAAGTTAAAAAAGCGCTATAGAGAAAGAGTATACTTTTACTATAGTAAAAAAAAATATAGCGTCTAGAGTTATTACCTTTAAGCTACAATACTCCTAACGTAAGCTATGGCTAGTAAGGCCTAAAAGATAAATAGTAATAATAAGAATAGTAATATCTTAGTAGAGTTAGAAAACTAGCTTCTTTTCTAAAAGTTATTAGAAGGAGAAAATAAAGTAGGCTATAGAGGAACTAAAGAAGAAGTTTAATATATATAAAAAGATATAGCTAAATTTAATACTAATTACTATAAACACTCTTATAATAGTATTGCCTTTATATATATACTATACTTAAGTTAAGGTATTTAACTACTACCTTTATATCTAAAAAGTTTACTAGGAAAGCTAATCTATAATATTCGTTTAAATAATTCCTATTAAGTAATAGAATTTAGAGGAGTAACCTTCTTAGTTTATAAAGTTACTTATATAGAGATAGATATAAAGGAGTATATTAAAACAATATAGGCTTATATTAATAGAAAAGAGAAGGATTATAAATTAGTTCTTAAATTACTATAGTAGAAGCAGAATACTATATTAGCAGCTCTAGAGAAATAGTCTATATATATAGTGTCCTTCTATATAAGGATTAGAAATAAGTAGGGGAGATAAACTTCTACTTCTAGTTGAAAAGTCTCTGCTATATTATTTATAACCTTAAATAGGAATAATACAAAAGAAAAGAAGAGGCTAATAGTTTTTACTACCTCCCTTAAGAATATCTAAAAGGCCCTAGCCCTAAAGGCTAAGGTAGACCTAAGAAACTATCTCCCTAAGTAGCTCCTAGACTAAGTAGAAGTTTTCTTAAGAGACCAAGCTAATAAACTTCCCCTATTATAAGGCCCTAAGATTAATTACTTAATCCCCCTTATTAAAAAGAAAAAAGAGCTCTTAGAAATCCCCTTTAGCCCCTTTTATAGTATATAAAAGGAGGAATTACTAGTTCTCTCTAAGGAACTAATAATGTACCTTAACTATAGCTTTATTTAAGTAAGCAAGTCTAGCGCTATAGTACTAGTACTATTTATAAGAAATCTTAAAAAAGGTTTATAGTTTTATGTAGACTATAAGGTGTTAAATGCTCTATTAAAGAAGGACTGCTACCCCCTCTTTTTATTAGAGAGACGTTGTAGCTTCTTGCTAAGACTAAGTAGCTAATAAAGTTAGATATAATTTAGGCCTTTTATAAGTTAAGAATAGTAAAAAAGTAAAAAATAGAAAATAGCCTTCTAAATCTAGTTTAGGTTATATAAGTAGCTAGTAGTCCCCTTTAAACTAGCTAGTACACTAAGCACCTTTTAGAAATATATTAACTATATTCTAAGAAAGTACTTAGATAACTTCTACTTTACCTATATAAATAATATTTTTATATTTTCTAGTAAATCTTTAAGGGACTATTAGAATAAAGTATAATAAGTAGTAAAGAAGTTAGGTAAAGCAAGGCTATACTTACATATTAAAAAGTATAAGTTTATAGTTACTAAAACTAAGTATTTTAGATTTATTATAGAGTATAAAAAGGGAATTAGTATAGACCTAAAGAAAGTTAAAGCTATCTAAAATTATACTCCTCCTATAGATATAAAGAGTACTTAGAGTTTTTTAAGCTTTACTAACTTTTACTAAAGGTTTATAGAGAACTTCTTAAAAGTAGTATCTCTATTAATAAAGTTAACTAGAAAGGAAATTCCCTTCTTATAGGGGCAGAAATAATAGTAGGCTTTTAACTACCTAAAGAAAGTGTTCTATACTAAGCCTATGCTAGCCTACTTTAATACTAAGAAGAGAGAAGTATTAAAGGCTAACCTTTTAGGGCTAGGCCTCTAGAGCCTACTTTTTATAGTTTAACGTAGAGAAGGAGTTTTTAAGCTAATTGCCTACTTCTTTACTAAGTATACTTTTATAAAGGTAAACTATATAATCTATAATAAAGAAATACTTATAGTTATTAAAGTAACTAAGAAGTAGTATAATATACTTTAGGCTATTTTCTATACGCTTATATACACTAATTATAAAAACCTTATATACTTTATAAAGTCTAAAAAGTTAAATAAGAGGTATATATACTAGACTAATACTCTTAGTAAATATAATATAATATTCTAATATAAACTAGGAACTACTAATTTAAAGGTAAATACCCTTAAATAATAATAGTAGGATATACCTACTAACACTAAAAATAAACTAGATTAAGTCCTAAAAACATTTAACCTTTTAAGAAGGTTTCTTTAGAGAATAAAAATATTAGGCTTTAAATATCTATAGTCCTAGCAATATAAGCTCTACCTAAAAGGCTTAACCCCTTTAAAGAAGAAGGGAGCTAGGCTAAATATAAGAAATACTAGTCTTCTTCTCCTTACTTACTAGAAGAGTTTTCCTCTAGATTAGAAATGCACTCTTTAGCAAATCTAGACTTAAATAAACTATAGTTTTATAGCTTAGAGGAAAACCTTATATTAAAGAAAGTAAACAAGTGTATTCTTTACTATAGGCGCGCTTTTTTTTCTAAACCTAAAGATTGCTATATAAGAATGCGATATTAATAACGCTAGTTACCTCTAGTACTAAAAATAAAAATAGGTTCTAGACTAGAAACTCTTATAAATAATACTAGTTGCTGCAGTCTATAACTCCCCTATATTTAGGCACTAGAGAGAGAAAAATATAATAAAATATATAAAAATTAATATAATTAAATATACTTTTTTTTTAGAATATTAAACTTTATTAATATTATAAATAATAAATTATACTAAGAATAAAACTATATATATAAGAACTATAATAATATAAAAAGAACTAAGCTATAAAGAAATATAAAATAAAGGCTACTAAAATCCCTTTTTTTTAGATTAGATATAAAAGAAGATCTCTATAAACTTTATTACTAAGCTTCCTATAAGTAGGAGAAATATAAAAAATAATAGTAGTGTATAATAGGATAGGGAAAGGAATAGTTTTAGTCCCCCTACTAGACTTAAAGATAGAAATAGTAGTAAAGGCATTTCTCTATTATATTATAGCCTACTATTAGCTTTCTAACACTATAACCTCTAACTATAAAGGTTAATTTATAAGTAACTTTTAGAAATATCTATATAAAAGGATAAAGATTTAAAGAAGATTATCCTTCTCTAACCATCTAGAGACTAATAGCACTATAGAATATATAAGTTCTATAATTAAGGCATACCTTTACACCTTTATATAATAGAACTAGAAAAATTAGGCCCTATACTACTTTATAGCGCAAATAGCTATTAATAAGTAAGAAGCTACCTCTACTAGAGTAGCACTATTCTTTCTCTAGTATAGATATAATATAGACCTATTTAAGCTAAACGCAAAGATAGAAGCTATTAATTATTACTAGTAGGATTTATAGCTAGTAAAGTCTACTAAAGCTTTACTATAAAAGTTCTAAGAAGTTTATATATTTATCTAAGCTAAAATAGCTACGTTTTAATCAAAGTAGAAGCGGTAAGTAAACTAGCACTAAAGAGACGCTCCTATATATTAAAGAAAGAAGATAAAGTCTAGCTCTAGTATAGAAACTATCTATCTAACTTCTATCTTAATAAGAAGTTAAACTAAAAAAATACAAAGTTTATAGTTATATAAGCAGTAAACTTTTATAATATAGAACTAGATAATTTATCTAGAGTTTACCTAGTATTCTTAGTAAATTATCTATGCCTAGCTAGAGAAGACTCTCTCTCTAGCTAGGCTATAAATAATAGAAAACTAAAGGCTATTATTATTAAAGGAGAAGAGGAATAGGTTATAGAAGACATCTTAGCTAAGAACCCTACTTAAATGAACAAAAGGCTATAGAGATTACTATACTAAGTTAAGTAGCTAGATAATACTAACCTAAATTAAGAACCTACTATAAATCTCTTTACTATAAAGGCATTAAATTGCTAAGAAATATACACCTTTCTATTCTAAAATAATAATAGAAAGTTATCTATAAACCTCTATAGAAATCCTCTAAACTAATAAACACACTATAGCTCCTAGTATAGAAGTTGCATTCCTAATAAAAAACTTAGAAAGCCTCTACTAAAAGGAGGTTAGAATAAGCCTAGACCTCTAGCCCTCTCTACTAATTACTTTAGAATTAGTAGGGAACGTATAAGAAAGTACTATAAATTATTTAGAAGTGTTAGCTCTAGTATAAACTAGTAAAAGGAGAAAGAATTATTATTCTTATAATAAAATAATATAGATCCTAAATAATAGGAAGTAGGGTAATTAGGAAGAGGGGGGGTAGAGAGGACTATTTAAAGAAGAATATTATAAAGAAGGGAAAATAAATATAGCATAACTAAAAGAATTAAATTATTTTAGAAGCTAAGCTTATAGCTTAGCTATATCTATAAAGTTATAAAAAATTATATAAGAAAACACCTCTAGACCTTTATAAGGCTAGTTATAGAAATAAAAAATTCTAATATTTTAAAAGAATAGATAAAAACACTACTTCTTTCCTATAAACTCGCTCTTGCCTAGATTAGAATTAAGGTCTCTATTCTCTTAACCTTTTATAAAAAAAAATAGTTATTTAATTAAGACTAATAGTTGCAAAACCTAAAACCCTACTTAATACACTCTAAAAGAGCAGTAATTTTATATTCTTTTAATATTTTACTAGCGTAGAGATAGTCTTTATAATATTTAGAATAAGCTTAACTAGATTTTAATAGGGAGGCTCTAGAATAGGCGAAGTAAGAGTAGTAATTAACTATAGTATATTATTAGCTAAAGAAAACAAACTTTTAAATCCTAGGACTTATAGGAAGTTTATTAGAAAGAGCTTTAAGAATAGTGTAAGTATCCTACAAAACTATAAGAAGTTAATATAAAAGCTCTATATTCTATCTAAAATATCTAGTACTAGTATTATCTATAGTTTAGGGCTTAACTTAAGCACTCTAAATAGCAGAGCTATGCTAATAAATAAAGATATTAAGATAAGCTTATTAGAGATTAAAAAGGGGCTTACTAGTATAATTATTACTATAGAGAATATATTCTAAAATAAGATTAGTAAACTTAGTCTTAGCAAAATTCTCTTATAAGCTATTCTAAATCTAAAAATATAGATTAGTAAGGAAGAGGTTTGCTAAAAAAATTATCATACTTTGCCTAAACACTTGCTAGAGTAAATAATATAAGCCTTATAATTACGCCTCTTTCCTATAAGCCTCTATATATAGAAAATAAGCTACTTAAGGTAGCGCTAGTGGGTTTTCTTACAAATATAGGCAGCCTTAAAGACGCACTCCTTAGATATTGTATAAATAGCTTTAAGGGTTTTTTAATTATAGCTTAAGTCTTTAAAAAATTACTTAAAATTAGTAAAGAAAAATATAGAAGAACTAAGGAACTAACCCTATAATAATTCTTTATAGTTTTATTGCCCATAAACTTCTTAAAGTCCTTAGCACTATAGAAAATTAGAGTAGATAGCGAAGGCTTACTATTATAAGTAAAAGTGCTATAAGTTATAATCTTTATAGAAGAATACTAAGCTATAGTTAAGCTAGCCTTTATATGCTTACTTAAAGTTATAAAGGCTACTATATGGCGTTGCTTATTAGCTCTAACTATAATAGAGATTAATAATAAGAAAGATAGCAGAAATAGTATAAAAGTAGAAGTAGTAAATAGGATACAGCGCAATATTAATAAAGAGCGTTATAGATATAGTAATAGAGTAGAGAAAAAAAGTAAAACTAAAGTAAAGACCTTTTTATTTACCTTAGCTAGAGTAAACAACACTAGCGCAAATTCTTAGCTAAAATAGGTAGCTATACTATAAAAACCTAAGAGATATAAATATAAACACGTTAGATATAATAACTAAGTTGCCCTACTAAAAGTAGAAGAATAGGAGCCTAGTACTCTCTTTAGCTAAAGTACGCTTAGAACCTCTTAGAGGCTTAGAGCACTATTACTAGCACACGTAGTATTAGATTTGTCCTTAAGGCTTTAGGCGCGTAAAAGAAAAATTAGTGCTACTACTATAGGGAGTATAAAATATAACGCTAGGATTTTTTTAGGGGGGGAAGAGATATATAAGGGACTAAGTGCCCTTTTATAGTTACTTAGCCTACTGCCTTAAAGTTCTAGATCTATACTTCTACTAAGCTAGGAGTATATATAAGTCTATAGCTAGAGTTACTATTAAACTCTATTAAATTTATAAGTTTGCTTAGGCAACTCTAATCTCTTAGTCTAAAGCCCCTTATATAAAAACCTTAAAACTCTTAGCCTTATTAAAAAGGAGCTACTAATCTTAGTACTATACTATAGGTGTCTGCCTTTTATACTTAGTTTTCTTAAGGTATACTTAGTATTAAGTGCGTACTAGGTTCTTTATACTTTACTTTTATTAGAACTAGATCCTTCTAAAGTATCTTAATAAATGCTTATAGGAAGGTCTTTTTTTATTATTTATTACTATTATAGCTAGTGCTAGCAGATTTTAGAACACTATAGTATAAACCTATAAGGCGAGATTCTAGATTTTTTATTATTAATCTGCTAGTCTTATACTTCTACTTAATACTCTATAATCTAATATTATAGAGGTTAATTTTTCTCCCCTAGGGTTAATTCGTGATGTCACGTGATCCCGGGCCGGCTATTTAACCGACCATCGTATTACATAATTAATAATTTCTTTAATAATATATTTTGCTATAATAATAACAATAATAATTATAATAGTAACTAGTAGACTATTAATTAACTACTATTAATAATACTACTATAAAGAAAGTTAATAATAAATTATTATTATTTTATATATATTTTGTTACTACTACTATGTGCTAGATACTAGGATTTAGTGTCTTCTATATTTACTTCTCTCTATGTATAGTGCGGACTCGACCTTAGTTAGAATCTTTACATAATAAAGATCTTTAATAGAGTTTAATTTAATTATTATATATATAGTGTTGCTTATACTTACAGTCTTCTTTTAAAGCATAGGATAAGTTAGTTAGATTAGATCTTAATTAATAATCTTATTAGCGTTAGGATTAATAAGATACTAGATTCCTTTAGACTAAGTATAAAATTAAAGCTAGATAAGCTAGAAAGGCTAGCTTACTTAGTTAGTAAGAAGAACCTTTATAGTAGGAATTATAATATTAGTTATTTTAATTATAGGTAAGATTTAAGTGTAGGAGAGAATTAGAAATAATTAGTAAAGAGTAATTAAAGTGTGTAAATTAGAATTCTAATATATAAATTTATAGAGAGAGTTAGCCTATAATCTTAAAGCGCTAGACTTATAACTATAGAAGGAAAATAAGCTAGAATCTCTAGTTTAGTAAGCAAATTAGATAAGATTACTATATAAGAAAGGAAGCTAAAGGGCTAGACTATATATATATGCTTATAGAAAAGGAACAGGCTAAAATAGTACTGCTTACATAATTACGGGCACGTAATCGCACCTAGTTAGAGCCTTATTTCTATAATAGGTATAAAACTTTAAAGCTTTATATAATAATATTAGACTTCCTAGACTTCTACTAAAGTAGGTAAGACTTATTAGAATTACTATAAGGTCTTAAAACTTTTAACTACGCAAAGCCAGCGTGTCTAAGAACTAGGGGTTGCTGCTATACTACACTAAAGCAATTTACTAGAAATATGAGTTTTACTAACTTAACTTATAATTATATCTTAGGCTATAAGTTATTTACTATTACTATAAAGGTCTTGTGTATTTATTTGCTATTATTATAGAGGTCCTTTTAGGCTGGCAAATAGGTATAGGTTGGGTTAGGGTTAGGTTCCCTTACGTAAGACCCTAACTCTAATCCAATCTCTACCTATAGATTTTGCGCTAGTAATAGGTATAGGTTAGGTTAGGGTTATATAGACTAGATTATATTAGGTCTAACTAATTATATTTTTTATTAGCTATATGCAATTTTATAATAAATTACTATAAAAAATGCCCTTACTATTATTGTAGCAATTATTACGTTTACTTATTATAGTAAAAGTACAGCTTTAGTATTAAACATATATAGTAAACCTAACTAAGCGCCTTACTATTTACTTAGTATTTATATACTTCTTATAGTACCTATCTACTAGCTATATATTTCTTAGCCTATATAGTAACCTATTTTGTATAAATAGCGTTAATATTAGTATCTAGAGATATTAGTATTTATTTTATAGTAGGAGTAGAGTAGTATAAAGAAATAGCTTTAAATAGTCTAACTAGAAAAGCCTCTGTTACCTCCTAGAGAGCAGCTAGCGTAGTAGACTAGAAGTGCAGATCTTTATTATTATTATTTTACGCTATTTTCTTAAGAAGGCGGCAGAATAGCATTTTCCTAATAAGGGGCTTAATACTCTTTTAGTACTTTTTAATTTCCCTAAGCGTAATAGCTATATATTGCTAGAATATATCTATAATAAATAGCTATAATAATAATATACTATTTAGCTTCTAGTAGTGCTTTCTCTTTAGCATAGTAGGTAGTGATTTGCAAGGCGTCTTTTACGCAGCCTTAGTAGCTAGTAGCTTTTTTCTTTTTTACTTAAGATTTACTAGTAACTAGTTTAGAGTATTTAGCTAGTCTAGTGTGTGTGTTATTATTTTAGAAATTAAGGTTATATAGTAGTTAAGGGCTATAGAGTATTAAAAAAGTAGCTAGAAGGGTAGTAAGGTAAAGTAGCTAAGTAGGCGGTAAGGTACGTAAAGAAAACACGCTAGTGTTATTAGCGCCTTACTTATGCGTATAGGGCCCCTATAGTTGCTTTTTATATAATAATAATAATATTTTTGTTATTCCTATAATATTAAATATAGTTATTATATATTATTATTACACTCTATACTATAGCGTCTGTTAAGGAAGAGTCTCTTAATATCCTAAAGGGCCTCTTAAGTAGTAGCCTATAGATACTAGCAAATTTCGAGCGCAATAAGTAGAAGGGTCTTACTAAGGTACCTAGTAATTATAGCCTTTTATTATACTATATACTAATATAAATAGGGCTTTATATTTAGAAAGAAAGAGGTTAGTACTATCTTTTTATATTATAAATAAAGATAGCTCTTAGAAAATTTATTCTACTAACTATAAAGTGCTATTTTAAAGGTGCACTTAGTAATAGCGCCTATACTATTATATAATGGTCTTGTAATACACTCTATAGTAAAGAAAAAAAGGCACTAAACTTTAGTAAATTAGCTAGTTAAGGTATTTAATATTAGCTTAAGAAGAAGCTTTATAATAATAAGGACTACTAACTACTTTCTAAAGCGTAAAGCATTAATAGCTTAGGTAGAAAAAAGAAGAGCTTATATAGTCCTACTTTAAGAATTAAAAGCGTAGTATATTATTATATCCTATTATTATATATTAGTTAATTAATAAGAAGTAGGCAACTAATTAGAGGCAAAACTAATAGCTATATATATAAAAGTAGAATAAGATTAAGAAATAAAGTTAATCTAAGGGCCTACTAAGCAGCCCTAGCTAAGTGTAAAATTGCTACTATTAAGGAGAAAGGCCCTTCTACACTATAGAGTTATATAGGTAAATAAATCTTTAGTTATAGTAGTATATATAAAAAGCTCTTGCGCGATATATATAAGGCAGGCCTAAAAAAGCTTAAGGCTAATAGCTTTAAGAGTAAGGCTAATAAGAAAGAGTAAAAGGACTTTTGCAATAGTGTAGACAGTATAAGTCTAATTACTAAAGAGCTAGTAATAGTTACTAATAAGAAATAGTTATAAGTTTATTATATTTATTATATACACACTTTACACACTTTTGCTAATAATTATTAGTTGCTATAAGTCTAGTCCTTTTACTAACCTTATTAATTATAGTAAGGATAGTATACTTAATAATAATAAGGCATATATTAAGGAGAATAATAATAAAGAGTATAAAAAAGAAATTAAGAATAGTAAAGAGAAGCTTAAGGCTTATTTTTAGGAGCTGCTAGATAGGTATAACTTTAATATTATAGATAAGGATATAGACTTTAAGGGTTTCTTAGACTTTAGGAGCTTAGGTACTAAGGAGGGTTTAGATAATAAGGGGGGCTTAGGTGCTAAGGGGATTTTAGATAATAAGGGGATTTTAGATAATAAGGGGGGCTTAGGTGCTAAGGGGATTTGAGATAATAATTAGCGCATAGGATAAGATAAGTTAAAGTTATAGTTTTGCTATAGCTAATTATTATAGCTAATAATTATATACTAGTTACTAAGAATACTACCTATAGTAGTATAGTAATAAGCTAATTACTACTTATAACTAACTCTATAACAAAGGGCTATATACTAGTAGTTTAGATTTAAAACTAACTTATTATTAGTATACTATGCGCTACACACTATTTCTAGCTAACCTTAATATTAGTTAAATACTACTATTATTAATAGGCTCTACAGCTAGCTATACAGACATCGATATCTAATACTCTGCATTGGCAAGTGTGGAGGGTGTACGGGATAATCGTATAAGGAAAGGAAATAATATAATAGAACTAACTTAGTATTAATTACTTGTCTCTAGAGAGGGTGCGAATAGAAAGGAGAAGATTTTGCAGCGCACAGGCCGCAGCGCATAGGCATTACGTAATTTCCACATAATACTATCGTGCGGCAATATTAAAACCTTAACACCCTTAGGTGGCCTTGCCTGTACGGTGTACAGACACTAGCAACTTTTTGTTTTTTAAGGTTACTATTAGTGGTTCTCCCTTCCTCCGCACAAACTATCTACTTGCTAATATTTACCCTGTCTATTTATTATTCCCCTGTCTATACGTCTTCTACTCTAGCTAGTTTGCTCTAGTTAATAGAAAGATTCTATTAAGTAACTATTTGTTGTATTTTGCTGCTATTTATTAGAGGCGTAATTAGGCTTATTAGTAGTAGAGTAGCGGTCTGGCTAATAGCGGTTAAAGGATAAGATTACGCAGTTAACAACAAGATTGCGGCAACAATATATTGTTTATATAGAGTTCTTTTTGCTTAGTCTATTTCTTATATAATAGGTAGACCTATTTATCTTATTTATTTAGGTAGCGGTATTGGGCAATTGTGCAATATTTGATAAGGGGAAGACAAAACACAAATAAGGGGTAGGAATTAAGGCTCTAGACAGAAGGAAGAGACATATAAGGTGGGCTTTCCTCTCTTTATTCTTATGTCTTTATTCCCCACTTTAAATATCTCTCTATACGTAGCCTTTCTTTCTAGCTCTTTTCTCTTTTTGTTAAGCTAATTCCCTATTTTGTATAGTGCTAAACTATATCTCTTATTATATAATATCTTATCTCTGTATAATGCTAACTTAGTGTAGATAATGGCGCTTGTACTAGCGGGTCTTAACTAGCTAGGCCTCCTTAGATTTAATGCTACTATAGTGGCTCTTCTAGGCAGAAGAATGCGCATTACCCTCCTAACTAGTTCCTAGACAAACTATATATTTATCTAGGGCATTTCTATTAATGTAAGTTTCTTTATTCTTTGCTTTTTTATATAGATACTAACTGTAAAAAATAGGCTATAAAGTTTACGTGTCGCACATTTACCTTTATATAATATTTAATATTATTCTTGCAGCTAGTATAGACCTGCGTCTATAAGTTGCCAAGCTTATTTAGAGCGCAAGGGCTACTTCCGCGCGCGCTCCTTGTCTAGTTGTGTGGTGTCCTTAGGGGCACTGCGTGCGCTCACTGCTGTAGCGGTAACTCTGGCCCTAGGCCCTTTACTAAGTGTTGTATAGTATTAATCTTTAAGAATAAACTATTCTACACACTTCTTTAGCTCTGTCTTATAAATATGTTTGCTAGTTATGGGGGTAAAGATAGGTAGTAGTAGTTAGGTAGAATATATTTAATTATTATTATCCTTATTATCTTTACTCTGCTCTTCTTCTTTGTGTAAAGTAGGTTTCTTATTATTATATCCTTCTATGTTTTAAATATAGGACTAAATAGTAGTTTTATACAAAGGCGTTTTATTATTATAATCTTTATAGAAGATAATATACTACCTTGTTACGCAGGTACGCTTATTACGCGAATAGTTAGAAGACTAATAACCTTTTTTATAGTACACAAAACACTTCTTTAGTCTTATATAAATGTTATTTAATGAGAATTATAATAATAATAGTATAAAACGTCTATAAAATCCTTATTTATAAGAAACTAGTAATTTCTTTCTTTGTGTGTAAAAAGGTTATATTTGCGATTAGTGTAGTATGCATTAGCCTCTTATAGGTACTAATTAGACTAGTAGTTAATTGCAACTTAAATTAACGTATAGAGATTAGTAAATAGAGCATTATAGGTAGACTTAGAGGTAAATATAGTCTGCTCTAGCTCTACGTGTTTATAGTATCCTTATATAATAGTAGTATAAAGAGAAATTTCCCTAGTAAAGTCTACACTTAATACTCTTTGTGCAAGGGTAAGCCTATTAATTATTGCCTCTAGGACTTTGTATAGACTCTTATTAGGGTTCTTGCGCTGGCATTATGCGAAAGTTATTGTGGTCTAATCTGTCTAATACTAGTTATAGTTAATAGTATTATTAAAGTGGCTATTAAGTGCTTTGTATAAGCACTTCTATAATTGTCTAGGATAGATAGTATAGAGGTAATACTGTGCCGCATAGCTAGTAAGGATATCTAGAAAGATGTCTAGGTATTAATCCTTAGTAATATCTAGGCGTCTGTATAGATCTATAAAGATCCTAGTCTTGTCTGCTAAAATATTGTATAGAGCTCTAGTATAGTTATTATCCTTATTCTATGCCTTTTAAAATTAGATTATCTTATTAGCTAGAATTCTCTAAGGAGGTAGGTTATGCTTAGGCGAAAGTTTGTATGGGTTGGATTGTAGTATAGGCTTAGTCTATATAGATTAGTATAGTGCCTATAATTTATATTTAACTAGTGGTGGTTCTATTCTACACAGCGTTTAATAATTGCAAGTAGGTGGGAAGAATAGTAGTTAGGTACTATGTGCAAAGAGTAGTAGGTTATTTAGTTATTTATATAAATAAGATTGTTCTTAGTACTTATGCAAAGGTTCTCTTAAGATGTCTAAAAGGACCTGCAGTTGTGTAGGTGCCTATAGTAGCAGTGGCTTGCTCTGTTTAGGTTTGTGCGACAGCCTAACTAGCTTAGGTATCTTTAAGATTAGTCTTAGTGTTTGCGTACAAGGAGTTAAGTAGGCTGGTAAGAGTAGTAATATATAAGTAATATCTATATTATCTTAGGCTACTTTATATAGTTTGCTAGTACTTATAGCTCTAGCGCGTCTATTCTTAGTGTAATGCCCTTTTCTTCTAGGACTGTAATAAGCTCTCTCCTAAATGCATAGTTTAACTTTAAAAAATAGTGTGTTCTTCCTATCCTTTAAAGTCTTTCTAGAATAATTCTAAAGAAGCTGTCCCTTTTTAGTATAATATATAATAATTAGCAATAGTATATACTACGTACGATTGCATTTCTAATAGAGAGGGATTGTCTATTAGGCTAATCTTATCCTTTTAGTACTTAGATCTTGTTCTCTTGCGTAGTATTACCTCTAATATTTCTGTCCCTTTAGTATACTTATTATATAGTCTAGTATATTTAGGCACATTAGTGTTATCTTGTAAGGTAGAGGTAGTAAAGGTGAGAGCTTTGTGTAAAGTAGTAGTAGGGGTAGTTATTACATAACTAGTTTATTTAATAGGTTAGTTGTATAGAGGGTTACGCTTTATTAGAGTTTGTTATTATCTAACTATATATTTATATAGTTACTAGTAGTGTACTTAGTGCACTATCTCCTCTTAAATTTTATACAGTAGTAATATCTACTTACTAACTTAATAAAAGAGTTAATTTACTATTCTTATAGATAAGAATAGGTTTTATACGTCTTATATAATCGCTTTCTTTATTTTGTACAGTAGTAATAGTTACTTACTAACTCTATAAAGGTTTAATCTACTATTCTCTTACGTATAAAAGATAGGATATAATAAAACAAATTATATAGCTAATAACAACTTGTATAATTTGTCTTTACTCTTGCTAATTTGCAGTTAAGAGTTAGTTAACTTCTAATTAGTGTTAAATAGACTCTATAGCTAGCTATATAGATATTAATACCTAATACTCTATATTAGCAATTGTGAAGGATGTATGGGATAATTGTACAAGGAAAGAAAATAATATAATAGAACTAACTTAGTATTAATTGCTTGTCTCTAGAGAGGGTGCGGATGGAAAGGAGAAGATCCTGCGGCGTACGGGCCGCGGCGCACAGGCATCACGTGATCCCCACGTGATGCCATCGTGCGGTAATATTGAAACCTCAATACCCTTATGTGCCCTTGCCCGTACGATATACGGACACCTATAGTTAATATTATTAAATTTAGTTTATTCTATTCTTTTCTTTTTCTTAAACTACTATGCTCTTAAATAACTATTTAACTAGTTATTATATCTTTTTATTATACTAATATTCTTAAGTGCTATATTATGTGCTATACCTATTCTAGGAATTAATATACAGCCCTATATTAATAAACAAGTTGCCCTACTACTAGATACTCTTCTTAGATATAGAATTCTAGCCCTACAGGCTAATAGGTTAGGAAATAGGATAATTTATCTTATTTAATGTCTCCCTTTATACATTTAAAAGTTAGAAATAAAGAAAAAGATATTCGCTCTATAGGACGCGTAGTAGTCTAATACTTAATAGGCTAAAGACAAACAAACCTATAACCTATACTAGAACTCTTACTTTTATATAGGTATTATCTAAACTATATTCTAAAAGGACGTAAAGTACCCCTCTAGTTATCTATATATATTCTATCTTAACTATAGCTATACACTATAATACTTAAGCGTTAACTCTACTAGTACCTAGCTAATTAGTACTAAGCACCTTATTAACTATATAAGATTCTAAGTATATATATAGCAGGAAAAGTCTATTTATAAAAGGACTTTTACTCCTTAGTATAAAAAAAGTAGATAGCTATTTTATATATTCTATATACTCTTTATAGGCATTTAAAACTAAACTTATATAGATAATAATTAATAATAACTAGTCCTTCTAAATAGTAAAGTAACTATCCTTTTAACACTTTCTCTATTTTCTTAGGCCTAACGCTGTAATAACTAGCTAGTATAGGTTTCGCTAGATATTCCTAAATAAATTTAATGCTATTAAGGCAGCTATCCTTAGTAATATTAGTAGGATAACTAAACTCTCTATTTTGTTTAACGCGTAGTCTATGGCCAATTACCTTAGCTTCCTAGCTATTAATAGTTACTATATTAATAATACTTAGCAGCTTAAAAAGAAGCTACTTAACTTTATACAAATGCGTGGCAGCTATACTAGAGTATTAATAGTATTAGAGGTACTATAGATCCTTAAAAATATAGAAACTACGTAGAAGCTTCTAGCAATTATATATAATAATGCTAGTAATTATAGCACCCTAGCTTAGAGTGTCTAGTATAAACTATTAGAGAAGAATATTACCTAAAACTAAAAAGAGATTATAATCCTATATCTTACTTATATTATTAACCTTATAGTTTAAGATATTATCTATTATCTTAAGTTATTAGCGCCTATTAATTTTAACTTTAGAGAGACGCTATAGCGGCAATATATAAATAAAATCTAGGCGCAGATATTTGTCCTAAATTCCCTTCGCAAGGTACGTTAGCTATTATTATAAAAAGTTATTATAGAAAGGTATTACAGAAAGTTATTATAGAAGTTATTATAGAAAGTTATTATAAAAAGTTATTATAGACTAACTAGCACGTAGCTCTATGCTATTTATATTACAATTAACTAGTTACTATAGTAATTTAAGCAATTTCTTATAATATAGAGTAATATACTGCTAAAGAAGTAATTGTCTATAATTTAAAATATTTAAATAAGATAGAACTCTACGCATAATATATACAAGCGCACACTAAAACTTTAGGCAAATATTAATATATAAGTAGAGAAGAAGATTGCAATAAAGATAACTAAAAGATTAAACACTTCTACTTATAGTAACACTATAGAGGTAGACTTTAAAAACTTTAAGAAGCTTTAACTATTTGCCCTAAAATAGTTATATTTTAAGTTAATTACCTTTATACTCTAAAAGTTTAAGGAGGCTATAAACTTCCTAAGTAAGAACTAGAAACTCTAGGTTCTATATATCTAGCTTATATATAACTAACTCTTTAATTTCCTAAATAAGATAAATAATAAGCTTATTAAAAAGTTAAATAATATTAGATAGCTAGAAGCTATATAGGCTATAGCTAAAATAGAATAAAAGAAGTTACGCAAGTATTACTTAAGAATAGGTAAAAAGAAGGGTTTTTTATTTAACTATATCATAATATTAAATTCTTTACAAAAGCTTATAGCGTATAAAGTATTATAATTATAGTTATTTATTATAGTTATATACTAATAGTTAAATATAACAAAATATAGGAGACCTAGAATAAGTATATATATTACTAATAGTTTCTAGAGTACCTTAATTACTATAACAGCCTAATAGCTAGGGACCCTACTTTAGTCTTAAATACTAACTTAAGATAGTTATAAGGTAATAAATAGTTTTAAAGGCCTCCTTTGCTATCTAGTTTATAGTCTAGTAGCCTTTCTACTACTCTAGCCAAAGTTTAGCTACGCTAGATATTAATTATAACTTAGGCCTAACTTAAATAGAAGGAGAAATATATCTAAGTACTTTTATAGTTAAAAAGAGTAATAGATTTAATATGCTAGCGTAGTAGAAAGTTTATTAAATATTTTACCCCTAACTTGTATAGGTTATAAAGATTATTCTAGTAGTATAAATTTTATAGGTAGGTGCTAAGCACGTCTTTAACACTAGTAGAGATATAATTAGAAATTAAAGGCATAATTCTACTACTTAAGTAATTTAAAAGGTTATAATAGTTAAGTTTATAATAGCTAATAAGCAATCTATAAAGTTATTAGATCCTATTATAGGGGAGAATAATTTAGGGGATATAGCGCTATTAAATAAGGGGGATAATTTATATAAGCTACTAGCTAATAAGGAGACTATTAAAACTATAAAAGGTTCTAAGGTTTTAGATAGTAAGCTACTAACTCTTTTTGCTAGGGGCAGCTACTATAAAAGTAGTTAAGGCCTTAGCGCTACTATAGTATTAGCGATAATAAGATATAATAAATATATATATTAATAGCAAAATAGCATTAATTTTACTTTTACTTAGATCTCTTTTCTTATACACCTTTAAAAAGTAACTAAAATTACTAATTTTATTACTATTAATTTTATATAACATAAGTTACGCAACTCTAATAGGTACCTTAATCTAACCTATACTTAGAAGTCTATGCAACTTAATCTAACCTATACCTAGGGTCTGTATAACCTAACTTAACCTATACCTAGGGTCTATGCGACTCTAACCCAACCTATACCTAGGGTCTATGCAACCCCAACCTAACCCTATACCTAAGCTGGATACCCCAAACCTATTTACTAGCCTAGGTCTTTTTACTATTCTTATAAACGTCTTATATATTTATCTGCTATTATTATAGAGGTCTTGTATATCTGTTTATTATTATTATAGAGGTCCTATATATTATAAATAATAGAGAAGATGTTATAGTTAGAAATATTACTATTATTAGATCTGGGTAATAATATTAACATTGTTATATCTTTTATTAGTAAGGTGAATAGGATTATAATAATTTATAATAACTTATAATAAGTTTAATAATTATAACTATAGGTAACTTATCTAAGTAAGCTAGACTTATAGTTGTTTATAATAACTAAATTTGCTTATTATTAAGCTATTCTTATAATTACTATAATAGTTACTATATATAAAGCTTACTACTTATAGGTTATTCTCCTAGGGACTGTCTATATAATAATACTAGGGGGCTAATATATTATAAGACGTAACCTACGTACTACTATAAAATAAATAGCAGCTATCTATTATTTTCTACTATACCTATTATTAATAGGTAACCTATAAGTAAGTGTTATTATTGCTATTAGTTATATTAGTAACGCTCTAAAAAAATATCTATACTTCTAATATATAGTGTATTTAAAAACGCAGAGGGCCCGCCTACTATATTAGTTAATAGGTATTATTATTAATAATGCCCTATAGGCAGACTAAATTTTAGATAGTTAAACTATAGTATAAAAGGGCACTATAGGAGTTACTACGCTATATATAAGATAATAGTAAATATTAGAATCTAAATATAAAATAGTAGTAATACATATAGAAGGTAGGTACGTAGGCAGACTATATATATAGCCTTGCTTAGAACTTTACTTATTACTACGCTAGTTCTAAAAGAGTAATATAATATAAGCGAGGGAGTCGCACCTTAGATTAGTAATAATAAGTATTAAAGGGGTATGTGGCATTATTTTATCTACCTAGAGGTAGGACGACAAAGGCTTTTATATTAAATAACATAACAAAAAAAGCAGAGCCCCCTGCTTAGTAATTACAAAGAGTGTAAAAAGGGGATATTAAATATATAAAAACGTAGTATTAGTTTTAAAAATTATTTTTTATTAATACTAGTACTATATAGTATATATACTATTTAAGGTTATTATATTTTATATTATATACTATAATAGCTAAGTAGGAGACTCTGCTTTATTATTATGTTATTTAAGATAAAAGCCTTTGTTGTTCTACCCCTAGATAGTTAGTTTAACACACATATATTATAATATATGTGACGTTAATTAAATATACCTAGAAGTAAAATAATAAAGGCTTTTATCTTAAATAGTATAATAAACAAAGCAGAGTCCCCTACTTAGTAATTAAAAAGAGCGTAAAAAAGGTAATTATAAAAAAAGCTCGTTTAAACTTACTAAGTAATTCTTAGCGCAAAGGCTCTTATAAGCAAAATTTTTATAAAGAGGCCACTTAGAACTTTAGTAGGGGAGAAATAAAACTTTAGCGCTGCCACGCTGCAATTATCCTCTCTCCTTCTCTACTATCCTAATTATCGCAAATAATACAAGTTAATATATTAATTAGTATATACTATTTCTTATAAGTAAGATTAGAGTAATATATACTAGATATACTATTACTCTATTACTATATTAAGGTTATTTATAACAAATCTTCTACTATCTCTCTATACCTACACCCTACTATCTATTTAGGCATTAATATTATTTTTAACAAGTACTTACTATTTCTAAAAAGTATATACTAAAGATTTATACTACTACTATTAAAGTAGCTATTAAAGTAACTATATTAGAGTTCTATTTTATTATAAGCTTGTCTAGCGTAATAAATAGGTATACTTAACTATTTATAAGGCTAGTAACTAGTCTAGTTTTATAAAAATAGCAAGACTATATTCCTACTCTAGTAGACGCAATTACTTCTTATTAGTACTAGAATCCTCTAGTAGGGGACGCAAAAGAAGAATAATAAGATTATTATTAATAAGCTCTAGTGTAGCAAAAGTATTATATAAATCTATAAGATTCTTCTAGTTATTATTACTATTATTACTATTAAGTTAGCTAATTTAAGTAAGTACACTATATAGTAGCGCAAGCGTAAATAACTAATAATAGTAGTAGTAATAAGCTAGGTATACTATATATAGTGTAAGTAGACTTTATATTAGAACTAAGAGCTTATAAGTATTAGGGGGTATAAGTAAGCTTAAACTATTATTACGTTATTAAGGTGTTTAAGGTTAGTTTTTAATTAGAATTAGGTGCTGTACATAGTAGTATATAATAACCTTCTATTTTAATCTACTTTAACTTAAACTAAAAAAAGGTTAAAAAAGGTATTTAGTAAGCCAATAGTTATATTATATATTATTTATTTTTTAAAATTACTAGCTTTAAAGCTAAATTATAAGCAAACTACGTCGGCTTACCAGATATCTTTTTTAACCCTTTTCTTTAGTTTTAAGATTAAAATAGATTAAGATAGAAGGTTATATATACTATATATAGCACCTAATTCTATTTAAAGACTAACCTTAAACACCTTAATAACTCTACACCCTATAAGCTTCTAGTCCTAACTAACGTAAAGTTCACTTATAGTGTACATAATATACCTAGCTTATTACTATTACTATTATTAGTTATTCGCGCTCGCCGCTATATAGCGTACTCGCTTAAATAAGCTAACTTAATAGTAATAATAGTAATAATAGCTAGAAGGATCTTATAAATCTATATAACACTTTTATTACACTAGAGCTTATTAATAAATACTTTATTCTTTACCTTTTATCTTCTCTTTTAGATTTAGTTACTAATAAAAAGTAATTATATCTACTAGAGTAGGAATTTAATCTTATAGTCCTTTATAAACTAGATAAGCTACTAACCTAACTAGTATATTAGAACTACCTTATAGATAATTAAGTATACCTACCCCTTACGCTAGATAAGTATTTAATAGACAGAATAGAATTCTAGTATAGCTACTTTAATAATAGTATTATAAATCTTTAGCGTGTGCTCTTCTATAATAGTAAGTATATTAGTATTAAATAATTTAAGGTTAATACTTAAGTAAATAGTAGAGCGTAGAGAGATAGAGATAGCAATAAAAGCTTTATTAAGAATAACCTTAATATAGTAATAAAGTAATAGTGTATCTAGTATATATTATTCTTATCCACTTATAAAGTAGTATAACGTGTTTACAAGCGAGCCGCGCGTACAAGTGAGCCGCGCGCCCCACCAAGTCTCTCAGCCTTTTGCAGGCTGTATATCAACAAACGCATCAAAATTCTATTAATATAATAGCTATCCTAAATCAAGCAGTATCTATAGA
The DNA here is from genome assembly GCA_009805535.1 of Laburnicola sp. JP-R-44. Taxonomy (NCBI): domain Eukaryota; kingdom Fungi; phylum Ascomycota; class Dothideomycetes; order Pleosporales; family Didymosphaeriaceae; genus Laburnicola; species Laburnicola sp. JP-R-44. The sequence continues at coordinate 924,740 of SELF01000015.1, read as the reverse complement.
AGCTTTCTTGCACGTACGTGAGTTGTGCCCAGGCTCCCTGCAGCGCGTGCAGCGCGCTGAAGCCTGCCGGCTCGCACCTGACCGCGCCTGGCTATACCGCGTTTTTCTCCCTCTAGTTGCTGCTCAATAGCCTTCTGAGCAATAATATCCTCTCCCTCTGCCTTTGATAGGGTGCCTCGCTTCTGGATCCGCTTCTTTTTGCGCTGTTTACGCGTTGTGGCTGCCTTATTTGCCCTCTGTAGACTAGCTATCTCATCGCGCATAAGCACTATTGAATGCGCTATTCTCTCAGCCCCTCTTGTAAGCCGATCAAGCGACTGGATAACTGATGTAGGAGAGGATCCTTAATGCCTTTGGATCCGCTCACGAACTAGAGTTGACTGAGCGCCTAGCTCGCGCGCGTTGCTTGGTGTTGCAGACTCCCATAGGGCCTCTGGTAGGGCTGCTGGCGACGGCGTACGAAGCTTCACATCAAGCTTTAATATCACCACCGCCTCTGGATCGTGTGGGACTAGCCCAGCGCCTTGAAAGCTTGCGCAGATATTCTCCTTTATAATTGACTGGTCGTAGGCGGCGCGGAAGGCTGGTAGGAACTCAAGCTTGGTGATATGGTTGATGTGGTCGCGTATCAGGCCCTCGACCTGGCGCCCGTACGCCCGCTTCAACGGCGAGAAACAGCCAACGTCAAGCGGGCTGCAGAAGGTGTGACGAATGTGGCGGCATACAGAGAGTGTAGATCTTATTCTCCTTGCAGATCTCCTGGAATTCGAGCGAGTTGTGACTCTCATGGCCGTCAAGTATCAGTAGCTGACGCGCGCGCCCACTCTACGCTCTACTGTATGCTTAATAAAATGCCGTAGCCAGGCAACACCAAGCTCGTTCGTAGTCCAGCCATTGTCGCTAAGACCAATAGCCCAGTCACCTGGTATATCGTCGCCCCTCGTACCAGGCAGAGAGGTGGTACTGGCCAGCGAAGATGATAAAGGGCGGGATTGCCCACCCAGTAGCGTTGATTCCGTGGATCGCCGTCACCCACTCACGATTGCCTGGCTGGATCGCTTTTGGCCGGCCACGCCTCTCTGAGCCAGTAACGACTAGCTGGGAGGATATTTTACCCATTAGAAAGCCAGTCTCGTCGAAGTTGAAGGTATCCTCGTCGCAGATACCGTAGGTGGCCTTTGTACGTGCTACTAGCTCAAACCAGGCCTGTATAACCGTCGGGTCCTCGCAGAGGGCTCGCTGTCGATCGTAGGGTCGATTAAATCGCGTTGTGAGGCTGTCTGTTCGCTTGACAAAGTTCCTAGGCCACTGCTGGCCAACGTGGCCTGCGCTGCGCTCAGTGAGCAGCTTATTCGCCATATCTCGTACAGCACCTAGAGTGGGCGCAAAGCCTCGCGAATCTAGGTCAAGTATATGCTCAACAACAATCACCTCCTCTTCAAGCTTGGTAAGCTTCTTTGATTTGGGCTCAGAGTCGCGTCGCGCAGCGATTCCTGCGCGTCGGCCGCGAAGTGTTGTTTTCAGGGACGCAAAACGTTGCGGCGCAGCGCGTTTTATACTTCGTATTTAACTAGAATTAATAGCTGAAAGAGCTAGGTAGATATTTGCTTCTTTATAGCGCAATTGAGCAGACAATATAGTTGAGCTATTGTAGTTTGTATGAGACGCGTTGTAGAAAGTTGGTGGGGGGGCGCGCGGCTCACTTGTACGCGCGGCTCGCTTGTAAACACGTTATACCTATTAATATATTAACTTATATTATTTGTAATAATTAGAATAGTAGAGGAGTAGAGAGAATAACTATAGCGTAGCTGCGCTAAAGTTGTATTCCTCCCCTACTAAAGTTCTAAGTAGCCTCTTTGTAAAAATTTTGCTTATAGAAGTAGCCCTATACTAAAACTACTAAGCTCGCTTAGCAGTTTAAACGCGCTTTTTTTATAATTATATTACCTTTTTTACGCTCTTTTTAATTACTAAGTAGGGGGCTCTGCTTTTTTTGTTATATTATTTAAGATAAAAGTCTTTATTGTTCTACCTCTAGGTAGTTAATTTAATAACACATGAGCTAACTATAATAGTTATTACTAAAGTTCTAATATATAAAAATTTTAGTTTTTTCTCTATATTATAAAAATATAATTTTTATTACATTCTATTATTTTACTTATAAGTAAAATAAGCGTTACTTAGTTAACTTATTTTTTACTTGCTTACCTATTACTCACTTATTCGCTTAGCGATCGCTCATCTTACTCATCCCCCATCACTGTTTGTCTGGTTGCTGCGGTGATATGAGAGACTAGCCGCTTTTAGTCTAGCTCTGGACGCTAGCCATGTGGACGATGCGGGTCGCGCCTTCTTGCGATGCTTCAGCTTCCTCTTTTCCCCATCATCGCAAAGCAACAGCTCGCCAACGTCTCGATTACACCAGCTTTCCTCGCTACCAACGCTTCAATTCCAAACAGCTACTACCCAGACCACCCAATTAACATGTCTGCCCAACCCGAGGACCACCAGATGGAGGGTGTCGAGAGCCCCGCCCAGGTCGCCGACAAGGGCAAGGGCAAGGCGCCGGAGGCCATGGAGGAATCTGCAGATGACGACTCGAGCGATGAATCTGGCGCCGAGGATCAGGTACGCTTCAATGCCGCTTGTAGGCTGTAGGCGCAAACTTGCTAATTCTGATCAAATAGGCTCCCGAGGGTACGATTCTCCTGCGTCTACGCGCACGCGCGACGGCTCGCTTTCGAAACTGACACTGACTGATACAGAGCCCGAGGACGAAGACACCATGGCCGAGATCGATCCCCAGAACATCGTCGGAAGCCGCACCCGCGGTAAGAACATCGACTTCGCCAAGGCTGCGCAGGAGCTCGGCGAGGGTCAAGACGATGAGGACGAGGACGATGATGACTTCAACGACGCCGATGAGCAGATGAAGGACTAAGGGCGTGCAACCCTCGTCGTTCCTCTGGTAAGACTTGCTCCACTGCGCCCTCCCCCGCCCGCCCCCCTCGCGCATTGACAGTCTCGCAGCCTTTCTTCAACGCGCTCATGAGCATTGCACGCCCATGATTTGGGGTTTTCCCAAGGGGCCGGTACAAAATTTCGGCATTGGTTAACAGGCAGGCTCGTTTGAAAATGGAGTCTTGGCGTGGTTTCTGGATGCTGGAGGCAAAGGTGTTGAGCGCGCACGGGTGGCACATATAGCATGGATACATCTCATGGTTTAGCGGATCTCATGAATGCTATACCGATACTCACTTCTTTGCTCCCTTGTTCCGCATGAGTGGTGGTCCAACGCGTGTTGTTGAGCTTGCTGCCACAGGTGAGATTCAGGTGGTACCATGTGCACACCACGCAGACGGTTCTCTATCCTCTGGCGCCGGCATGAGTTTACTTTGAAATTAGCAAGCACTTGCCACGCCAAGTGCCCGCATGGCCGAACAACACACGACTCTCAAATGCTCTTGGCTCAGGGCAATATCATAGATTGCGTAGGCGGCACCAAGTCTTGGGAACTGCACCAGGTCGCTCCTACCGTTCGGAGTAATACAAGCGCCCCACGAATCCATGCTCCCAAACTGCAGGTATGCACCTTCTAGTAACTGACGGGAAGGCCTGTTTGCTGTTCACATTACATGCCTCTTCTGCAATCTGCAACCACATGTCGTTGCTTTTAGGCTGGCTGTGCGGTCAGCTTACATTTTGATTCGCTCGTTAATCCTTCAAGATACCCGCCTAATTGGTAGGCAAAGTCGATCCATGACATGGAGATAAACAGGCGCCCGTGTCCGTCGGCCAAAAAACATGCCTCTGCAATGGCGATGACTTGGAAACATATCTACTAAGCCAAAGCCATTCCTTGCGGTCCGGAACCCCGCGGAGGCCATGGGTAAGCCTATCGCCTCTGCACCTTATGCAAGCAGAAATCGACGCAACACGCAAAAAGGAAAGTGCAGAAGACTGTGTCACGCGGACAGCGACCCTCAAACGGCCGATCCTGACGCAGAGACGTCTCCGTCCGGCGAGATCACCCCCATGGCACGGCTGGGTACCCTCCAGTCGAGCGTCTTTCCGTCGTGAGAATCACAGCAGCCCCTCCCCGGAAGAATATCGTCTTCCCGTTTCGTCTCCAAGTCCCCCGGCCGGGAAGATATTAGTAGGTAATAAGGCATGTCGACTGGCTTGATTGACAGACACGTTGCCTGCCGAAGGACAGCAAATGGGTCTGTCGCGAGAAGTATACGGGTGGCTAGCCTCTGTTGCCCATGCTGGAGTGCTCATGCTCAAATGAAGGCGGAGGCGATATCGGCGAGTTGGATACGTGCAGCAGCAACGAGCCCTGGAGGGCCCGCGTTCTCGTGACTCATGGAAATATTAGCCTTGGGCAGGCGAGAACCCTCTCCGGCCTTGTATGCGTGCGTGAAGCGTACCCCAATTCCCACGCGGCCATCCCGGTCTGACCCGAGCTGGAGAAATTTGACACCTTCGCGTGACGTTAGCTTGGCCGCGAGACCTGCCACTGGCGACTGTAGCCACGGACATGCGTGGAGGCGGGAACCCCACTCTTTGTGCGCATCTTTCCAGCACGTAAAAAAGGACCGGCGGGCTCCGCGCTGCGACAATGGCTATTATCGACGGCGGAACGAGAGGAATGACTCCCTCCCGGTCTATCAGATCGGATCCTGTCCGCGCTGGGTGCATACAGGCCAGATAAGACCCGCACCAGAGAATGACTACGTGGAATTACGGCGAAGAAGCATGGCGGCGCTGCGCTAGGCGGACGAGAGCCAATGTGCGCCGGCGGAATGGTCAGTCGGCCTGGGCAATTGTCGGTTTGCCGCGTGGGCTGGCCGCTGCAGCGGCAATCGGCCGGTGGAGCTTGGGGAGCGGCAGGCACATGCAGGATGCAATCATGGAGCAGCAAAGCGAGATCGGAGCGAATCGCAGGCCCGCCGCCCTGGCGTTACTATCGCCGCTTACGGTAGTCCAGCCTGGCAGAAGTTCGTGGGGTACCCGGCAAAAAGTTATCCACGCACGACAGCCTGCCACGCGCATGCGCTCTGCGGAGAGCTTCTCCGGCCTCAAATGAAGGTGCTGTGATGTTTGGGAGGGCAATTGAGCGCTGCCGCAGCCGGCCAATAGGGCGCCGCTGATTCCATTGTTTCCATGGCGGGGCGGATACAAAGGTCCTCACATGTGCCGCCGCTTCGCGCAACAGACGGCCGCGATGTACAAACAGAGAGCGTCCCAAGACCACGCCTGAGTCCGGCGCAACTGTGCAGGCCGACGAGAGAGTGGAGACGCCTGTGGGAGCAGCAGAACAGCCGTCCTTCGACTGCCAGCCGAGATCATCCATTGGCAGCGCCATAGTGAAGGTCTAGCGCAGCGAATTTTGGAACCCCACCCGCCGCCCTCCCTTCATAAACCTTCTCCCCCAACGGCTTGCCTCTCTTCTGCCTACTCACCTCACCCACCTCTGCTGTAAGTTGCTTGCTGGAACTCTGCAAGTCAACCACTGCGTAAGTCTCACACGCCCTGCATTTTCCTGCTGCATCCGCCCTTCTCCCACCTCCCACCTGTGCCATTCAGCCTGCCCGCTCAGTGAAGGTACCCCATACCTGCGCGCCGGCGTTCAGCGAACGCTTTGTCTGGAGAGAGCCCAACCCCGCGTCTTCTCATTCGCCCAGGTCCCTTATCAACACTTTTTGTGCTTCTGCTGCAGCCACCCGTCGGCCGCGCGGCTGCCACAGCGTCATTGGCAACAACCATCTGCATGGGGAGCCCGCTTGTTGGTGACGGTCTGTTCGTCACGCAGAGTCGCCAGTTATCGCCAGGCTGAGGTTTTGCGACCGAATCACGCCGACATTTGTGCTCTCTCACTGGTGCGGGACCATTGGTAGCGCCCGGGCTCACCACACCACATGAAAACATCAAAACTGAACTCGGTTCGCTAATTGTTTTTACCAGTACCAAGGCAACAACTACCAGCGAACCCTGCACGAGCTTCAATCACATCCGCCACTTGCTTTCCATACCTCACCGCCAGCTCTCGACCCGACAACATCTCGGAACTTCGGCCGGCTGCCGATATAATGGGTAGCGTTTCCTTCGCCGAAGATACAAAATTGCCCCAGGATATCCCGTTTGTCGACGAGGAAAGCTCCGTCTTTCCCTACCAAGATGGCCCCGAGAACAAATCGTGGGCAGGCGCGTTGCCCTTGAAGCAGGGTCTATATGACCCGGAGTACGAGAAGGATGCTTGCGGTGTGGGTTTTGCTGCGTATGTGACTCCGCCAGCGGATTGCGCAGCTGGTTTGGGCTAACAATAGGCAGCCATATCAAGGGCAAGGCTAGCCACAAGATTGTTTCCGATGGTAAGAACGTTCGGCACAGGTTCACTATATAATTACTGACACACTACAGCGCGGGCTTTGCTATGCAATATGACCCATCGAGGTGCCGTAGGCTCGGATGCCCGTGACGGCGACGGCGCCGGTGTCATGACCTCGATACCCCACCGATTCTTCGTAAAGGAGTTCGGGCGCGAGCAAGGTTATACGCTCCCTTCGCAGGGCCAGTACGCGACTGGCAACCTTTTCTTCAAGCCGGATCCCACAGCGCTGGATGAAACCAAGGCGATGTTCGAGGATGTGGCTGATCAGCTGGATCTGAGAGTATTGGGATGGCGAGTGGTCCCGAGGGACTCTACGCTACTTGGTCCAGCCGCCTTGTCGCGCGAGCCAATCATCCTTCAGCCGTTTGTCGTGTTGAAGAAGGCGTATGGCGATGGTATGGAGCCGAAGTCGGACTTCGATCAGACACACGATGGCGGGTACTTTGAGCGTCAGCTCTATGTGCTGCGCAAGCGGTCCACGCACGTTATCGGCCTCCACAACTGGTTTTACATCTGCAGCCTCAGCAATCGAAATATTGTGTACAAGGGTCAGCTTGCCCCTGTGCAAGTATACGAATATTATCACGACCTTCTCTCTGTCGATTATGAGGGACACTTTGCTCTCGTTCATTCGCGCTTTTCTACTAACACATTCCCCAGCTGGGATCGTGCTCAGCCCTTGCGATGGGCAGCCCACAACGGTGAGATCAACACCTTGCGTGGTAACAAGAACTGGATGCGTTCTCGGGAGGGTGTGATGAAGTCGGAGATGTTTGGTGACGACCTTGACCTTCTTTACCCTATTGTTGAAGATGGAGGTTCCGACTCTGCAGCGTTCGATAACGTCCTCGAGCTGCTTACGATCAACGGTGTTCTCTCACTTCCTGAGGCCGTCATGCTCATGGTCCCGGAAGCATGGCAAGGAAATCATTCGATGGACCCTGCCAAACAAGCCTTCTACGAGTGGGCGGCCTGCATGATGGAGCCTTGGGATGGTCCGGCGCTGTTCACTTTCTCAGACGGACGCTACTGTGGTGCCAACCTCGACCGAAACGGTCTCCGTCCTTGCCGATACTACGTGACAGACGACGATAGGATTGTTTGCGCCTCGGAGGTCGGTACCATCTCCATTGACCCCGAGCGAGTTGTGCAAAAGGGTCGTCTCCAACCGGGACGTATGTTGCTCGTTGACACCGTTGCGGGTCGCATTATCGATGACTCCGAATTGAAGAACACGGTGGCAGCTCGCTATGACTTCCGCTCATGGGTCGAGAAGAACCTCTTGACTCTACCTAGAATCAAGCAGCAGATCACTGAGAAGGGTGTGAACCTTAGCCACACCCTTACGGAGACCCGCGTCCACGAGGATCCCCGCTTGAGGGCTTTCGGATACTCGCTTGAGCAGGTGACATTGCTTCTCGCGCCTATGGCAGCAGACTCTAAGGAAGCCCTCGGTTCAATGGGCAACGATGCCCCTCTCGCATGCCTAGCACAGCAACCTCGCCTCATGTACGAATACTTCCGCCAGCTCTTTGCCCAGGTCACGAATCCTCCGATCGATCCTATTCGGGAAGCCATCGTCATGTCGCTTGAGGCATACGTTGGTCCTCAGGGCAATCTCCTCGAGATGAACGAACTTCAGTGTGGTCGACTGCTGCTTCCTTCGCCTATTCTTTCTCTGGAGGAGTACAAGGCTTTGGTAAACGCTCATTCGCTTTACTCGGAGTGGACTGTGAAGACGATCGACATCACTTTCTCAAAGAGCGAAGGTGTCCAAGGATACATGGATGCCCTTGACCGAATCTGCGACGCTGCCACCGAGTGCATAGACAGTGGAGACAATATCCTTGTGCTCTCTGATCGCGCCACATCAGCAGATCGAGTGGCTGTTTCTGCCTGTCTTGCGACGGGCATGGTGCATCACCATCTTGTTCGAAATAAAGCGCGATCGCGTGTCGCCCTTGTTGTCGAGACCGCGGAAGCTCGTGAAGTCCACCATATGTCCGTACTTGTGGGATATGGTGCTGATGCTATCTGCCCATACCTTGCTATCGAGTGCATCTTGAAGATGCATCGCGAGGGTCTTATTCGCAAGAAGCTCTCGCCCGAGCAGCTAGTCGAGAACTATAAGCACTCTTGCGACGGTGGTATCCTCAAGGTCATGAGTAAGATGGGTATCTCCACGCTGCAGTCATATAAGGGAGCTCAGATTTTTGAGGCTCTTGGTATTGACGATTCTGTGGTTGACCGCTGCTTCACGGGAACCGCTACCCGTATCAAGGGTGCCACTTTCAAGGACTTCGCCCAGGACGCCCTTGCTCTCCACGAAAGGGGCTTCCCGAGTCGCAGCATCGTCGAGGTTCCAGGTCTTGCCGAAACGGGTGAATATCACTGGCGAGATGGCGGAGAACCCCATGTCAACGACCCCACCGCCCTTGCCAATATTCAGGATGCTGTTCGCACCAAGAACGACAAGTCGTATGAAGCATATTCCATTGCCGAGTACGAGCGCATAAAGGACTGCACGTTGCGTGGCCTGTTGGACTTCAACTTCGAAGATCGCACCCCGATACCCATTGATCAGGTTGAGCCTTGGACTGACATTGTTCGCCGCTTCGTGACTGGCGCCATGTCTTATGGCTCCATCTCTATGGAGTCACACTCTACTCTTGCTGTTGCTATGAACCGACTAGGTGGCAAGTCTAACACTGGTGAGGGTGGTGAAGATCCTGAGCGCAGCTTGCAAATGGAAAATGGCGATACTATGCGCTCTGCCATTAAGCAGATTGCCTCTGGTCGCTTCGGTGTGACTAGCAACTACCTTGCTGATGCTGACGAGCTTCAAATCAAGATGGCCCAAGGTGCCAAACCTGGTGAGGGAGGTGAGCTTCCTGGTCACAAGGTGTCCGCATCGATCGCGAAGACTCGTCACTCCACTCCAGGTGTGGGTCTTATCAGCCCTCCGCCTCACCACGACATTTACTCAATTGAAGATCTCAAACAGCTGATCTACGATCTCAAGTGCTCGAACCCGCGCGCCCGTGTCTCTGTCAAGCTTGTCTCCGAGACCGGTGTTGGTATCGTCGCTTCCGGTGTGGCTAAGGCCAAGGCCGACCACATTTTGATCTCTGGTCATGACGGTGGTACTGGTGCCTCGCGATGGACCGGTATCAAGTACGCGGGTCTCCCTTGGGAGTTGGGTCTTGCCGAGACCCATCAGACCTTGGTGCTTAACGATCTCCGTGGTCGTGTCATTGTTCAGACTGACGGACAGCTTCGAACCGGTCGAGATGTTGCCATTGCTTGTCTTCTTGGTGCCGAAGAGTGGGGTTTTGCTACTACTCCTCTGATCGCTATGGGCTGTATCATGATGCGCAAATGGTGCGTTTACCCCAAACACTCCCTATATTAGGCCATACTGACTTTCTATTTTTAGCCACTTGAACACTTGCCCTGTCGGCATTGCTACCCAGGACCCTGAACTGAGGAAGAAATTTGTCGGTACGCCGGAGCATGTCATCAACTTCTTTTACTATGTTGCCAACGAGCTTCGTGCTATTATGGCCAAGCTCGGCTTCCGCACCATCAACGACATGGTCGGCCACTGCGAGGCTCTTCGCGTCCGCGATGATCTTCGCACAGCCAAGACAGAAAACATCGATCTCTCGCTCATCCTGACGCCTGCACACACCCTCCGACCTGGTGTGGCGACCTTCAACGTCCGCAAGCAAGACCACCGTCTTCACGTACGCCTCGATAACAAGCTCATCGCAGAGTCCGAATTAGCTCTTGAGAAGGGCTTGCCTGCGCGTATTGAATGCGACATTGTCAATACTGATCGCGCGTTGGGTGCTACTCTGTCCTACCAAATTAGTCGACGGTTCGGTGAGGCTGGTCTACCGCAGGACACTATCCATGCCAACATCCGTGGATCTGCTGGCCAGTCGTTTGGTGCCTACCTCGCCCCTGGCGTTACTTTGGAGCTTGAGGGTGATGCCAATGACTACGTAGGCAAGGGTCTCTCGGGGGGTCGTCTCATTGTCTACCCGCCTCGTACGGCCCTATACAGGGCCGAAGAGAACATTCTTATTGGAAACGTCTGCTTGTACGGTGCCACAAAGGGTAGCTGCTTTTTCCGTGGCGTAGCTGCTGAGCGATTTGCTGTTCGCAACTCTGGTGCCACCGCTGTCGTTGAGGGTGTTGGTGACCACTGCTGCGAGTACATGACTGGTGGCCGTGTCATCGTGCTCGGCTCCACTGGCCGCAACTTCGCTGCCGGTATGTCTGGTGGTATTGCCTACGTCCTTGACATCCACCAAGATTTCGAGCAGAAGGTCAACCAGGAGATGGTCGAGCTTTCTGGCATTGAGGATCCTCAGGAGATCGCCTTCGTGCGTGGTCTCATCGAGGATCACCACCATTACACGGGCTCTGAACTCGCTGCCCGTATTCTTTTGGACTTCACCCGTGCTCTGCCCCGTTTCGTCAAGGTTATGCCGGTCGACTACAAGCGCGTCCTCTTGGAGGAGGCGGCTAAGGAGGCGGAAAAGAAGAAGAAGGAATATCCCCTTCCGATCCTCCCCGGCAACCCGGTCCGTTTGGCCCACGAGGACTCATTGAAAGCAGGACATGATGCCGAAGCCAAGGAAAAGAAAAAGAGCGACCTTCTCGACATCGAGGAGAGCGTTACCGATGCTAAAGCAGAGAAGAAGAAGGCACTTGTCCTTGACAAGACCCGTGGTTTCATGAAGTACCAGCGTCGCTCCGAAAAGTACCGCAATCCCAAGACCCGAACTCGCGATTGGTCAGAGCTTTCCCAGCGCTTGAATGAGGACGAACTCAAGTATCAGACGGCCCGCTGTATGGACTGTGGCGTGCCCTTCTGTCAGTCCGACACTGGTTGTCCGATTTCTAACATCATCCCTAAATGGAATGAGTTAGTATTCCAAAATCAGTGGCGCGATGCCCTTAATAGGTTGATTATGAGTACGTTTACTCTTACACACCATTATTCTCCCCTTCTTAACAAAGCCGCTAACATTTTTCACAGCAAACAACTTCCCTGAATTCACCGGTCGTGTCTGCCCTGCTCCTTGCGAAGGTGCCTGTGTTCTTGGCATCAACGAGGACCCTGTTGGTATCAAGTCAATCGAATGTGCCATCATCGATCGTGGTTTCGAGATGGGTTGGATGATTCCGTCGCCACCTCAGAACCGCACCGGAAAGAAGGTCGCCATTATTGGCTCTGGTCCCGCTGGTCTCGCCGCTTCCGATCAACTCAACAAGTGTGGACATGAGGTTACCGTTTTCGAGCGCGCCGACCGTGTTGGTGGTCTGCTTATGTATGGTATTCCCAACATGAAGCTTGACAAGAAGGTTGTGCAGCGCCGTGTTGACTTCCTGGCCGCCGAGGGTGTCAAATTCGAGACAGGTGTTCCCGTGGGTGCCGAAGGTCAACCGTCTCTCGAGTCTTTGCGTGTTGGGTACGACGCTGTTGTCATCGCCACTGGTGCAACTGTTGCACGTGACCTACCCATCCCCAACCGCAACCTAGAGGGTGTTCATTTCGCTATGCAGTTCCTGCACAAGAACACCAAGTCTCTGCTCGACTCAGAACTCGCCGACAATGCCTATATATCCGCCAAGGACAAGAATGTCGTGGTCATCGGAGGTGGTGACACTGGTAACGACTGCATTGGTACCTCTGTCCGCCACGGAGCGAAGTCGGTCGTGAACTTTGAGCTTCTTCCTCAACCCCCGCCAGAGCGTGCCCGCGACAACCCGTGGCCCCAGTGGCCGCGCATCTTCCGTACCGATTACGGACACTCCGAGGTTAAGACTCACATGGGCAAAGACCCGCGTGAATACTGTGTCATGTCCAAGGAGTTTGTCGATGACGGATCCGGCAAGGTCAAGGGTATCAACACCGTGCGCGTGGAGTGGACTAAGTCCGCCACTGGTGGCTGGGACATGAAGCAGGTGGAGGGCAGCGAACAATTCTTCCCTGCTGAGCTTGTCCTCCTCTCCATGGGTTTCTTGGGTCCTGAGGAGCGTGTGCTCGCTGATATGGTTGAGCGCGACGCCCGCAAGAATGTCAAGACGCCTCCGGGTCACTACAACACCAACTTGCCTGGTGTGTTCGCTGCCGGTGACTGCCGTCGCGGACAGTCTCTGATTGTCTGGTAAGTCTTCAGCCTGACCGGGTTACTCTACCATGTACTAATTTCTATCAGGGGTATCAACGAAGGACGACAATGCGCCCGTGACGTCGATTCTTTCCTCAGCGGCATTGGCACCCAGCTTCCCGTCACTGGTGGTATCGTCAAGAGCCCTCCGTACGCGCTTTTGAACAAGGCCAATGCAGCATCGGCTGAGAAGTTGGTTACGGTTGCCGCTTAATGTTCATGAACTGCGATGAGTTTATTACGGCCGTGACTGTAAGACGATCTCACGGACTTTGCATGATTTCCATGGTGTTTTGTGCGTTTTCTAGGTTCTTGTCTTGGGCATGTTCTCAATCGTTATACTTGCAAGATACCTCTTTCACTTTGACGGGAGTCAGTTTGGGTGGCATTTGTAGTGTACAGTTAGCATATCTGTTTGGGGTGTATAGTTTTCAAAGGGTCTATAAACTCACGCGTGTTCAACGATCAATCTGTGAATGTGACTGTAGTTGACAGGCAATGAAAGGTACACTGTCATGAAAGAATTCTTGTATGATGCGTACAAAGTCAACACTAGCTGCCTCTATACGCTATATATAGTTAATAGTAAAACTTATATAGGCTTATTATATATAGAGAGTCATATCTAGCTATTAAATAGAAAGTATTAATACAGTTTGTGTACTCTACTGTTAGCTATCTAGCTAGGGTGATGATGGGGTGCATGTGGCGCAACCTCGTGAGACAGGGATGCGATCGGATTGCGTGACGTCATTTGGCAAATGTCACGCTTCCGAGGCGTCTCCAGTACTTCGCGTTTCACAGTCCTCGTCCACATTATGTCTGCCAATGTGCTTTCGTAGGCCGTAATACACTCATGTTTCCGACGTCTGCGTCGCATTACGCGGCTCGATACCGCTCGATATCTGCGCGGACAAGGGTACAGGGGTCGCTGACAAGGTGTGTCCGGGAAAGCTTGTCCGCCGATCACGAACGGGAGGACCAAACACTGATACGATTTTAGAAACCCACAGTTATCAAGCCCGGGATATGCGGCTCTGAGAAGTCGATACACTTCTCTACAGGCAGGAGAAGACAAGTCGGGCCACATCAGTGCGGGTCCGAACGAAGGCCTGCTCTTCTTTGACAGTACGTGTGGAGCATCCAGGAATCTATCGACGGCTAACCATACAAGATGTCTTCCCTCTCAAAATTCAGAAATACCTTGGTCTTCCTCTCGCCTCGCATGACAAGACTCCTGGATTCCTGAACCGCATCATCAATCCCTTAGTCACGGGCACTGACCCTTGCACCGTGATTGAAAACGCCAGTGCCAAAGCCAATATCTCAATTGAAGCTACTGAAACTCTTCTTCGACTCAAAGAGGGCGGTGCTTTTGTCAAGTTCACGCATGACGGGAGTACACCGACGTCCGAGGTCGAAAAGGCGCTTAAAGAGTATCTGAAAGAGAAGCCAGTCAAGCCATGGTGGAGCCCATGGAGGCGGATGCACGTCAACGTTGTCAAGGGCCGACCATGGGTCGAGGATCTTTTTCGCTTACCCACCCCAAGGCTGAGGGTCGAGTTTGTACCACCGGAGCCCGGTGCTGAGGCTGTAGAATTGTCACAGGAACAGCTCTACTCATTCTTCAGGCAGTATGGAAAGTTACAAGATATCCTAGTGCAACCGCCGGACTCGAAGGTTCTGCCCAAATTTGCTTACCTGGATTACTCAACGCTTTCAGATGCAATCATGGCACGGAACTGTATGCATGGATATTTAGTCGGAGAGGGCGAGGGCGGGGGTAAGAAAGGGACGCTGTTAAGGTTGAAGTATGAGCAGAAAATCAAGGCTCATTGGATTAGGGACTGGCTGGTCAATCATCCGCGGATTGTCATTCCAATCATAGCTGCGCTCGCGGCTGGGATCACGGTCGCTATCTTTGACCCGTAAGTTTGACTTCGTATATCAAGTTACCTAACATACTGATCTTACAGGATTCGGACTTTCTTCGTGAAGGCGCATATCACACGGGCTCTGCATATCCAGGACAATAAAGTCTACAAACAAGTCATCGGTTACGCGACGGACTTCATCCATTGGCGCGACAAGAACGACGATGATTCAGGCATGGAAGTTGTGTGGGACGATCGAAAAGAACACATCGAGCAGATTCAGACATGGCTTATGGAAACTGCAGACACCTTCATCATTGTTCAAGGACCTCGCGGCTGTGGGAAAAAGGAGCTGGTTATTGACCAAGCGCTTAAGGACAGGAAGCACAAACTGGTCATTGACTGCAAACCAATTCAGGAAGCTCGTGGAGATAGTGCTACAATCAACGCTGCGGCCGCGGGCGTCGGATATAGACCGGTGTTTTCTTGGATGAACAGTATCAGCGGCATGATCGATATGGCGGCCCAAGGCGCTACTGGCGTCAAGACTGGCTTCTCTGAAACCCTGGACTCTCAGCTCGCAAAGATCTGGAATACGACTGGTAATGCTCTTCGACAGATTGCCTTGGATCAACGTCATAAAAACGATAAGGATGCGTATCTTGGCGATGATGAATGGCTTGAAGCACACCCTGAGCAACGGCCCGTCGTCATTATCGACAACTTTCTGCACAAGAGTCAGGAAGGTGGCGTAGTATATGACAAGATCGCTGACTGGTAAGTTGGACACGTCCATTTCATTCATCCTCGCAGTCTGGATTAACCTGTGGTTGTAGGGCCGCACGCCTCACAACGGCCAATATCGCCCACGTAGTCTTCCTCACGAACGACGTGTCCTACAGCAAATCCCTATCCAAGGCCCTCCCCGACCGTGTTTTCCGCCACATCCCGCTCTCAGATTGCTCACCGCAAGTGGCAAAGAAATTCGTCCTGCGACATCTGGACGCTGACGTCGCTGACGACCCCAAGCCCAAAGACGGATCCGAGAAGAAAGTTCCATCGCAGACACGCGCCGACCTCGGGGAGCTGGACACCTGCATCGACCTCCTCGGCGGCCGTCTGACCGATCTAGAGTTCCTGGCCCGCAGAATCAAGACAGGCGAGACGCCTATCAAGGCCGTGCACGAAATCATCGATCAATCCGCCTCCGAGATACTAAAGATGTACATTTTTGGCATGGATGATTCCGACGGCAAGAGATGGGCGCCTGAGCAAGCGTGGCTCCTCATCAAGCAGCTCGCCGAGAAAGAATCCCTGCGCTACAACGAAGTCCTCCTCGACAACACGTACAAGACGGGCGGCGAGAAAGTTCTGCGTGCTCTCGAACAGGCGGAACTGATCACCATTGTCTCGTCGCCGTCCGGTCGGCCGTCGCTCATCAAGCCGGGGAAGCCTGTATATTACCCTGCGTTCAAGCGGTTGACGGAAGACAATGTGCTGAGGAGTCGCTTGGATCTCGCGATTCTGAATGAGTTGGTCAAGGTGGAAAGCGCTACTATTGATAAGTGCGAGACGGAGCTGCTCCGGCTGAGCGAGATTGAGGGGAGACCAGCCATGTTGGCGGGCAGGGTGCAGTATTTGATGAGTAAATTGATGAAGAGTCAGGAGAAGGTGGAGGGGTATGAGAGGGAGATGGGTGGCTTGAAGAAGGTGCTTGGGAGCGAGTATTAGTGTGTTGGGGCTGATTCCTACGCGCGTGCGAAGAGTATATACGTGATACCAATCTCCTTTCAATAGAATGTACATAATCTGGACGCAAGGTCTCGTGTGATGCGCCGTAACTCAGACCCGGTTATGTTGATACAGTAAACATCGACCGCGAAGCGTTATCGTCTCTTCTCGATGGGAAAACGCCCTAACACCTTGCATGCACCGTACTGGAATTGCTCCACAGAGTACCCCCTGCCCGTCTATCCAATGACACCCAAACTCTTTATCCCAAAAACCACTCTCTCCCTCGCGCAAGAGCGCCCCACAACCCAGTATCCTCCCAACCCAATGTCTTCCTCCCACCTAAAACAACCACACATACCAAAACAGCACCGAAACCACGGCAAAAAACCCCAACCACACCCTCCACCCCACGCCCGTCTTCTCCGCCATCCTCAACATCCGATTCATCGTCCCCCGTATCCGCAACCTCGAATTCTCAAACTGATCATTCATCTTGTCCGCCAAGCTGCTCGACTCGCGAATCTCGTCCCCAATCGCCACCGTCAACTATATCCCACCATGTCAGCATTTGCCTCCAAAGCACTCCGCGCTGTATGCGCGTGTACGTACATCCTTCAACATCTTCACCTTCCCAATCAGCATGCCTGCCTGATCGTCCGTCTGGCTCTCCAGCTCGTCCAGCGCCGCGGCGCTATATTGCCCTCTTGAGTTGGGCGTGGCGGAGCGGAATGTCCCTGTGCCGTTTGCGGCGCTGCTGCTGGGGTATGCGCCGAAGGAGGGGTTGTCGGATGAGGGGGGCGAGGTTGTGTAGGCGTAGCCTGGGGTCGAGTAGGGTGATCGGGGCTTGTCTTTTGTTTTGGAGGGCGAGGCGCTGCGGTTGTACGAGGAGAAGAGGTCGTTGCGTGCGTCGGGGCGGCCAAAGCTATGGACGGGGGAGGGTTAGTTGGGGAGTACGGGGGTTTTTTTTTTGGACGGGGGTGCGAGGCGCGTACCGGTTTGACATTGTGGAGTTGGGTTGCGCGCGCTGGTGCGCGGCGGTATGTGGGCTTGGAACGGGTGTGGGTGTGCGCGATGGGGTTGTAGGCAGGGATTGGGGGGGTTGTAAGGCGGCTGGGTGGTTTGTGTGGGGTGAGTGGTGGGTTATTTTGTGGACACTTGTCGGGCGGTTGATGGCGGCGTTGGCGGATTTTAGTGAATCGGTCGGAGCTTGGGCGGGAATGAGCCGACCATGGTTAGGTTAAGACCGTCAAGCCCTACCTCACAGGTGCTTAAACCCATCAAAGAATGTCAACCATGGCGCATCGTGGGATGAAAATATTTGCATAGATATTATTGTTCTGTTTTGAGATTAAGTATGTTTTCCCTTGTTCGTATTCAGTCGAACTACCTGCAAGACCGAAATCCAAGAGCATGCAACTCGCTTACTAATAATCCATTCCTTAACTCGACTGTTCCTCCACTCATGAAAATAAGCTGGTGCTACTGCTTGCACCTTCGAGTAAGCGCTGTCCAAAGCATGCACCACCTCATCAGGCAGCGGCCCCTTCTCCAGATCTACCAAGTTCTGTTCCAGGTGTTTCAAACTGCTCGCACCCACGATAACGCCATCTCCTTCTGCCTTCTTTGGCAGTGAATGCCCGTTTAACCACCCCAAAGCGACCTCCGCAAGCGTCAACGCATGCTTATCAGCCGCGGATCTGACTTCTTCGATACTATCAAAGTACACATTGTTCCAATATCGTGGGCGATGCGTGATGCTGAACGAAGCCGATGGATCGAAACGGCTGCCTGGTTCAAAGGCAGTCTGGTCTCGCGTGCATTTACCCGTCAAAAGCCCACCAGCAAGCGGTGCGTAGGCGTAGAAGGCAATGTTGTAAGTACCAGAATTTCGTATTAGTATTTCGCATTCATAAGAACCGCCAGTATGTCAATCGTACAGGGTATTATGGTAACGTCTCCTGGAGGTCGGAGTGGAAGGTGGGAAGAGGCCGCGGGGGGTCCAAACGCGTGCACAGGCCACCACTCTACGCGTGTCGCGCTTTCCACACACGCGGTGCGCCCATGAACTCTCCACTTTCAGCACTCGCCCGTCTCTCGCAACCATGGCTCTCCCGCAGCAGTTGCGTTGCCGTTATGCTCGTAAGCGTGGATGCATGGTCTGAAAATTGCATAGAATATTAACATACACCCAGACGCACCGGGGCCAACGTTTCTCGCATACACGCCCAACGGCAAGAAGCTTATCACCGCCGGAGTCGACAACTTCTGCCGTGTCTTCACCACCGGATCCGACGAAGAGCCTTCCAATGTCGACGACTGTCAAGAGAACAACTTGGCTATTGCCGCTGGCGTATGTTGTGCGCTCGGGAAAGTGGTAGCGCAGTGCTGATGCTTGAAATAGGATGGCTTCTTCATCACCGGTGCCGAAGATGGAACAGTAAACAAATACACGCTGGCATCCAACGATGGTGGAGATATACTATGGAGAAGCACGCTTCCGGTCCGAGACGTAGCGCTGAGCCCTGACGGGAATTGGGTTGCGGTCGCTAGCGAGTACGCCGTCCAGGAGAATTATACATGTAAGAGCACAGCTAACACGGTGCAGTGAGCTCGTCGTACAGATCATAAACACGAACGACATACAGAAAGTTAAACGTCTTCGCGACCAGAACCGCTCCGTCAAGCACGTTTCCTTCAATCAAACTGGTACACAGCTCGCTGTGTCCTGCGTGGATGGTAGCGTATACGTATATGCGATAGACTCGGAAGAACCGGAACTCATACAGAAGGTGGACAACATGATCAAGAGGTTGGAGCCAGAAGCAGAGTCGAGCGCAAAGGTGTTATGGCATCCACATGGCAAAGCGTTCGCGACCCCAACTGGTCTTCGCGAGATACAGGTTATGTCAACGAATGACTGGGAACGGCAGAAAGCCTTTAAGACCGAGCATTCAGGAGACATCACAGCAGCAGCGTGGTCGCCCAATGGCGCTCTCCTGGCTACGACCTCAAGCGATTTGAGCCTCCGCCTCTGGGACACGGGGACGCAGAGGCTTCTCAAGAAATACGATGATGTCAAAGCGACCATTCTAGGCATGGTCTGGCATCCCACTGAAAACATCTTGGCTTATACCAACACGGAGGGCCATTTGTACATCCACACCGATGTCGTTCCCCAAGAGCACGAGCACATCTTAAAAAAGTCTCTCCAGCCTGCTCCTTTCTTCCACGACCCCTCGGAGGGCCGTTCAAAGGATTCCACGACCAAGCTTGCAAATGGCACAAAACACGTATTGCCCGAACGCAGAGCCAGAGCCGGCAGTGCGGATAGCCTTGATGATCTCCTGGGAGATGAATTTAGAGACGAGGAAGAGGACGAGGAAATGCGGGAAGCTGATGATTTTATTATTGACGATGACGGAGCCGGTTACGTCAACAGCCATGGAAAGCGCACAAATGGCCATTTGGAACCCCTTGAATCCATCACTAAACGCCGCCCTATCGCTGCCGCTCTCCAGCCACAAATACACGCGCCCTTCCAGCCTGGTGGTACTCCCTGGCGCGGCAATCGGCGTCTCCTTTGCTGTTCGCTGGTCGGTTATGTATCTACCATCAGCCAAGAGGGTTCACATTACACCGCCGAGGTCAAATTCTACGATGAGCACTCCCACCATAGTTTCAAGCTCACGGATGTGTTTGGGTACGATAAAGCTGCGCTCACTGAACACGGCACCCTATTTAGCTGCCAACCGAAGGAGAATAATCCTGCCATGATTTACTATAGGCCGCACGAAACATGGACAACTCGGGCTGAGTGGCGTACGAACTTGCCAGCCGGCGAGTCCGTGACTGCGATTGCTCTTTCGGAGTCTTATGTCGTGGTCACCACTAGCGCAAACTATGTCCGCATATACTCGCTTTTCGGCCTACCTATCCGGGTCTATCGTCAAAAGGCATCACCTGCCGTGACGTGCGCTGCATGGCGCGACTACGTCCTAACCATCGGCAATGGACCCGTTGGCGGAGACGGCACATCTCAATTGTTGTATACAATTGAGAATGTAAAGCGGGACGAAATTTATCAATCCGAGGACATAGTAGCTCTTCCACCTAACACGACCCTAACGTCAGTCTTCTTCTCCGCAGATGGGGATCCCTACATTTACGACTCCGAAGGTGTCCTGTTGACGCTCTTACATTGGCGAACAAACGGTCAAGCGAGATGGGTGCCCATGTTGGACACGAGGTGCCTCTCGCGTCGCGTCGGCGGCGGGAAGCAAGAAAGCTACTGGCCTGTATGCGTTGCCCGAGATGCAGACGGAAAGCATGTCTTCCATTGCATGATCATCAAAGGAAGCGAAAAGTACCCGACCAACCCACCCCCAATGTTGAGCGAATTTCCCCTCGAAGTGCCCCTTTCCTCCGCAATCGACAAATCTCGCGAAAAAGGAAAGGCCGGTGATATAGACGCCATGTCTGACGACGAAGACGCCCCAGCCAAGAAATCAGAAAACAAACACCAAGAGCACGAGCAAGATTACATCCTCTCCTCCACTCTGCATGCGCAGCTTTCAGATTCATTATCACATACGCGGCCCACGGTGCACCAGAAACAGGAGCTAGTCAGCTTAGAAGTAAAGATCGACAGGGCACTGCTGCAACTTCTGGGTCTAGAATGTCTTGCTGGCGAGGACCGAGGCATGAAGGCGTTGGAGCTTGTGTCACTGATGCGCGATGCGAATGGCAAGATGTTAGATCTTGCTGGGAAGGTGGCGCAGAGGTATGGGAGGGAGATGCTTGGGGAGAAGATTAGAGAGTTGGCGGAGAAAAAGATGATGGGCGTCGGGGAAGAGGAAGACGACTTTTGAGTCAGGCATGCAATGCGCAAGAGAGAGTGTTTTGGATATTCACCAGTGTTGACGTTGGCTTGCATTGTAGATAATGACGCTAACGCGAATGCGGCACTGACAATAGCGGAAGCTGCAGCTTCCGAACTTGACCTTCACCCGTCCCTTATTCCTCAAATAGTCTTCGCCTAAGACTGTTAGCTATACCTACTAACTTATAACTATATTAACCATAGGTTACCACAGCTTTCCCTTACAGCGTTGTACCGTATATCAAAAGGTCTGCGATGTTTCTCTCCCAGAACCATAGGTTACTATTAGCTAAATGGGTTTTTTTTATCTTTTTTTTAATAAAAACTTACTTATAGCGTCTTGATGGAATGAATTTTCAATTACACTTTCCAATACATGTGCTTTCGATGTTAGAGCAGTTGCCTTATATTCCTCACCTTACGATCCCATCCGGATTGGTGTTGGCGCGATGGAAGAAGCTTTGCCAAAGTTTTGCCATTACGTGAAGGCTGGCCAACTCATTGCGGGCTGATGTTTGAGAAGCGTCTCAGAAGCCACCATCTATAGTTGCGCTACCACAGAATGCATTCCACTCCCTCTTTAAGAAAAGCCCAAGAAGTGCAATGTGTCCGGCAAACGAGCGGTGTACTGGGAACTCACTGAGTGTGCTCCTGGCTTTCACACGTCACACTGGAGCTCTTCGTTCCGTCCCATTATGGTCATCTTCATGGCCGGTGGCTCCGCGAAAATCCCAAAAAAGTAGACTAGAATGCCCCAAGGGCTCTTAGATTGATCAAGAAACAAGTCGAGGACCGACTTCAGTATTCGGTGCACTATGATCCTACCATATTTACTCTGTGATGGCGGATCCTGAAGCTAAGCCCTTATTATGCTGAACATGTACTCCCGCGTGATCATCCACATAATTCGATTAAATTATCTCAATACCTTTTCTCTGAAGTAGAGCTATAGCGTCGTATACGGCCTGATTTTCTGGAATCCGATGATGAAGGTCTCTCCGAGAAATCAATGATTTATATCTATAATATGTACACAAAACGCCCCATCCACCCTCACTATAGCATGATGCCATCGTGCCCGAATTATAGCGGATTCATATAGCTTTAAAGCAAGACATCGGAAGCGTGAGACAGAATCTCATACCCTGGAAAGCAAAACTCAAACGACATCCTGTTTAACCTCTAGCTTTTCGGTGAGATGCAAATCAACTCTTTCACTTCCATCAGCCAAGCCAAGTCTTGACCGACTACCGTTCTCAGATCTCCTTGAAGCAAAACTTCGAAGTAAAGACCAGGCATATGAATCGGTGCATGTCTTCTGGCGCAGAAGAGGGCGAAGTAGTGGCAGATTGGCGCCCACGACGGCTAACGAGCTTTCTACCATGGTACACGCAAAGACTGGCGAGGTAAAGTCTGCAAATGATAAGTTATCGTCTGAAGTGGGCATAGGTACATACAAGCAATGTCCCAAATGTTGGCATAGATGCCACGACCGATGTAGATGAACGTTGTAAAACGCGCGATACCAGAAGCGCAGACGCTAGAGTAGGTCAGTGATTTCATTGTTGGGTCAACTTCTCTCAGTTGGGTTCACTCACACTGCTCCGAGAAGAAGTATACAGGCGATGGCGACCCGATTCTTCAATGGCATCTGCAACTGGTGTATCACAGGAAGAGGTGATATTAGAATCGCCAGATCGGTAATGAACCCGGTAATCGATACCGCATAATACAAGGGCAGTGTTTTAACGCAGTCTTGCCTGGCGAACTCGAAGGTCGTCCACAGGGTGCTGGGTGTCCGGCATTGGAACAATATCGCAAAGAAAAATGATATCGCCCAGCCCGCTACAACAAGCATAAGAACAGTATTAACGAGAATGAATATAGCATAGACGTAGAAGATGCGGCGGTAAAAGAACAAGACCGATAACTTACTGAACCCGAGAGACGCAAGAGGTAAGAGCTGCATGAGGAAATTGGCCTATGTGTGTAAAGTACTGAACCAGACTTGTTAAGAAAGGCGCCCCTACCTTTTCGTAGTTTGTCAAAGTCTTTGTATATATCGGCTCACCATGCGGTCCCCATTCGTTGGTTTGATGCTGGGCCATTCCGCCGACTTGAGTGCCTCCGGAATTTTAGTTCACAGGAATCAGGCGAACACCATACGGCTGAGGTCTTACCAATAATCATCGTGACCGCCATGCCGACCACACATATCTGCAATGGATGAGTTTTGCACGGCTGGGATGATCATATCGTTCACTCACCACGGCGGGAATAATCAGGGCGTCGTCGGGCCCAAACTTAGCCTTTGACTTGGTACGCGACCAGAACCTCAGGAGGACGGACACAATAGCCAGCGACATCAAAGTCACCCCGAGGGCATTGAAATTAGCGACAGTCCACGCCATCTTGCTTCTGCGTCGAACGTAACGATAAACGAAAACAATGACCTTCGAGCACGAAAACAGACAACAGCTCGTAATTGAACGAGGGAACACAAGTTGTGGGTATCAGCCTTGACTTTGCCCCCCTTGGATAGCAGATAAGAAGCAGTTCATGGTTCGGTGATAAATGTCTGTGCCGCAAGGAACGGACATCAACTCTGCGGCAATGTATGTTGTGTAACGACCATCCAATACTTCCAAGTTTCGCAAACCAGGGTTCCGGGAGTTTTATTCGGCCCGCCAGCTCGGGGAATATACCGTGGCTTCTGCTGGTACACACCTGCTGTTTTCTGCAATGATCATAGACACCCCTGCCATCTGCAGGTTACGGTGCCAAGTGCGTACCGGTAGCGCAGCTGGGTCCCGCACTGATTCTACGCCCGACTCAATCAATCAAGGCAAAATGTTGGCAAAACGCAAAGCGCTCTACTGTCGGGTTTCATGGGGGCCTGGTGCGACTTTCATGTTTGTCCGACTCAATCATATGTTCGCGACATGGTGCAGTGCGCCATGCGAGGCTTCCGAATACATTTGACTTAAGAAATCTACTCTTAGTGCCCATCATGATGGAGGAGAAAGAATATGACAGCGACTCAATGAGCACTTGCTCTGACGAGAACACTCCACTTCAAGTTCAAACCATTCGCAAGTCGCGGAGGCCGCATATCAAAATCGCTTTTGCTCTGCTCATCTTTGGGAACTTCATTCTTTGCGCGCTGTACATCAACCTTCGCATTCGGCATGTAAGACTGCAATACGAGTTCAGCGATTTGCAACCTGAACTCTTTCCTTGTAAGCAACTCATGACACGATTTGAACAGTTCTGATACAAAAATGTTTCAGCGCTAGCAAACTCCAGGGCAATTGTTGCAACCGACACAATTTTGTCGGTAGAAGGGGCCGAATTTTTTTCGGGCGATAGTGACTCACAAGGAGCCAAACCAAAGTTTAACTAGATGCGCATTATAACTATACTTCTATCACATGCGACTCTATCTTATACTTTGCTAGTAAGGGGAGCCGTAGCAATATTAAAAGCTGCTTCTGCAGTGTGCGCTAGCATGTCTCTAACAGCTGCATTTACTTATCCCTTCTCTATTAGTGTTCCTAAAACTATAGTTTTAGAAATACTCACACAACTACTATTTAGATAATAACCTATCTAGTTTATTATAGTAAGTCTTTAACTTTACTATACTTATTAACGCTCACACACAATATAGATAGCTTTAGAATTAATACCCTATCTACGCCATTCTAACTATTTACTAGCAACACTTACTAATAATAATTACTACTATACTTGCATATAGCTATATAAGGCTAAGGAGGAGGAGAAGGATAATAGAGAAATAGACAATATTAGGGTCCTTAAAAAGGTAGTAGTAAGGTGCTATAACTTGCCTAAAGGTACGCTTATTAAATTAATCTTATGCAATTACTAACATGCGATATATACTAAAAACTAAGAAGGATATTATATTTATTAAGAAGGAGCTAAAAAGAATATAATCCTTTATTAAGTATATTTAAGATAGTAATAGTCTCTACCTAGAGTATACAAAGTATATTCTAGCGCTCTATAAGTATTATAAGATATAGAGATAGTTACTAGGTCTATAATATTATCTATTTATAGGTTAATTATAAGAGGGGTGTTTTAGTGCTACTTTATTTAGTTTTATTGCAGGTTTAGTATCTTAAAATTAAACTATTTAGCATAAAAAGCAAAATTAAACATATGTTGAGCACCTTGCGGTAACAAGACCTAAACTCCAGGGCAGTAGCATATCGTAGGAACAGTCGTGTGTTCCCGCTTACAGTAGCTGGGACATCATTCGCTGGCGTTCCAAGTTTGGAGCTCGACCGTGCCTGGCATGATCTTCTCAAAGGTTCGCAACTGAATCCACTCTTTATTACGCTGGTAACAATTTGTAGACACCGTGATCAAGGTGTC
This sequence comes from Laburnicola sp. JP-R-44, assembly GCA_009805535.1. Classification (NCBI taxonomy): domain Eukaryota; kingdom Fungi; phylum Ascomycota; class Dothideomycetes; order Pleosporales; family Didymosphaeriaceae; genus Laburnicola; species Laburnicola sp. JP-R-44. Next base: position 899,264 of record SELF01000015.1, on the reverse strand, counting down.
CAAAGAAGACCTTGACTATTACAATGTTACATCGCTGCCTTTAGCTGCTGATGGATCAGGATATGCCTCTGAAATCTTCATGACTCATGAAATCCACTGTTTGGTAGGTCAAACACGCTAAGTTTGCTTTGAACACGACGTAACTTACACCATTGCAGAAGAAAATCCGACAATGGATTTACAAGGAGACCTACTTCGAACATGTGCAGGGCTTCGCTCGCAACGAACTTGAGAGGCACGTCAGTGAGTGTTCCCAAGCTTATCTTATAATGATTCGAGAGTGGCTTATTGTCAGATCATTGTATCGAAACCCTGAGACAAGGTATATTGTGTCGGGGAGATGTGTCGCTCGGCACTTACACGTACCTATCCGGAGGTAATGAAGCGACGGATCGCAGCTGGGCGTCGCACCAATGTGTTGACACAGATGCTCTGCTTGCCTGGACTAAAGCTCGATCGATCGATATGACTGAGCCTGGACTGCTTGTCAAGCCAGATGAACTTGGGCCAGAGCATATCACACGGAAGAAAGACCCTCATTGAAGTGAAAGATCTAGACACCAAGGTTGTATTTTGAGAGCAAAAAGCTAAGTTTCGTACATTAGACAGAATCTTCGTTCACAAAGTTTGCTTGCAGATCGAAATTATGCAGTGCCTCCTCTCTTGATATGCCCCATTCATTAGCCCAGTCTGTCAATTTGTCGATACTCCTGCAAGTACGTTCAGTCTGCCAGCCGGACACTCCCCGCGCCGTGTAATTCATGTGCTCAAGATTCGAATCAGCAAGACAGATGAGAGACTGTCGTAGATACTCGAAGCAATGGCGAATGTGGTGATGACTAGTCCGATGGTTCTTTTCGCGGTTTTCCGCACCCATTTCTTTCAATGTGCCATCTACTGAAGCCCAGAACGCTTGCCTCAGAATGTTCTTTCCCTTGTCAGCTCGAATATCGAGAGATTGCTTGAATGTTTTCTCACCAAGCAATGAAGCTCATGAAACACTGCGATACCAGCGACGGTCGGCGCCAACGTCGGGTGCTGGACGAAGCCTAGCTTCTCCGGAAAAAGAGAGTCCCAAGCAGAATCACACAGACAGAGACTTGATTCCATGGGTTCTGCTCGCAGAGCTCGCTTCGCTTCCGGCACTCATGGGAGGCAGCAATGCAATGCGTCCACGGGTGTTTTAAAAAGCTAGCCTAGCTCTTTTCAGCAATGCTAAGATTCTGAAACTGCCGTTATTTCCTGCCGAGATCTTCCAATTATCCTGAAGCCTAGAAATTGGGGCATCGCACCTGCACACGACGTAAGTCTCGGGTTGCGCGACAGGCTCAACCTGCCAGCCCAGCTAAGCGCAATGTCATCACCAAGGACGCCTGGAGTGCGCCTCGTTGGCGGCTCACCAGTTGAATTGTGCATATCTATTATCGTGTCTTGCGTCACTTATTTCTCAAGTACATTTGCTTGGCATGTACGATGCTACTTTTGTCCACCTTGCAATTAACAATCCTGGAGAATCTGACAGTTTGAATCTAATAGCAAGGAAAATTCACGAAGGTCCTCAACAAGCGCCGGATTTAATATTAAAACCCAGAGAGCTGGGTTCTTCCAAAAAGCCCAATATACCTTCGGACACTGAACACAGCTGGCGTCCACAACGACGCCTCACCCCATGACGTCGACAGGGGGATGCAGATGCACGCATGATGCGATGTTCCGGAACTAGGACATCCGCATCCTACTTACGGTGCCTACCACAATCCGACTCCTCAACCCAGCACCAATGGCTATCCGGCAGGCCATCTGCAGAGCAACAGGACTTCAGATAACCAACATTCCCGGGCCACAGCCACTAAGACAGGATGGGCACTGACCCCAGCCAACAAGACAATCTGCGACCAACTCATGGAGCAAGAAAACCAGGCTAAAATAATCCGTGCTATTAACGGTGATAGGGCTACCCTCCCGCAGATGTGGCATAACTACGCTGTTTAGAACGTCCAGTGCGCCTATAGGAGCCTTCTAGGGGAAGAAACTCCCATCACCCTACAAGACGTCGAGGCAGAGGCCGCTGCCCAGACTAAGGTGCAGCCAATTAGCTGCCGGCCCTCTAGACACGGCCGTAACAAGAGAGGCCTAATCACCTAGGTTATCTCTTTCCTTAAACCAGTACGGTCCTTCCAACTCTTTGGAACTAGCGACTGGTCTAAGGAAATCATTAAGAAGGCGGCGATAATACGACACAAAGACAGCTGCTAGGGCTACTGCAACCCCACGAAGTGTACGAAGGCTGCCAGGTGCGCTCACTGTGGAGAGAAAATCACGGGCCATGCCGGACCAGCGGGCGCAGAGTGCACCTACAAGGAGAAGTGCGTGAACTGCCAAGGACCCCATCAGTCTGGCCACAACACCTGCCCTGCAACCCCCCGGAGAGTGGACGGTAGGATCATTAAACCTACTAAGAAAGAGCTTATAGTGCTCTAACGCGCTAGACAACGCGCCTTTCAGCAGGTGCACAACCTAGTTAAGCAACAGGTACAACAGCTAGTGGAACAACAGCTCTCCCAGGAATCATTACCGGTCACGCAGGCAGCCCCGCAGACCAGAACGGCATGCCCGCCACCATTGAAACCCGGAAAAAGCGTACAGCCCTCCAGGCCCTAACGCCGGCCAGGACACCAATTAACAGACAGAACTCTAGGCCAACTAGGAACGCCTCCCATCAAAGGTCCCTAAACCTGGCACAGCTATCTGCGCAGAGCGTAGACCCCTAGAACAGGCACACTGCCTCGTCCCAGGAAGTGGACTCGGACATGACATGAACGATTCCTCCGCATTATAGTAGAACAACCACTAAACCGGCGGCGCGCCCCTAAGAAGGCTAAGGACATACAGATTGGGTGGGTTAATGTAGGCAAAAGTTCGCCTAGCCATATTGCCGCCCTCAAAATAGCTTATAGCGAAGGAATCAATGTCCTATGTATACAGGAACCGTTCACATGCGTAGGCACACGAACCTTAACGCACCCCGGCTACACACACCACCCACCAGTGGAAGCGTGGGACGACCCAGCAGAATAGGTGACCCAACGGCCGAGGGTGATAACATACATCTAGAAGGGGGCAGGCCTCCGCATTACATATTGAAGGTCACTCTAGGATAGGGACCTGCAGTAGGTAGAAGTGAACACAGCATATCTGTGCTAAACACCTACAGACAACCGCAGGCCCTACAGGTCCTGGACTACGTCACCCACCTGTCCCCCCCATCTCGTTGTGTGGTGGGAGGGGATTTCAACGCCAAGCACAACACGTTCAAGCCTAGCGTCATCACATCACAAGGCGGAGCTGAACTCGCCAAATAGGCAGCAGCTGAGAGCGGCATGGATTTTATTAGGGAGCCAGGCCAGGCGACGCATTAGGCGGGTCACATTATTAACTTTACCTTCTTAAACATTCCTTTCGCAAGAACGGTAGTCTAACTAGACCTGCAATGCGGCTCGGACCACGTCACCCAGGTCACTACAATCCCAGGGCGTGGCCGACAATCCCTTGAACAATATCACTACTAGGTTCTGACAGACCAGCTACCGAAGTTCGCTGGCATAGTAGCCTTAGGAATACACCAGGTCCCCAAACCCTGCCAGCCTAACTAGTGATGAGCTGGAAGCATGCATAGACACTCTCACTCAGGTTATCGATAAGGGCATACACACGGCAGGGAAGGCCAATCGCGGGGCAGGGCGCTCTGCCCCCTGGTGGACGGACGAGTGCCGCGAGGCTCGCCGACAACACACCTACGCTCGATGGACGGACACACAGGTCGAGGACCCACAGACGCAACCCGTATCTTCCACACGGTCGTACGAAAGGCAAAAAGAGCCTACTAGCGGCACACTATAGACAACGTTGCAGATGACAAGGACCTTTATAAAATTATCAGCTAGCACCGCCTTGAGCCTACTCGCCCAGACGCGCCACTGATTGTTAACGGCACGCGCCTATCTACGACGAGGAGAGGAGGAGGCCGAAGCCCTCCGCCAAGCCATCCTCTGCCGCTTTAACGCAGATGACAACCTAGCTACACCTCTATCCCTATAGGAAGGGCCTACCCTTCTATAGGACACATACCTCTTAATAGAAGAAGTAGAAAGGAATATATATTGGTGTTACTAGCACCTTACTAGGGCTGGATAGAGTCACAGTTAGGCTACTTAAAGCATGCTGGCATACTATTTGGGAGCGCGTCTGCGGTATCTTCCGCTGGTGCCTCTAACTTAGCTACTTCCCCCGGGCGTGGAAGCTAGCCGAAGTAACTATGATACCTAAGGTGGGCAAGAAGGATAGGAGCACCCTATGGGCGTTCTGGCCTATTGCCTTGCTGTCTTGCTTTGGCAAAGGATTTGAGCGAATTATTACTAGATAGATAGCCTGGACAGCAATGACAGAAGGGGTCCTTAGCTTATAGCACACAGGAGCCCTGCCAAAGAGGTCTGTGATAGATATGGTTATAGCCTTCACGCACGACGTGGAGAGGGCCTTCGCCTGGGGGAAATGCGTGACTATGGTCACTATGAACGTACAGGGGGCGTTTGATGCCCTCCTAGTTAACCGACTGCTACACCGTATGAAGGTATAAGGCTGGGCCACTAAGGCTCTCTAGCTAACGAACAGTTTTCTTATAGAAAGGCGGGTGAGGGTTAGGCTGGGCAAATCGATCACCTCCACCTACCCGGTACAATGCGGCACTCTATAAGGCTCGCCACTTTCACTAGTACTATATACGCTATACCTTGCTAAACTTATAAAAGCTAGCGACAATCTACGCTTTGGATATGCTGACGACATTTGCCTCTATAGGGTAGCCTATACTCTAGAGGAGAGCAACCTCCTTGTTGCGAATAACGTTAGGGACGTTATATAGTGGGGAGACGACAACTAAGTGGCTTTCGCACCTAAAAAGATAGAAATAATACACCTTACCTGCCAGAGAGGGCCCGCAGCGCCACCCTGCGTAGTTAACAACACACTAACAATCCACCTAGTTATATAGGATTAGGACTCGCCATAGTAGCTAGCACTCTAATAGCTTAGAGTCTAGTTTAACTAAAAGCTTATATTTAAGCGACATGTCGCTAAACGAGCCGCTAAGGCCCGCAAAGTGGCCCTTTATATTCGAAGCTTGGCCCAAACCACCTGCGGCCCCCCGGCGGCTTCATTGCGCAAGGCCGTCATCACCTGTATTGTCCCGCGACTACTCTATGGAGCAGAGGCGTGGTACAGAGGTCGCATGAAGCCCGCTCGCATACGACAACAGGCTTAGGCCAACAAGGTCAGCGCCAGGCTTAGAGACCACATCGATATTGTCCACAAGACGCTGGCCCTCGCCGCACAAGGCGTCCTGCCCGTATACAGGACTACACCCACGGCCACACTATTCAGGGATGCTAGTCTGCCCTCAGGCCCAGTTGCCCTCAAAAACGCGAAGCTCAGGTTTGCCGTACACCTGCAAACAATAGACGACAGACACCCCCTCACTGAGCGGGCACGGACCCCACAAATCCGGCGGGGCAGAGGCGCGGGAAGCCCACAGCAACCCAGGACTATCATCGAGCGCGTTGGCTCACTTCTTGACCTAGTCCCAAGACCGGTCCTTATAAAACCTTACTACTCGCCTGACTGTCAGACAGACCTAACAGGGGGGTTAAAGAAGAGAGAGAGAAGCGGCTAAGGCTTTTAAAGAATAGTGGGCACACCTCCTATAGGACAAAGTTACGGTTTTCTCTAATAGCTCGGAGCAGAGCCTCGAAGGGATCAAGCATGTTACGTACGGCTACGCCGTATACTAAGGCGGACGGGAAGTTAGCCTAGGCAGAGGCTCACTTAATGCACGCTCCTATGTGTTTGACGCAGAAGCTGTAGGGGTATGGCGAGGGCTGGAGCACGTTATGCGCGATCTGGCCCTCCGCATGCAACGAATCTAGATGTGCATTAATAGCACACGTTAGTTATATGGTGCCTACGAGGGAACGCACCGCCCTCTTCTTAGTGGGCCTTCCTCCGATGCCAACAGGTTATAGAGACGTTAGGCGTCTGAGTACGCTAGTCCCTAGGACACATGGGCATACAAGGAAATGAAAAGGCGGATCGCCTAGCGGACCTAGAGGCTCACAGCCCTTATCCTCTAGAACTACAAGCTGCCGAGCCCACGATCACGGGGCTACAGTTAGACGCCCGGATTAATCACCGCCTTGCGGAAATAGAATGGTGGAGACAACACAAGACGAAGCTCTCTATATGGTACAATTAGTAGGGCCTATGCTACACGAGCATGGCTGCACTAGTAGAGCTTGGCCTTAGCTGTCGAATCTTAGCTAAACTCTTGTTAACTAGGACTATGCACAGTGACTACGCCTAGTATTATAAGAAATTTAGATATAAGGACGCAACCCTTACCTGCGCATGCGGAAAAGAAAAGGCCTCTAGCTATCTGGTCTACTGCTAGAAAGCACGAAGATGCTTCGCTAGTTGGCCCTAGCGACCTAGCGGGCCTCTAACGAACGCCCGCGAGGGACAAAAGTACCTTTGGCAGCTCCTTAGCTGCCTAGAGGACTTCGCCGCCTTTCTTGAGCTGACCAGCTCTGATGGGGCTTAATTGAAAGAAGCAAGTAAATATAACGTTCCCTTAGGGACAAGATCCTGCGCACATAGGCGCTAGACTAGACTTCTTACTTTACTCGCACGGAGGAGTTTAGGAGAGTTAACAGGCTTTTATAGAGCAGCTATTGCACGACCCGTCTCCCCCCTTACGGGGAGAGACGCGTCCCCCATGCCCCACGGGAGGCCTATGTAGATAAAGGCTCTCAGCCAAGTCTACTGGACGTAAATCAATTCTATCTATCTATCTATCTTTCCGGAACTAGGATTGGCGTCTGGTAGGCCTGCCCGCAACCCTCATTTGGAATTCCGCTAATGTGATCTTCATCGAGTCGAAGCCGCGAGGTATCAACCAAAAGTTCCTTCGAATGAGGTCACCCGCCCCAGAATCTGAGACGCAATGATCTCGAGACGAAGACTGGCTACGCCGCACATCGATGCTGCACAACTCCGCCCCATATGCAAGTGCTTCACATTTGTCCTCCGACTTTTAGACTTCAAGAAGGCCAACCTTTCTACATCATCGCGTCTCTGACGACCACTTTATCGACCAAACAATAGACCAATGCCCTATATTCTACAGCCGAATTGCATCGCTTTCGACAAGAGAGCTAAAAATCGGTTCCAAAATGCGTTACTTCAGCCTCCTCCTTTCAACTGTGGGTCTACGCATCCTTTCGGTGCACGCACTTCCTACTGCAACAGAGACACTAGTAAGTAATTCGGTGTGTAGTGTTGCCGGAGACTGTGTGTTGATTTCATACAGCGCCAACAGGGTCGGCTACGCTGGCTGCGACCAAAACTGCCGCGGCTCCTATCTTACCCGAGGAATCTGTTGGGGCAACGGCAGCGCCTATTACATCCTCAGACCCCGACGATGATGATACAATGGTCTACCAATGGAGGGAGTGATTGGAACATTGGAAGCAGACGGGATGAGGCCTGCAGCCTGGGAGCGCTCGTGGATAATCTCCTAGTTATGGTTCGAGTAGGAAAGTGATATAGCATCACGATACACACGCATTTGCATGCTCATGAGGTCATCATTTGTTCATTGACAAAGAGTCTTACATGGATTTACTGGAATTTGTTGCAGCTACTGTGATGATTCAACATTCGAATCATGAGGACGTATCTCAACTCGTTCTTCGTGATGATAGTGTGACATTATTATGCTCAAATACATATTGTAAGCTATCAGTCGCCACGGTTGCGCCATTCTCCGAGCCTACTGACGTACCATCTCAACCGGTGACCGTACCAATCGCGCTTATGCATCCCACTCGGTTTCCAGAATGGCAAGCCTAGAATCTTCAGGTTGCTTGAGTCCTTTGAACACGAACTTCGGATCAGCCTGTGCGAAGAGTGCCTGTCATTCTCTAAGATCACGTTCCTTGGCATTGCCGATCTCTAACATTGTGAGATCCATCGCCCTCAATTTGCGATCTATCTCATTTGGCAGTACGCCAGGCGGTGGCATCACGAAGTCCATAATCAACACTTTCGCGCCTTTCTTTAGCGCAGGGATAAGTGCCTGGAGGATCTTAATGCAATACTTATCTGGCCAGTTATGCAAAGTCCAGCGGTAGAAGTAAACATCTGCATCCTTTACAGGCTGTATCTGGAAGAAGTCATGTGTTATGAATTTGACGTTCAATCCTTCTTCTTCCTTCGAGTTTGCCACGACCTCAGGAAGCTCTTGCACGATCAAGTTAAGATCCGGGTACTTCCTGGCCAGCGCGAAAGCAGCATCGCCATGAGATCCACCGAGGTCAATGACAGTTCCGGATTTGACGGAGTCCCAAGGGTACCCTTCAGTCAGGTGACGTAGTGAGTAACCGTCACCGGTGGTGAAGAAGCTCATTGCGCCGCCAAAACGGCGCGCACGATCTGGGTTCTGGCCAAGCACTGCGTAGAACGGCAAATCTGTATTATTCGCCAATGAGAATCCCTAGGACAGATCAATAATTGGATCAGCAGAAAAGAAGTGCAAGGACCTACAGTCTGATTTGCCTTCGCAGCTTCCGGCCATTTCGTCAGCGCGTCGACAAGCTTTTCCGCGGCTGGCCACATTTCATCGACATTTGCACCAACCCAACTTGCGATCAGCCCATTCTCCGCAATTTGGCGCGACGCCGCAGAATGTGCTATAACACTAGGTCGAGGCTCTGTGAAGATGCGGTATGCGATACCAAGGCGAAGTACACGGCAAGTGCCCCATGCTCGATTCAAAGATCTGTAGCTAGATCTGCGAACGATACTTCGCCATCGACAGGCACTTTTTTGGCGATGTCAAAACGAGAGATGAGCTTCAGATACACAAGACGGTTATGCTACAGTAAGGTCAGCAATGGTCCTATGCAATGAAATTAGATAATCCAACATGATGATTGAAGAGTAATTCTCTTGGTCCTTGAAGGAGATCGTTCAGTTCTTGAGTTGCGTTTAGCACAACAGTACGTGCCTGCTCTAGTTGAGGTGGTAGTTGGAGCTCGACAGGGCCATTCATGTCGAACGATGGCTGTGGGAGACCTTTCTCGGCGAGCGAGGTATTCATCAATTTGTTTGGTGTGCAACGCCACTAGTGCTGCTAACTCAGCAATACGGCTTGGATTGGAAGGCATTGCTCGGGCGTAATTTTGCTATTGATCTTTGTATGTATGCGATGAGGAGGCAAAGAACTGCGCGATTGTAAGCAAATAGAGGTTATGGCTTCTCGTGCCTTCCTAGATAACTGCGCATTTTCAGATGTCTTATTGGCAACGGAGCGTGAGGGAGGCGCGGTTACAGAACGTGAAGTTGATTTGTTGGGAGAAATTGCAGCCTGCAGGTGATATAGGTAGTCTCTGCATTAGTGCGGATAGATAATGCAACCCGACAGTACGGTATTGTAGTACACTTCGGTGTCCGAGGGCATATTTTCTCATGAATTCGAAACGTAGCATGCAGATGCCCCCGAAAAAGCCGCAGATTAGTGTGGTGCGACTTCACCGTATTTAGGCGAGGCCAATATGCGGCTCTGCCAGGGGGGTAAGAGAGACCATCTGACAATAGCAGAACAGCGCAGGTCTCAGAAGAAGCTTGTGACTCACTTGACTGCCTTTGTTCGCGCAGAGTCGGCCAGGCCCCATCAACATGGAGCAACAACGACTATTGCCGCATCCACTTGTATTACCAGACACACCAGAATGTGACACTCAATCTGTTGAAGAGTCATCTGAAAATCCCGGGTCGTACAACAGGAAGGGAGACAGGCGAACATTGACGCGTTGGATCGGTTTACGTCTACAGTTATTAGCGCACTTGCGCTCGGATTTGCGTGCGGCGCATTGGTAGTACGAGGACAAAATTTTCACGAAATCCAAAGGACACTATCGTCCATAGCTAATGCGACGACCTGTACGTCGGCATCTACCCGACGTGAATGGAGGAGTTTAGGTGTTGTCGAAAGAGACAACTACACCGACGCCGTGATGTGTCTCAAGGCGAAGCCCTCAAGATTGGGCATGTCTCATTCTCTCTACGATGATTTCCCATACATACATAACCAGTTCGATGGAGATGATGGTGAGTTGCTCCCCGCGAACACAATCCCCAAAGGCTGACACCCTCACGCAGTACATACATTCGCCGCATCATTTCTGCCCTGCACCGATATATTCATCCACATATATCACCAAGCCCTAGTTGATGAATGCAACTACGATGGTGAACTTCCATACTGGGACTGGACACTAGATTGGCAAACCCTCTTCTCCTCGCCAGTATGGGATCTTGAGCATGGCTTCTCAGGCAATGGAGCCGCGAGCTCGGAGTTAAGCACATCATTCCCTCGCTCCCATTGCGTCTCTGAAGGTCGTTTTGCGAATTTCGAAGTCGTGTATGCGAGTTCCGCCTCATCTCCACACTGCCTGACACGCGATTTCGGATCCGGCGAGTCAATGGACCAATTGATTCAAAATATTCGACCAAGTACACTGGAGCAGCTCCTGCGTGAGGACGATTATTATCGTTTTCTAATCCATCTGGAGGCGGGACCGCACGTTTCGATTCCGAAAGCCGTCATGGGGGATTTCGGTGTGTTTACGGCGCCGAATGGTAAGCAATAGCAAATGGCAGGTCGAGCGAGGCTGCTAAAATACCACACAGATCCTGTTTTCTTCCTACATCTTGCACAAGTTGACAGGCTATGGTGGCTATGGGAGCTATACGACGTACCTCGACGCCGAAATGCGTATAGTGGCCGTTTTAAGGTAAATTCTGAACAAAAAGCTGCTCCTGAGGACATGATCTCCATTGGTTCACTTGCCCCGGCGATTCAGGTTAAAGATGTTTTGAATTTAGAATCAGGTTCCTTGTGTTATAGGTATTAGTTACTTACTTTAAACCGGGGTTCGTATAGCATAGTTACTCAATTTTCTCGCATCTGTTTCCTCTTAAACATGTGAAAGTAACACTCAAGTCTTCCATTTCCACACCCTACCTTGGGCTTACAGCGTGCAATTAATGCATATTATAGCGTGTTTTAGGAGCCTGGAGGCTAAAGAAACATGGTAGAGTCAGGTGGAAACAATGTTGGGGATAGCCATTAAGCCAGGTCACCGATATACACGAGACACGATCCGCTTAGTTGGCTCGAAAACGTACCTTAAGAGCAAGATTGTGTTCATCAAGACGAGGACACAGAGGCAACAATAAGAATAAAGTGACCATAGTGACCGCGATCAGTACTTCAGTGATCCACTTGTAGTTACAGCGTTGTTTCTCTATCTCATCCATCGTGAGCTTCACCCGCTCACTTCATTTCACCCTTATATGTGCTCTGTGGTTGATAAAAGCTCATCAGGTTCTTAGTACTCGGGTAAGAAAGCTCCCACCCACTCTTTAAAAACCCATTGACCTCGCATTTGATTCCTACGTCACCAAGAACCCTCACTGCCAGTGTCGTGCAACAAGGCGTGAAGGAAGTTCGATGCGAGACAACTGGATCTGGGTATGGCCGAAGATACGCGCGCGGTGTGTGCTCAGTAAAGCCGGCCAAGACCCTTCCTGTGTACTTATTAGATATTTTACCTGAAAATTGCACCTAGGTTTTGACTTACCGCTCTCATAGCTAGGACTGATCTCCTGTAGCTCTTGTAGAAAGATCGAATCCATAGGGTCGTAATTCTCATCGTCCCATTCCGGCAAGCGGTTCACGGAATCGATATTGACAGAGACGCCCTGCTTGCGAAGAAGATCGAGTTTAGCCCTCCGGGTAGGATAGTACCGGAGCTCCTCGTAGCTTACACCGTCCTTGCGATGACACACTAGAGAAACTTCCCGAAAGTTGATGATACTTAAAAAATATAATTAGTTAGACCTAGAGTAATCTAGTCTATATAACTTAACCTAAACCCTAACCTATATAATATTAACCTAATCTAAGCCCTAACTTAGATAATATTAATTTAATTTTAACCTATAACTACTATAAAATAGTTATGTTAGGGTTAAGTTAATATTAGGGTCTTATATAAAGCAACCTAACCCTAACCTAACCTCAACCCATTTGCCAGCCTACTGTTGCCGCAGTAGCAACAACGCCACGCTCGTTGTCTTTAAGAGCTAGGCGGTGCCTATGATATAAGACGATGTTAATTGGCTGTGTACTCAGGACGGAACGACCATTCCCTACAACTTTCACGATGATTTCTTATCCTGGACATGCACTTAGAAATGGACGAACATGATTCGACCACATCACGGATGCTTTCAGGTGACGAGCCATTTGCAGCTGATCAGCACTTTCTTTGAAGTTACGCTTTCGTAATGAGGCGCCGTCGGGATCGAAGAAAGAGAGTTCAAAAGAGCGTGTTCCTTCGCAGATGGCACGCTCAGCACGGCTCCCTTCGCGTCTTTTGTTGATATCCCATCCAACATGCATTCCTTTGCACCTCTTTGTCCTGTTGGGCACCATCGGTGCTGCTTTGTCGCAGAACATGTCGCTTTGCGACAAAATACACCACGGCACTTCTCGAGGAAAACAATGGCACGAACCAGTACACTCTATTGACGCTGCTTGTGAACACTGTTGTCATCGGAAACTACATACAACCGAACAAGAATGCAGTCCCCGGAATCCTCGCCAAGGCTATGTATGGTCAACGGTGATGAGGTCGACCTCCTTCCGTATTTCGATGGTTCTTTGAAGTCCACCAACCGTGGAGGTTCTATGGGAGTTGCGATCAACTTTCTCGATGATGGTGGCGCTGAGCCACCATTGATGAAGAACAAGCCCTCCAACACAGAGAGCTCGAATCAATAGTAGGCCCGCTCATCCATTGATTTACTCTTTCTTATACTAACTATACCGGACTGTCCATTAACTGCCGTCGTCGATGCTGTCGTGCAGAACGTCGACGACGAAATCATCGTTATTTTGTGTATATTTGTTTACTACCACTGTGTGCTAGGTACTAGGTTATAGTGCCTCCTGTTTTACTCCTCTCTGTGTATGATGCGGACTCGACCTTGGTTAGAATCTCCACACGACGAAGATCTTCAATACTAACTATACCGAAGCTTTTTGATGACCCATCTCTACGAATTCTTCGGCAAGCTGCTCGGCTGCTCCGCCTACAACACCATGGATTTCCCCGCCTACAGCGGCGATGACATGGCCTCCTCGCACGCCTTCATGGGCCTCGACCCTTCCGAATTCGGATACTTTGTGCAGCAAGTCGGCCTCGCAGCGGGCTCCTTCGGCGTCACCGATGAAGACGTTACCACCGTTGCGGCCGCGCTCTCCAGAAGCTATGATCAAGAAGACTTCGCGCACTCTCGGTACACGGTATAACGCTGTGAGGGAAAGCAGTGGGTGTGCTAAAGAACGCAGTGAATCAAGTAAAGCAATGAGACTGGTTTGGTGGCCGTTCGGGGAGAGCATGTGCAAATCGGCCCCTCATGGTGCTCCAGAAGCTGTTCGGATATAGATGCAGCCCGCCGACAACTGTGATCCCAGAGCAAGGCCCGACGCTGAATAGCATCTGTTAGAATGAGCAGTGTCCGCTTGATCCCATGGCTACATGCGCGGCTTATCCGAATAATGGAACGGTGATGGAGCCGCTGATGGTGAATGAGACGACGAGTGGCACTATGCCGAGTTCGACGGGTATGATTCCTTCTGGTACTGGAGTGCCGGGCTTCACAGGAGCTGCTGTTGCTCAGGGAGCTGGGTTTGCGGCTTTGGTTGGTGGACTGGCCTTCCCGATTGTAATTTAATGAGCTAGGTATGATAGTGAAAAACATCAAGTTCTTATTTGAACCGCGCATTATACTTGGTCCGCTATTGGTGACGCCTTTCCTACTGTGCAATTTATGGCATTGGTCAAGGCAACGTTGGTGCATCGCGAAGGAGATAACAAGTGCAGAATGTGGCAAACAGAAGTAAAGATGTACTTAGAGGCCGTTCCTTGTTCGAAGACGTCGTGGGTCACATCGACATACAGTGTTTAAACGAAAGTTCAGAGACCTATTGTAGACTGGATTGCTTTAGGACACATCATACCATCTCCTCCAAAATTGATCCTGGTATTTTAGGGACGGTCTCAGAGCCGGTGGGAACTTCCAAGGTTGTCCGCACAACCCGTTTTCCAGTGCTTTAGCTAGCTATGTACAGCATGTAGTGGACCGTTTACTGTACACAGCAGTCATAGAAGCACCCATAACAGTTGCAGAAGTTCTGATCCTCTTCGCAGTCCTGCGGCGAGCATCGACAATCGATATCCCAGTACCTCCACCAGACCTCTCTAAGGAAATCCATTGCTTGTGGTATGTGTGGCGTCAAAGCTAGTAGTCGAGCGATTGTATTTGGTCGTAAGGCTTGCTGTTTTTCTTCTTCAGGTGGTGTAAGTTGAGCGAGAGCGAGAGCGAAGAGGGTGATTTGCAGAAAGCGTGCAGATATGGAGAGGGACAGTAGGCTACTAAGTAGAGCCTTAAGAACTAGTCGTCGTTTGATTTGGCTTCTTGGGAAAGGGCTTTTGTAAACAGCTCTTCGCGCAAACTAGTGTTGGACAAATCGCGTCCATTGGGCCGTCTTCCCTTCCGTCGAGATAAGTCATCATTGGTTTAAAAATGTAAATCGTTACAGCTTTCTCTCACAGCGTTATACCGTGTACGGAACGTGCGCGAAAGTATTCTTCATGATAAATGTAAATCGATTCGCAGCCAGCTTCCAAGAGAGCACGGTACTCTAACAGTTGTCAAGTTAGCATATCCGAAAGATGTTCTTACATATCCTTGGAGGATGCTGCGAACGGATCTACGAACGCAGTAGTTGGTCTCCAACAGCGATCATTCGAATGTTTGCCAGCTGTACTCTTTAGTTTGCCTCAGTGATTAAGGCTGACTGTAAGAACAACGCTCAGCCACTCAGACCAACAATGTGCTCCAGCACTGT
Organism: Laburnicola sp. JP-R-44; assembly: GCA_009805535.1. Lineage (NCBI taxonomy): Eukaryota > Fungi > Ascomycota > Dothideomycetes > Pleosporales > Didymosphaeriaceae > Laburnicola > Laburnicola sp. JP-R-44. The sequence goes on along the minus strand of SELF01000015.1, from coordinate 884,170 downwards.
GGTAATGTACCTGCCAAGAGAGCAATTCCTCAAACGGAAAGGCACGATAGGTGACGTCATATTGTTAGAACCAGAACACCAGTGTCAAGAAGCCAGATGCGAGGTATGACGCTCGAATTGCGAACACGCACGATGGAATAGAAGATGAATGAAAAATGTGAGCTTATGGTTTGTTAGGCGCACTTTTCAGGCTATTTCGTATGGCCGACCAATGAGTTTACAGAATCTCTCCGAAGGTGCATCGCGCGTCGTCGAACTTTTGGCACCCTTTTTTTTGCTTACCATAGCGGAATGCCCTCTATTGATTTCTCTCACAAAGGATCGAAGTAATTCATTCACATGGCTAATGCATCACCGGTTGGAATGCGGCTGCACAGATCCACCGGGTCCGTAATTACGTCATACCGCGCTCAGAGCTTATAGCTCGAGCTTCGTGCCCTCTCAACGTACATATACCTTCTGTACCTCGACAACGGCCCTCTTCCATCCATTTGAGCCCACCACATATCAATTACACACCAAATCACACCTTGAAACCTCGCCTCACACTTAAACATCGCCATGGGTTGGTTCAGCAGCGCAAAGGAGAACGCCTCCACGCCCACACCACCGACCACCGAAGGCAACTCGAAACTAGTCGGAGCTGAGCAGGATCGATACTCTTCGCACTTTAGCATTGGAGATGCGGGCGTAGATCGCATCAAGGAGGGTCTCAAGGACATGGCGAGTCACAAGGGCAGTGGCGCCGAGCAGGACAGATACGCATCACACTTTAGCCTCGACCACGACCCGGTCAGAGCCGCAGCACATGCACTCGTACAGGCGAAGCGCTCGGGGGCTGAGCAGGACAGACTGGGTGGCTACTTCGGTCTCGGTCACGATGGCTGGGCCCGCGCGAGGAGGAGGTTGGCTGAGATGCAAGGCGAGGCCGCTGAGCAGGTACGTGAATTCTTGTTGAATTGGGGGAGCCACTAACAGCTTTAGGACCGATATGGTTTGCATTTCGGCGTAGATCCCGACTCTGTCAAGAGGGCTGCTCTCTCGGTACAAGAAGGCGTGAAGCAAGCTATGGACAGATAGACGATGGCAGAAGGTGGATTGAAGAACGAAGGCATTGGGGGTTGAGTCAGACGACTCTTGCTCTTGTACAGTACAATTGTATCTCCGGAATCAATGGCATTGCGTCCTATAATATCCGCAACGTCCGCCTATCAGAGGCTATCCATGCAATCCGGACACGTGCGACGGATCCTCTATCTCTCCGACTAATTGCACATTGTGAATGTTTTCCGACGTAGCAGCAGCCTTTGTCAGCAACGGCAGCATCTGCTTTGTCTATGATGCACAGCAGCGGCTCCACAGTAGTGGTAATGATTGGTGGTAGTGTTGAGGGCCCCACCAAGCAGCGACCCGCTCCCGGTCAAATACTTTAGCATTTTGTAAAGCATCCGGGGAGCAACACTGCGCTTACGGTGTAAATATTGACCCGGACTATAGCACATCGCCATCATTTATTATTACTATAAATATCTTGCTGGAACGCCAGTAACTCTGTTCATCCGTTCGATAATTACTACGCGGCTCATCTCAAGCATGTCGCATAACATCCTCATCACCGGCGGCTCTGGCTATCTCGGTGGAACCTTGCTTCATCAACTTAAGACCGCAAACCTTCCCCCATACTCCAAGCTCTATGCTCTCGTGCGCACCGACGCACAAGCAGAAACTGTGCGCCAATACGATGCAACACCTATCCGGTTCGACGTCTCAGACCCCGCATCCATCCAATCCAACATCATCACCAACAAGATCACAATCGTCTTCCACCTCTACGACCCCCTCGACGTCGGCACGCCACACTGGATCCAGGCCCTCGCGACCGTAAAAGAGCAAACCAACCAAGACGTCCACTTCCTCTTCACCACAGGCGCGAAACTATTTTCCTCGCAAGCCGGTGCAACCAACCGACAAGCCGCTCCCAGACACCGATCCGCACCTTTAAGATGTGCAGAAAGCGCAGCCAGACAGAGCGCCGATGGCAGTCATGGCCGCAGGAGCCAAAGCGAATAACCTCGTCATCGACATCGCCGAAGCCCATGGCGTGAAGAGCTATATATTCGCACCTTGCATCGTTTACGGTCGGGGTCTGGGATTCGGAAACTCTATTTCTATCCAAACCGTTGCGATTGTGCGCGCTGCTAGGCCTCTGTGGCGTATGTACGAAGTTGACAAGGGGGGAAGCCGACGTGGCCTGTTTGCCATGTGTGCTCGATAATACAGCCCTTTACATTGAGAGATTTTGAGGGGCATTTTGGAAGGGGAGGATATTGGTCATGGGAAGAATGGGTATTTCCTTGCGGCGTCTGGGAGCGTGGCTTGGGATGATCTGTATATTGCGATGGCGAAGGCGATGAGGAAGCGGCTTATTGTCATCGATGATACTATTGTGATGGCAGAGGATTATGTTTTGAAAAAGATGGGAGAAGCCTTGGATTGTCCACCGGAATTTGTCCCGATGCAGATAGGTGGGCTGTAAGTTCCCTGATATATGCAAGGAAGGAGACGACCCCAACTGACGTGGTACAGGTGTGTACGATGACGGCGGAGCATGGAAAGAAGATTGGGTGGACACCAAAGTTTAAGCCTGCGCATATTCTGGAAGCTGTGGATGAGGAAGTGGAGCTCATTTTGGAGAATTTGGACGGGGCGAAGAGCTATGCGATTCCCAAGGGTACCAAATTGAAGTAGTGAGTCGAGCTAAAGACACGGTGTCTTGCTTGGGCTTTGGTAAAGGAATACGGAATTTTATGTTGCGATTGACGTCAGGTAGTTGCATGTACATGTTCTGCTTTCATCTGTTTTCCGATTTGCTACCACGGAAGTGTAAGCACAGCCCATTTCTAAGAAGCCAGAGCCTACTTTCTAAGCCCATTCCGCCCACTCCCTTGTCATCGCCCCGCTCGCCGCTCTTTAGCATTCGGTCAGCCTCTGGATCATCCAGGCCGACGGTGACTCCAATATCAAATCTACATTTGTCTCAGTTCAATAAAGCCTTTGTGTTATATGATTACTGCGTTTCGCTTTGCAGGCCTTAGAAAAGCTTGAGCCCAGTTTGACTAATGAACTATCACAAGCACACCGAAAAGATCCTCTGGTACGGCGTTCTTCAACATCCACAACTGCGGATTGGCCGAAGGATGACAGGCGGGCGTAGCTGTATTCTTGGGAGCTGCTGCTGCGTAAGACAGCTTGCCACCCCGGCAGAGAATTATATAGTATTTATATAGTGAGACTTTGAAGCTACGCATGCAGTGTCACCCCAGATGAGCTCGAATCTTTCCGGGAACCATGGCTTTCTATGAACTTCCGTCAACCGCGGCCGTTGAAGACAGTGCTCTACTTATCTCGCATATCGTCAACAAAACGCCGGTCAAGACATCACTACGGCTCACGGAAATCGCGAACAAGAATCTTCAAGCCCAGGAGCTCGCAGATTCAAAATCCAGTATTGAACTTTACTTCAAATGCGAGAACCTACAACGCACCGGATCCTTCAAATTCCGGGGAGCATGTCACTTCCTGGCAAAACTCGACGACGACGCACTTGCGAAGGGAGTGGTAGCTTATAGCACAGGTACTACCAATGTCCGATCTTGTCTCTTCATGTTTTGACTTTCTCAGGCAACCATGCCCAGGCAGTAGCCCACGCCGCTCAACTTGCATCACGAAAGCGCAACATGCATGTACCGTGCTACGTTGTAGTACCCTCCAACTGTCCGTCCGCCAAAATATCCGCTGCTCAAGACTACGGAGCCACCGTTATACTCGCAGGAATCGACCCCAATGATCGAATCATGCTCGCCGAGGAAGTGCAGCGCGCTACTGGCTCGATCCTCGTCCCTCCAGCTGACCACGTAGACATCGTCCTCGGTCAGTCGACTGCAGTGCAAGAATTTGTGCAGCAGGCGACCCAAATGGCACGAGGCCTCGATGCAATCATCATCCCTAGTGGAGGAGGAGGCTTGCTCTGCGGCGCAATCGCAGTCTGTAAGCCTCAGGGCGTAGCTGTCTTCGGAGCTGAACCCGAATATGGAGGACCTGGACTAGCCTCTGCTCTGGAAAAAGGGAGTCGCACGACGAGCATACAAGGTCCGATTTCGATCGCGGATGGATTGCGCTCGCTGACTGGCCAGGCGAATTGGGAACATATCAGAGCTAGTGGGAATGTGGAACAAGTGTTTACTGTTAGTGAGGCGCGGATCAAAGAAGCGTTGAAGTTGGCGGTTGAGGAGCTGGGATTCGTTATTGAGGCGAGCGCTACTGTGCCGCTGGCGGTGGCACTGTTTAGCCGTGAATTTCAGCGACGGATCGTGGCTGCTGATAGGCGGATGAGAGTGGGTGTTGTTCTGACTGGGGGTAACGTCAGCGTGGACAATCTGCCCGCTATGATGCCTGGAAAAATTGCGAGGTCGGCTTAGCATTAGTTGACGGGGCTGTTTGGAGATGCGTCGCGTGTTTCTATTGTTCTGAAGTTTTCGCCGATCGAAAAGCTCGCTACCTTGTAGCTGGTTGATCTTTCCTTCACAGATTCCGGCTCTAGTTGAACATACCTAGGTAAAGTGGCTATGGGGAATATCCCCTCTCCTACATTTCGGGGCTTATCAATGAGTGAGCTGACGTAAACACTACCCCGACAACCAATACAGCCCACAAAAAGTACGCCTTCTGTCTCAGCCCCAAATATTAGAAATACATCGAGTGGCACAGCATCCTGAACACATGGGTGACCAGAGAATGCGACCAAGTGCCAGATACTGTGCCTTCTCCACATTGGTTGTAGTGCTCCGAAGTATCGCTCAAGCCGATGGGAATCTGAGGCAACCATAGGTCAACTAGCGCTATCGTGCGTGTACTCATGCGGCAAGGTGCCGATTGACTCCAATTTTGGGTTTGCATATGTCGGTTTTCTTCAGGGGAGCCGCTGAGTGTAGCACTTGACTCTTGGGGCTAAGTGCCATATACTAGGCAAGGGCGACATGCCCGGCCAGACGAGTACCATTTTCTTAAAGCTTCCACAGTATATGGACCCATACAAAGCAAAAGAATTCATAGAAGCTCCTAATTTTCGTCGTTTCATTGTTAAACCGCGGAACAACACGTCTGAGATCTCCCAAAATGCCAGAGTCGAAAAACAATGACCAACAGCTTGTGTATACTACCGAGATCTCATCCGTGGGATCTCAATGCCTTGTATCAGTACAGGCCCCGGCAGGCAACGAGCCAGATATCCGGCAGGACGGAGGTGGAAGAGCTTGGTTGCAAGTCCTTGGTTGTTGGCTCCTCTTTATGAACACATGGCCAGTATTTTAGCCCTCTGTAATCCAACAGTACTGATTATTACAAGGGGGCTGACAAATTCCTTCTCGATCTTCGAAACCTACTACAACCAGGAATTCCCTCACATGTCACACTCGAACGTCTCGTGGATCGGCTCGATGCAGCTCTTTCTAACGCTGTTCATTGGCGTATTCGCGGGGTGGTTTCTTGATAGAGGCCATCTCCGTGTGGTGCTTATAACCGGAATATTATTCGAGGTGGTTGGAATGCTAATGACGAGTTTCTGTAAGACATACTGGCAATTGCTCCTCGCTCAGGGTATATGTGTTGGTATCGGATCTGGCACACTGGCTTTTACCAGTGCAGCCATCATTCCGTTCTACTTCACGAATAGACGAATGCTAGCCGCTGGAATCGTGAGTACTGGAAGTAGCATAGGTAAGCACTCATACTTTTAGTCTAAGCTATAATCTGACTAAAGCAATCCATAGCTGGGATCATCTATCCGCTCATGATGCGTGAACTGTTTAGAGAAGTTGGATTTGGTTGGGCTGTCCGGATATTGGCTTTTGTTATGTTGGGCGGGCTTTTAGTGAGCCTCGTCTTGTTGAAACCAGATACAAAGTCGAAGAAGCGACGGCCACTATTCAAGAGCTCTTTGTTGTGTGACGTGCCTTACACACTATTCATTGTTGGTGAGTCTCCGCTCACAACAGAGTCGTTTCCCAGGTCACTGACAAAACACACAGCCTACGCTTTTATGGTTGCGGGCGTATATGTGCCGTATTTCTTCATACAGAGCTATGCTTTGGATCTTTCGATCGACGAAAGCATGACCTTCAACGTTGTCAGCATCATGAACGCAGCAACATTCTTCGGCCGTTTCCCTTACAATTACCTTGCAGATATGTACGTGTGATACTCGAACCCTGTCAAAGAAAACGTTAACATCCAACACAGTTATGGCGGAATTGCCGTCCTCGTCCCCTGCTGTTTCGCCACCTCTATCATACTTTTCCTCTGGCGCTTCGTGCACAATCTCAGCGGCCTGATAGCCATCAGCGTGACATTCTGCTTCGTCACCGGCGGTCTGGTCTCCCTCCCTGCAGTCACTATTGCCAATCTTACGCAGGATAAGTCTGAGTACGGGACGAGAATGGGGATGGGCTATACAGTCGCAGCTATCGGAGCGCTTCTTGGGACCCCGATTGCGGGAATGGCACGTAGTAGTGGTACTTCAGACGTGCTTGAGAGATGGCAGTGTGCTTGGTTTCTTGCCGGAGGGGCGCTTCTTATTGCGACGGCTCTCATGATATGGGCGCGAATTATACGAGCTGGTACGGATGTCAGCGTCAAGATCTGAGCTTGCTCTTCGCGATTTTACAAACAGAAGATGGCCTAAGTTGTATTAAGTTGGGTTTTTAATCTTACATGCTCTATTTTAAATTAAAAGCTGAGCTGGGAGTTTACATTTATTTCATTTATTCATATTAGTTTATAGTTAACCTAACCTTTTACAAACTATAAGACTTAATAGTAAGCACAACTAAGGTTTAATAGCTAAAGTATATAAAAAAAAGGCGTAATTAGGATTAGCTATAGTAGGGAGCTAAAGAATAATATAATAATTATAAGAGCGGATTATATAATAGCAAACTATAGAATAGTAACCTTAAAGTTACTATTTAACTATAGAGCTCTAAAGGGCGGCAAGATAGCCTATTAAAGAGTAGTAATAAGAGAAGTAGAATAAAAGCTAGTGCCTTTACCTATTCTTATTATAATCTACTATAAAGGCAATCTGTAACTAATATAGTAACCTTAATTCCTTTTATTAATAAAACTATTATAGCTCTATTAATATACTATAGTAGTATAAGCAACTCTTAAACCTGTATTTTTTAACTTCTTTACTTTAATAACTATTATACTAGAAGAAGTTAGATTATAAATAAAAGAATAAAGGTATATAGTATTACTAGTACCTAGGCCCTTTACTAGTAGCTCCTAGAGCTATACCTTAAGATTTTAATAGAGCAAACTTATAAGTTTAACTCCCCTTACTTAAAGTGTTTCTTATAAGAATAATAGGTAATTAATACTAAAGTATTAATTGCGTATATATCTAAAGGCAAAAGGCTACCTTTATTACTATTATTAAAAAGGATAAAAACTATAAGCTTAATAATAAAAAGAGAGGTATTAAGGCAAAGATCTACGCGTAAAATAAAAGGTAAATCTAAGATATACTAAACTAGTAGCAAAGGAAGTAACCCTAAATAATTAATATAATTATTAACTTTAAACTATACACTGCGTAAAACTTAATAAAGTACTTAATAGGTCTGCATCGAAGACCTGAGTTTACATTCGTGTAGTCAAAAAGATCAGATTGATTTTCGTGTTGCGGCAAAGACGCTAACTGAAAATGGGCTAAAAACCTGTTATCTAAGCCTACATGTACCACTGGTGTTCAGATGCTTAATCATCACGTGATTCTAGCTGGGTTTCTGATTGGTCGGTCTCAATGTGTGCAAGATCACATGACGATTAAGCATCTGAACACCGGTGGTATATGTCAAAATCAGTTCATGTGACATCGCGCACCTTTCGATGCACTATTTCCATAACCTAGAATAACCGGGAAACACACCTACAACTTGCTCTAATGTAGATTATATTACCACCATTGGGAACTACAGAAAACTGTATTTCAAGGAATGCGGCTTGTAAACTCCTCCAGGAAGGATATATCAAGAGCCGTTCCTAGAAATACCCTCTTCGATCCTAAATATACGCACCTTTACTGTTGGTAGGATATTTTAAGAGCAGAATCTCGCGAATGTTCATGTTTCATCAGCATGGTGTTTAGGCAATGTTGTCTTTGTGGGTTGAGCTTCGACAACAAGGTGGTAAGACAACTGACATTTTCTGACATTGAACACCGATATAATTTATTAACGTAGCTCTTTCGGACAAGCTCCGAGCTAGAAAGAGAAACACCACGTCCATTCCATACTCTAATCTTCCACCACAAATTATACCCTCAATTTCCCCTCTCAACTTTCAAGGTGCAGCCACCGCCAAAGGAATCCACGCGAGCGTCCCCGCAGGGCTGAACTCCACCTCCAAAGGCTCCTTCTGCCACGTCTCAAACACCAGCTGACTCGTCCACTTTGTCAAATAGCTCCCCTCCGCCATCCTAAAGTCATATCTGTAAAGCAAAATCGCCAGGAAGAGCCGCATTTCTAGTCTTGCCAGCGGTTGAGCCGGACACTCGCGCGGCCCTACGCCCCACGGTTTGTAAGCGGACATGTCGTTGTGGTTTAACGGCGAGGAAGAAGACCATTTGGAAGACTGGTCGGCGTGCGGTAGGAAGCGCTCGGGGGCGAAGGTGTCGGGTGCGGAGAAGTGGGCGGCGCTGCGGAACATCGAGTAGCATGACACTGAGACGACGGTATCTGGTGGGATGACATTGCCCGCAATGGTGGTAGGAGCACCGCCGGGTAGCTGGCGACGAAGCATATCCGGAAGCGGTGGGCAGAGACGCAGTGACTCGTCGATGACAGCGTTCAAGTATTCCAACTTGGCGGCATCGCTGGCGTTGATGGCTTTTTCGGAAGAGAAGGCTGAGCGGACTTCTTCCTGCGCGAGCTGGAGCTTGGACGGGTAGGCAAGCAGGTAGTGGAACGTGCCGGCGAAAGCTGTAGTCAAGCATTCCGATCCAGCAACGAGGCAAGAGAAGACATTCTGTTCGATTTCGTTGTCCGTGATTTTCTCACTTGGGTTCAACTTGTTGTACTCCACGAGATGGCCTAGTAAGTCCGGGTGGCCGCTTGGTCCATTCTTGACGCGGTTTTGTAGCCGTTCGTGTCCGTCGTTGAAGATCATTTTGAGATCTTCAAACGCGGATCGGGGGGTGATGGCCATCAGTGCGTTGTTTATCCATGGGTAGTACGTTATCGCCGCAGCGATGATGACGCCTTGGAAATGCGAAAGAACGCCCATGATGGCATGGCCAGCACCAGTCTCCAGACAGCCGTACGACCTTGACCATGCCAACTCGCCGATGATGTCGAAGGTCGTAAAGTTGGACCACTTGACCATGTCTACGACCCCAGATCCTCGGTTCTTCTGTATGAGAGCATCGATGCGCTTTGTGAATTTGTCGAAGTATACGCGCACTGTAGGCTCGTACTCTTTGACAGCCTGCTCCGAAAATGCCATACCAAGTGCTTTGCGGAAACGGGCATGATCGGAGCCAATGCCGGAGATGACATTGTAAGACTCAATTCCAGGCGGACGCATACCCCACTGTGAAGGACGGATTTCACTATCTTTTCTCAGGTAAATGTCGTCCCATGCGCGAGGGTCGTTGATATGTAGCTCATTGGGAGCCACACGGACAATCGGCCCGTACTCGTCATGGAGTGCTTTTATTCGAAATGAATTTTGACCGGTGACAAGCGTGAAGAGGTAGGGAAGTCGGGAAGCGCTCCATGCCTTCGGGCCAGGGAATCTTGCTAGAGGGTGGAAAAGGATGTTGTAAACGGCTCGCGTGAGAACATACTAATCGAGTGAGCAGGAGCCGGTCCATAGTGGATTGCAAAACATACCAGGAGGTAGGCGCCCACTGCCTTCAGAAAAATGCCCATGATGCTCACCGAACTACTAAAGCAAAATGGAGAGTGGCTGCAGTGCGGTTAGGTCATAGATTAAGTCTCATATTCCGCCGTTGTTGATCAATACTAATTTTGCAGACAACAATCCATATAAGAAATCTCCTTCAGAGCCAAATGCAGTGCGAATATGAATGCATCTATGCTTATGTACCGGTGTTGTGGTGACCAAGATACGTCGGACCGAGTTTGGCTGGGGACTTTCTGATTCGTCCACGAGCATCGTGGAGCATGTCGGGTCTGCAGCCCGGCGTTCGGGATTCAACCCCACAACTACAAGAAGGATTCTGACTCTTAGTTATTGAAGCGCAAGATTCTCGCACGGCAAAGTCAAGATCACATTGCTTGCGTGAGTTGAAAACAATACTTCGTCTCAATCAAGTGAATTGAAGATCCCAATATAGCACCATCCTCTGATTTTTATTTATCCGAGCAACTGCAGATGAGCTGAGTACAAGCTCGACCAAGTAGAGGCTGCTAGCATTGTTTCTGAGCAGTTTTGGATCTGCACTGACTAGTCGAATAATACTGGTTCTAGATCTATGGCACGAGGTGCTTTCAAGTTTACGGGTGAACAGTCTTTACCTGCGAATTCCAAGCCCACGGAGATAGGATTGAAAATTTCGGAGCGGCCTTGAACTGTATGGCGCTCTATCAAGATTCGAGGTTGTAGAGGAGTTGTCGGTGTCACATTCCCGAAGCTGTGACCCGGTCATCTGTACTCGCCGAGCCGCGTCGGGTATTCTAACACAGTAGTGATATATATGAGCGGCGGTCAAACCCAGTGATGGGATTTGTGGCGTACTGAGTACCGGGGGTGTATGCGGATAAGGTTGGTAGGTATCGAGGGATTTTGTTAGTTGTTAATCGTGCGCGCACCTGATATCCCATGTCTATGTGTTACAAAGTCAGCAACGAAACCAATGACTCTTCACCAGTAACTCCCGAATGGCTCACAAGTAGAAATTCGTCTACAATCGAGCTGTACCTGACAGGGTGCGTCCATCCACCAAAAACACGATAGGATCTATTTGGCAATCCATCTTCCAAGCCTTCTCAACCGACAGTATACTACCTAGACCACACAAGCCGCTATAACAATCAAAACCAGCACACTCCCCCACACACCAGCCCTCAAACAAAAACACCCCTCACCCGTCCCTCAAAGCCACCCCCTCTCCTTAGCCTTACCCCTCAACTCCTCCGCCTATCACCATACCCACTCTCATACTCCTCCCCACGCCCACCCACAACCTCGCTCCCCGTCCTCGTCCTCTTCCCCGCATGCTTCATCCCCCCATACCCCCCCAACAACAAGCCGCCCACGGTCCCCAACCCCGGAAAAATAGCATCGCCAACCAGGCCACCCACCCCCGCGCCCAAAAACATATTCCGGCTCTTATATTCTTTATCGACGGCGCGCGCGCGCTCACGGTCAGAATCGTGGTTGTGTTTGCGCTCACGAGTGTGCGAGCGGCGGCGGTGGCGGCGGCGATGTCGCCTTTTTTTATGGTGAGGCGACGAGTCGTCGGAGGTGTGGGAGCCGTCTGAGTCGCTGTCGTACTCGTTTTGGGCTGCGAAGTGCACGCGGGGAGGTTGGGAGTGGCTTCTGGGTGGTTGTGAGGGCACGCCTAGGTGTCCGGTTTGGTGTCTTTGTGGTGGCTGTGGGTATCCTTGCAGTCGCATTTGGGGCGCGTGCGGGCGGGTCGAGTAGGATGCGGGTCTTGGGGGTGTTGAGGGATATGGTTGCAGTTGCGGAGCATGATTTTGAGGTTTCTGCTGGTACGGCTGTGGGTGGTAGCTTTGCGGTTGTGGTTGTTGGTATTGTTGTTGATGCGTAGGATAAAGCGAGTAGGGTGGTAGTTCGTCGTTCGGATAGGGCGTAGGGTGCGGATATTGATTCGCGAATTGGTGTTGTGGTTGCGATTGGTAGGAGTTCGATCTGTTGTGGCCGTGCATCTGCTGTGCTGCCTCACTACCCATAAAGTACTCTGCTGCTGCCATCTCTTTTTAATTCTTCTGATTCCAATAAATTTCCTCGAGTCTCGGTTGTGAAGGCGAAAGCCAAGTTGCCGCCCAAAAAGGCGGAGTACGGCGCTATCAACTACCTAGGCAGCATCAGGCCCAGTCATCTCACACTTCCGGAGCACGTAATTATCCACGGCTACGTCATCAGATCATCTTGGAGATCTTGTGAGCAGTGATTTGCTCCGCATCAGGTAGACCAATGTCTTGGCTCTGCCGGTTGTTTGCCGGTTGCCGGTCTTAGCAAGCATGGCTGTGCAGCTGCAGCCTTGGCGAGCCATGAGTGGCACATTTTCTGGACAGAGGATAAGTAAGCATGGCGATCCTATTCGACAGCCATACTCGCACGATGATAAAATAGATGTCAGTTGAAGCGTGCATTAATGTATTGCATGTACGACGTAGGGTCGAGGCGAAGAACTCCACAGGAAGCGAACCTGGCCCGGCGCCAAGTATAAAAGAAATAGGTTCGGGCGAATAATAGGTGTTCCAAAGACGTTTCTCTGGACATGTGCCGCATGCCGTAAGCGTTACCTGGCGGCATTAAGAGGCTGAGCTTCAGCATCGTTGGGTACGCTCTGGTAACCGCCCTCGGGCATGGGCACACCCTCAACTTTCTTGACGGCCTTTCCTTCAATGTGCATCATAATGCCTCCACACCCTGCCACTATACAACCTAATGCCACGAAGAGGCCTGTAGCCCATGGCGGCCGGTCATACCTGTTGTAGTTGTACATGAAGTAGCACAACACAACTTGGAAGAAAGTGTTCCATACGTTCATCCAAACCACAAAATCCATCTTCCAGCTTTTCGTAGGTGGAGCGCGGATGCCAGTGGGCGGCGGATCGGGTGTTTTTGCGACGGGGATGGGAACGGACGGGTCGTCGGGGTTAACCGTGGCAGCATTTGCATGCTCAGGCAAGTTCTCCGATCCGGGGAGACGAAACCAGCCGCGATGTATTCCCGCCAACCTCCTCATGCCGACCTGTTTGCGCGTCGCCCCGCCGAGCCGCCAGTATAACAGCCAGTACAGGTCGCGAAACCTCCACGGAGCTAGACCGAAACCAGTGACGCAGAAGAGCGCGTTGAGGATTTGTGAATCAATCTCGACCCATATTCTCCTGGGAGACTGGATGTCATCGCAGGTAGGCGTGCACATTGCGGGTGCAGCGTTGCAGAGCAACAGGAAGAGCATACCGCCCCACGCTACCACGTTTAAGCCGTAAAGGGTGATGAGGAAGCCTGCCGGCGTGAGAAACCACTTCCAGAAGGCTTTCAGTCCGATAACGGTCGAGGTGGTCCACGGGAGCTTCGGAGGAGGCACGTAGCCGTTGGCGTACTATCGCGCTGTTAGTCGTGGGCAGTCACAGTCGTGGTGTCAACATACCTGCTGCGGCGCTTCCTTGGACCGTCCATCTATACTTGGAACGTTGGAGACATCCTTCAGTCTCTCTTTCTCAGTGCTATCACAGCTCGGCACTTCTAGGATGTCGCGGTCAGGCACCGTCTCTTTGGCAACGTCTACATTCGTGTCTTCCTCTGCCAGCGTAGGGAACGGCTCGGTAGACTGTTGAGCGCCCTGCGACCTGAGCCTGTCTGACGAACTGGACCTCGTCGCGCTGAAAGGCGGCCGGGGTTGGAATTCGTTCTCGTTGTTGACCTCCTGGCCGTTGCTCCCTATTCTTCGTAACCGCCGCTCAGTGTTTTCGCTCTGGCTTTCCCTTTGCTCTGCCTTGAACCGCTGGGGCTCCTCTTTCCATCCCGACTCGCTGTAGGAGCCTCTCCTGATATCCGTGAGGGAGGGCGCTTTCGCCGTAACGGTCCCTGTAGCGGCCCACATGCCAGGCGGTGGCGATGCCTCCATGGCCTTTACGCTCGCGGTGCGAAGTCGACCGGCGACCGAGCTAGCAGAGCCACTGGTGGATGTGCGCGGTCGCTTTGCGGGCGGGGAGGTCGCTGCGGCACCGGGCTCTGTTTGAGGAGAATAGGGGTGTGGAAAGGGAACCGGCGTTGGTACGTTGGCGTTTGAGGAAGCCATGATGGCGAATGTGAAAAAAGAAGAGGGGAAGAATATGAAGGGACCGCGCTGGCGGCTGGTGTATACGGCGCAGACTACCGGTATACGCACGATACGCGAGTACGCGGCTCTGGCCTCTCTGACCTCCCTGGCAGCGTGGCGTACGTCAAGCCACCGGACCAAGACGTTCTAGGCGTGGCACCGCCCTTGGCAGACTCACAGTGCTGGCAGCATAACTATTAACGATGCTAGAACTTGAGCCTGACAATAAAATAGAGAACAGGAAAGGTAGATGCATCGCACAACACTGGGGCTTCGGCTGGGCTAGGCCTGCAGCGGCGAGATTAGTCGGAGATTTTTTGGAGGCTTGGGGTGCCGGGTGCCGGGCAACTAGCAACGCAATTACCTAGGTAACAAGTGGTCATACCATTGAATCTACGTTTTCGGAGTCTCGAAAGATAGATTCATATCGTATTCTGTACTGTATACTATATTATGTTCAATTTCAATACCAGGCAATTCCCAGCTTATCATTCAGACAACTCCACCAGAAAGGGGCCAAACTACCACAAGGGCAAAGACAATGTCGTCGATCAGAGCAGCGTCCAGGCAAATCCAAATGAGACCGACAAGCCCGACAGCGCTGCAAACCAACCATAGGCGCCTCCGTCGCCCTTGAATAGTGACGAAGCCGCGCCAGGTGTGGACTCTGCAGGTGCAGCGGCACCTGAAGAACTGGTGGATTGGGTTTCGCTCGGCGATGAGCCTCCAGAAGAGCTCTCGGTTGGGGTCACGGCGACTGTGCTACCACTTGTAATGGTAGCGCTGTCGCTAATGGTAATGGGCGTCTCTCCCGCAGGAATAGACATGTCGGCCGATTCGCAAGCGTCCGTGTAGACACCCCGTCCCGAGCAGAAGGTGAGCTGGGGAATACTGGTAACCTCAGACGTGGGTTGAGGGGTCATGGAGAGGTCTGTCTGCGTTAGGAACACCGTCTGTGAGGGTTGCGTGTACACGACTCGGTGACAGCATGCGAAGTGGACTCACCATCAGGGATTGAGGTCTGGATAGTCACGAAGCCCTCGGTGGTCTCCTGCGCTGTTGCGCCGGCCAGCAGGAAGAAGGCGCATGCGAGAGGTGAGAAGAACATTGTGATGGTGGTGGTTATGAGTTGTTGGTGGAATAGTTGGGTAGGCGCAATACTGTGTGCTGTCGCAGTGTATATAAAGCAAGAACCAAGCGTTTATGCGCGCCGCTGGGTGCTGGCGCGGCCTGGATGGTTGTCGTGCAGTGTGATCGCGCTAGGGGCTTAGCGGCCCTGCCTCCTTCCTGCTAGGGATCAGCTCGACCTCGCCCCGCGCCATCGAAGGCGAGCACATCCAATGAACCATGACAGCTAAAGACAGCCACAGATCGCCCAGAACAATGAAACCGGCTATGCTCGCCGCTCCAGTATCTGTATTCTTTGTGCCGTTGCCTAGGCTGCGGACCTGCGTTTGCGTTCAGCGTGAGCACTTGGCAAGCGTTTGTTTCGAGATAAACGATTCGACTGGCCATGCATCACGATATCCAGGAAAGGCAGCCGCACTAACTATACATGGCAAGCGCGCACGACACCACGGAGCATCCTGTTTGTTGCCGAGAACAGATAGCTTCTGAATAGCATCAGGCATGTAATAGGCATATGTACAGCAATCGAACGGTGCACATACCGTTCCCTCGTATAGAGAGCTGCTTGTTATAGGAAGTAGCCAGATGACGGCTTGGCGCAAATTTATCGAGTCATGGGCCCCCGCTTGCTTCTTCCTCACAACCCACCAGATCATCACCTGCAGTCGACCGCCGCAACAGGTGCCATCGCCATGGCACGCACCGAAGACGCAATGCCCGCTATACAGCCCTCGCCGCTACAAGCCCTCGTCCAGCAAGCTGCCCTCTCCCAAACCCACGCGCCCGCTGTGCACTCCCTCGCACTCCAGATCCAGCACAATCTCCAGTATCAACACAATTGGACCGACCTTCAAGTGCACACCCACTCACCGCTCACCAATCAAGCCCTTCCACGACCACTCCTCTCAGCTCTACCTCCGCATCGCCTCTATATCCATCCCGACGAGCAAATCGAGCTGCTGAAATCGGCCGACCGCGAGCGCAAGGTGAAGAAGGAGGGAGACGCCGGCGCATTAGAGGTCAAGCCAGAGCCAGAGCACGAGTGGATTCTGCCTACGCGCCTGAGCGAGAAATGGACATTACGACGGCTGGCTGAGGTTTTCGACGCCATCACTGCGGTCCCGCCAAAGCCTGAGTCTGCGACGGAAGGGAGCGGGCCTTCGACCAGCCTGTGGAGGACAACCAAGCGCGGGTAGTCCTGGCGACTGTCGATACGGACAGCACCGTCGTCTATTACATCATTCAAGATGGTGTGGTGAAGCCGCGGCAGAACTGAGCATGAGTCACACTCGAAAAGGCAAAGATGAATGATCAAGGCAGCCTTCTGACAGCCGAATATCCAACGAGGATAAGACTGCATCAGATTATGAGTCTAGCAAGTACCATGATACAGTCTATTGTTAGAGCCTGCCTAACTTGGGCACTAGCATAGCATCCCCGCATGTTGGGCGACTATGGGATCTCGGCGTATATCCTATCGCCTGGCTTCGGCATCTGGTAGAAGTTTGACATGTCTACGCTCTCTTTCGGGCGGCAGTTGGTGCGCTTCGGCCCACTTGCGGATGGTCTCGTAGTCCCGGCAGCCATGTCTCGTATTGAAGTCAACAAAGGGGATCGGCTCCGGCTCCTTCTCCGGCTGCCACCACACCTGTCCAAGCACACCCGACATCAGGGACGCACATCAGCTGCTGTCGAAGAGTATCCAGACAGTGGGTAACGTGGAACCTGACTATGTTTTCGTTATTGAGAAAAGCACCCTTCTTTTGCTCCAGGTAGTAATCGTAGTTCCACTTGAGTGACTTCCTCAGGAGATTCTACGCCCTGTCAGCACTGCTGCTTCTCAATCCTCCAGAATGTGTCCATTTCTTACCAAACAATGCAAGTGGTGCAGTCCTTCCACGTTAGCTATAAACCCACCGCCATATACTTCGTGCACTCTCACTTGATCGGGTCGGATTCCAGCCTTCTCGGCTTCCGCAGGCGGGACGATGAGGCTTCGATCTTGACCCGAGTCAGCTACTGTCTACTGTATGAAAACCAGCGGGAACGAGTCGCTTACAATCGACTCCAAGGGCTTCCCATGCTTCGTCGACCTCCGGCGCTGCCGCCTGCCGATAGATATATCTCGTGCAGAAAAGAACCATTGAACTGCACCGTGTGCCACTTCGGTTTGACTTCATCCAAGATAGGCGCTAGCAAACCGTTAGACCGAAACAAAAGTCTATCCAGTAAAGCAACGTACAGTAATGAGAGGTGTGCCGCATGCAAAAGTCATCAGCATCCGTCACATAAACCCGGCCTCTTAAGCCCAGGGCCATCCAGACAGCTGCTACGAAGTAGACACAGCTGGTTAGGGAGGAATGTTTTGAGCGCTACATGGGCGTCTCGGTCTTCTTGCTGCTTCTGTGGTGTTTCTGAGTCTAACGATAGATCCGCTGGAGAAGGTGGTGGTAGCAGTGTTTCGCTATCTGGCCCGGGTTCTTTTGGGATGTTGGAGGGATGGAAGAACATGTCGCTGCCGAGAAGGAGTTTACGTCCTGCACATGGATCCAGATGAACAGTCCGCGACTTTGCTCTCGTACTGATTAGGCGCATATGTGGCTAACGCTCGCTCCAGCGTCATTCTCGTCGCGGTCTGGAACTGAGGCCTACCGTGTCGATCACACGCGGACGCGGTTGATTCTGCGAGTTCCCGTGCCTGGCGTAATGACAGCTGTCAGTACGACGGATGGTGCGACTACGAATTGCGCTTGTAACATGGTAGTCGTCTTTGATTGATCTACATGTGAGCGTGTATGTTCGTTCTCGAACGGCTACTTGATTTCATTTACTATCACACGCATCACACGCATCGCTCCACTATCTGCAGTCAACTCTGTGTTGCATGTATTTTTATCCGACACGCTAACATTATCGCTGCCGTTGTTCCTCGTCCAGTGGAGTGAAGCAGTTGTCGAGTCTTTGATTAGATCCAACCCCGTGTTAATTATCCAGTGTACAGAGGCACTCGCCATCAAAGTGACTACCACCATTGTGATGCTCACTTCCCCAACTCAACTCAACCCAACCCACTCTAACTTAAATTAACATAATCTAACTTTACCTAACCAAGTATAACACACCGGGTATACTACGCACCTTCCCCCCCCCCCCCCCCCCCCCCCACCCCCACCATCAACCATCTCCCTCCACATTCCAAACCCCGAAACGCCCACCCACCCAGAACTATCGCCCACAATGCACATCCCCAGCCTCGCCCTCCTCTCCACCTGCATCATCGCTCTCACCACCACCACCGCCGCGCCACTCAGCGTCCCCGTCCGCGGAAAAGTCGCAACTGCACCCCCAGGAGGCAGATAGCACAGCACGCTCGTACCATTATTACGGGTATTATCCCGGTCCGTATGGGAGCTATCCGTCGGGGCCCATGGAGGATGCTGTTGGGAAGTTGGGGGAGAAGCGGGAGGGGAAGGGGGCCTCTTAGATGAGGTGGTGAGAATGTATGTGTGTGTGTGAGTATTTTTTTTTCTATTCTTTTTTCCCTTTGTGGATGAAAAGCGTAGTTGGGCTTTGGGGGGTGGAGATGCGGATGCTGATGTTTTTTAGGGTGGAGAGCGGATAGCAAGATAACGAACGGTGTTTGGTGGTGGTGGTGGGATAGATGAGGTAGGAGGAGGGAGTAGCGAAGTTTGGAATAGGGAGGGGGGAGAGGTATATATGATTATAGGAGAAAGCGGAGTGATTGGCGTCCTGTTTTGGTTGTGCGGGCAAGTCTTGGACTCTGTGAAAGCTCGAGTTGACTGTACGGATGTCAATGAAAAAAATCTTTGGCTATGCTCTACTAGGTGAGGTGTCTAGAGAACTGTGCAGGCTTGCGTCAAAGGACTGCGTGGAGTGTATGCGCCCTTTACGGCACGCCCACTCGATGAATGAAGTAGTGCTGCGTTCGAGTATTTGAAATCTGTAACTAGTATACATGTCCTAGTCGCTGTGTATGATTGATGGCGTACTTCGATTATTCAACATCCCTTTTGGAATTTGTCTCACCTTTCTAAAAGGACTGCACAGCCATCATGTCATTTACTACTGCTTTATTCCGCTGAACACAACTCCCTCCTTGTTTTGACATATCCCGCTCGTCACGCCTCCATCCAGGCATTCTATCCCCCACTTCTTTGCTCTTAAATCCTATCTTCTTGCACCCATACCACGAGCAGTCCTACGAATCCTAACTTTGAACGTATTCCCTGTCCTACATGTCATCCGAAGAGCTTATCAGCAGTCTGCCACAGTTTCCCCGAGACAATAACCCTCTGCCATGCCGGTCTGTTCTGATCGCTACACATCTCCACTACGGAAAGGAGAACTAGCGTCCCAGTATAAAGCGCGAGAGAAATGCTGGTCCACGCCGTGTGTACCGCTGAAACACTCACCAACCCACTGCACCGATCCGTAAGCTCTTTTCGTCGGTAGAAGATGCTATGCAGAGATAACACGGTTGTATGCTGGGCGTAAACGCTTGATTGATGGTGCCGGACATTTACACAGCTGGAGGAGCATATTTGCCATACTGACCGGGTATGCGCATTGCACGTAAGGACAGAAAAAACGTGCAAATTGGAGAGGCGGCTTGGAGATGATGTTACGAATGATAGGATCAGGTCTTGTCTGCAACGTAGCTACTGAAAAATGTCTTTTCATTCACCGTTAGGCGTGACCGCGCAGTGTGCGTTGACGGTGGGCGGGACGCGTATTAGGGTCGAGACCTGGTTGTGGGTGTTGTCGATTGTAGCCTCCGTTGATAGCAATAATGGCCTGTCCTTCCTAAAGTGAATCTCCTCATTTAGAGTGGGAATTCGAGCAGCGTTTATGGTATTGCTCATGTAGAGGTCCGTAGAATAGCACATGTGACTCGATTGGTTATTATGTTCGCCCTTTGCGATAGACCTAGTCAGGTTAATGGTGCGAACATGTGAGGCAAATGACGTGAGAGCACCCTTGGCCGTCTCTCTCTCTCCACCATCGCGATCGCCGACCTGGTTAGCTGAAAACTAAAGAGCACAAAGGCAGAGGCTCTGTTTCACAAATAGCCGCTTTGTGTCGCCTGACAGAAAGCTGGTGGGTCTCGCTAGCGATATATCGTGAAACGAGAACGTGCAGGCATGCAGTAATGAAGCATCATTGGATGCACAAGCTTTGCGCCCGTAGTTAGCCATGAGTTATTATTATACCTGGAACACCAAGGAATGTGGACTGGCTGAAACTGCGTTTTGCCCGATTTTGCATACCCTATGCAAAGCAGCAGCAATGTTCCAGAAGTCTTGGAGAAGTGTGTAAGCCCAAGGCCGAAGTGTGGGGGCTGCGAGATTGCGGGGAAACGTGCCAGACGAATACTTATGGGCTAGGGCTCGATGGGGCTCCGCTGGCGGTCCGAGATGACTCGTGAGTTCTATAAGGGAGCCGGATAATTGCTCGTGTGCTTTGCTGCAATCAAACTGCAAAAGCAAACGGAAAGCGCAGGTGACGGCAGAATCGTCGAACGAGTCACGTCTCTCGGCTTCTGAGGCGCTGTCAACGAATTGAGAGAGATGGAGAGAGCGCAGTTGCCGCGGTATGGCCGCATACGAAGCCTGCGTGTAATAGTAAGGCAACCTCGTGTTCATTGTTGACTATCCAAGCTGTCATGCGCGCCTGATGGACCCAGGTATGCTACCAACATCTGGCCTGGCATCCCCAATCGTTCCTCTGCATCTGCGCATGGCGGAGATTAAATCGGGCGTCTGGGCAGGGCGTTGGGCAGCTGCGGACGAAGGGGCCGATGCATGCTCAGGGCGGATAGTAGGATATAGAGGGCGGCTTCGCTAAACAGTAGATGATATCTTGGGCGGATGATCGCTTTGATGGATGCGTGGGCGAAGGAAGGCCGGCGGTTGATATACGTAAAGTTGTGTGCAGTCTGCAACAAGCACTCTGGTGCGTAAGGGCCTGTTTGGTAGGCCTGATTCCTAAAGCATGATTCCGCCAAGCTGCTCTAAAATTGTAATAAACGTATACTACAGGCTGTGTGTAGTACAATATAGACTATACGTCTTACTTTTGCGTTATAAATTAAGGTATAATTCTGCTATTTCTTACTAGTAAATTTTGCCCATGTTAGTGCTATTTTAAAGCCACTTTTACCTTATTTTTTTATTCCACCTTGCCTTTTTAAGATAGAATTATAGCGTCTGTGCAAAAAATAGGTCTAGAGCTGTTTTCTAAATCTGCTAAGATAATTCTAGCTTTTTAGTAGTATTCTTTTACCTATATTAGATTTAAATTTATATACTAAATATAACTATAATTCCTATTTACCTAAAGTAGTTACCTACCTATAGTAGCTAACGTATAGCCCCTATATACACCTTACTTAATATAGCTTAGAATTATAATTTAACATTATAGGTACTAAATAGACTCTAAAGTGTTAAGTATATAGTATAAAATATAATCTCTTCTAAAAAAGAAGCGAATAATTTGCCTAAGACTAGTGGCTATAATTACTAACTTACAACTTGCGTTAACTATATATTGCTATTAGCTAGTTAGTTTTTATAACTCTAGGAATCCCTTTTTATTAATACCTTAAAATGCATTTCTGTGTATATAATAGTAGGAGGAATATATACTATTATTATAATATTTTTATTAGAAACTCCTTAGTCGCAAAAAAAAAAAACTCATAACTCTAGCCTTTTTAAGGCTTACTTTTTTTAGGCTATTTTTTTTACTAGCTATTTTTCTATTTTGTATACTACTAAATAATATAAGTATAAATACTTAGTTTTTAAAAGTAGAGTAAAAGAATAAAAGTAGTAATATTATATAGGTATTTGCTTGCTTGCTAACTTTACTAACCTTATTTTTAATACTAACTATACTATAGTTTAGAGTTTATAATAATAAAAAGAGAAATATTATAGATCTTTTAGTGTGTATAGTATAACGCAATAAGGAAAAGCTATAGGTATGCAAAAAACGTATTAAAAAAAGGTAAAGTAGTAAGATAGGTTAGGCTAAGTAGAGACTTTTTATTAGTAAGCGTAAATTAGCCACTTATACTAATAATAAGGTAGTTAATTTTAAAATATACTAGGTACTAAAGTCGATAATAGTATAACGCACGGCTATTGCCTACGCAGTATAAAATGCGCGATTAGATAAAAATTGCCTATTTATACTATCTTTTTATTCTAGAGTTTATAATATATATAAAGTATAACTTCTTTTTATTAAATATCTTAAAACGCTTTTCTATATTAATATTAGTAGGAGGAATAACTGCTATTATTGTAATATTTATTATTAGAAACTTCTTAGTTATAATATATATATATATATATTTATATATATATAAAGTATAGTAAACTTCTTTTTTAGTATATAAGCGCCTATTTTTAGTTCTCTCTTATAATCTATGTATATTTACTAAAGCTAAATTATATTTTTTAATATTTTTACTCTAATTAATCTTTCTATATTCTATCTAAATTTGCTTTAGAAAAGACTATCTTAGCACTTTACTTTAGAAACGCTACTAAGAATAATAAATAAATACTAGCTAAGGTTTATAGTATTTTTTTTATAAACAAAGCTATATTTCGCAACTATACTATAGTAAAAAGAAAATCTAGCTACAACCCTTTTTTCTGTGTGTACTAAAGGTTTATAGTATTATATTTTAAGCTTCTTTTATCTATACTAACTCTACCTACTATAAGTGTTTACTACGCTACTATAATTAGTATAAAATTAACTATTTCGCTAAGGGCTTTTACCTTTGTTGCCTCAGTTGGCTAAAAAGACTAGCTAGGAGACGATGGCAAGGTTGCCCTGTTCACGCGTGGTACGTATTCCGCCCACACAGCCGGACATGTACAGTTCCAGGAGAGCGGGGAGCTGGCTGAGATACGGGGCGGCGTCGTCATGGCGTTTGAGCTGACTCGGGCTGCAGCCTGCTCTCTCATCGACCAGGTGGCTCGACGTTGCTGCTTTCGGACGCCACGAGGGCACCGGAACGGGACCTGTGGGTGTGGGTGTGTTGTCCATGGGCGATGGGCGCGGTGGAGGGTGACAGAAGCGGTGGATGTGTTCGCAGGATATTGGTGTTGATGGGGTTCATATGCACGAGGGAGCTAGCCAGGCAAGAGCAGCGCCCCGCGAAGACGCTCTTTCCCCGCGGGCCGCTGGAGTTGCGAAGCACGGCAGGCGCGTGCCATGCGCCTTCCATGTGGTGTGACAGCTACGTGTGGCTCCACGATTATTGCGGGCGGTCGGCCTCTATTCACCGTGTATGGCCGCCATGTATGCTTTTTAGCGTGTTCCAGTGATAGGGGAAACTGAGCGATTACTTAGAGCGTCGCTTAGTTTACTTATAAGTAATAGAGCGTTGCTTATAAGTAAACTAAGCGACACTTACCTTACTTATAGGTAAAATAATAGAATGTAATAAAAATTATATTTTTTATACTTTAGAAAAAAACTAAAAATTTTATATATTAGGACTTTAGTAACAACTATTATAGTTAGCTTATAATTTAGCTTTAAAGCTAGTAAGTTTAAAAGATAAATAGTATATAATATAATATATAATAATATAATAAAACTAACTTTAGTATTAATTACTTATATCTAAAAGAAGTGTAGATAGAAAAAAAAAGAACTATATAGCGTATAGGCTATAGTGTATAGGTATTATATAATTTCTATATAATACTATTATATAATAATATTAAGATCTTAATACTCTTAGGTGCCCTTATCTATATAGTGTATAGACACTAGTAACTTTATATTTTTAAGGTTACTATTAGTAGTTCTTTCTTTCTCTATATAAACTATCTCTACTTACTAGTATTTACTCTATTTATATATTATTTCTCTATCTATATATCCTCTAATCTTACTAGCCTACTTTAGTTAGTAAAAAGATTCTATTAAGTAACTATTTATTATACTTTACTACTATTTATTAGAGGCGCAATTAAGCTTATTAATAGTAAAGTAGCTATTTAGCTAATAGTAGTTAAGGGTAAAATTATATAATTAATAACGCAATTATAGCAATAATATAATATTTGTATAGAGCCCTTTTTACTTAGTTTATTTCTTATATAATAGATAGACCTATTTATCTTATTTATTTAGATAGTAATATTAAGTAAGTATACTATATTAGATAAGAGGAAGATAAACACTAATAAGCGATAGGAATTAAGGCTCTAGATAGAAGAGAAAGGCATATAAGACAGGCTTTTCTTCTTCTATTCTTCTCTTTCTTATTCTTTACTTTAAATATCTCTCTATATATATTTCTTTAAGGAGAGATGGCTTGCAGCGTGGTCTCGCCGAAGTTATATATCTCCTCTAAAGTTTTAAGTAGCCTCTTTGTAAAAATTTTGCTTGTGGAAGCCTCGCGCCAAGACCGCTAAGCTCGCTTAGCAGTTTAAAAAACACTTGTTTTTGTTATTACCTTTTTACGCCTTTTTTAATTACTAAGTAGAGGGCTCTACTTTTTTTGTTATATTATTTAAGATGAAAGCCTTTGTCGTCCTACCCCTAGGTAGATAAAATAACGCCACACATACACATTATAAATAATTTAAGATACAGAAATTCTAATCTAGAAAGTTTCTATATAAATATTAATATGCTACCTAATACTATAGAAAGTAATATTAATACTATTAGATATATAATTACTTTTTAAAAAATAACTTTAAAAAACAGTAGTAAAGAGAGAAATCCTAATAAAAATAGTATAGAAATGTTAATTTAAGATAATAGTACTAGGTGGCTTTTCTACGTATAATATGCTTCATAGAATTCATTAATTTTAGAAAAGAAATAAAAATATTATTAAAGAAACTAAGGAAATTTACTAATTCTAAAAAGAAAAATATAAATAGAGATACTTATTTTATTAGTAACAAAAAAATAGAATTATTTAATTTTTATTAGAGATATTTTAGAAACTTTTAAAAGGCCTATTATAAACTATAAGCTAGTAAGTATTCTACTATTTTTTATTCTATACCTTATATAACTAAAGTTATATAAAATGTAAACTATTATACTCTTAGTACTATAGAACAATTTAATCCTTTTTTAGCTATAGCTTTTTTAGAAGCTTATTATAAACTATTAGAATATTATTCTGTTAATAATACTAATATAGATAAATTAAAAGATTTATATTTAGCTATAGTATTAAATCCCGAGTTTAAAGTAGAAATTTTTAAAGAAAGGCATTTAAATTATCCTTATACTATAGTAAAAGACATAGAAAGATATTATTATAAGGTTAATTATAAATATAAGGAAGAATTTTTGTAATTTACCTTTTTACGCGCTCTTTGTTAATTAGTAAGCAGGGGGCTCTGCTTTTTTTGTTATGTTATTTAAGATGAAAGCCTTTGTTGTCCTACCCCTAGGTAGATAAATAACGCTACATAAGAAAGAATATAAGAGATTTAGAAACTAGAGATTCTACTATAATTTTTTTCTAGTAATAATAATAATAGTAATAGTAATAGAAGTAATACTATTCTAAATAGTAATAATAACCCTTTTATTACTAGTAATAGAAATATTAATAATTCTAATAAAGAAGAAAAAGAAGTACACTTAGAAGAGGAAAGAGTTACTAATAAAATTAATATGTGGCGTTAATTTGTAGCGTTAATTTATCTATCTAGAAGTAGGACAACAAAGGCTTTTATGTTAAATAATATAATTGTCTATATACACTGTATAGGCAAGGGCACCTAAGGGTGTTAAGATTTTAATATTGCCACATAATAGCATTATGTGGGGATTATGTAATGCCTGTGCATCGCGGCCTATACGCTATAGGATCTTCTCCTTTCTATAGACGCCTAGATATTAGTAAGGATTAATACCTAGATATCTTTCTAGATATCCTTACTAGCTATGCGGTATAGTATTACCTTTATACTATTTGCCCTAGATAATTATAGAAGTGCTTATATAAAGCACTTAATAGTTACTTTAATATTACTATTAACTATAACTAGTATTAGACAGACTAGACTATAATAACTTTCGTATAATACTAGTGTAAGTACTCTAATAAAAGTCTGTATAAAGTTCTAGAGGTAATAATTAATAGGCTTACCCTTGCATAGAGAGTATTAGGTGTAGACTTTACTAGGGAAATTTCTCTTTATACTGCTATTATATAAGTATGCTATAGATACCTAGAACTAGAGTAAGCTATGTTTACTCCTAAACCTACTTATAAAGCTCTATTTGCTAATTTCTATATATTAATTTAAGTTGCAATTAATCGCTAATCTAATTAGTACCTATAAGAGGTTAATATATACTATACTAATTACAAATATAACTTTTATATATAAAGTAGTAGACTACTAGCCCCTTATAAATAAGGATTATGCGGATAATTTGTACTATTATTATTGTATTTTAGATTATAATCAAATAATACTTGTATAAGACTAAAAAAGTGTTTTGTGTGCTATAAGAAAGGTTGTTAGTCTTCTAATTATTTGCGTAATAAGTGTATCTACGTAATAAGGCAGTATATTACTTTCTATAAAGAGTATAATATTAAAACGCCTTTGTACAAAACTGTTTAGTCCTATATTTAGGATATAGAAGGGTATAATAATAAGGAATCTACTTTGTATAAAGAAGAGGAGCAGAGTGAAGATAATAATAAGGATAGTAATAATTAAGTGTTCTACCTAACTACTGCTGCCTATCTTTACTATATAACTAGAGAATATATTTATAAGATAGAGCTAAAGAAGTGTGTAGAATAGTTTATCCTTAAAGATTTATACTATATATATACTAAGGTAAACTATAGGATATAGGTATAGTAAGAATTTCTACTATTAATAAAGCATAGCTAGAGGTATACATACAAAAGAACTTCTATATATAAAGATTAATTAGATACCTAGTAACATTAATATTAGCTTTAGCGGTTAGAACCTATAAGAATCTTTAGGAACTATATAAATTATAAATTTAATAGGAATAGTTACCTACTATATTCTATATACTCTAACACTATTTCTATTATTACTAGCAGATGCTAATAAGCTAGATGCCTACTTTAATAATATTCTAAATATTATTATATAAAAGAATAGTATAACTATACCTATTGTATGCAAATAAGAACACCCCTTTCTTTAATATTAGTAAGGAAGAAACTACGTTACGTTATTTTTTACTAAATAAGAACTCTGTTGCCTTTATTAACAATTTAGACATCCTTATATAGAAAGACTTTAGAAGATGCTTATTAATACTGGCTATAAAGTAGATGCTACTATACTAAACAAAACTTAGAAGTTTTGCTACTACTATTAATTGTATAAAGAAGCTTCGCGTTGCTTTAAGTTTACTATTAAGAATAACACCTACTTTAACTATAAGATTATTATTAATATTATATATATTAGAACTAGAGATGCACTATATATATTATAGATATAGATATTTATTTTTAAGCTATAATTTTCTTAAAATTAATATCTGTATAAGATGTCTGGGAAGCCCTCTATAGATACTAGATTAATGTCTACTAAGGTCTACCTAACTATATTATATATAACCTAGGTATAAACATTATATTAGATAAGTTTAGAAACTATACAAAGATTATTAGCGCAACATATAGGGAAATGTCTATAGAAGTATATTAGGTAATAGAGAAGGTTAAGCGTTTATACGCACCTCTCCATAGAGCCTTTAATATTTTTAAGACTAAACTAGGAGATTATATAAATAAGGAGAATATTCTCTAAATAGCTATTAAAGCTATTAATAACACTATAGGCCTAAATAGCCTTATATCTACACTGCTAGTCTTTAGCGCATATTCTAGGATTAATATAGATTCTCCTTTATTACCTAATATTATTGCACGTATAAATGCTATATAAAAGGTAATGAAAATATTATAAAAAGAAAGGGATAAGACTAATATTAATTATGCGCTAAATACCTATAATAGTTTGTTAGGAGCGCACAAAGTTCTTAAGCTCCTACTTAAATTTAAGGTTATAGTCTAGAGAGAGAAAGGTAGATAGACAGGCCTATATAAGACTAAGGACATTAAGGATAGAAATATAATCCTTAATCTAGGACATAGTCTAGTAAAGTTTTACTATATATAAGTTAAGCTATACTATTGTAAAGAAGATTACACTTTCCTACTATTATATAAAGTAGATAATACTGCCTTTATATAAAGGAATTCTTTAAAGAAGAGGAGAAGAGGCTGCCTAAGAAAGAATGCTGTATTCTTTTTCTAAAAAGGAGACAAGCAATTAGAAACTGTCTCTAAAGCTTTATATAAAAGGTATAATTATAACACCTAGAGCACCTTTTAAAGAGTTAGACTATATAGAGATAAATGCTCTAATTACTAATAGTATATTTAAGATTCTTTTCTTTAACCTATCTAAGTATAAGGGCAGAATCTTTAACCTCTGCCTTGTATAAGAATTTAAGGGTAAGACTACTTAACTATATAAGAAGTTCTACTTTATATTTGCTAGCCACTCTAATAAGGAGAAGAATAAATTTTTTTTACCTAATTCCTACTATTTAAAGAATAAGCTAGCGCCTACTTCTTATATTAGAAGTAAGCCTTTAGGCAATATATAAAATATATTTTAAACTATAAGATATTACCTAGGTCTATATTTAGTCTACTAACAAACTAAACCGCACGCTCTATACTAGACTACTTAAGAAGCTATATATAAATTCTCTATAAGACACAATCTTTTATATTATATAACTACTTTATAGTATAGCTAAATTAGGTCTTTATTAGTTTAAAAGACCTACTATAACTACTATAAAGAGAGACTTAGTATAAAGACTTTATTATACAACCTATATTTGCTTATTACTAATAAAGAAAAGCACACCTTTAGGATTACTAGCCTTTAGATAGATAATACTCTTAGTATTATTAATAAGAACTTTACACAAAGAGAAGAAAAAGAGGTAAAGATAATAGCCTTTTAAATAAAAAATAAAACTATTCTTACTAAGAACTAACCTATTAAGTTGAATAGTAGAAGAATTTAGCTTATATATAATACTATAGTTTTTATATAGAAAGGGTAAGTAAAGGGCCTTTATATAATTAACCCTAAAGATAAGAATACTGTATAGAGGTATATATAGCAGCGTGCAAGAGGCGCCTATATTATGTCTTTATACTAACTAGAAGCTATATTTAATTTGTCTATTACTACTTAGACTATATTACCTTTATATACAGATATTATGGCATTAAATGTATAAATCTAATAGTAAATTAATAATAGTAAGTGTGGTCTTACCTTTCTACTATTAAATCTCTATTACGCGAAGCTGTTTATCTTTACTAATAGCTTATTTGCTAATAATAAGGATCTAAGCTTATAGCTAGAATTTCTAATTACTCTAGGCAATAAGTATTATATAAGTAATAGTAATAACTTTAATATTCTAGTAAATATTATATACTAGAATTTAACTAAGTGTAAGAGAGTAATAAGAAGCGTTTTTGCTAGCAAGCTATATAGTATAGTAGAAGGCTTTAATAATGCTATTGCTATTAGTATAACCCTTTAAAGGATTGTACGCACGCTTAGTCTGTCGCTAATTTGTATAGTTACTTATATAGCTTTAAAGTCTCTCTAAAACTGCCTTGTATAACTAGGAACTATAAATAAGAAGCGCCTTATAATTAATACTATATTACTCTGCAAATTGTATAAGCACTGCATAATCTCTAAGATTAGATAGATTAATAGAAAGGACAACCCTACTAATGCCTATATAAAAAAGGCCCTAAACTAGACTTTAAAGTCTTTAATCTTTAGCAACACCTTAATAATTACTATTAAAGCATTAGTAAATTGTCTTAAGCCTACTTATACAAGCTCTTTCTAGCCTTTTTGTAGCACTATTTCTTTATTATTTATTTATTTTTTTGCGTAATATATTTATTTAATTTATTCTACACGTATATATTACTTAAAAATATATATTTTCCTATCTATTATTTATATAGAAAGAGAAAAGACATAGTACAGATTTATTTACAGAGGAGTTTTTATTTTAGTACTTATAAATAATGTCTAAAAGTGTCTATCCTACTATTTAGCCCTATTATATGCAATAATTGCACCTAGCACTATAGCTGTACTATACGTAAGAACTATATAATTCTGCCTAGAAGTTTGCTACTATATAATACTTAGTAAAGGGCCTAGGGCTAGAGTTACTACTATAGTAGTAAGCGCATATAGTGCCCCTAATAATACTATATAACTAGATAAGAAGCGCGCAAAAGTAGCTCTTACGCTAAATAAGCTTAGCAACCTATAAGTATAGGTCTATACTAGCTATAAGAATAATATTAATATTATATAAAGGTAGATGTGTAATACGCAACTTCTTAGTCTATTTTCTATAGTTGGTATCTATATAAAAAGTAAAGAATAAAGGAACTTATATTAATAGAGATGCCCTATATAAAATATATAGTTTGCCTAGGAACTAGTTAAGAGGGTAATGAGTATTTTTTTTGCCTAGAAGAGCTACTATAGTAGTATTAAAGCTAGGGAGGCCTAGCTAGTTAAGACCTACTAGTATATGCGCTATTATCTACACTAAGTTAGTATTATATAGAGACAAGCTATTATATAATAAGGGATATAGTTTAGCACTATATAAATAGGGGATTAGCTTAATAAAAGGAGAAAAGGTGTTAGGGAGAAGGGATATATATAGAGAGATGTTTAAAGTAGGGAATAAGAGAGAGAAGAATAGAGGGAGGAAAGCCTACTTTATATACTTTTCTATTCTATCTAGAGCTTTAATTTCTACTTCTTATTAGTGTTTATCTTCCCCTTATCTAATGTTGTATAATTGCCTAATATTACTGCCTACATAGATAAGATAACTAGGTCTACCTATTATATAAGAAATAAACTAAGTAAAAAGAACTCTATACAAATATTATATTATTGCTGTAATCTTATTATTAACTGCGTAATCTTACTCTTAACCGCTATTAGCTAGACTACTACTCTACTACTAATAAGCCTAATTGCGCCTCTAATAAATAGTAGCAAAGTATAATAAATAGTTACTTAATAGAATCTTTTTATTAACTAGAGTAAACTAGCTAGAGTAGGAGATGTATAAATAGGGGAATAATAAATAGATAGAGTAAATATTAGCAAGTAGATAGTTTGTATAGAGGAAAGAAAAACTACTAATAGCAACCTTAAAATAAAAAGTTGCTAGTATCTATATACTATATAGGTAAGGGCACCTAAGAGTATTAAGGTTATAATATTACTCTATAATAGTATTATAAAGGGATTATAATAATGCCTGTGCGCTGCGGCCTATACGCTGCAGGATCTTCTTCTTTCTATCTACACCCTCTCTAGAGATAAGTAATTAATACTAAGTTAGTTCTATTATTTTATTTTCTTTCCTTGTACAATTATCCTATACACTCTCTACACTTAATAATATAGAGTATTAGATATTAACATCTGTATAGCTAGCTGTAGAGCCTATTTAATAATAATAAAACAAGTAGAGCCCCCTACTTAGTAATTAAAAAAGAGTGTAAGAAGGCAATTATAACAATGCGTATAAAATTAATATAATAAATTATTATAAAGGTAATAAAGATAGATTTCCTATTGTTTATAATATAGCTAAAGACTATTTAGCTATACCTTTTAGTTTTGCACCTAGCAAAACTATATTTAGTAAAGTAGAAGATATAGTAACTAAAAAAAAGATTATTATCTAATACTATAAAGTAATTAATTAGTTTAATGACTTAGAATATTATAAAAGATAAAGAAAAATTAATAAATAATAATAAATATAGTTTTAATAAAGATAAAGACTTAAGTAGTATTAATTTAGATAATAGAGAATTAGAAAACTATTGTAGCTTTATATCTATTAAGTTCTTCTACTAATAAAGAATAAAAAATTTAATAACTATAGTATAGTATAAAGTTATATATACTATATAAAATTTAAGTTTAATTTTTACTATTATAATACTTAATTATATGCTATTATAGAGTTATATTATTTAGTTACTTTATTTATTATTATTTGTTTTCTCTATAGTTAGTTATTTATATAGTAACATATTCTATTAGTAGCTTAACAGATTAGTCCGCCAGATAGTTTTTCTTAGCAACTTCGAGATTCCTTATAACTTATTATAGAACACTACTAACGTTACTTTATAGTAACTCATAATAATCTACTATAACTTATAATATACTAAGTTACTATTTAATCTACTTTTTATGTTGTGCAGCCTCCTTGTGCGGCTATAGCAGCCGCGCAAAGCTAAGGAGTCTTTCTTAGCAGTACAAACTTATAATAAAACTTCCTATATTATATAATATATTATCTACCATACTATACATAGATAATATATAGTATACTTATTATAATTTGCAGTAAAGTATACTATATCTTAAGTAGTACTTTATCTAATTTTAGTTACTAAGTGCGTACTATTGCAAGATAAAGTTAATCCGTTATTTTTAGCCTTATAGTAACCTATAATAAAATTACTCTAATTTACTATTAACACTATCTAAAAATAAGCCACTAAAGGTAACATTTAACTTCTCCTCTATCTCTTTATCTCTATCTAATAGGTCCTTGTGTTGTGCCTAGGCTCTTTGCACCTCCTACAGCAGTGTTGTGTTAGGGGACCTGCCTCTCTCCATTACTACTACCTTGCGCCCTTTTTAACAACTTTACCCTAATAGAAGGGCTTTCTACTTCTAAATCTGCTCCCTAAGTAAAGTCTAGCGTCCTACCTTTCTAAATGCGCTTTCTTTTACGCGTTTTTCGCTTTGTTAGAATCTTAATTTGCTCCTTAAGTTTCTTAATACGGGTCTCTTAAAGTACACTATAGTAGAGTATAAGTTTAGCACCTTTTATAAGCTGTAAGTAGCTTAATTTAGTATTAGGTAAAGACTAAATAAAAGAGTTGCGTATAAGCTTTAACTAGGATTTAAACTTAAGGGTATTACTTAGGGTCCTAGCTTGCTATAGTGTATGTAGTAGGGTACTCTAAGGTATGGTGTGAATACCCACATTAAGGCGATCTACCACTACTAATATATCTAAAGAAATAAGCCCAAAGGCCTTAAAGGCTTTCTTATAGTTTTCTAGTATAAATATATTAAAAAACGCGTTGCAAAAGGCTAGTAGGAAGCCCTTTTTATCAATAGAAAAGACGCGTTAGCGCGCGCTAAGTCCTATATACGCTAGGAGTATTTTAGCTTTAGTAGCGCGAAATAGACTATACTAAGCAGCTAGAGAATATAAGATAAGTGCGCTAGTATACAGAGTATTAGGATCTTCTATTCTAGGTAATAATTCTTAAAATCCTAGGAGTAGTAGCTCTTATAGCTGTCTAGAATAAGTAACCTCTATAACTTTACTATGCGCGGCCTTATATACGCGTTAAAGTACTTTAACCACATAACTCTAAGCTTGTTATTAGTCTAGCTAGTCTTAGAGACTAAGAGCTTCTAATCGTAGGGGATACTAGTCTTCTTATACCACGCTAAGATATAGAGTCGCCCTTTATAGATAATAAAGGGTAGAGTAGTATACCTAGCAGCGTAAATACTCTAAATTACTATAACCCACTTACAGTTGCCTAGCTAAACAAGTGTAGGTTAGAAATGTCTTTCTAAACTAGTTATAATCTTTATTAAGCTAATAACTCCTATCTAGAAGCCTATCTTATTAAAGTTATAAATATCTTTGTCCTACACTCTATACTTAGCTTTTATATCCTCTATTAGCTAAAACCACGCGTTTATAACCTCTAGGTCTTTCTATTATATCCTCTATTAGTCCTTTGCTTAATTAAAAGCCATTTTAAGCTTAGGTACGCGCTTTACAAAGCGCTAAGCCTAGCATTATCCTATAGGGTCTTTATATACCGCGTAGCTAGCAGTTTATTAGCCATATCTTCTACCTTACCTAGCTAGGGTGCAAATCCTTACAAATCTAGGTTAAGGATATACTATATAAGTGTCTGCTCTTTAGTTGTGTAGTTAGCTTTGCTATACCTAATTATATATCTACTTAGGCGGTAATTTCTGTTAATTTAATTGCTTAGTATAGACTTTAGGATATTATATATACTGTAGTAGCGCATTATAGGCTTAAAATTTGCTTATTCTAATAGGCGTGAAGGGCAAGCTTAATTCTGCCTTCTTAATTAGATAATAACGCATTGTATTGTTAAAATATTATAATTTATAGTAAAGTGTTGTGTGGTCTTAGCAAAAACTGTCTAGTGGACTAATCTATCCGGGCTACTAATAGAATATGTTAGCTTAATAGATATTTTTTTTCTTTTAATACTTTCTTAGTTAAGATTATTATAAAATATATAGAATTATATAGGCTAGTAAATAGGTTTAGGGTACCTAGCTTAGGTATAGGGTAAGGTTAGAGTCGCATAGACCCTAGGTATAGGTTAGGTTAGAGTTATATAGACCCTAGGTATAGGTTAGGTTAGGGTTATATATAGACCCTAGGTATAGATTAGGTTAGGTTGCATAGACTCTAGGTATAGGGTTAGATTAGATCGCATAGACTTCTAGATGTAGGTTATATTAGAGTACCTATTAGAGTTGCGTAACTTATATTATATAAAATTATTAGTAATAAGATTAGTAAGTTTAATTACTTTCTAAAGGTATATAAGAAAAGAGATCTAAGTAAAAGTAAAATTAATGCTATTTTGTTATTAATATGTATATTTATTACATCTTATTATTATTAATACTATAGTAGCACTAAGGCCTTAACTACTTTTATAGTAGCTACCCTTAGTAAGAAAAAGTTAGTAGCTTACTATCTAAAATCTTAGAACCTTATATAGTTTTAATAGTCTTTTAATTAGCTAGTAGCTTATATAAATTATTTCTTTTATCTAATAGCGCTATATCTCCTAAATTATTCTTCTCTATATTAGGATTTAATAACTTTATAAATTGCTTATTAGCTATTATAAACTTAACTATTATAACTTTTTAAATTATTTAAGCAGTAAGATTGTGCCTTTAATTTCTAATTACATCCCTACTAGTATTAAAAACGCGCCTAACACCTACCTATAAAATTTATACTACTAAAA
The DNA here is from genome assembly GCA_009805535.1 of Laburnicola sp. JP-R-44. Taxonomy (NCBI): domain Eukaryota; kingdom Fungi; phylum Ascomycota; class Dothideomycetes; order Pleosporales; family Didymosphaeriaceae; genus Laburnicola; species Laburnicola sp. JP-R-44. The sequence goes on along the minus strand of SELF01000015.1, from coordinate 848,678 downwards.
TATTCTTTATAACCTATATAAGTTAGGGGTAAGATATTTAATAAACTTTTTACTACGCTAGTATAATAAACCTATTATTTATATTAACTATAGAAGTACTTAGGTATATTTCTCCTTTTATTTAAGTTAGGCCTAAGTTATAATTAATAGCTAGTATAGCTAAACTTTAGCTAGAGGTAGAGAGGCTACTAGACTATAAACTAGGTAGCAAGAAGATTTGTAAAACTATTTACTACCTTACAATTATTTTAGGTTAGTATTTAAGACTAGAGTAGGATTTCTACCTATTAGACTATTATAGTAATTAAGGTACTTTAGAAACTATTAGTAGTATATATACTTATTCTAGGTCTTTTATATCTTATTCTTTACAACTCTTAGTATATAAATATAATAAATAGCTATAATTATAATATTATATACGCTGTAAGCTTTTGTAAAAGATTTAATATTATTATATAGTTAAATAAGAAACTCTTTTCCTTACCTATTTTTAAGTAATACTTGCGCAACTTCTCTTATCCTATCTTAGCTATAGCCTATATAGCTTTTAGCTATCTAATATTATTTAACTCTTTAATAAGCTTAATATTTATCTTATTTAGAAAATTAAAGAGCTAGTTATATATAAGCTAGATATATAGAACCTGGGGTTTCTAGTTCTTACTTAAGAAGTTTATAGGCTCCTTAAACTTTTAAAGTATAGAGGTAATTAATTTAAAATACAACTATTCTACGGCTAATAGTTAAATTTTCTTAAGGTCTTTAAAGTCTGCCTTTGCAGTATTGCTATACGTAGAAGTGTTTAATCTTCTAGTTATCTTTATTATAATCTCTTTCTCTAGCTATATATTAATATTTGCCTAAAGCTTTAGTATACGCTTATATATATTATGCGTAAAGTTCTATCTTATTTAGATATTTTAGATTATAAATAATTACTTCTTTAGTAGTGTATTGCTGTATATTATAAGAAATTGCTTAAATTACTATAGTAACTAGTTAATTATAATGCAAATAGCATAGAGCTATGCGCTAATTAGTTTATAATAACTTTCTATATAACTTTCTATAATAACTTTCTATAATAACTTTCTATAATAACTTTCTATAATAACTTTCTATAATAACTTTCTATAATAACTTTCTATAACTATATAACTTTCTATAATAACTTTCTATATAATAGCTAATATACCTTACAAAGGAATTTTAGAATAGATATTTACGCCTGGATTTTGTTTATATATTGCTGCTATAGCGTCTCTTTAGAGTTAAGATTAACAGGCGCTAATAACTTAAGGTAATAAATAATATCTTAAACTATAATATTAATAATATAAGCAAGATATAGGATTATATTATCTTTGTAGTTCTAGGTAATATTCTCCTCTAATAGTTTGAGCTAGACGCTCTAAGCTAAAGTGCTATTATTACTAGTATTATTATATATAATTGCTAGGAGCTTCTGCGTAGTTTCTATATTCTTAAAGACCTATAGTATCTCTAATGCTATTAATACTCTAGTATGGCTGCTACGCATTAGTATAAAGTTAAGTAGCTTCTCCTTAAGCTACTAAGTATTATTAATATGGTAACTATTAATAGCTAGAAAGCTAAGGTAATTAGCTGCAGACTATATGTTAAGTAAAATAGAGAGTTTAGTTACTCTACTAATATTACTAAGGATAGCTATCTTAGTAGTGTTACATTTATTTAGGAATATTAAGTAGAACTTATAGTAGCTAGTTATTATAGTGTTAGGCCTAAGAAAATAAAGAAAAGCGTTAAAAGGATAGTTGCTCTACTATTTAAAAGGACTAGTTATTATTAATTACTATCTATATAAGTTTAGTTTTAAACAAACACTTATAGAGAGTATATAGGATATAAAATAACTATCTGCTTTTTTTATACTAAGGAGTAAAAGTCCTTTTATAAATAGGCTTATTCTACTATATATATACTTAGAATCTTATATAGTTAGTAAGGTGCTTAGTACTAATTAGCTAGATACTAGTAGAGTTAATATGTAGGTGTTATAGTGTATAGCTATAGTTAAAATAATATATATATAAACAACTAGAGGGGTACTTTACGCCCTTCTAGAATATAGTCTAGATAATACCTATATATAAGTAAGAGTTCTAGTATAGGTTATAGATTTATTTATCTTTAGCCTATTAAGTATTAGACTACTACGTGTCTTATGTAGCAAATATCTTTTTCCCTATTTCTAACTCTTAAAAGTCTAAAGGGGGACGTTAGATAAGACAAATTATCTTACTTCCTAACCTATTAGCCTATAGGGCTAGAATTTTGTATCTAAGGAGAGTATCTAGTAGTAAGGCAACTAATTTATTAATATAGGACTATATATTATTTTTTTCTAAGGTAGGTGTAGTATTTTATATAGTACTTAAGAATATTAGTATAATAAAAAATATAATAACTAGTTAAATACTTATTTAAAAAATAGTAGTTTAAGAAGAGAATAGAACAAATTAAATTCTATAGTATTAACTATAGTAGTATTTAACTAATATTAAGGTTAGCTAGAAATAGTGTATAGCGTATAGTGTACTAATAATAAGTTAGTTTTAGATCTAAACTAGTATATATAGCCGTTTATTATAGAGTTAGTTTTAGGTAGTAATTAGCTTATTACTATACTACTATAGGCAGCATTCTTAGCAAGTAGTATATAATTATTAGCTATAATAATTAGCTATAGCAAAACTGTAACTCTAGCTTATTTTATTCTACGCGCTAATTATTATCTAAAACCTCCTTAGCACCTAAGCCCCCCCCTTATTATTTAAAACCCCCCTTATTATTTAAAACCTCCTAATTATCTAAAACTCCCTTAGCACCTAAGCCCCTCTTATTATCTAAACCCCCCCCCCTTAGTACCTAAGCCCCTAAAGTCTAAGAAACTTTTAAAGTCTATATTCTTATCTATAATATTAGAGTTATACCTATCTAGTAGCTCTTAGAAGTAAGCCTTAAGCTTCTCTTTATTATTCTTAATTTCCTCTTTATACTCTTGATTATTATTCCCCTTAATATACGCGCCTTATTACTATTAAGTATACTATTCTTACTATAGTTATTAAGGTTAGTAGGAGGACTAGGCTTATAGTAACTAATAATTATTAGTAAAAGTATGCAATAAATACGTGTAATAAACTTGTAACTATTTCTTATTAGTAACTATTACTAGCTTTTTAGTAGTTAAACCTATATTGCCTACGCTATTACAGAAGTTCTTCTACTCTTTCTTATTAGCCTTAAGCTTTCTTAGGCCTATCTTATATATATTACGTCAGAGCCTCTTATATATACTATTATAACTAAAGATTTATTTATTTGCGCAACTTTATAGTATAAGAGAGCCTTTCCCCTTACTAGTAATAATTTTACACTTGGCTAGGGCTCCTTAGTAGGCCCTTAGATTAACTTTATTCTTAATTTTTTTCTACTTCTTATATATAGCTATTAGTTTCGCCTTTAACTAGTTGCTTACTTCTTATTAATTAACTAATATATAATAATATACTACTTTTTTAGTTCTTAAAGTAGGACTATATAAGCTTTTTCTTTTTTTCTATACAAGCTATTAATACTTTTACGCTTTAGAGAGTAGTTAGTAGTCCTTATTATTATAAAGCTTCTTTTTAAGCTAATATTATATAGCTTAAGTAGCTAATCTAGTAGAGTTTAGTACCTTTTCTTCTTTACTATAAAGTGTATTATAAGACCTTTATATAATAGTATAAGCGATATTACTAAGTGTATCTTTAAATAGCACTTTATACTTAGTAGGATAACTTTTCTAAGAGCTACCTTATCTATAATATATAAAAATAGTACTAATCTCTTTATTTCTAAATATAAAGTCCTATCTATATTAGTATATAGTGTAATAAAAGGCTATAATTACTAGGTACCTTAGTAAGATCTTCTTACTTATTGCACTTAAAATTTGCTAAAATCTATAGGCTGCTGCTTAGAAGGCCCTTTAGGATATTAGGAGACTTTTCTTTAATAAATACTATAGTATAGGGTGTAATAATAGTATATAATAACTATAGTTAATATTATAGAAATAATAAAAATATTATTATTATTATAAAAAGTAGCTTTAGGAGCCTATTGTTGCATTGTTTATTTAGTGTTAATTATCCTTTTTAACCCCCTTTTTTTTAATTTGAGCCTGCGTATGTTGGGATAGAAAGGCTGCTCTAGTCTAGCGCCTAAAAATATAGTCTACTAAGTCTCCACTAATATAATAACAGTTTATAAGAACAGTTTATAAATTGCGTACTCGTCCCCTAATTGTCTATAAGCGCTCTAACACCTATTAAGTTACTTAAAGCGTGTATAGAAAACTAACTCTTACTTTATTATTGCTATTATTAGTAATTACGCTGCTGCTACGCGTTACGCTTACTACCTAATACTATAACTATAAGAATCTAATACATTTACGCAATGCTCTCCTTCCCTAGTAACTTATTAATAAACACCTTCTCTTGCCCCTTAATCTTGCCCTTTATTGCCGCTATCCTAACCTATAATAATATAATAAACTATAGTAGGAACTCTATAACTTTATTATTACGCCTTTAGTTACTAATTTATTACTAGCCTAACTAGTACACTAGGACTGCCTTATATAGGCTAAGGTATACTTTTTACTTTAACCTATTAATAATCTTCTAGATAGAGAAGTATTCTAGTGTGGATTTAGCAATAGTAGCAAATAGATAAATTATTAAAGTATACTTTTAGGCGATGTTAACTGTAATGTCAGTATTAAGGCTTAGAGAGATAGTAGGAAATAGAGCAATAGTAATAGATATCTTATTAAGGTCAACTTTAATATAGAGATAAAGTGTTAAGGTTAGTATACCTATAGTGTGTAAGTTTCTAGTATGTATCTTATAAGTAGCATAAGCCTACTAATATAATAGCTATTACTTCTAGTAATTTTTAGAAATAATAGTAGAGAGAGATAATATAATAGTTGCAGCGTTATACTAGTTATAGCGCTAGCGCTATCTTATACCTTTTTCTTCCCTTCCCTACTCTAAACTATAGTATAGCGATGTGGCTTTACTATATTTTATATATAGATTTTTTTTAGTTAGAGTATGTGCGCTAAGACTACTAAGCTAGCTTAGCTCGCTTATAATACACTAACTTCTTTTTATTAATACCTTAAAACGCTTTCCTGTGTACATAATAGTAGGAGGAATATCTGCTATTTTTGTAATATTTTTATTAGAAACTGCTTAGTTGCAAAAAAAAAAAACTATAGGGGCCTATATATATAAGTAAGGCGCTAATAACACTAGTGTGTTTTCTTTACTTACCTTACTGCCTACTTAGCTACTTTATCTTACTACTCTCTTAGCTACTTTTTTAATACTCTATAGCCTTAACTACTGTATAACCTTAATTTCTAAAATAATAGTACGCACTAGACTATTTAGATAGTTTAAACTAGTTACTAGTAAAACTTAAATAAAAAAGAAGAAGTTACTAGCTACTAAGGCTATGTAAAAGGCGCCTTATAAAACACTACCTATTACGCTAAAAAGAAAGCACTACTAGAAGCTAAGTAGTATATTATTATTATAGCTATTTATTATATATATATTCTAATAATATATAGCTATTACGCTTAGGAAAATTTAAAAAGTATTAAAAGAGTATTAAGCCCCTTATTAGAAAAATGCTATTTTGCTATCTTATTAAGGAAACAGTATAAGATAATAATAAGAAAGAGATTTGCGCTTCTAGTTTATTATGCTAGCTATTCTCTAGGAGGTAATAAGGCTTTTCTAGTTATAATATTTAAAGGTATTTCTTTATAATACTCTACTCCTACTACTATATATTAATTACTAATACCTCTAAATACTAATATTAACACTATTTATGCAAAATAGGTTGCTATATAGGTTAAGAGTATATAGCTAGCAGATAGGTACTATAAGAAGTATATAGATACTAGGTGAATAATAAGGCGCTTAGTTAGATTTAGAATAGCTAGGCGCTTAGTTAGGTTTAATATATATATTTAACACTAAAGCTATACTTTCACACTATAATAAGCAAACATAATAATCACTACTATAATAATAAGAGTATTTTTTATAGTAATTTACTATAAAAATTGCATATAGCTAATAAAAAATATAATTAGTTAGACCTAATATAACCTAGTCTATATAATCCTAACCTAACCTATAGCTTATATAACCCTAACCTAACCTACACCTATTACTAGCGTAAAATTTTATAGGTAGAGGTTGGGTTAGGGTTAGGGTCTTACGTAAGGGAACCTAACTCTAACCTAACCTATATCTATTTGTCAGCCTAGTATTATACTCCTTTACTAATATCTTTTTATATAATATTAATAGATATTTTTTAAAGTCTACTTATTAGATTACTATATATACTATAAGTTTAGTATACTATTTTAAAGTTATACATAATTTATATTATAAGTTTATATTCTACATTTTAATATTTCTATTTTATACTTTATACTTTATCCTTTATCCTTTATTCTTTATACTTTATACTTTATACTTTATATAATTATATATCTCTATACCTCTATTTTTCTCTATTTCTATATTTGTATACCTATACCTATATACCTAAATACCTATATAACTATATATTAAAATATATAGCGTTAATTAATCTATATAGAGGTAGGACAACAAAGGCTTTCATCTTAAATAATATAATAAAAAAGCAGAGCCCCCTACTTAGTAATTAAAAAGAGTATATAAAAGGTAATTATAAAAAAAGCGTATTTAAACTGCTAAGTAAGCTTAGTAGTCTTAGTGTAAATAGCTTTTATGTGTAAAGTTTTTATAATGGCTATAATTAGAACTTTAAGAAAGAGATAAAACTATAGCGTAGTAATGCTATAAGTTATTCTTTCTTTGCTATCCTAGTTATTATAAACCTACTATCCTAAATATTATAAATAACATAAGTTAATATATTAATAGGTATATACTACTTTATAAGTAGGATAAGAGTAATATATACTAGATACACTATTACTTTATTACTATATTAAGGTTGTTATTAATAAAATTCCTACTATCTCTCTACGCCCTACTATCTATCTAGATATTAATATTATTTCTAAAGAAGTACTTACTATTACTAAAAAGTACACGCTAAAAATTTATACCACTACTATTAAAGTAGCTATGAAAGTAACTACGCTAGAGTTCTATTTTATTTATAAGCTTATCTAGCGTAATAAATAGATATACTTAACTATTTATAAAGCTATTCTTATATACTAGTTAGGCTAGTAGCTAGTCTAGTACGCAAAGAATAGTATAACTATATTTCTACTACTCTAGTAGACGCAATTACTCCTTATTAGTAGTAAAATTATTTAGTAAGGGATATAAAAGAAGGATAATAAGGTGTTTAGTAATAAGCTATATAGTAGTAAGAGCGTTATATAGATCTATAAAATCCTCCTAACTATTATTACTATTATTGCTATTAAGTTAGCTTATCTAGCACGCGAGCATAGATAACTAATAATAGTAATAGTAATAAGCTAGGTGTGTTATATACACTATAAGTAAACTTTATATAGATTAGAAGCTTATAAGATATAAATAGAGTACGAGTAAGTTTAAACTATTATTACGTTATTAGGTAGTGTTTAAGGTTAGTTTTTAATTACAATTAGGTACTATACATAGTATATAATAATCTTCTATCTTAATCTACTTTAACCTTAAAACTAAAAAATGGTTAAAAAAGGTATTTAGTAAGCCAACAATATTAAATATAAAACTAAAAGTAATTTTACTTTATTAAGCTTTTATTTTATAGTAATACTTATTATTTATTATATTGTTTTTATACTATAGATTATATAATAGTATAATAAGTAGTTACTTACCTTTTAGCTTATTATTTAGCTTAAGATTAGATAAAAATAGACAGTCTAGAAAGTTTAGACTTTAGAATTTTCTTTATCTTATTAATTATTAATTATTACACAATTTTAGATAAAAAACTATTTGTTTTCTAAAGTAGAACTTAATAACTTTCTAGTATATATATAGTTATATAAATTTATCTATATAAATAAGCTAAAATTCTAAGTTAGAAAAAGTATCTAAGTTAGTTATCTTACTATTTATTATAAACACTATCTACTTTATTATATAAGTATTTTATACTTATTATAGTACTACTTATATACTTTTTACTATAGTTTTTTTATAACTAAGAGGTTTCTAATAAAAATATTATAATAATAGTAGATATCTCTTCTACTATTATATACACAGAAAAGCGTTTTAAGGTATTAATAAAAAAAAGTTAGCGCGTTACACTTTTTAATATATTATAACTATATTACGTAATTTATTTTAATGCTATATACTTATAGAACTATAAAACTATAATAAGTCTTTTTAAACTTTTTACTTAATATTCTATATAACTTAATTTTTAAATTTAATTTTTAAATATATAAAACTTAGTATTAGTTTTAAAAATAAATTTTTATTAATACTAGTACTATATAGTATATAATATATAGTTAAGGTTTTTATGTGTGGCGTTAAATTAACTACCTACAAGTAGCATAATAAAGGCTTTTATCTTAAATAACATAATAAAAAAAAGCGTGAAAAGGTAGTCATAAAAATGCGCGTAAGGTTTTTATATTGTATATTATTTATTTTTTAAACTTACTAGCTTTAAAAGCTAAATTATAAGCTAACTATAATAGTTATTACTAAAGTTCTAGTATATAAAATTTTTAGTTTTTTCTCTAAGTTATAAAAATATAATTTTTTATTAAACTCTATTATTTGACTTATAAGTAAATTAAGCGTTACTCAGTTAACTTATTTTTTACTCGCTCACCTATTACTCATTCGCTCAGCGATCGCTCATCTTATTCATCCCCCATCACTGGCGTGTTCCCTGTGGGGGCTGCTTTGACCACGGTTGGGCTTTGGGCCGAGGTGTCCATGTCCGCCTTTGCACGCCGCCTGGCGAATCCTGCCGCGTGCTCGTCGTCTCATCCGTCATCACCCGCGCCCTCGTACGCAGCCTGCCACAGTGATTGTGGGGAAGACGACTCGCTCGCAGTGGGGAACACGTCTCGCTCGCGGTGCTACGGCCGATACATCTCCGACTCCAGCTCTCGGGCTGCAACCCACCGCACACGCTCGCACCTTCTGCACATACACCAAAGGACCTATCGCCAACCCGGGCCCAAGGCACTGACGGTAGCCATCGCACCCGGCTGCCACCATTCGATGTGAGCGGCGCGGTTGCTCCGCGGCACAGAGACGCAACGCGCGTCGACAACATGGGCGACTCCGCGACCACAACCACCATGACCACGCCGCAGCACACGCGATTCGAGCACGACGACCCGCTGGCACCCAACGAGTACGGTCTGGCTGCGCTTCGCGCCTCCCTGCATGGCAGCAGCCCGACGGCCGCCATGGCCTCGTTCGCCGACTTTCCCATACCTTTTGCCCACAACTACGACAGGCCGCAGCCGCACATCAAGACGAATCTGCAGAACCACAGGGGCAGCATCGCAGACGCCGAGGACGGGAACGCGAGCGCCAGCAGTGCGCATGCGCCTTGCCTGAGCGTCGGCAGCGCGGGGCACCTGGGCCGCGATGGAAGCCACACGAGTCCGGAAAGCGCGGCCGGGTTGGCCATGTTGATTGGCGACACCCTCGACGACGGGCCGATGCTGGCCATGAAGATGGAGGACGGCATGGGGGAAGGTCCCGACCGCCTGCGCAAGGACAAGGACAGCGGCCTTGACCCCCCGGCATGGAGTGAGATGAAGACCAAGGCCGGCAAGGAGCGGAAGCGCCTACCGCTGGCCTGCATTGCCTGCCGCCGCAAAAAGATCCGCTGCTCGGGCGAGAAGCCGGCATGCAAGCATTGCCTGCGAAGCCGCATCCCGTGTGTTTACAAGGTCACCACACGCAAGGCCGCACCGAGGACCGACTACATGGCCATGCTGGACAAGCGGCTGCGGCGCATGGAAGACCGCGTCATCAAGCTCATCCCAAAGGAGAGCCTTCCGTCTGTGGCCGCCGTCGGCCGCTCGGTTGTCAAGCCTGCGCTGCCTGGCGCCCCGCCCAAGACGCCCACTGCGACCAAGAAGAGAGGCGCCGAAGAGGCCTTTGGCCACGACCTGGATGAATGGGCCAAGTCCAAGTCTGCCAACCCTGACGCGGGAGGCTCAGCTTCACGAACCAAGGAATCCGACGACACCACGCTACTCACCGAAGGGATCGAGAGCCTGCCGCCGAAAGAGATCCAGGAGCATCTGGCCGAGGTCTACTTCGACTATGTCTACGGCCAGAGCTACCCGCTTCTGCACAAGCCCAGCTTCATGCGAAGGCTCTCCAGTGGAAAGGTGCCTCCGGTACTCATTCTAGCCATCTGCGCCATCTCCGCGCGCTTTTCGACACACCCCCAACTGCGGACCGAGCCCTGCTTTCTGCGTGGCGACAATTGGGGCGAGAAGGCAAGGGAGATTGCCCTCAGGCGATACGACGCTCCGAACATCACCATCCTGATTGTTTACTTGCTGCTTGGCCTGCACGAATTTGGAACTTGCCAGGGCGGAAGAAGTTGGATGTTCGGTGGCATGGCCCAGAGGATGGCATATGCACTGCAACTGCATAAAGAGTTGGAGTATGATCCGAGCGCACCCGAAGCAGAGAGGAAACCACTCAGCTTTACCGACCGAGAGATTCGACGGCGGACCATGTGGTCATGCTTCCTCATGGATCGCTTCAACTCGTCCGGCACAGACCGACCCCTCTTCGTCCACGAGCAGTACATAGAGGTCCAGTTGCCGGTCAAAGAACACCTCTACATTCACGAAATTCAAGCGCCAACCGAGGACTTGGATGGAAACATACCGAACCCAGTGGCGCTGAATAGTGGCCAATTGTCCGACCCCCACGAGAACATGGGGTGTTACGGCGTATACCATCCGACTCGTGTGCATATGGGGCAAGCTCGTCAAGTACATGAACCTAGGCGGAAAAGAGCGCGAATCCGAGCCTATGTGGTCGGCCAAGTCCACCTTTCACAGCATCAAGAAAGATGTAAAGGCGTTCAGAGAAGCTTTGCCCGAAATGCTGGTCTATAGCCAAGAGAACTTGAAAAGTCATGCAATCGGCAGGACAGCGAACTCATACCTCTATTTACACATCCTCTACCAGCAAATCATACTCTTCATGCATCGCTTCTCTCTCCCCTCGCGCGCTGGGAGTCGACCGCCCAAAGAGATGCCCCACGACTTCCTTACAGAATCCGCACGTACCGCACTAGACGCCCGCGAAATCAGGTCTCAATTCTCATCAACGAAGCCATGGACCACAACGTGGTTGCTCCCTTCGCAGGTTACTCCGCTTTCTTTTCCTCAACGGTCCACGTGCACGGCGTCTTCTCCAAGAACCCGAAGCTTGAGGCGCAGTCGAAGAAATACCTCGCGTACAACGTCAGATATCTAAGTAAGATGAAGAAGTACTGGGGAATGTTTCACTACATCGCGGAGAACCTGAAAGACTTGTACCGACAGCACGCAGATGCCCAGCTGAGAGGCACCAGTGCCGCTGGTGACAAGACCAAGGCTGTAATCTTCCAATACGGCGACTGGTTCGACAGATACCCGCACGGCGTCTCCAAGGTGGATTATGAGGACGCGGTCGAGGGCGAATACTAATGAACCTGGCACAGACGCAGCTCTTGGTCAGAAGAGCGATCTACAGAGTGTAGAGGAATTCTTCGCATCGCTCTCACCTCCTACGAGAGCTGAGCACCAGCGCAAACAGGCCCGCAAAAACAAATCAAAGTCGGTCTCCAAAGCTGACGCATCCAACATCAACGCCGCTGCTGCCGCGCGACAGGCTCATCAACATGCTCGACACATGCACCACAGCCAGCTCCACCAGCAGATGGGCCAGATCAACATTAACCCACAAGAGGCCATCGAAGCCTTCGACCCCGCCTACTTCGCCCAAGCGAACGCTCCGCATTATTTACAAGATTATCCACAGCACTGCCTTCCGATGCTCAACACGTCGCCCACCACTATGGTTCATCCAGGTCAGCAGATGGACCTGTCGCCCTTCCCCGACCTCACTCCACACACTAGCAACACATCTTTTTGGGGCCTCGACCATGCAGGGGGCTTTGCCAATGGGCTTTTTGATCCGGGCAACGCGGGATGGTTCTTGCCGTTCAATGTCGAGCCGCCTGTGCTCGGTGACGACGGCGGTATGTTTAGCGCCGAGGCTTTCAACTTTGGGCTCGGCATAGGTACGCGCGGTAGATATGGGGATGAACGGGCTCCCGACACATGGACAAAGTGTCAGCCATGCCCATGGGCCACCTACGGGCATGGAGAGTCTGGAGGGGTTGGATGTGCCACCCCAATAACATTAGGGCGTGCACGCGCAGTGCTTCTTCCCATACGACACGACTGGAATGATGTACATGACGAGAGATAAAATCACACAACATTTGGGGTTTATGTATCTTTGCTTTTGTTTGCATGTTTGCTTAGCGAGTTGTTTACGGTTTTGTGTTGCTGGTATGCGCACGAGGTTCGGTTATGTGTATAGAAGGGCTGTGGAAGGAGCTGTGTTCTACGCTGATATCATTGTTATCTTCCCACCTGCTTTCTGTGTGATTCTTTGCCAACTTGCTTCTTGATCTTCGTGACAATGTTACACGCTCTGCTCTAGGATATATGATAGGAGTCCTATACAGCTAAGGTTGTACTAGGTTGTGGTTGAATGGAAAGATGTAGATGTACCTTGGAGGCATGTCGGTAAGAATACCTTTCGTTCTTTCAGTTGCTACCACCTCCACACGTTTCACACTTCTCGCGTAACGCTACTAGACTCTTTCCATGAAAATATACGTATTAGGTGCGAATGAGTCCCAAAAACTGCCCCTTTCAACACACCAGTTCCTTTCCATTTCACACACTGTCCGTGCACACATAGACGCATATATCCTCAACTGTAAAACAGCCAACACACCCCCAAAAAAATCAACCACACATCAATCAACATGAATATTCCAACCCTACTACTGCTCGTCGCCCTCGCAGCACTCTCTACCACCACCACCACCACCGCATCCACCCTCCCACCCTCCCCCCCCCCCCCCCTCAAACTCAGACGTGACGACCAACTCCACCCTTTCCCCCCGCGGCTACGCCCTCCTCGCCTCCCCCAAGCGCAAGCCCTGGCCCTCCCAGCCCGGCAGCCCCCTCCACCCCATCCCTTATTGCTACGCATCGCAACAAGCCCGCGACGAGCTCGACCGCTACCGGGAGAGGCTGTGTGTGGTAGGAGAGGTGTTTTGGGGGGAAAGTATGTCCTTGTTGTTGGTATCTTGTGAACTGAATCTTCATTCTCACTTGCGCGCATGTCGATCCGCATTTTCTCTTCCATATGGTTCATCGTCGGTAGCGTGCTGCCTGCGAGGTTTATTCGTTACCTTGTGACTCTCTCCCTCCGCTCTAACACTCTTTCTTCCAGCATTGCGCGCGTCTCTATGCCGCGGTCATTTGCTTGCTTGTCTGCCCTCCGTGCATGTTCCTGCAGCTACCGCAACCATTCTGCCCACTCGCCAGCACCCGCCACGACAACGACGGTAGGATGCCGTGTACGTATGTTTTCTCAATCTTCCAAGGTGCCCAGGTGTTGTACTTCGCACATAGCGACCCGGGTGATTTGACGACCGAAGGAGCCATGGCGGCGTGCGCTCTTTCTTTCTCGTGGTTGCGGCGCGGTGACGTACTCCCCGCAGGCTCTGTCGCAGCGGTGTTGAGAGGGCGCTTCGTCGTGCGGTGATGTGATGTGAGGTGAGACAGTGCGAGGTCGTCCTCGTCCTCGTTGTTGTTGTCGCCCGCAATAGGCACAAGCCGGTCGACGTTCAAGGCCAGAATGTACAGCCGCGGCGAGTGCTTGGTCTGTTTGGTGTTTTGATTGCCTTTCGAGCGGGGAAGTCGCCAGCAACGAGCGACGAGCTGTTTTAGTGCGCGTTTGCCCAGTTAGCACAATGCACTCGAGCGTATCTCCGAAGGAGAGACCTGGTGTTGAGGTGCGTTTTCGACGTGGCGAGACGCTGCCGCTCTGGACAGGGCCTTGCTGGCAAACCAAAGCAGCGCAGAGGTGCGGGACACACCTGTGCCCTGCTGAGAGCCACCTTAAGGCTTGCAGTAGGCTTTCATAAGAATTTGACATGGTTTGACTCTTTCGAAGCTGCCGGTCACGCGAGTTGCAGCAATTGGCGTGCCTTCCATCGTCACAGGCTCGCATCTGTGTTGAGAGGCGCACCTGCGACTCGAGGATTTGTACATGCAGGCTGTAAGGTCTTGCAGTCAAGTCTCAGAGTATCCAGTCAGTTTGGAGAGGTGGCGATTCCGGCAGAAGATGCGCGATGCCCTCCCTGCTTAGAAAAGCTTACGGCGGCGAACGCATAACAGCGATGCTCTTGCATACATCTCACGGTATGAATTATTGGTCAGCTTGTATATACCTTCCGAGAGTAGAGGCTGGTCTTGCGTCGCCAGCTGTCAACGCGCGAGAGCAGTCAGGAGCTGCGGACAACATGCGGCACTCGCTCGAGCTGGAGTCCGCCCATGCTGCTACGATAATCAATGTTGCAGAAAGAATCATTTTAAACGACCCATGCGATCTTCGAGGTTGTAGGCCCAGATAGCGGCATTGCCTGACTACATGTTCGCGCCTCGGTCGCGTCACATCACCATGAGCAGTTCACGGCGCCGAGGACAATCGTAAACAGCGCGAAATGTCATCGACTGTACTTATAAAAGAGCTGTCCTTGCGGGTCATTTGGTTTCTGGCAGGAACTCATCGAGAATATGGCCAGTCCATGCGCCTTCTACCGACATCTGGAACGTCCGAAGGCACACTCGCATCGCACGGCGTATTCAGTACCTCTCCGGGAAGCACCATGACTCTGGGAGCTCTACTGGAGGCACACGAACACGTACTTGGTATGCTGCGGTCCAATTCCTGCCCATAGTATTTGAATATAAGGCGGAGGCACGTCAAATGTAGCCTATTTCCAGCCTAGTCACCGCGCCATAGGCCCTGACTCTCTGTCGATACTGCTTATACCATAGAAATCTCTGACTCTGGATGCCTCAGGTCCGCTTGCACGCTGAACCCCATCAGTGCTGCCTGCCTTCACCTTGTCCCCAAGCTCGACCCTCTTACTCACCTACACTGACTAGCGTCCAATCTCCGCGCTAGTCTCCCAGTCTGCCGCGCTAGTTCTCTTATCGGCCGCGCTAGTTCTTATCGTAGGCGCTAGCAGCCACTAGCGCCTCCCCCGTCCTATATAAACGCCTTCTGGCGACACCCCACCCTCTCCTCTTCTCTCTACATCTGCATTTAACTTCTTTGAGCCCAACCTTATGCTTGAAGTCGCATCGTCTCATCTGCCTTCCACTATGTCACCTTGGGCACTTGCATCACTTCGAGCCTCACTCAGGTTTGTCGACCTTGGTCATCACCCCCTCCTTGGCTAACATGTCTTAGTCAAACATCATATCCACCTTGAGTCTCAGCCTTCACCATCTCGTCTCACTATCATGTCGACTCCATCTCAACTGTCCATCATGACTTCATCATGACTTGGACATGAGTCTTACTTGGTTTGACCTCACTTCAACCTTGGTCCAAGGTTCATACAACATCAATCACTTCGGTCTTCATCATCAACATTGATCATCTACCTTCTTCGACCTTCTTCAACATCATCCAACCTTCTTTGACCTTCATCAACATCCTTCATCATCCATCTTCGACAGCCTTCAACAAGCACCGGCAGGAGATTGTCTCCTGGGCGCCCCCTCTCTACGGAGAGGGCCAGCGTTGGCTCGAGAGCTGCAATATCATGGACTTCGACTTGGTACAGGGTGTGGTTCAAGGCCACAGGGTCCCTTGGGCTTGGAGCTTGGTGAAGAGGTGGAACGGCATGATCCAACAGGTCTGGTATGGCGGTTAGATGGATGTGTTGATGACAGTTTTACCTTGCTTCTGCTTGGCCTATCATCAACAGCAAAATATTGACGGAGTGTTGAATGGTTGGCCTGTTGGTCTGCTGCTGGTTGGTTGCTTGGTTGCTTGGTTGCTTGGGTGGGTGGGTGGATTGGTCTGTGGTCGATCTGGTTGTTGAACTTCCCACTCATGGTTTTGCTCTTGGTGTTGACCGTGCTTGGAACTGGGAATGGAATCTGCTATCATGCATCAATGAAACAAAGTTTCACCATCATCTTCCTCTCTTCTCTCTGTGCCTGCCTGTGACTTCACCTTCCTTGCTTTGACTGCCCTTGAGTGTAAGAACCTACCCTCTTCGTCCATGGCCTACCGCAACCCACACTGCAAATTCGTCCGCCTGCGCGCCTAGCCCACCGAACCTTCTGCGCGCTCTTCTTCTCGCCTCACTCACCTGCTTTACCAGCGACCTCTTATACCTTTTGCCGCCGCCTCGCTCACCTGCTCGCCGCTCACCCGCATGCTCTTTTCGCACTCTCTTATAATTATATGCCAATACGTGCCTCTGCTGCACGCTCAACATATTCTGTATCTATAACAGCCTTACACCAATATGTATAATGCGCTGCGTGATCTATGCGCGCTCTATATTAAGCCGTACGCCGCGCGCTCTATACTACGCCGTACGCCGCGCGCTCTATATTACGCCGTACACCACGCGCTCTATACTACAATAGGCCGAGCGCTCTATACTATATACGTACTCCCACAATAACAGAACCACATCCTCAAGGATAGAGATCATGGGTCATATTTACACTTCAATGGCGTCATTTCAGTCGCTTGTGTGAGAAGAAGACCTAGTGCAGTTCTGCCGCACGCACGGGCTCTGGATGCTAAAGCATAAGCACGAGTGCATTCGGCCAAGTCAAAGAGGGTGAGGAGACAGACCGCTGCATTTGGTCATAGGACAGCGGTTGGACCCTTTATGGGGTTTGCGGTCTTTAGACGCGCACTTAATGAGAACGAAGTATAATTGAATAGTTGTTCAAGTATAAATCACGATTGGAGCTTATGTATAGAGAAGAGAGATTCGTCAATGCCCGTTGACACCACGCACCTCACCCTTCCCAACCATCTGATTCAACTTCCCCACATTCTCATCATCAAACTCCCCCCTCTCAGCCATCCTCTTCTGCCACGGCAACGCCTCTTTTGCCGCCACCGCCGGTCCCACATCCCCACCCTCGCTCCTCCTCTCCCTCCACTCATCCAACTCCTTCTGCTCAATAAAGTTCCCATGCAACCCCAGCCTCAGCTTCACAGGTAAATGAACAGCCGCAAGCGGCCCCTGACTCAGATTCTGCGCATCAAAAATAAGTATGTCATTACGCAAGACGTCGAGATGGTTCAAAAGAGCAATGAGGTATCCCTCGCCTTCCACAGCCGATCCAGCTTTGGGCACGAAAACGGGTTCTTGGAAAGTGCACGTTGGGCCAGCCCACCACGTGTCTTTCTTCCCTGTGTCCCACTCGTAGTGGCCGATGACGTTGAACAAGCCACCTGCCGGGGGACCGCATTTCTGGAAATCGTACGGCTTGGTGGGATCGATGTTGCACTGCCAGAAGTGGTTGTACTTCTTGGTCAGCACGCGGTCGTCGATGCGGGAGAATTCGCCGTTTATGCCGTAGAGGCGGGTGGGCTTGACGCGTGTGTTGGTGGGGGACTTGGGGTCGAAGACCCAGCGGTAGGTGTCGGAGACGAGTTTGTTGCGTTGGAGGAGGGTGGTTGGTGTTGGGGTGGGGTTGTCGGGTGGGAAGAAGAAGAATACGTTGTCGGAGGCGACGGTTAGGTCGCAGACGATGTGTCCGTTTTCATCTTCGTAGCTGCCTGCTACGTGGCCGTGGAACCCTGCACAGATTAGCCAATATGGCATTCGAGAGAAGTGAGAATGCATACCATTGTCTGCGCGAAGCCAGACAATGTCTTCCGGCTTGCCATTGCGACGGGGCACAATACCATACCACTGGTCCTCATTTGGGTCCCATGCAAACTTGTTGCCACCATTATTGAGTCGTTCCGCATTTGCTTTGATTGGTGTCAGAGGTAGAACAAGATAGTTCTTCGTGAGTGCGGGGTCGTGAATCATGCCGCAAAAGGGTGCCTGGTACCAACACTCTTCTGTTTTCTTCCCGTCCTTGTCAATGGTGTACACGACAATATCGCAGCTCGCATCGTGCCCATCACCACCAGCTTCGTAGCCGAAGCACACCATCTCACCGGTGTCCGGATCAAATTTTGGGTGCGCAGTGAATGTCGGAGATAGCGCTTGGCCATCGAAATCGTATCTCCCAATCGTTTCCAAAGAGGCAGGGTCCATGGCGAATGGCGGTCCATCTTCCTTAGTTGCCAGCAGCACACCTCTCCAGAAGATGATGTTGGTATTTGAGGCAGTCCTGATGATGCCCTTCACCATTTCATTGTCCGTATACGGGTTCCGGTATTTTCCAAGTAGTGCTCTTCTCACCGTAGTCTCAGCCTTGTATCGATCGGTATGCACGTACCGTTGCTTGAAGTCAACATGTCCATTCTCGAACTTGAACGCTGATACTGAGCCGTCGCCGTTGAAGTGAATGTCTTCTTCGAAGAGAGGTGGAAACCGATGGTCTGGCTGTACGCGGTAGAATGTTCCATTGATGTCCTTCGGTATTGTGCCTGTTGTTTCACACTCGAAGATATCGGCTTCTAGGCGCGACGGCTTGTTGAAGCCTTGGAAGAATGCAGTATCGGGAAACTTTACCTGATCACCTGATTGATTGCCCTCATGGTAAGCTGCTGGCGCCGGAGAAGCGAGTGAGAAAATGTGTGCCATCGTGTAAAGTACATTAGTGTCCGCAAATGGGAAATCGTTGTCCATGTTTCTTCAATTATATTCCTGGCAGCGTGGCTAAGCTACGGCTGTGGTGTGACGCGATCTACAGCAGGCATAGTTCAGTGAGCCTAAAGCTGGACGGGCCGCTATGTGGGGAACAGGTAGCGCGCGGGGTAGCTCGCTGCGTATAAAGTGGGCCGTATGCCGGAACTATGACGCCGATGCAGGCCACGTCAAAGCTATGGCGTCGGCGATGTGAAGCCGTGATCACTGAGGTGGGCTGTTAGTATACATCGTCCACTACCGGCTGCGTAGATGATAGTGTCAATAAGCGTCGTGGGGTACAGCCGGCATTGGAGCTTGCTGTGCGTACTGCCTGTTTGCAGAAGAATGGCAATACATCAGAACCCTTACTGTGCCTATTTGCTGAACTTAAGCGCTTTCGCATAAGACGCATTCGAAGTCAAGAGCCTCTGGTCAATTCGCATACTACTCAAAATGAAAGGGACCATAGCCGTCGAAGAAGCAATCATTGACCGGGCTGGCGTTGAGGCGCATTCCTTCGCCCAATTCCAAAACCTTATGCGCCCGGGGAGCGACCCGACCACTGGACTTTCGGCGCACGAAAAGCGCCTCCTCGACATTCACGATGAACGACTCAAAAATATGGACGAACACGGTGTCGAGTACATGTTGCTCTCATTGACTTCGCCAGGCGCGCAAGGCGAGGCAGATCCAGCAAAGGCGAAAGAAGTGGCGCGAGTTGCGAATGACTATCTCGCTGGAGAAGTCAAGAAGAACCCCAGAAGGTTCGGAGCATTAGCTGCTCTATCGATGCATAATGCAAAGGATGCAGCCGACGAACTAAGAAGAGCAGTCAAAGAGCTCGGCATGTTCGGTGGTTTGGTGAACGATTTTCAATCTAAGGGCGCAGAGGCAGAGGAGAAAGTATACTTCGACACCCCGGATTACGATCCGTTTTGGGAAACGGTTCAAGAGCTAGGTGTGCCAATATACTTCCATCCTCGGTATGCCATACCGCAAGACTTGAAGGCTGGGACCAAATACGGGGATCGGAAGCATTTGCTCGGTGCAGGCGTGCAGTTCCACCTGGACTTGAGTTGGCATTTGTATGCGATATGCTCATCGGGAATCTTTGACCGGTTCCCAAAGGTGCAGATAGTAGCAGGGCACCTAGGAGAAGGGTCAGTCGCAGCATTATTCTTGTGAAAGGGTCACACTAACGAAACTGCAGTGTGCCGTTCAACTTATGGAGAGCGAGTCACTGGATAAATCATCCCTTCAAACGCGGCTCACGGCCCATGGAGCAGGATTACAGCTACTACTGGACCCATAATGTCAACGTTACCACTTCGGGCAACTATAACACGAGGGGGTTGAAGTATTGCATAGAAGAGCTTGGTCTTGATAGATGCCTATACGCCATCGGTGAGTCTCGTAGGAGGCATAGCTGCAAAAATATTGACTCGAGAACAGATACCCCGTACGAGACGGTCGAAGAAGGCCAGAACTGGTGGAAGTCAGTAGATTTGCCGGACGACCAGAAGGAAGCAGTGGCTCGGAAGAACGCCATCAGGTTATTCAAACTCCCTCTCGAGGAATAAAGGAAAACGGGGGTACACCAGGACAGTCTGATCCAACGTCCACTGTTTACCGTAAATGCTGTGCTCGCCATGTTGACAGGGGTCAACACTGAGCTACCTACAAATCATAAGTAGACAATGCCGCACAAGTTACAACCTAGCTCTTTTACTGTGTCACTCCACTCGTACAAGAAATGACTTCCAGCATAAGGAGCAAAAAGAGGACGGAATGACCCCAAGGGGTCAAGTATTCGTTGTGTAGAGTGTATTTTAATCTACGTCTCGGACTTGGGCTTGCTTAGCACCAAGGCAGGGGTACTTGTGCTCGGGTCTTCGCCGAACATTGGCGCCTTCAAATCGTCGTCGGCCACCTGTTTCCCTGTGATGGGATGTGTGTAGTGGAACGGCACAACGCGGGTATCAGGCCACAGCATTGGGTTCTCGCAGAGCTCGTTTGGTCCTGCGGGATCCTCTGGATATGTTTTGGACATGAAAGGCACGTAGTTGGGCTTGGTGTACGACCAGCCCTTCTCGAAGGTGCCGTGCCAGAATGGGAAGTACTTCAGTCTGAAGATCTTCCAGACGCCGTCCTGCTTGATGTACTCGTTCTCGTATATGCCTCCTTCCCACCATTGTACCAGGCCCCGCGGGTGGATGTCCTTGATGCTCTCGTGCGTGCCGGCGGACATGATGCTGCGGAAGCGGCCTTGGGCGCGGGTACCCTCGGCATTGATGTCTACAATGCCCTGGATCTGAGGATGGTCGAGGAGGAAGCCATGGACGGGGCCGTTGCGGCCGTTCACGAAGGCTTTCGCGAAGCGGCCCACGTACAGCCGCTCGACGCCCTCCTTGCCATTGTAGCGGCCGCCGAGAAACTCGACGCAGGTGTCGGGATGGTCGGCGAAGAGCTCCGCGACCTGGGCAGCGTCAGCAATTGGGCTCTTCGCGCGCAACTGGGCATGTCATGTCACCTCTCGGTACAGGCACTTGTCGAGATAGTAGCCGTATGTGTATTGCAGTTTGCGAACATCCTCCTGTGCTAGAGCCGTTCTGTCAGCTCGGGCGATGACTAAGCCATATGCATCTCAGACCTTTCACTTGCGTCACTTCCTTTTGCAGATGCGCAACGAGCTGCTTGAGTTCTTCGATTTCGCTGCCCATGTTGAATACCGTGACGCGAATACCGTGACGCGAATGCCGTGCTTTGAACTTGGCCACTAGGGACGCTGCCCTTCTTTAAGCCGCGCGCTCCACTCTTACCGGGGTGCTTCGTCCAGCTCCAATGGCCTGCCAGCTGCATAGAGCTAGCCATTCGGCCGGTGATCAATCTACCCGCCACAGCATCTGATCCACTGCGGCCGTATATGTCCGATGGCACAGAGTGTTGGCGGGTCGCCCGTGCTCTAGCGACCCGTGGACACCCCACTGCCATGTGGGGTCGCGGCACAGCATGTATATCTTTCACGGCATCGTGCCGGCCTCCGAATCTCCGATGTAACCGCTGAAGATTCATCAGCTGCATTTGCTGCTGCCGGCCTCCCACTCATCTTCCATCTATAACCGACCCTCAGTGATCGGATATTGAGATCCTCCTTTCAAAGAGCAGACATAAACCTGCACAGATCACGATGGGACTGCCTGAGAACATCGAGACGCGTCTCTTCATCAACGGAGAGGTTTGTTTCTAGCGCTCAGATGACCTTCTCTCCGCTGATCTGTTATAGTTCGTGGAGTCTTCTGACGGCAAGACATTCGACATCACCAATCCGGCCACCCTGAAGCTTGTCGCCAAAGTACACGAGGCATCTGAGCAGGACACAGACAGAGCCGTCGCAGCCGCCAAAGCTGCTTTCCCATCATGGTCATCTTTATCCCCGGACCAACGAGCACCCTACCTCAGGAAGCTTGCACAGCTGATACGTGAGAACAATGAAGAATTGGCGGCTCTTGAGGCCGCGTCCATGGGAAAGCCTATCGGGGACTTCTTTGAAGGCCATGTTTGTGCTGGAAAGTTTCAGCATTATGCAGAAGCTGGTTATGCGGTCCAAGGAACGACCAGTAAGTCATGCAAACATGCGATGCACGCGAGTGAGGGCTCATCTTCTTATCTATAGGTTTACAAACTCCCGGGTTTATCAACATGGTCTTGCGCCAACCGTATGGTGTTGTGGCTGCAATCATTCCTTGGAATGTTCCGCTGCTGTTTCTGTCGGCCAAAGTTGCGCCTGCGCTTATCGTGGGAAACACAGTCGTCATAAAGAGTAGCGAAAAGGCGCCGTTAACCGTAAGAGTCTTGACTCATGTTGGCGAATTTGTACTCATGTTTGCAGTCTGCGAAACTAGCAACCCTCGTACAGCAAGCAGGTTTTCCTCCAGGTGTCATCAACATTATCACCGGATTTGGCAACGTAAGTCATTCAGCACATGCAATGCAGCATAGTAGATGCTCATCGTACGTCAATATTAGGTTAGCGGGTCTGTCCTGAGTCACCACATGGACGTTCGAGCTCTGTCATTCACTGGGTCCGGACGCACTGGCCGCATTATCCAAGCTGCTGCTGCAAAGTCAAATCTGAAACAGGTCTACCTCGAGTTGGGAGGCAAGTCACCTGCCGTCGTTTTCGAAGACGCCGATCTCGAGAGAGCCGTCAAGGACACCGCATATGGCATTCAATTTAACAGCGGTCAAGTTTGCATGGCCAACTCCCGCATCTACATTCAGGACACCATTGCGGACAAGTATTTGGAGCTATTCAAGGACTGCTTTTTGACCAAGGTATGTAACTTGGCCTCGTGTACAGGAAAGATGCCAGGTAATGCATGGCGCGTGCGTCCTAAGCATCTATGGATGCAGGGTTAACTTCCCCCACGGATATCTATTGACTTGCACTGTTACATCTAGGTCAAAATTGGCAATCCGCTTGAGCAAGGCATCAACCATGGGCCTCAGACGGACGAAGTACAATACAAGACTGTACTACGATACCTTGAAATGGGCAAACAGTCTGGCAATC
This sequence comes from Laburnicola sp. JP-R-44, assembly GCA_009805535.1. Taxonomy (NCBI): domain Eukaryota; kingdom Fungi; phylum Ascomycota; class Dothideomycetes; order Pleosporales; family Didymosphaeriaceae; genus Laburnicola; species Laburnicola sp. JP-R-44. The sequence continues at coordinate 825,082 of SELF01000015.1, read as the reverse complement.
TCGTCATTGGTGGCTCGGCTCCCTCAGACCGAGAAGGATACTACATCCAACCCACCATATTCACCGACACTCCCGAAGACGCTACCATTATGAAAGAAGAGGTCTTTGGCCCAGTGGTGAACATCAACATCTTCAAGACAGAAGAGGAAGTTCTCGCCAAAGCGAACAATACGGAGTATGGCTTGTATGCTGCAGTCTACACCAAGAACATTGAGCGGGCACTGCGGTTCGCAAAGGGCCTTGAGGCCGGCACGGTTGGTGTGAATTGCACAAGCCCTACGACTGGGCGAGACATGCCGTTCGGAGGGTACAAGTCCTCTGGCTCTGGGAGGGAGGGAGAGCCGTTCTACTCGCTCAACAACTTCCTCGAAACAAAGTCGGTAGTAATTCGATTAGAGTAGCTGCCCTTGCAAATCGAGCAGCATTAGCAATCAAAGGCGTCTCGCCTGGTTCGGGCGCGAGGCTGCCCATTCGGTATTAGCCTGATACTGGGCGCTCGGATCATTGTGATTGCGATCGTAACCGTTCCTGCGCAAGTGCCCCCACATTTATCGGAAGCCAGAACTCCCCACATTTTCCCCAACATCAGCTACGGACGCCCGCTCAGAGGGGCCGGCTGACTTTCCCACCTTCGCGCGATCCGCTGCCACTGGTTTCATTATCAAGTAACATTAAGCTACCAGGGCCGCGGGTCCGACTGTCGCCCGACCATGGCCGGGGCTTCGGCTTCATCAGGCCCGGGCCTGCAGCCGATGCGAGGGCCAGGCGCCCACCGCGTGCATAGCAGCTGTGACAGATGTCGCAGCAGGAAGACCAAGGTAGGCATCTGATCCCTCGGAGCGGACTGTCCAAGGCACTCACCTGTGTAGTGCATCGATCCAGGTACGCATGGACCTCTGCCATGAACCATGGATGGGTATTCACCCCTTGAGCAGTTCCGGGACCTTGTAGATACTGCGCCCGCACGGGATCAGTATGCCAGATAGCGGCGCCTCGTCGCAAGCGTCCGTACTACCATGTCACCGAAGAGGAATACCAGTGCTCAATGCGGATATTGGAGCACTTCTTCCCAGATCGTGAGTTAAATTTAGTCTCGCTAAGACAGATTGCAAAAGACCTCGCGGAGGGCAGACTTGTGGGGTCGGTCGCGGAAGGCGAACCGATGCCTTCGACCGGGGAGCACACCTCACCCGAGGAAGGAGACGGCTCCCAAGAACCGGAGCCAGAAGTGGATTCTATGAACGATCTGCATGAACCATTAGGGTGCATGATGAGAGATTCTACCGGACGATACCGTATGTGATCAGTCGAGTGAGCATGTATGTCTGCTAAGAGAAGCTAGGTTACGTTGGCGCGCACTCGGAGATTCCCTTCAATGCCGCAGTCTGCTCGATTGGTAGGGAAACTGAAACAAAGAGAAACCCCAACATCATCGTACCACCAAGGGTCGGATTGTATCCTCCACCCCTTCCTACACCCTCGAGCATTGAATCTGGCACGCCCGATCGCTTCTTTCTACCTCGCCGCGACCTTTGCGACTATTACATCTCCAGATTCCTAGCCGATGTGCATTGTACGCATTGGTTCTACTCCATCGAGACATTTCTCTACCGCGTGGAGAGCACTTATGTCGGAAGATCGGCGAACGCGTCTAATTCTTGGATGTGTTCACTGTACGCCATCCTTGCACTGGGCGCAGCAAATTATGAAGAGCCAAGTGGACATTCGCCCTTGCCTCCCGGATCACCAGCTGCATCAGACGAAAAGTCTTCAGAAGACTATATTGCTCTCGCGAAAGAGCTACTACCTACTGTATACGATGAGGCTGATATTGATAGTATCCGCGCGCTGGCCATAATGGTGAGTAAACCCTGTTCAGAGTCGTTTATCAAGCTCAAGATTATCAGAGCATTGCACTGGAGAATCTTTGCTCAAGAACCACCTCATACCTGTATATGGGTGCAAGCATACAAATGGCCTACTCGCTCGGGTTGCATCGGGACCAGATGCCTGACTCCGGCGCTTCGATGGAGCGAGAACAGAATCGCCGGATATGGTGGACACTGTTCACACTTGATCAAGAAATTGCTTCTAGAGGAGGAAGCCCAACGCTAATCGACGAGCGACACCTGAGAATCACTACATCCCTACCATCCGAGCAGGTATGCGCTGCTTCACATTTCCTATCATGCTAAATAACTGATGATCCCTAGGTACTATATCCCGGGATGCACACTCCACTATCATGGCTCTCAACTACCGTATCTTTATGTCGCCTAAAGCGAGAAATCATACAAGCAGTTTATACCGAACGTTACATGAACTCTCGCACCATATCTTTTACTACTATATCTAAACTCCTCTTTTCTCTTCAAGGATGGCAGCAGTTAATACCACCGCATCTCAAACACGACGTGCCCGCTGCACCAACGCACAAGCGCGCTGTCGCAGTCCTCCATCTGAATTATTGGAGCTCCACGATCCTCTTGTGCAGGCCATTCTTGCTTTATCTGGTTATGAAGCATATCACGCTAGAGACCACCAAGAAAATATGGTTCGAGCGGATGGGCAAGACCTGCATTGACGCGGCTCAAAAGAGTCTGACTATCATGCAGCAGATGGCCGCAGACAGTACTCTGTCTAGTCTGACAGCCTTTGATAGCACCTCTCTACTACGTGTAGTCATGGTGTTCATTCTCGCTTTCGCACACACGAAGATGCCGCAATACCGCTCGCACATTGAGACGTCTATTTCACTCATGAAGAGCATGGAACAGGTCGGCTTCAGCAAAATGGTCGCAGAGGAAACGCCGATGCGCCTTGCAGATCTCGGTATCCCGATCGAGACCAAGGAAGGCAATACCAGCGTACTCCTTGATGACGAACTGATTGCACAGTTATGGGGAAACTTCGATCCGTAAGTGCAATCCCATAGTCTGTGTACGGAAGAAGGGCTAACTTGTCTAATAGGAATTTTGAGACACCTCTGCAAACGCAACAGAGTCTAGATTTGGCTTTCGATGACTCGAATTTTACAGACTTGAACTCTGAGATGTTGCAGCTCACGAATTTGGGTGATTCGATTGTGATCGACGCGTCGCAGGTCTACCCGAGCTACGGCTAACGGTAGCGTGGGATTTGGATCACCTACAATTTTTTGACCGTGCGGAGGAGTCCAGCACCGGAATCGTTAGAGGCAGCGATGGGTTCCCAGCACGAGCTTTGATTAGTCAGTGACTTCTCACCCATCCAACGCAGCAAGGATATGGCCGAACTACGATACAAAATCGGAAGGCTGCTCCCGGTTGTTAGATGAAGGAAAACGCATTCTGTTACCTGTACATCTTTTTGTTGATTGTTGATGAATTGCTGGAACCGGAGTTAAGCTTGCCTAGGCCGAGCTTCAATTAACTGTAGCACAAACAAGGTTTTTGTGCGGTTCGGGGCATGGCACCGGGGTTGCACTTGTGTTACTGTGACTCGCGCCTTGAACACCCATAGCCACGTGCTGGGCGCGCTGCTCGTGTACCACATCGATCACCGCTAGGCATTGGAGATCTCTGAGTTTAGAGTGGCGACGACGGCATGGCTTAAGGTAGCGCGTCGTTTTCGAGGGAAAGCAGATGCTGGTAAATAGTTTCGCGCTTGATAAACAAGTTCTCCATCTACCGTCCAGAAGACACATGGAATTTCAAACGGACTTGATAGTGCCACATAAGATCGCAAACTGGGAAATGAGTGCACGATGCTCGCTTCACCGGCACAAGGAGGCGTACAGGAACCTCGGAACCCCCTCGTCAAGAAGCAAATCACGAACGAATAATCCAGGAGCTTGTTCGCAATGATCGGCTGCGCTTGTAGGGTATCCAGTGCAGTGGCAGTGCGTTCTTTGCGATCTTATATTGAAAGAGCAACATGAGAAAGCGCACAGTCACTCACCGACTCAGCCTCATCGTTCGGTCGACATGCCGCTCGGGTGCACCGCTAAAGCCCAAGTGCCGCACCATCAGCCCACTCTAGCTCGTTCCCGTTGCTCGACCACTCACTTCCCGAGGTCAAGTGTGACTAACGATAGTCTGACTCCAGTAGAGGAATCATACAGCATTATATAAAATCCCCTCGATGGACCTTTTCTCCGGCACTCCACTACTACTGCCATACTCTCTGTTTTTCCAATACAAGGACACCGTTGTATTAGAAGTTTATCCACTTGCCAAAGCGAATCGAAACGTCCGCCCCTCGCACCTCGTCCACCAATTCGACCGACTATCCACATAGCGGCTTTTCGAAGATGGCCACCCTCCCCAATTGGCAATCAAGCAGCAGCGGGCTTGATCGGACAAACGAACGAGGTGCCTACAACAGCCTAGCAGAGAAGTACGTCTTCGATCCGCACGATCCAAAGAGAGCCACGTTGTGTCCTAATATGATACCGGATGACCGCGAATGTGATCAACATGAGCTCATGGCGGTTCAGAGAATCGACGAAACGAACGGTGTAAATCTCGATGGCCCCAACAGGCACCGCCACCCGTTCAACAACTACATCATAGTGATACTGGAAAACAAGTACCCTGCCAACAAAGTTCTGCCTGGCAGTGGTTTGATACGGGACATCACTTTCGTGAAGGCAAGGCAACAACTGTTCTACCATATAGCCGATGTGAAAAAGCTTGATTATGTCGGAATAAGGCAGTCGACTGCAGAAAGCATCGTTGCAGATGGACAATTCGTGTATAACGGCGATATTGGGGTCGATCAACACAGTGAGTCTTTCGCGTGGTTTCTTTTAGCATTATCATGCTCATCCCAGCTAACCTTATCGTGTAAATAGTTGCGCATCTATGGAGGTACTTTATCGAGCAGGCGGATCCAAGGCGTGTAGAGCCGGATGAGGAGCCCCCACTGCCAATCAGGTACCGACTTCCAAATAGCTTGGGTTACCTAGACCGCGGCGGATTTCTCGATGCGGCCGAGGGTCCCAATATTGACCAAAACTGGATTCAGCGGTTGCCAACATAGTAGCTTCTGGATGGGCAGCTTGGATAGTCTCTGCTGGCAGCTGAAGGCATTCCTTTCTGTGGGGAGTTTGGTCTGTCTTGTCATTTCAGTGTCTTCTATGTTGGTGTTATCTTTCTCTTTCTGGGCTTGTATGATGCTTTGGAGTTTTGTACTTTGGTTTTCAGTCACTCATTTGGACAGTGCTCGCAGTACCTGTTTATATACCTAAAAAATTGTCTTTCCTGCTTTGCCTCTTCTGCCAACCACGTCGTGAAGCGATACCTGCGACGAACTAGTATCACTACCTATGGTATCGAGCACTTGCTCAAAGTCCTTCATTCATGCGAATTCATGAGATGCACCAAGTTGATATGTAGTATATGCAGTGCGGCAAGCCCATGTCTACCTAAATTTTCGTAGTGTCACAACGATAGCGCTAGACATATTTCGGTATCCAATCGCCCTATTCGTGCTTGTGAGTATACAACAGTGGAAGGTTATGGCCGCCAAATGCGATGGAAGGTTACATAAGACTATACGAAACGGTCGACAGGTGCAGGAAAATATATTGGTTGCTTATATAAGGCATGCTGAGTATCTAGGCCATCTCGTAACATGCACTTCGACGCGTATTCCACTATCCGATCTCTTTTCCATGCCCCTCCCCTCCCTGGCTTTGGCGCTTCGCAAGGGTCTGCTTGACATTACGCCTTCCATTCCACCGTCACCCCGACGGTGACGACTTTACCTCCTATAACAACAGCACCTCACACACCGCCTCCCACGTCCCCACACCCAACACCAAAACCCCAACGAAAAAGCCACACACAACCTCACCATGGACGAAGTCCTCATCGCGCTCTGCGTCGGTCTCAGCCTCCTCATCTTCTTCCCCTGCTCCCTCGTCATAGTCGCCTACTCCCGCACCAAAGCCTGGGACAAAGCGCGCACCCTCAAAGCCGCCTCCCTCGAGTCCTCCACCCTCCTCCCCGAAGACGACGACGACGAGGTCGACTTCCTCGACACGGACGACGAAGCAGAGTACAATGAGCGCAAGGCGGAGGAGGATAGAGATCGGTTTTTGACCTTCAATCAGAAGTGGAGGAAGGAGTTTGTCAAGTGTTGGAAGGGGAAGGGCGCGCAGCAGATTGTGAAGGAGAGGGAGAGGGAGGAGAGGAGGAAGTTGGCGAAGGCGGTGGCGAGGGAGTTGGAGAGGTTGGAGAGGAGGAAGGCGAGGAAGGCGGAGAGGGAGGCGAGGGCTGGGGAGAGGGAGAGGGAAGCGAAGGCGTTGCCGCCTTATAAGACTTAGGTGGTGTGTGGGGTGGGATGGATGAGTGAGAGAGATGATGGTGTTCACTTTTGGCTTGAGAATGATATACCCTGCGCTTTTGTATTGACTTTTTGAATTATACGCATTTGAATTCTTTGCAATGACGGTAATTCGTATGATTCACTCAATGCCTCTGGATTCACTTCTTATGAACAGCTTGCCTCAATATCTTACCCTTGGCTCGTTAGCTGAGGAATACATGCACGTCCTTGGTCATGCCCAGCAAGAAAGAATGTGCCCTCTAATATCAGACTGTAGGTAGGCGACCATAAGCCTAGTACAGATATTGGCGACCCCGACCATGACAAGTAGTTTGAAGATGACCCAAAGACGTGTGCAGGAAGGAACTTTCTCTTGGAAACTACTCATTACAGCTCATATCGTCAGATCAGCTAGATCACGTAGTCGACGACCGAATCGACTCCATCGTCATGAATCATGATGAAGGCCTCTCGAGTCCTTCCGTTATCATAGCCTCACTCAACACATACCACACTATCCTTGCATCTCAATACCGCCCGAGCCATGGGGAACTTCACCAGTGCAGTAAGAACCGAGCGGCGAGGCGAGCGTGACGTACAGGGTGGCCATTTCGACGGGCATTCCTGGTCGATTGAGCGGGCAAGCTCCAACGCCGAGCGAATCCATGGACTCAGCAGGGTTTCCTTTCGTGGCGGGTTGCAAAGGAGTCCAACTAGGCGTAATTAGTAAAATAACAGGCAAAGCCACAGAGCCACTGTCCACTGTGCGTAAGGACGGCGCAGGGGCAACAGAGGCGTCAACTTACATGATACCCGGCGCTACGGCGTTGACACGAATACCGTTCTTAGCCTGCTGCTGTGCGAGACCGCTCGTGAATGCGGCAATTGCGCCCTTGGTGGATGCGTAATCGAGGAGTTGCGGGTTGCTCATGTAGGCGGCAACCGAGCTGCTTTTTACGATACAGTCGCCGCGTTTCATGTGCTTCAGAGCGAACTTGGACATGGCGAACATGGAGATGATTTTTGTCTCGAACGTCTTCTCGGTGACGTCGAGGTCGATTTCGGTAATGTCGTTGGCCATCTCTTGCATGGCGGCTGTAGCAAATAGAACCCGTTAGCCACTTTACATTTCGAGGTTGTGCGAAACAGAGAAAGAAGGGCTACGTACCGTTGTTGACGAGCACATTCAGCTTGCCGAATGCCTTCATGTGTCCTTCCACTGCCTTCTCGCAATTCTCCCTCTTCCGTAGGTTCAATTGCATCAGGTTGGCCTTTCGGCCTGCCTCTTCCACCTTCTTCTTCACATATTGCGCATCCTCTTCCTCTTCGGGCAGGTACACAATGCTCACATCGGCTCCTTCGCGTGCAAACAGAACGGCCACAGCGCGGCAAATGCCTGAATCTCCGCCGGTGATCAGGGCAGCTTTGCCTTCGAGCAATCCGCGGCCCTCATACTCCTTCAGATACGGTTTGCCGTTGTCGTCCCAGAATTCAAGGCGCGACCACTCTGCGTACGGGTCGGTGCTCTTGTCAAGGCCTGGTCCACACGCTCTGATCCTGCGGCTTGATCGATGTCGCCAGAGTTGCCATCAATCAATCAGGATCAATTTTGAAGCTGTGATTGATTTGATTGATACTCAGAGACCTCAGAAACTGGTTTGATTGATTGAAGGTGATTTTGGAGGCGTATTGATTGAAGATTGATTGATTGATTGACGGAAAAGTCGCCCAGAGATGATATTTGTGTGCAGGGAGCTACAGAGGCTCATCCCACTGCGATACCTGATAGATCTCTTGTATCTCGAGCTCTGAGAGCTCTACCAGGAGCTCTCCGTCGGGCGTCTCCTGGGACGGAGAATATCTAGCTCTCAGCCAGCTCCGTACGCAGGTGATTGTGGAAAGCAATTGAGGGCTCATTTTTCGACGTTTTGGCTCCATCATATCGCCAACCTCAGAGAACACTCTCTCACAGTAACAGGAGGATGCCGGGATTGACAGGAGATCAATAGCCAACTGAGAAAGGCGGGGATACGTATCGCGGAGAGATAGCCAATACCCAATAGGATCTGTACGGTATGTGTGATCCTTAGGAACGCTTAATTCATTGTGCCACCAGCGATCGAATTCGTCGGTACTGTTAATGAGAGGAGCTGCAGTTTCAGCTCTTAGAGGCTTAACGTGTAACTCAGCGTAGTCGTTAATATTATTGACGCGTTTTAATCGTTTACGCGGAGGAGAGTTGATAGGGCGGGCATCTTCTAATTTGTACTTAGCCCACAGCTCTTGGAACTGCCTATTAGCTTTTTTAAGCCATACTTTGTACTTTCCAGTCCATGAGTTTATAAAGTAATACTTGTAATACGGGTGGAGGACTGTGGAGGGCGTAATAAACTGGCGTCTCTTTAAGCAGCGTGTAATACTTTGAGAGCTTTGTGTGGGCTGCTTGTTGTCTCTAGTATCCCTCTGGTGCCGGGCACCCTGTGTATGTGGCAGTGGTGACAGACGAAGAAAATACACGCCTCATGTCCGCCCGGAGCGCGCGACGCGATATCCATGAGCGTAGAGCACTGATTTCTTGAACTTCTGCGTACGCAGAGGCTTTGTATACAGCGGCAACCTTGCCCAGTCGATCCCGTCGAAGTTATCTGCAAAAAGAGCGTCGAATTCGAGCCCAGGGCTGTCGGAGCCAGGTGAGGAGGCAGCTGAGGGAGCAGTGGCAGCTTGAGTTAACGCAGCTCGAGCTCTTTGGCGTTGGAGTTTCTGATAATCCACGGGAGGGCGTCGACGCATTCGAGGGCCCTGAGAGCGTCGCGTCAATTAAGGGCAGAGCCTCTGCGTCGAAGGATGCGGCGTTGCGGTCCCGGAGCTCAGTCTCGAAGCTCTGGCTGCCCTGAGACTCCGGCAGCTCCTGGGTGCTCTGTGAGTCGAGCGCGATGACTGGAGGTGCCGCTGGCCTTGCCGCTGTACTCAGAGAGCTCTTTTTACCCTTATTTCGTAAGGCCGGGGCCATTGTACGAGTGTGGAGGAGAGGGCGCGAGAGAGCGTTAATGGAGAGGGCAGACGCAGATAATTCGAGGTGCTTGGCTAACTTAGCTGATTACCCAATTAGGAAATCGCTCAAAACTCCAAAAACGCATAAAAATCGTCGTTTTTTAGCTTCAAAAAGCCATCTTAGCGTTAAAAACAACGTCAAAACGGATCAATATGATCAGGAAGATCAATCAGTATAATGGCCCTCATCCTGATTGATGCGAAATTTGTATGGGCGGAGGATTGACCTGATTGATAGGATCAATCCGGCGAAAATCGATCAAAAACTGATCTCCTGATTGATGGATGGCAACTCTGGATGTCGCAGGGTAGGCGGTGATAGGGGCTTCCTGGTCGCTCATTCTGACGAATGTAGTGATGAAAGGCTTTCTGGTGAGTGATGAGTGTGAGAGGGGAGAATTGAATAATTACAGAGCATGCGGTTGTTTGGCGGGACAATTACTGATAAACTTATCATAGTCGCTACGCACGTCGTGCAGGAGCGGGTACGCTGATGACGTTGTTGTTACGACCATTTTTCGAGTCGGCTTTGAGCGAGAATTCAACACCACCGAGAGACTACGGCAGTGTTGCGTCTGATTGTTGTACGCGTGCCTGCAATGGCCTATGCATGGTTCCGGGAGCAAGATAATACAGAGACATAAATGTCTGAATTGCCCCTTCCAACGGACAGCCGCGACCCACGCAGTCAATGCTCGGGTGGTGGAAAATTGCGATGCGAAGACGGCGCTGCCTTTGCGTGAACGCTCCCATGTGCGAAGTGGATACGTATACAAAGCCTTGGAGCCGGGTGGTCATGGCGCACTGTTACGCTTGCCGGGCGATTCCTACCACACAATTTTTGGCCTTCAACTTTGACACACATGGCGGTGTGCAGGACTTTGGTGAGCGTTTCTTTGCAATTGAACATGGAGCATATTGACTGAAGAGCAGAAGGTGTTCTCCCACGGTGGGAGAAGTGTCACACTTGGTTTGATTGTGCATGTCTCCAACTCTTAAAGCCAATGTTGTTACTCGCGAGCTTCATGCCGGTCCGTATAGACGTCAAGGAACCGCGTCATCAAACACTCTGAATTGCATCGAGGTCTTTCGTTCCTCGTGGGTCCTGCAATTTTGGCCATCTATTATTTCTCGTAGATTACACGATTGCAGCACATGGCCCCTACGCAACTTTAGCGACTGTCGGAACCGCGATGGCAAGGGTGAGCAAGCTGCCGATATTACAACAGCTGAGGAATTTACTACCTTGCTACGTTCACCCCAAGGACTTTTCTATCGGAATCGCCGCCCGGCATGGCAGTGCACGCTGCCCTCCCTTGACACCAATCTCAGCAATACGAAACATCTGGGTACGCGACAGCGGTTCACCGTTCTGGCCTCTCAGTTCCGCCATTTGCCATTTGCATCCTCTTATTGGAAGGGACCTCGATCAGACAAGGGTGAGCTTCCCTCTATCCTCGTCGCAGACTGGAGATTGGGGGCCGTCGTACGTTCAGCAAAGCGGAGAAACTCTTTGCGTAGTAGGAATGCTTCGTCCAGGGCGGTGTACTTCACGCTTCATGCCACATGGAAGTATTTTCTGGTCGGACTCTGGGGGTGTCCCGGATTCATGGCTGGTCCATTACTCGGCCCCTCGCGGCTGAAACTCACTTTTCTCTTCGAAAAAGGCCGTGCGTAGAATCAGAAGACAAACCAACATTTCATTGTGGTAGAGTTCGTGCAGTACCTTCCCTCAAACAGAGCAGAAACTGTACGGCACGTGCAGTCTCAACGCCTACGTGGCAGGCCGTGCCGTGTTACCCGTAGCATCGAGCGAACGACGCTGTGAACCAAGAGCCGCGGTTGGGCCGAGACCAACCCAGCTTCGATCGTATACGCACATTCCCCACCGGGGCGTCTCATATGTGGGTCCAAATCAGACTTTACTAAACTAGCGGGCGTGCTGCGCCATCACCAAGCCACGGCGTTTTGACCGCAACCTCGGACGTACTGTGTTATATAAAGGACCTGTTACATCCGCCTTGATCAGCCAGGTAAATCCACTTCAACTCACTCACGCTCATACCCGCCATGTACAACAACAACCCCAACAGCGGTTACCAACCAGCAACAACAGGGTGGCTATGGCCAAGAGCGGCCTGGCCTAGCCAACGACTACTATTCCGCGGCACAGCAACCACACATGGTGGAAATCAAGGTCAATACAACCAGTCCGCACCACCATACCAGCAACAGGGGCCTCCGTATGGGCAGCAACAGCAACAGTACGGCCAGCAACAGCAACTATATGGCGGTTACAACTCACCACCCCCACCCACCATCCCACTCCCCTTTCAACCAGCCTGCCGACCGAGACCAAGACTTTGGAGGACCCCCAGGCTACAGTGCCCAGCCCGGCCTCAACAACGAGCAAGAAGGCGAACGCGGCATGATGGGCGCACTTGCCGGAGGTGCCACAGGTGCCTTCGGTGGATACAAGCTCGGAGGTGCCGCAACTGGGCACAAGAAAACCTCTGGGATTGTCGGTGGCGATAGGAGGTGCGATCGCTGGGCATTATGCGCAGCAGGGGGTGTCGAACTGGAAGGACAAGCGCGACGAAAAGAAGGAAAGAGAAGAGGAGGAAAAGAAACAGCAGGAGTATGCCCAGCAGCACCAACACGGCGATCACCACCATGGAGGCCATCATGATCGCCGGGGTGGTGACGACGGCCCCCGCGAAGGTAATTTCGCCGGCGGTTTCTCCTTTACTTCGCGCGACGTGCGTCTCGATGCGCATGGCGAGTTCACCCTTCATGCCCAGTGCCGCCGCGAAGACGGCTCTTACCAGTCCAGCAGCATATCTCTTAATCGCATCATCATGAACGACAACGGCAGCTTCCGCTGGGCGAGCGGCAATTCTTCAGGTGGTGGCTCTTCATCCGTTACCGTCCAGCAGGGCGACACTCTACGCGCTATTGCCGCCCGCCACAACTGCTCCTACGAGGACCTCGCGCGCCGTAACGGCATTCAGAACGCAGACATGATCTACCCAGGCCAGCGGCTGGAAGTTCCTGGCGGAGGAAACAGCTCTGGCGGCGGCGGCGGCTTTGGCAGCACAGCGCGGGAACGCACGATTGATTCATGGTGGCCAGACGCTCGAGGCGGAGCTTATGATGAACGGACAATGGGTCACTAGCTTGATCGTGTTGGATGAGAGGATAACGAACAAGAATGGGTGTCTGGAGTTTATCTAGAGTTTAGTTTAGGCGGTGGAGCAGAAAGAAGACATCTGGAGTGCAATTTGATATATACACTTGCAAACTATTTTATACAATAGGTGAAGTTTCGTAGTAATTTAGCAGTCAAGGCTCAAGTGGTTGCACTTTATATCGCCGATAGGTGGATGTGCAAAATGTCACGTGATTTATCCTCCAGCACGTGACTGTCACATGATTTATGTGAAGTTTCTAAACCTCTATTTCTCCTCTGTTTATGATCTCAAATATGTACAGGTAATATCTGGTCATGACCTAGAACATGTAGAATTACAATTTCAGTGGCCTACAAGGTCGTTACGCAGTCTAATGGTGGTTGAGAAGCGCTATGTACAACAAATATCAAGTGGTGCTTCACCTAAATAAGAGTGGCTTTAAGTGTGGACGGCGGTTGGGACTGAAAATACTGCTTTATAATTGTCCTTGATCAAGCAGTGGAAGAGAACAAATTTACGTTGCTGTTATTGGCTTTACCATGTATACAGTGCAAAGCAGGGACGATTGTATCCATGTATTATTGCAATAAAGTCTTTACTTAATTGAGATAGGTAGTCCCTCACTAAATGCGTGGAAAATATCCAGCTGTACAGAATTTGCAGGTCTTCGCTGAGCGCCATTGTATTTCCACAACGACTTTTCTCCTCAATGCAAGACCTGGATATCCTTCTCAAGAAAACATCCAACTAGAGATGACCAAGAGCTCCTTCTGGCTTGTAATGCTCCAACCCCCCAGAGAAATCACCACACTCCCCACTATCTCACCACTAATCGATGACAATAGCCACCCCCTTCCCCTTCTCCAAATTCTGCTTCCTCTCCCTCCCCTTCCTTCCTCTCCAACTCATCCATCGCCTTCTTCAACTCCGGAAACCACTTCTCCATGTGCACCTGCAACCTCTCCTCTCGGAACTTGCCTTCCCTCCGCAGCCTCAAACGCAGTGCCAATAACACACTTCCACACCGGATCCCGCGGCACGCGAAACAGCAGCTCCGCTCTAGCCAAAAACCACGGGCTCTGCATGCTATTCGCGCCCTGCTGGACTGTTCTCGTCTTCGGGATCTCGCGACAAAGTCGCGTGCGCAGAGGGATCAGGTAGCGCTCGAGACCCAGCTCCGTGCCTGCTTGGTAGACGTCCAGCGCGCCGAAGAGCGAGTTGACGACTGTGGGGCTGAGCGACGCGTCCGGGGCGACGTCGAGGGTGGTCAGGTCGAGGATGAATTGGAGAGCTTGTTCGAGGCCGTGGCGCGAGCAGCGTGTGAAGGTCATGCTGGGGGGTGTGCCTTTGAATTTTCCGTCGGGGGCGCGGAAGATGACGCCGTGGGCTACGGTGCTGACCATTGCGAAGGCGGCCATTGGGAAGTCTTTGGCTATGATAACTAGGTCGGTATCTTTGTACTTGTGGTAGATGACTGTGCGCCAAGGGCAGTTCAAGTACGAGCGGCGCGCTGGTGGATGGCGAGGTGGTGGAAGTCTGCGACGTTGGGCTTGTAGCCGTCTGGCAGTGATTTGGGCGTGATTGTAGGCTTGTAATCCGCGTCCCTGTACTGGAGGTGGTACTCTTCTGCGGTCTTGCACTCGGCGGCTGTCTTGTAGATCTTAACGTGGGGGACGGGTTCGAATCACGTTTCCGTCCTTATCAAAGCGCGGTCGACGTCCGCCGTAATAATCCGAGATGCGGGTATTCTTGGGGTCATCGGGCGGCAGGTGTCTGAAGAGGTAGTCGGCGGAGAATGGATGCGGTCCGGACGGCTGCGTAGCTGCAGGCGGGGATTTGTTCTCTTTTTGAGCGTGCTCGAGAGCGAAGATGCGGGTATCGATATTTTCTTGTTCCTCACCCTGGCGGATGGGTGTGTTTGTCGAATTTTGCACGTCGACATCTTTGAACGAGACTGCACAGGTGGTAGAGTCGAGGGTTTTAGGTTTCTTCGCGAACAAGCCCGACAAGTTCGGGATTCCATTACGTTTGTTTGCCATTTTTGTTCGATAGGTTTAATCGAACGGGTTGACCAGTAGAGCGGGAGCAGAGGCGCGTCCTGGAAGTTTATTTGTTAGCGGGGTTGTTCTGGGGTGAAGAGGAGAGTAGATGCGGCCGCGTGTGTTAGATATTCATATATAGGGCTCGGATCTTAGTCGGCCCGCGTTATGGTGGTGAAAGTCTTTGCACAATGCCTTTCGAAGTGAATGCCCACTCGCTTGGATCAAAGCTTTTGAGAAGGCTAATTAGACTGGAACAGTGCGTGAATCCTTATCATGGTGCACTTCAAGGTAGGATATGTCTGATTCAGGTAGTATAAATTGCACCGTGGCCGAGAGCGGCTTGGACATTTCTTGCTTCATTGTTGAGATGAAAGTGTGGTCGTGGTACACGCTCATGCACATAGCATGTGCGCGACTGCTCCACGCCTCTCGAATTATAAATGCATTTCTTCTTAAGACCAAAGAGATACACCAAATAACAGAATGTCTCGTTGGTGTGATGAGATATTATGATTAAATCAGATGCTGCACTGCAATAACTTATTGATGATGACCATGTGAGCCCTTTGTCTGTATTAGTATTACGTTGCCGTAGCAGCACATGGCATAACATTGGGCTATAGGTAAGCCATATATTTTGAATCTCGTGTCAACTATCCGCAGAAGCAACAATTACGAAGTTTACTGGACTTGATTATGATTGTGCTTCAATGTCCTTGAACTGAAGCGTGCTACCACCTCAGCACCATGGATTAACCAGTTGAAGACTCAGCACATTGTGGTAAGTTCCAGCTCTTTCTTTCCCACCACACGTCTTCAACAGCTGAAGCGTGCTACCACCTCAGCACCATGGATTAACCAGTTGAAGACTCAGCACATTGTGGTAAGTTCCAGCTCTTTCTTTCCCACCACACACGTCTTCAACAGCTGAAGCGTCTTCTTTGCATGGACACCTCCTCAACTAGGACTCATCCTCACAATTGCGCCATCCCAACACGACCACAGTTCCACATCCCCGTTCTGATCAGGCATATACTTGAGACATCTGATGCTAGTCTTTAGACCTCGTCGCGGTATCTCATCCAGCATCTTCCCCGTCCACATATTGTACACCTTGATGGCCGCATGGCAATTATCATCCTGCGCAGCGGCTATCAGGCCGAGGTGCGGCTGTACAGAAATATCCAGGTAAAGATCGTCTGAATTGGTGTGCGGGAAGCTGAGAACCGGTTGTGAGCTAAACCCAAAGTTAGCATATGTCATGCGCAATGCTCCGTGGCACATACCAACTGCTGAAAGCCTTGTACATTTTCCGCTTCTTTTTGAGGGGATACGGCCAAGGGAAAGAATTTTCGTTATACCAGCTGTCATCGTAGTGGCCATAATCGGGAGTCGTACTCCGCGAGCGGATGTCGTACAGAAGAAGGTGATCCTGTGGACTAGCGCAAACAATACGAGTAGGATCATCCCCGAGTTTTATCCTTGAGATTGGAGACGCATGAGTCAAGATGTGAGATGAGTCTTTTGCGCGAGTATCGTAAAGATGTATCTTGCCGTTGCGGTCGCCGAGAACGACTGTCGTTGGTGACAGCCAATCAAGAGCCAATATGTCCACTTCGGTCTTCAGAGCAGTCGACATATCCCAAACACCAGACAGCGAGCGCGTAAATAGAAGCAAGGCTGATGAAGCGGCTACAGCGAGGCATTCCGTTTCTGCTGATGGTATGCTGCTCGGGTTGGGGGGTTTCGAGAAACTGAGTGGTCGAGCTGCGGCACTCCAGATCGTCTGGCAATTTTTTGGTGTGAACTGTTGATTCACATAGGGTCCGTCACGGTCTGGATCCGACTTACAGAGAGAAAGGTTGGTCAGTAAAGGCGAACTATATGTCCTGTCCTTCAACGCGACTTACAAAGTATACCACAGGAGCCCGATCAGAGCCGTACGTGGTAGCTGCCAACGCACCAGAGGCGGGCAGATAATTCAAGGACGATATGGAGGACGTAAGTCTGGCGAGTATGTCCCAGGGCTCAGACGAATATTCACTCGAGGAGAGGCTTTCAGCAACCCCAAAGGGAGGCCTGTCGGGAAGGTGACCAGTGGTCGAGCGTTCAAGATCCGCTGTTGAAAGTGGTACGCTGTGGGGCCTGTTGAGACGCCGCCGTTTAATACTGTTGTCACCGTGTACGGCGTAAATGGTCTTTGTATCCGGATCGCGGTCGAAGAAGCGGATGGCATGTTTCGGCTGATCAACGACCTAGCTTGTGTTTCAGTAAAGTTCTCAATAAGGCATAACTACAGCACCAGATTAGAGATTTCCGTATTCCGGGTGTCACATACACTCTGAGGCATTGTCCTGAACCCAGCAACGCACGCGTCCGGCCACACGCCATGCATATAATACGATGTTCGCCTGCCTCCAATCTCCCTATCCAAGCTGGCAAGCGTCAAGTAATCTCGCGCATGGGGCCGCACAATAGTCTCTTTCTGGCGTTTTACCGAGCGGAGCTGCGCTGCGTGTTGGACTTTCTCTTTCCTCCTCCGCTGCTTCCTTACGTTTTCGTGGGAATATTTCGCTTGCGATGGAGTTGAAAGGCCAGTCACCTCTATCCGGAAGTACTTCTTCTTCTCTGTGTCGAAGTAGTATCCCGGAATGGGCCGCCCGAGGCCGTTCATAGTGGCGAGCGGTGCGTTCGCTACCTGTGATTAGGTCTAGCAGAAACCCTTCCGGCCCTTGCAGGACCTCACCTGCACCTAGGCACCTGGGCAACTTCCGACGCACGTGACGAAGAAATGGACGGGGACCTTGCAGGCCTATAGTCAATGTTTCTTACCTGGATTAACCGAGCAGGCTTGAAGTAAGCGATCCGTACATGTCGTGAAGCGGCAGAACAGTGGCGTGGTCGTAGAACGAATCCAGAGTCATCCACTTGCGGTCAATTAGTCGAGGTTGGCGTTTGACTCGTCGACAACAAAAGATTTACGCGAGTCAGGGTTGCGCCTTATCGATAACACACATTTCGGCGTCATTGCTGCCGACCCCCGAGGCATGACGACGCCACCAGCACATCAGACTGACAAACCGTCGCCCCTGTATAATATCTGTACAACATTGCCTTTCCCTTGATTTAACCTCCGCGCCCCCCACCCGGCTCCCCGTCCGGCTCATGCTTTCACGACTACCAGCGTACAAGCTCTCATCGATCTCGCACTCGAGCCTCAGCAGAACATTCACAACTTCCATGCGCCTTGCCCAAGTTATGGCGCATCTCGACAGCTCATCTTCCAATGGGGAAATACCTCCTGCCGCCTCTTACACGCTCCAATCCCTCCCCAAATCCAACGTCTTCACACAGAACCTCCCCGCCGACCCCGCCTTTCCCACGCCCTCGAAATCGCACTCCGCACCACGCCAACAACTAGGTCCTCGTATGGTGAAGAATGCCGTGTACACCTACGTCCGGCCCGAGCCCACCGAAGATCCCGAGCTGCTGTGCGTCAGCCCGCGTGCACTGCAAGATATTGGCTTGAAAGCGGAGGAAGCGGATACGCAGGATTTCAAGGAGTTTGTGGCGGGAAATAAAATACTGACTTGGGATGAGAAGGACAACGCGGGGGATGATGGAATATATCCCTGGGCACAATGTTATGGTGGATACCAGTTTGGACAGTGGGCTGGACAGCTCGGCGATGGTCGAGCGATATCGCTGTTCGAATCTACAAATGAGAAGACAGGCACGCGGTATGAGATACAACTCAAGGGCGCAGGACGGACGCCGTACTCGCGCTTCGCCGACGGCAAAGCTGTCCTGCGCTCGTCGATCCGGGAATTCGTCGTCTCGGAGTACTTGAATGCAATTGGAATACCTTCGACTCGTGCGCTGGCCCTCACACACTGCCGAAGCAGCAAAGTCTTCAGAGAGCGTATGGAACCCGGTGCCATCGTAACACGTTTTGCACAGTCCTGGATTCGGTTTGGAACTTTCGATCTCCCCCGGATGCGCGGCGACCGCAAGATCCTGCGGCAATTATCAGACTACACACACGGCCGAGCACGTCTACGGAGGCTGGGACACGCTGCCGTCCAAACTACCCACAGGCGACGCAAAAGAAACACACACGCAGACCAAAACCGGCATCGCAAAAGACACAGTAGAAGGCGAAGGCTTAGAAGAAGAGAACCGCTACACGCGCCTCTACCGGGCCATCATCCGCCGCAACGCCCTCACAGTCGCAAAATGGCAAGCCTACGGCTTCATGAACGGCGTCCTAAACACAGACAACACCTCCATCCTCGGTCTCAGCATCGACTTCGGCCCCTTCGCGTTCCTAGACACGTTTGATCCGACGTACACGCCCAACCACGACGACCACATGCTGCGCTACTCGTACCGAAACCAGCCTACAATTATATGGTGGAACCTCGTCCGCCTCGGCGAATCTCTCGGCGAACTCATGGGCGCAGGATCCACAGTCGACGACCCCATCTTCGTCGAAAAGGGCGTGTCAGAAGAACAAGCCGACGAGCTGGTCAAGCGCGCAGAAGGCATCATCGAGCGGTGCGGCGACGAGTACAAGGCCGTTTTCCTAGCCGAGTACAAGCGCGTCATGACATGCCGTCTCGGTCTAACCTCACAAAAAGACTCGGACTTTGACGCCTTGTTCTCCGAGCTGTTGGACTGCTTGGAAGAATACGGGCTGGATTTCCATCACGCTTTTAGGAAGTTGAGTGCGTTGAAGGTGGCCGAGTTGGAGACGGAGCAGAGTCGCAAAGATGTTGCCGGTCGCTTCTTTCGGTTTAATGAGGCACCCGGGCAGGAGACGGCGAGTCGGGCCCGCATTGGGATGTGGTTGGAGAAGTGGGCGGCGAGGGTTAAGGAGGATTGGGGGGAGGGGAGGGATGAGGAGAGGCAGGCTGCTATGCTTGCTGTGAACCCTAAGGTATGTCACTGACCTTCTGTCCAACCTGTGTTGCAGAGGAGAGTAAGTACTAAAATGTACAGTTCGTCCCTCGCTCGTGGGTCCTCGACGAGCTAATCGAGCGCGTGGAAAAGAAGGGCGAGCGCGACATTCTATTCTACCGGCCATTATGAAACTGAAACTCAACCTCGACCCCTTCAAAGAGAACTGGGGATGGAATGAAAGCGAGGAGGAGCGATTCTGCGGCGATGTGCCCAAGTACAAGGGCATGATGCAATGTAGCTGCAGTTCATAAGAGCGTACCAATTCCCACCAAGTAAGATCTTGTACAACAAGCTATCAATACTCTTGATCTACAATACTACATTCCAAGTGATGCTTCTTACATCAGAACGCAACCACTCCAAACCCCCCCCCACCTACTACTCCACCCCACCAACGAGATACTCCCCAACCTCCAAATTGACCGCCCTCCCCAAACTCCTCGCATACTCCCAGCTAAAATTCACCCTCCACCTCGACCCCGCATCCAGCACATCCGAGTTCCCCGCGCCCCCAACTCTAACCAACAACCGCATACTCGTCAGGGTAGCAATCTGCGTATACAAATCCGCCAGCTGCGGCACTGTATCGACCAACAGAGCGCGACAGATAGCCAGCAGTCTATCGAGCGCGAACGGCGACGGCGTCAGCAAGTGTCGCGATATCTTCCTGTGCTTGGACTTTGTGACGCCCGCGGTTGTGGACGGCGCCCGACGCTTGTTCTTCCGCTTGTCCGTGTGCTTCATGAAGTATGTTACGTCTGTGCGGGAGGGGTTGTAAGAGGCGAGGTAGGCGGCGATGAGGAGATGCGTGGTGTAGTAAGGGAGATCGTGGGCGATAGTTTTGATCCTCCTCTTCGCACTCGGTGTGGACGGTACCACGCTCGCGTTCCCATTTGCAGCGCCCGCACTGGCACCCGTATCCCCCTCTGCGACTATCCTGTCTAACACGCTGTCTTCCACCATGAATAACCCCCTCCTGTTGACCATCAGCCTGGAAAAATCTCGCGTTCCAAACGTCCCCTGGACTACCGGCTCTACGAACGGCCGCCACAGCCTCATCGCACAGCGCCGAAAACTAATCAGATCGCGACCAGTATGTTTGGCGAGCGAGTCGTATACGGCGGCAAGAAAGCGGCCCCAGAGCCAGGCGTCGTCTTCGGCTGCGAGGTCGGGCGTGTAGTCCGGATATTGCTCTTGAGACGGCGGCTGCAGGAAGATTTTGGGCGGATGCTGAGCGAGAATGGTGAGGAGGGAGGAGCGCGGGTAGGGCGGGAAGTGGATGTGCGGTGTGCCTGGGTGGTGGAGGGCATGTGGGATTGGGAGGGTGGTTATGAGGATGAGCGAGAGGGCGGGTATCTGCGTCGTAGTTAGTACAGAAATGCGGCGAATCCCATCTCAGCTCCCACTCTATGAGATGCGAAGGAGGTTGCTTTACTGTCTCCCCAAACCTCGCCAGTGCCGGGAAAAGCGTCCCCGGCGGCTCCCTCTGGGCATCAACGCCATCCAGCACTAAGACGAACTTCTTCCTGCCCTCCAACATCCTGCCTAGAGCCACCGCCAAGCTACTCAGGTTCTCGGTTCTCGCATACGGTCTCCTATCAAGCTGCTCATCGTAGTGGGCATCTAGCGCATCGACACTCGATGCGACGATGCGCTCCAGCAGATGCCTCCCGGTGATACATTCTCGCGAGTTGACTATAGCGAAGGGAAGCGAAGAGAGGTTGAGGTATGAGCGAATGATGGAGGATTTCCCGGTTGCAGTGAGGCCATGAGCGACGAGGAGGGAGGGAGAGGGGAAGTGTCGCTGGAAGTTGTCAGTGCGCAAGCTGCGGAGGTGGTGATCACGGAGACAGACATTGTAAAGAGCGGCCAATTGCTGGATTTGGGACTCGCGACAGGGAAATTCAGAATTGAGTTGTTCGAGGATCTCGTCGGGGAGCATAGTTGCCGTGTGTTTAGTTAGCGTTGAAGACAGGCTCTCCGTAGTGTTACTGTGTGGGTTGCACGTCGACGGATGAAGACAACGCGCTACTGACGCGCGCTGGCACGTGCACGAACCTTCACTTGCGCACTAGGTAGTCCATCCGATGTTTGATTCCTTCAAGGAATTGTTCTAGTTGATATCTATCCTTGCGAAAGCATACTATGAAGTAACTATACATTTCGATAAACCGCAATGCATGTGCACATGCATGAACTCATACACGCCGTACCAGTTCCACCCTTCCGAAGCTTTCCACAACAGGAGCTGTTCCCCATATCGATACTGAGCGCCTATGCAATGCTGATAAGCTATCCAATTCGAAGCGTCTCTTTCATTCGAACCCCGTTCCTAAACATGCAGGGTATCTGTAATGCCCACGTCCTCTTCGCTCGGACACTCCCAGGCCAGAAACTTCCAGTTCAGCTCGCTGGGTCGCCAGAATATGCCATGCTGCAGTCCTTTTTTTCCAGGGTTGGCGGCATCTCCAGTCGTATCAGCCGTCATTCCGCCTGTCAGCGGCATCCGCTTCCCGAAGATGCAGCGCCTGAATCGAGAGTGTAGAATAGCCATCGAGCACATGACACAAGGCTCGTGGGTAAGGTAAATGTCCAGATCCACGCACAGGTAGCCATTCGCCGGAATGTTGTCCTTCTCGTAGTGTGGTCTCTCAACTTCGGTGAGCGGGATGTCACAGAATAGCGATCGGTCCAGCAGGGTTGGGTTTGCGCCTGCCATCCGAAGTCGCTTCTTGGCTACCATGGCGATGGCGCGTTGGACAGAATGAGCCATGACGTTTCCGCGTCCGGTGTGTGCTTCAGCCTCACCAATGGGCGAACGCCAGCGACAGTCGCCTGCTACGGCAATGACCTCGGATGACCCACGAGTGCGATCCACGACGACACAGCCGATGTTCTCGCCCATGCCTAGTTCGGAGATGGCAGACGCGGCCGTGCTCGCAAGCGCAAGCCAATGGCTAGCATCGGGTTCTATCTCGAGGGTATTGCGCGAAACGAGGCTCGGGTGTGTGACCGTACGGATTCGTATTCTTGTACGCGATGGGCCAGTACAGCTCACTCCATAGCGCCGCTTGTTCGGCCGATGTGGGCGCCAAAGCCGGAACGGTCACGTACAACAGCTTCGGGAATATGTTCATGGTGGTGAAGGGAGCATTTTTCCGAAGGGTAGCGACCAGTTCGATGGGCTTGATGCACCGGATCGGGCAAAGCAGGAAGAAGCGAACTGGATCCACATGTTTAGTATTGGACTCTTCGACTGCCTCGTCGCCAGTGGGAGAAGGGGGGAGAGGTGTGTAGAGCAGGGAGATAAGGATGTGGGGGCGTTGTCCTCATCACCTCTCTGCAGCCTCGCGGGCGGGTAGAACTGCTTCTGCAGATGCGCCGGTAGGTACTTGAACTGCACGACGCGGCGAAGGTGCGAAATCTCTGCTGGCCTGAAGTCCGGAGCAGCTTCTTGGACCACACTACGCTATCAGCAGGCGAAGAGAGGAGCGCGGGGGGGGGGGGGGGGGGGGGGGGGGGGGGGGGGGGCAGTGGGAAGCTCACTCCTTGATGGCGTTGGCAAAGCGGGCGGGGATCTCGACAACGTAGACCGTGTGCGTCTCGAGGCTGGCGCGGACTTCGTCTTTGGTCCGCAACGGGACGAGCTGCCCGCGGGGGAACGGCCGTGTCGGCACCCATTGCGGGCTCAAGGTGTGGTTGCTGGGCTTTTGCTGGCGCGCCAGTAAATAAGCAGACTGGATGGAAAACAGACGGAAGCAATTCAGGGCGAGGGTGGCAGCTCTTGCGCAGAGTCGGCGGGCCAGACGCTGTCCTCGCGGGGCATGGTGCGTGGCGAGTGTGCTTGCCAGGCCCGAGTGCTGCCTGCCCCTTTGGCCGAGTCGGTGGTTGCTGTGCGGTGCAAGAAGGGAAGCCGCGATGCTTTGCTCTCGCTCCTTCCGATCGGAACGGTTCGGAACAATGTTGCCCCGCCGCCTGCTCTTCCCCCGAAAGCGGCCCGAAGTTCCACCGACTCCAGCTGGCAACCCCAGCCTTGCCCCGGCTGCTCTTTCCCAGCCTGGGTCGGGAACCTTCGTCTGCCGGCATGCCCGAGTTCTTATAGCACAGTTAGTTTCATGCATCGCTAGCAGGCATGGCAGGCACGTACAGATGTGAGGGGCAGCCATCCTCGGCTGCTGTTATTAGTTAGCAAACTTCTTATCAATGAGTGACAAGCCTCTAAGCAACCAAGTTGGTGCTACTTACTATCTTTTCCTTCAATACTGGAAACCTCATACCATGGACATGAAAGGCGACGTGGTCAACACGGAGAACACGGCTCCACCGCCCCCAAAGTCCCACCATGTGAACGCGCATGTACTTCCCCTTCAGCAAGAGGCACACGAGGACGTACGGCATATCAACCTCACCTGGCGATCATGGCTGGTAGTATTCATAAGCTGCTTCGCGTACGCTGACCTGCTACCTATGCACCTTGGTTATTCGTAATGCTCACTGGATTTCAGTATCATGGCCCAAGTGTACGTTGTCGTAGCAGCTGGGAGTGTTATAGCTTTCATCATCCGTGACCTTGGCGCAAGCGCAATATCCGGCTGGATTATTCAGGTATGACTTCCCTCCTCGCCCCTACTCGACTTCTTTTTCACGTAGAATCTTCAACTGACATTGCACAGGGCCCTCTCCTAATGCAAACCGTGCTCTCCCCACTTGTAGGCCGTCTCTCAGATGTTCTCGATCGCAAAATGTTCGTCTCTATTCCCCCTCTGATCGCCGTGGTCGGAAGCATCATCTGCGCCAGAGCTACGTCCATGAACATGTTGATTGGAGGTGGCATTCTAGTCGGCGTCACACTCGCCACCATTTCTGTCGTGCAGTCTATCCCGTCCGAGGTCTTGCCCCTGAAATACCGGCCGCTAGCAAATGGATTTGCATTTCTTGGTGGTGTGGCTGGAAGCATGTAAGTCTTGTTCTCCGAACAGTTCCCAGACTCTCATATCCACATACTCGATATTCACATACTCATACCGCCTTAGTGTGGGTGGCTTAGGCGCAGGCGCGCTGTGACAAACATATAGACCCGGCAGGCTGGCGGAACATCTTCTGGATTCAGGCTGCACTCCACGGCGCAACGTCTCTTGGTCTCTCTTTGCCTTCTACTGGCCGAAGAAACGTACAGACTATCGCCGAATGAGCTTCAAAGAGGGGGTTTGGGCTTGCGATCCTATCGGCGGTGTCCTTTTCATCGCTGGTGCGACGCTCATGCTCCTAGCGCTCAATTGGGCAGGAGGTGCCTATATGCATGGAGTGATCCACACGTGTGCGCAAATTTGGTCATTGGAATTGTCTTGGTACTTGCTTTTTGTGTTTACGGTGGGTACAGACTGGGAACGAATTCGCCGGTCTTCAACACTAATCATGTACAGAGTGGAAAGGCAGGTCCGACGGCATGGTTGCTCACGTATTCTTTAGCAACGGTCCCAACTTCTGGTTGGCAACCTTTGCTTTCGCCGTGGAGGGGTGGGTCACTCAAAAGTCTGTACCGCGTGCCGTGCTAACCGACATCTTAGCTGGATTTTTTACTCCGCTGTGAATTCAATCACTCCTCAGATCATCCTGAACTTGGGGTTTGAGGACAATAGCTGGGACATTGCTGTGCGACAGCTCTCCTACAAGATCCCGTCTCTAGTGTTCTCCCTAGTCGTCACTTGGTGGGCCACACGTTTCAAGGACCTGAGTAAGAGCACAAGTCAAATGCACATTGTTCCCATAACTGACAATTTCCTCTATAGAGTCACCTCTGGTCGTTACCTACGGTATCTTCCTCATCGCCACGATATGTTACGCATGCATCCGTCCCAACTGGTCCACTCCCCAAATCATCTTTACGGTACTGACAGGCATCGGAACATCGGGTCCCCTTACCCTCCTTGTTGCCTGCGTCCAATTCACATCGCCCCACGCCTTCCTCTCCACAGCAACTGGTCTCGCCTTCTCCGCGCGCGCAATCGGCGGTGCCTTCGGCTCGGCCGTCATCAATGCTATCGTCAACGGACGCTTGAACGCCCACTACGCATCCAACGTCAGTTCCGCCGCCATTGCTGCAGGTCTTCCCTCCTCGTCAGTCCCAGCCTTGCTCAAGGTGATGAAAGCTGGGACGTTGTCGACGACTCTTACCGGCCAAGGCGTCCCACAAGCGAACGAAGAGATCATGAATGCAGCTTGGCAGGCTAGCTATTGGTCATATGCGAAGGCGTATCGGTTGGGATGGTGGAGCGTTGTGCCTTTTGTGGCACTCGCCACGGCAAGTGTGGCGTGTATGGGCGGTGTGAAGAATCTTATGACGGAGCATGTGGAGGCTACTGTGGAGAAGGATGACGGTGAAAATCATGGGCAGGAGAAAGGGTTGGTTGAGAAGTGAGAATATGGGGCCGAGTGGCAAGGTGCTAAAGTTATTGAGCTGGTATTACCTTCCTCGCCTTCCTAATGTACCTAGGTAGGCGGCTAAGTTTTTTATAGTGTACACTCTCAATCTGACAGATTAACGATATCGTATATTATGTTACATGGCGGCTAGCATGTCGGAAATTCGCTGACGAACATTCTGTTTCCGAACATCATTGTAGATCAATACCCGAAAACTCATCTACTACCGTGGCATTCTAAAACAACCAATTACAAAACCCCTCTTATTCATCTCACATTAAACCAGCTCGGTCAATGAGCATCCCATTTCGCACCCCTTTGCTCTACCTTTCTAATCTCAGCATCTTCAGCGACCGCAGAATTATGAGCGTCGTCCTCGATAGCAGCGCCGTTGGCCTTTACCACGGGAGCCTTGGTCGTGGTTTCCTTAGTCGGAAAAGACTTTATTGTGCAAGAGTTCTATAATTTCGTCATCAAAGAGCTCGACGTCGTGGAACTCGTCCTTGTCACTCTGGTCTTCGTTGATCTTGTCTTGGTTGGCCTCGCGTTCTTTGGATGCGTCTTCATTGGGCTTGGGGTCTTTGAACTCGTCTTCGTTGGTCTTGATTTCCTTAATCCTGTCTTGGTCAACCCCATCTCCCTTACTCTCATCTTTCTTCATCTCAACTTCTTTGATCTTGCTTTCCGTGATCTCGCCTTCTTTGATTACAGCATCTTTATTGGCCTCGTCATCTTCCCCGCGCGCCTGCTTCCGCTCCTCTTTCGCCCCCGCAGACCAATAAAGCTCTTCATCCAACTTCAGCGATCCAGGGAAGAACGTCTTCAGCAACTGCTCCCCATACCAAGGATACTCAGCCTCCAGAGCCTTTAGACATTTCATAACATCGGTATCGTCTGATACCGAGAACCGGGGGGTGAGTTCAATACCAAAAGAACGTTGAACAAGGTCGGTAGAACAGCCAGCAACCAGGAGATTAGAAACCGAACCTACCAACATACTAGCGAAAAGGAACCCCGCGCCGTGCGTAATCTGACATGCCACGACGGTTAACAGGAGCCATCCGAGCGCAGTCCCGCAGAGCACGAAACCCTCTCCTGTACCGAACCAGTCGTACCCTATTACGCCTGCTCCAGCCAACTCCTCCAAATTGATAGAGTCATCGTGCTGGTTACGGACAATGAAAACGTGTCGATTCCCCTTCCCATGCATAACGGCATACACATTCTTCTCCCCCGCATCCCCACGAGCAGCGAACTTCTCCTTCTGCCAGGCAGGCAATTGCGTCGTCAACGCGCTCAGCCCGAGGCCGAACAACGTCACGTACATTAGAATACAATTTCCGTAAAAGCCAGAGGCGAGAACAGCAGCGAGGAGTTGGGTGTAACTAACAACAGCTGAGTAGAAGAACGGATTAGGCGGCGGGACAGCACTAGTCGACTTGGGGGCTTCGCCGGCGTTGTAGATGGAGACTTTTAATCCGCTGGTGCTGGTGTCGGTTTTCTTTTCGAGATGGTGCACTATGCGCGAGAGGAGGAAGCTTTTGTTCTTGGTTGATTTACCGGTCTTCATGGTGAGGACTTCGCAGTCGATCTCTGGGTTGGGCATGAGGCCGCTGACGCTCCCGAGGACAGGCATGAGGGTGGAAAGGGCGTGGCTGAGCCATCCGAAGCTGACGGGGAGGGCGTAGAAATCGGTGTCGAAGGGGATGCCGGTTGTGATGACGAGGGCTTTGCGGAGGATGGGGTCGCCGGTTGCCATGAGGATGGCGATGAGGATGCCCCAAAGGGTTGTTGGCGAATTGGGGCCGAGTTGCCAGAGAGCGTCGTTGTGCTGGGGAGAGTTTACGTAGGATAGGAGGATAAGCGAGGTGATGATAGTTATGCCGATAGCGAACTGGTATTTCGTGTCCATTTTTTTTTTTGGATTGGGAGGTTGAGTAATCTGTTTCGGGGTGAAAAATGTTCGATGATGGTATAAAAGCAGATGGGATGGCGACGAAGTGTCTATGTAGGACGGCGAGTGTGGAGAGAGCGCTAAGGGGGTAAAGTTTGCATAGGGTGAATCATAATGGCCAGTTTGCTAGCAATGGAGGCGCAGTTTGCTGTGGAAACAATGCATCATAGACGAGAAAAGCACAATCTTACTAGGATATGTGTTTATTAGGTCAACAGCTTGATGAATCCCTTCCCAAGGACATGTCTGAGTGAATGAAGATGGCGCATGGGTGTCATTTGTACAGGTAGCTCTGAAACGATGCAAATAGTACTTTGGAGCATTAGACGTCTTTCATGACTCAGCTAGCAAACTTGCAGTCATAATACATGCAGATGCTGTGTAAAACCGTCAAGGTTGAGCAATCAATTGATGTTGCAGAGCTGAGACATTTATCAACACTGACTCAAGCCGCGGCGGTCTCACGCACGATGGATCCTCTGATCTCCTACTTCTGTACTAGTAAAACAGAGAAAATATCAACTATTCTTTTAAAGTTAGATCCGTGCTCAGAACTGGCGTGCACGACGAATGTAACTATAGCCATGCTTTGATTGCGAGGCAGCACTTCGGGGAGCAGAGATACTGGCGGCTGACCCTGTCAACCTCACTTGTTTGTAAGTAAGAAGACCCTATGATGAAAGCGACCCATGCTTTGCATCCCGCGGCTAGGTTCATCTAGCGCCTCTGCGCAGATGATCAAAAGCTGGGCGCGTTTGCTTACTCGTTTGCATCAATAGATTTCGAAGAACCTTGCTTTAGGTACACGTGCGACTTCTGCTCATTCCAATCAATTGATGCTTTGGTATATTGGTGTTTTTGCAGATAACCATGATCCTCGTCGTTGCAGGACAAAGTGGGAGAGGTCTACGCCGTAGAGAATGGTTTCACAGAAAAGCTAGGACCGCTATCTGGAAGCTCGTACCTGAGCTGAAGGCTGTAAGAGGGCCGTGCAAGATATTACATTGGACAGCAATGGCTTCGCTTAACGTGTTTTTCTCGTTAGCTTCCTCGGGTCCCGTAGAAATGTGCTATGGAATATACTGAGGGATTCTTAATACTTACTTGAAGCTTGGATTCAGGTTGTTGCTGTAATGGAGCGTTTGTCGTCATCGATTGCAGGCTCCCAATGTAGATCCGCGAGTCACGCTGGCTTGGTCATGGTCATGACCAGTTGACCCAAAAACAGCACGTCTGCGTTTAGTAGTGTGTGGCACCTGGATTATGTGCCAACTGTCACTACGCTAACGCTCATTTAGACGACGGTAGATAGACGTTTGCGGGCTTGGGCATGTATATGCTTCGTGCTTCTTGTGTAACAGCAAAGACCGCGCAGTGTCCTCGTGCAGATGATCAAGTTGCGACCTGGCCTCATGAAGCCCTCTTCCATATTTCTATATATTTCCAGTACGTCAGGTACCATCCTCTCGATATCTCTCCTCTGGTATACCCAACTGAATACTGCCTCGATAGCGACCCATTGTTCCCGATCTTCAGTCGTTTCAAAGCCACTGTCAGAATGCGAACCCTTTTACTCCTCCTCACCTTCGTGGCAGCATTTGCTACCGCTGCTCTTCCTGCAAGCTCTCCTGACACGAATATTCTTGAGCGGTCTACTACGATTCAAAGCACCAGTGCTGCTGTCAAACAGGACGATGCACTGGTACGCAATCATGACAATGCGCTATACGTCGGATAACTTACGTGAATAGGTCTTCCCTTTCGAGAGGCCTGATCATAAGGGTCCGGGGAGATGGTATCTGACCTTCGACGAAAAAATGCTTGACTCCTTCACGAAGACCAAGCATTCTCCGTGTGCGAAAGTTACAGGGTAAGTACAAGATTAATTGATAATAATTTCGACTACTTATATCATTTTCAGCGGTTTCGGTTCCATCGAGCTCAAAGTGCTCAACTGGCATAAAGCTTGGGGCTGCATGTTGTTCAGGTAAGTGAATGAATCACGGAACCGTAGATTATGGTATGTCAGTTGGCTAACTTTGAGTATGTGACACGAATTATGGTAGCAGTAAAGATTCTACGCATACGTGGGTGAATACTAGCTGGAGAGATCTAACGACCTTGAACGACTGGAACCGCAGGCCGGAAAGCCTTTACTGTTATAACAGTAAGGACGGCAATTAGAAGGTGGAAGTCTGTCAAGCCATGTCTAGATTCTCGGTGGTTTGAATACAGTGGGTGGGCTGCCTTGTCGGCGATGCTTTGAATAAGACGGTCGTATGCGGACTATACCTCATTGGTATAGGGGACCTTTCACTCAATTCATAACCTACCTTATTTACTTTGTCCTGTCTAACACACATTGTTCAATATGCCAGCGACAAGCACAGTGTTTCCACGATATCTTCCAGTTCTCCTAATTGTCTTTTCTTAACCCACGAGCTTGACTGATAATAATTTCTACTGGCATGTTAACAATAAGCACACAGTGCGACCATTGAGAATTGATGTTATATCGTGAAGACCAACAATATGACGTACTTAGCACAGAACCTTCGTTTCAGTATCATGGCGTAGCGGGTGCATGTCAATAATTCCGGAACTTCAGGTCAAAGGGGACGCAAACTACTTTCCTGGGGCTGTTCGTTGAGTGTCTCCTAAAATCATGGGTGTAATATTCACATGCACCCGACCTCCAGGGCGGGATTCAGGTCAACCCACCACCAGGGCACTTTCACATCACCAGGCACACATATCGGAGGTGACAGATAGCTGACATATATGGTGCGCAGGCAGGTTTTGCAGCAGATCAGCCGCGGCGTTCTCAGACCATTGTCGGCCCTTCACGCCCGTCCTCCTTCCTTCAGCGTGTATCACCAGCGGCTTCGATGGAGGCCTGGAATTATCTGTGCGTTTCCGTGCGGGCATACCTACCTCTGATACACAGCGCAGTCGCCATTCGCCGGGGCCAGATTTCAGATCGTTACCCTGGATTACCAGAATCTACGCACTGCCTTTACAACCAGTTTGCGCGCCGTTTGGGGAAGGAAACAAGTTTCTATGTATAAGTGAAGTTTCCGAGATTCGGATTACGGACTTAGCCGGCAGGCCTTATGACGGCGAAATGGAATTGCCTGGAATTGCGCAGTCAACTCATTTAATAAGCTGCAGCATGGAGAAGGTAGCAAACGGGGCCACGGCGGGTCCGCGCACGAGAGCTCTTACCTCTTACCTCAATAATAATAGCGTAGTCGGTGATAGCATATAAAGCCTCAACCTTTGCTGCTTCGAAAGAATATCGCCAGATCATCACTCGACACTTTCTCCTCTTTATCATGGTCAACATCGTCAGTATTGCGGCTTTTGCTGCTTGCGCACTCGTCGCGCATGCACAGCTCTCTGGCTCTGGAATGATCCATGTCTGGAATTCGAGCGACATCAACCAGGCAGATCCGAGTGACAAAGTCGGGTGTATCGACAACCAAGGAAAATTCATCAACCCCTCCAGCCATACCGAGTGCGGGGTGTTTACGATACTCAGCGACTATCCTGGCACTATCTCGACCAACATAGGCAACTGTACCTTCAACGACAAAACACAAGAGGCAAACACCGACAGCATTTACGGTCGCTCAGACTACGCATTCAACTGCTTCAAATCTTATACTGCCGATACCTATGATTCGTTATACACTATTGTACGTCTAAGCCTGCCTCTTCATGTGTTGGCCGCCGTGAGACTAACAGGTCCACAGGACGGTCTGAAGTACAAATTCATCTGCAACGGCGTCGTGAATTGCTTCTACGACGCGAAGAAGATTCCGGCCAAAGGTGAGAAGAGTAACCTGTGGCCGTTCCGCTGGGGCTCTCAGCAGATGGGTATCACTCCTGGCCACGTTATGCTACAACTGGTTTGGAACCAGAAGTAGCAATCTGCGATAGAGTGAGGACGCGGGAGATATGTCTAGGCCAAGGCTTTCGCAGGAGAACGCACTTTAGAAGCCATTGTTTTCTTCCATTCCTCTTTGGAGAAAGACCCTGTACTTCCAAGTTGCCCGCAAATATTGACTCCTTATGACTTCGATGACCACACCCAGAGTTCCCTAATCTGACACCAAGCCCTAACCCTAATCCTGCCACCATCCGCACCAAGCTCTTTTTGATAGTTATCCTAAACCTCGGTTTTACGTATGTGCTCCTCAGTATTACCCATATCGTCCCGCACTCACGAGTCCTATTCAGCTCCACTGTCGCTGCCATTATCAGCTGCCTATGCTATACGATATGCGTAGCGCGGACGATCCTTTCACGTTAGTCCTTCATCACCTCTACGACACATTCAACTGACACCTCCCACAGCCATGGCGCAGAATTATGCATGTGGAGCGTGTAAGTACCGCCACTTCCCTATTTCATGTGCTAGGATATAGCCATGCGTCGCCCAATATTGCGATCAGCCTGCGCGCGTGTCGCAGAGGGTAGTACAAGTGCGACCTCAAGCCATGGACCTGGTAATGGCGTACTGTCATACCGCTACGAGGCTTTGACACATGATCTTTTGGGTACAAGTTTGCGGGCCTCGTGGACAGTTGCGCTTTGGTCATTCTGTGCGAGAGTTTCTCATGCAATGTCTCCTTTGTCGTCGCGCTCTTCTTCATACTCTCTCTCTCTCTCTCTTTCTGTCGCTTTTTTTTTGAGAACGCACCCGCACCAACAACCACGACCACGACCACGCTAACTTCCACATACAAGCGTCGAAATGAGCACCGGAATATCAGCAGCGTGTCTCGCATCCCTCAAACCACTCCTCACCACCGTCTCCGCCTTCTTCGCCAATCTCTCGCCAACCCGCCGCGCTCCACCTCCAAAGCCCACGCATCGAAGCGCAGACTCACCGCCGCCATCGCCTTATCCCCAATCGTACAGCACACCTACATTTCTCTCGCTTCCGCGCCCAAAACCTACTCGCTTCCACGACCACACTTCTGACCTCGACTTCGACCTCTTCGAGGCGCCATCCAGTCGCTCGCGCACGCATAGTCGCAACCCGTCGAATCTGACTACATTCACCAGCTTCACGAATTTTACGGTTCCGCCATTCGATAGCGAGATGGAGACGACGCGGCGGACTCAGGGAGTGGGCGAGAGAGATGGAGATGGGGATGGTGGAGTCTTGAAGAATGGGTACGCGGTTGGTGTTACGAGTGGGGAGATGTGCGATGGGAGCGAGGGGGATAGGACGATTAGGAGGGTGGGGAGTGAGGATAGTGGGCTTGTTGCCGGTGGGGGGATTATGCGGACGACGGAGGTGAGAGTAAGTTGAAGTGTTGGAGTGGGAGTAGGCATAGGCGCGGAAAGGTACATGACAAATTGCGAGTTGGGGTGGTTGGTTTAACAGACAGTTAATTTGTTGTTCCGCTGTACGCGGATGGATGTGAAGCAAAGGCTTTCCGGCTATCAAACATCGATATCCTATGTAGAACGTGCATTTGATCCTTCGAGCCATGCACTCCCGCGTTTCTGTACTTCCACAAGCCCTGGCCTCTTCGATCTCATTCTTCAAATGCAAAGAGACTGATCAGTATCTACGCGCTATCCACACCCTGATATTCTCCCGCTCTTTCAACATGGCCGCGTCACTGGGAAACAACTCCAGGGCCTTGTCCACCAGCTTCTTCGCAAATCTCGCTTCTTCATACTCGCGGTTCAACCGATAGTACGTCGCCTCCGTCAACCACAGTTTCGCCATGAGCTCGTCCCGAGGCTGCCACTTGACACCCTTCATCCAGGACCATCCGAAAACGCTCCGATCGGCGGCGGCGGATCGAAAGTGCACAGCAGCTCTGTGTATATCTTGTTTCGAATCTCGGGAGGCAGTCGCAGGAACGGGAACGGGCGGTCGGCTTCGAATGCCATGGTGGCGGTGTAGAGGCAGCGTCAATCATAAGAGTATACAGCTGGGCAACACATGGTGAGGCGAGGTGAGTGAGGTGGGCAGAGGTTAGGGCCGTGTATAGGTTCAGCAAGACGTGTATTTCTTCTTCTTCAAGTGCTCAGCATCGCCAAGCAGCTCAATGAAAAAAAGGTAGTCCGCGACAGCCCGTGGCAGTGCAGGACAGCTGATAAAACTCGGAGAGGTCGACAGAAAACTGTTGTTGACGTTTGACCGGCTTGGTTCCCTTGCCCTTGGTGGGCTTGGTGGGCTTGGTGCCCTTACCACCCTTGCTTTTGACAGGCTTCTTGATCTTACTCTTTGTAGGCCTTATAGGTGTCTTGGACGATGGGTTCAGACTCATCGCTGATTTGACAGTCAACTAACTCGTCGCATACATTGATGGCCTTTGTGGGAATAGGAGCTGGTTTGTAGCTACAGACGTCAACCTTCTTGCCGGTGGGCTTTCCCGAAGGCTTCTTAGAAGGGTTCTTGACGGCTCTTGGGCGTTTGCTCGTTCCTTTGCCCTTAGGCTTCCCGGTCGGTTTAGCAATAGGGCAATAAAGATCAGAGGTAGAACTGGATGCTTTTGAAGTAGTTTTGCTTGGCTTTGGTTTAGGCGTCACGGAGGGGGCCTTAGTGTTCTTTGGCGGCTTGGGCTTCTTTGATGGTTTGGGTTTCGTTGGCGGTTTAGGGTTCTTTGGCGGTTTGGGATTATTCTTCGGTCGTTTGGGGGTGGTTTTTGAAGGTCTTCTCCCGCCACGACTCTTTGGAGTTCTTCCTCTGGCACGAGAAACAAGGTTCGGACTGCTAGAGATTCCTTGGTTCCAGTGATCATCGCTGCGCAGTGCCAGATCATCATGACTGAATCTATGTGTAAGCCACGTACAACTCATTCGTATTCTATGGTAACTTTTACTTACCTTTCCGAAGGAATGTATAGACCTTGCGATATAATCGCTAGACCCAATAGCAGCAAAACATTGCGAAACGAGAAGAGATGCATCTCAAATGCTGAAGGAATGTAACAAGGGAAGAAATGGGGCAATTGATAATGATGCTCGCGGGAAAATGAATGAATGAATTCAATATGATCTAAAGAGTGACTGAAGGTAAAGAACGTGTGGGCTGTAACTGAGGCTTGAGTAGAGATACAATATCATCTTTTAGTAGGCAGCACCAAACGCAGGTATCCTTCAACCTCATCGGACCTCGCCCCTAACTTCGGACTCTCGCTGCGCTCAAATCACGAGTATATTCAGCCAAGTCGGTGTTGGGCCAGACATTTGCGGCATAGTCGTTGCTCTCAAATATTGTAGGCCATCTTTATAATTGATTACCCGATATTCGGCAGTAATTGGTCGAAATTTCCGTTCAGTTATTAATGATGCATATCTGAATTCCGTCTGAGCAGCGTCAAAACGCCCTCAATTTGCTGCTCTGGTGAGTGGTGGATACCTCGCAGGTAAGCCGTCAGCCGGGTAATACTAATCAGCCCCCTTCGTGTCTCAGTTCGGACGCCTTCTGTAGCCGGATAATAACTTATTTTCTACCAGAAGCGAGGTTCGTGATTTACGTGCCGCATATATGTAGAGAGGCGCAACCCCACTTGTCAGGCAACAGCGTCCGTTCTCCACTTCTCGCCCCCACTCCCCTCATCCCGCATATAATCTCAGCTCTCCAGTGAAGGGTCACCTGCAGACAAAGACACCAGTCAACACGATGGCCAGTCAAGATATGGTTCGCACGCGCAGGTTGCTTGAGGAAGATCCCACCGCAAAATGGGGTTTCATTTTCTACCACTGCACCTACGAAAGCGACGATGAGTGGGCGCGCTTCATGCAATACCTCAATACTCGTGTAAGAACTGGATTAGAGAAAGCTGGCTATGGCGATTTGTTTGATCGCATCGATTGGCAAGTACAGGACGATCGGGAGCAATTTGACCGCGCTGGTTCAAGCAGATTGAGACGGTGAGTACGTTACCACATCCAACATCCAATCAACATTAATCCAATTATCCACTTGCAACGCGACACCCCATCACATGGCGTGAAAAAACTCTCAACATCATTTATTTAAATATACACGTCCTCTCCATATCACACTTTAAACAACGTCGATCCACCAAATTAACATTTCCCCTCAGACCTTTCACCTCCACCATCCTCCCCACCCTCTCGCGCCCTAGCACCGCCCACCACCACGCCTTCTCGCCGTCTACCAGCTCACACTCAACCGTATCCTCACCATAGCCCCCCCTCCAGAGGAATTCGACGCCTATGGCAGAGGCTTCGTGACGTTCATTTCGCACGATGAACGCGAGGGATATTTCAGTATTGGCGTGTCTTATTTGGTGCCTAGAGCGTACACGCTGCTGGATGAGTGTGGATGGGATAACATCGTTCCCGAAGATGGCGTGGCGTGTCCTTGAGGGGTTACGGATGCATGTAGGTATCTGGGCAAATTTGCAGAAATCGTGGGTGTGTAGAGCATAGATGACCTATGGGTCGAAGAATCAAAGGCAACATGCAGCAAAATAACCGATCGGGGTAAGGTTCGAGGATAAACAGTTCTTCTTCAAGTGCTCAGCATCGCCAAGCAGCTCAATGAAAAAAAGCTAGTTCGCGACAGCCCGTGGCAGTGCAGGACAGGCGTCACTGTGGCCTCAACTATGAGCAAGCTCAGTGAGAGGAGGCCTAGGTGCAAAAATAGGCATAACCTTGAATGAGTCCGTAGACTCGTTTCAGAGATTAAACTGAAAAGAACAGATACTACACTTG
Source organism: Laburnicola sp. JP-R-44 (assembly GCA_009805535.1). Classification (NCBI taxonomy): domain Eukaryota; kingdom Fungi; phylum Ascomycota; class Dothideomycetes; order Pleosporales; family Didymosphaeriaceae; genus Laburnicola; species Laburnicola sp. JP-R-44. Next base: position 788,432 of record SELF01000015.1, on the reverse strand, counting down.
ATCTAAGCCAAAAGGCAAAGAGAGCTAAAAAGAAAAATCGAGGGGAGAGGGAGGACGCCGGGTTTATACTGGGGGGTTGCCAAGCACTAAGCGAGGCGCTAGGGTCACGTGAAGAGTTGCAGCAGCTAGTGCCTATGCTAGCTGTTGGGTAGGTGACCGCAAGCGGGAACACTGTGAGAGGAAGACGCTCGAAGAGGGTGAGCTACATACAGCTGCTGGGCAAAAGTGCAAGCCTCAATTGATATTCGGTCTTTGCATCACCTATCCTGGGCTAACACACAACACATACCATAGGTATGCTTTTGTCCTAATACTAATAGTCCCAGACTACTCACACCGACATGAGGTAGACCAAGGAAGCACAGCTTTTTATAAAGTGCAAGCTTCAATTGATATTCGGTCTTTGCATCACCTATCCTAGGATAACACACAACACATGCCCTAGGTATGCTTCTGTCCTAATACTATAGTCCCAGATTACTTACACTGCCATGAGGTAGACCGGGACCACTCTTCCTGGTCAGGTTCTTCCAGCAAGTGCTTTGCTGCAGCCTTCTGAACCGGTCTCTGGAACCAGAGAGGTGCGTTTGGTTGCCCTTTCATCTTTTTCACCACGCTGAAGCCGTCCAGCCTGCTTCCTCTGAACTCTAGATGGGAATCGAAGAACTCATCCACACCAAACGGACCAGCTGACGCTTTGATGTCACCGTCTTCGTCCCGATGGAAGTTGACCGAGCCGATAAGATCACCCGTCTTGAGCGCTACGCCTTCCACTGTCCAGAAGGTAATCTCATCAGTCACCTGCGTGTATCGAGCAATGAGCATGTTCTCTTCGCTCATGTTCCCCGTTGTCTTCTTCAGTGCCACCACATACTCGAGGTCGTACTCCGACGCGGTAGCATACCGGGGATGAGCATCAATCTCGTGGATGACTTTCGCGGCACCATTCTCCCGAGTCTCACCTTTCCACCGACCCAGAAGCCCTAGAAAGACGACTTGCGCGAGGAGATATAGTTGTTATAGCGTATCTCCTTCTGCAGCTGCTGCACGGCGTAGATCGTCTTGATCGCCTCTGCTCTGTCTTCGCCAGCCCCGGCATAGCGCGCCGCGCATATGAAGCCGTCAAAGTCGCCAAACGTCCCATTGATCTTCGTCATCTTTTCATATCTCGAGCAGCCTGCTCCATGATACCTACCAAGTCACCGAACAGGGAGTGCGGCACTTCTGTCCTCCTATTCCCATCCTTGATAGCCTCCCGAATGCCGCGAATGTGGGCGCCTAGGGCGGCGACTTGCTTTGGACATTCCTCGATGGGGCGAGAGGTCCACTTGGCAATGACTGCGCGACACTGCATTTCTATGATGCTCCAGTTGACAGGCACGAGTCCTAGCATAGCCCATGTCGGGAACTTGGGAATGCTGCGCCATGTAACTGGCATCTAGTACCGTTGGCAAACGCGTGTTTGTCGCATCGAACTCGAGATCCTTGTTCACCTCATCGGAGAGGAAGTCCAGACCACCACTGGCATCGAAGCCAGTTGCATTGATGACTGCAGCGATATTTTATATCGTCGTATCCTTGCCGTCCCTTCCTGTTACTGTAGCAGTAATGTTGTCAGAGTCCTTAGTTCTCTCTAACCGCCTGACAAAGTCCAAGCATGGGCGTGATGTCTCCGACCTGTACGAATGGGTGATACCGATTGGTCATGACTGCGTACGGCGGAAGCTCATCTTCGAAATCAAAATCTCCCGTGCCGCCTTCGACGATCTCCTTGTAGAACATCGTCAACCCCTGTTTCTCTTGAAACCCTGCTGGTCCGAATCCGAATGTAAGGGGCTCTGGGTCGCAGGTAGATCGATCACAAAGTATGAACTCAACCGGGTGGAAAGATACATGCTCCGAAGTAGGGACCACGTACCACGCTAGGTACCGGAAACATGACATTTTGCGTGACGTGGACGACGTTAACGCCCGGGAAGGCCTCGTTGCCTTGAGGAGACCAGCGGGCGTCTGAGGCTTGGGTGGGCTATAAGACCGGATATGTCGGCGCCCGAGTGCGAGCCTCCAATGACGAGCACGGTGCGTGGGCCACTCATTGAGCTTCCTTTCAGTGGGAGGATTTGCTCTAACTTCCTGTAGCTGGTACTGTGGAGAATGGGCACAGGAGGGTTCGCTCGTAGTGTATCGTCCATCTCACAATTCAGCGCCTTCGGAGTGGACAAGTACCCGGTCGCAACAATCAAGTGGTCGAAATACCGCGTCTTCACCTCGCCGTGCTTACACGAATGGATTTTCCACTTTCCTCGCTCTCGCTCCGCCCGCGTTACGCACGTCTCGAATTCAAAACAATCTCCCGGGATAAGTTTCCCATATTCCTGCAGGTACTTCTCCACCATCCAAGCCTGAGGATATATACCGGAGCGGGCCTACCGAGATCCACGTTGTCCCAGGCAAAGTCGGAAAAGGCCACAGTGTATTTGCACAAGTTGGTCACCATTTCCGGATGGATGAAGCTGTTGCGGTCCCAGAGGCCGCCCACGCGTGTAGCCTTTTCGAAGATGGTGAAGGTGAAGGATGTAAGCTTGAGCAGCTTGCGAGCGGCTATCAATCCAGCCGGGCCAGCACCTATGATGGCAACGGATTTTTCAGCCATGGTGTGCTGCTAGATACGAAACGTGGGAAGAAAACTTAATGTTGGTAGAAGTTTAGATCGAATGAGATTGACGTAGATAGTTCATTCGAAATCGGTCAGAGAGATGGGTGAGCTGGGGTATTATATGCATGCGACAACGCGTGTGGTTGTTTAAAGACATTCTTGTCCGTACACCATACGGGCAAGGGCACCTAAGGGTGTTAAGGTTTCAATATTGCCGCACAATGGCATTACGTAGGGATTATATAATGCCTATGCGCCGCAGCCTATGCGCTGTAGGATCTTCTCCTTTTTATCTGCACCCTCTCTAGAGATAAGTAATTAATATTAAGTTAGTTCTATTATATTATTTTCTTTTCTTATATAATTACTATGTATACTTTCTACACTTGCTAATATAGAGTATTAGATATTAATATCTATATAGCTAGCTATAGAGCCTATTTAATACTAATTAGTAGTTAGTAACTAACTCTTAACTACAAATTAGTAAGAGTAAAAATAGATTATATAAGTTATTATTAGCTATATAATGTATTTTATTATACCCTATTCTCTATACGTAAAAGAATAGCAGATTAAACTTTTATAAAGTTAGTTAAGTAAGTACTAACATATTTTATTAGTAGCCCCGAATAGATTAGTTCGCCGAATAGTTTTTACTAAGACCACAACACTTCACTATAAATCATAATGTCTTAACAACACGACGCGTTATTATCTAATTAAGAAGGCAGAATTAAGCTTGTCCTTTACGCCTATTAGAATAAGCAAATTTTAAGCCTATAACGCGCTACTATAGCATATAATATCCTAAAGTCTACACTAAGCAATTAAATTAATAGAATTACCGCCTAAGCAAATACATAATTAGGCATAGTAAAGCTTACTATAACTAAAGAGCAGACGCGTATATAGTATATCCTTAACCTAGATTCGCAAGAATTTGCACCCTAGCTAGGTAAGGTAGAAGATATAGCTAATAAACTGCTAGCTGCGCAATATAGAGACCCTATAGGATAATGCTAGGCTTAGCGCTTTATAAAGCGCGTACCTAAGCTTAAAATAGCTTTTAATTAAGCGAAGGACTAATAGAGGATATAATAAGAAGATCTAGAGGTTATAAACGCGTAGTTTTAGCTAGTAGAGGACACAAAAGCCAAGTATAGAGTGTAGGATAAAGATATCTATAATTTTAATAAGATAGACTTTTACATAGAAGTTATTAGCTTAATAAAGGTTATAACTAGTTTATAAAGATATTCTTAACTTACACTTATTTAGCTAGGTAACTACAAGTAGGTTATAGTAATTTAAAGTATTTGCGCTGCTAGGTATACTGCCCCGCCCTTTATTATCTATAAAGGGCGAGTCTACATCTTAGCGTGGTATAAGGAGACTAGTATCCTCCGCAATTAGAAGCTCTTAGTCTCTAAGACTAGCTAGACTAATAATAAGCTTAGAGTTACGTGGTTAAAGCACTTTAACGCGTATATAAGACCACGCATAGTAGGGTTATAGAGGTTACTTATTCTAGACAGCTATAAGAGCCACTACTCCTAGAATTTTAAGGATTATTGCCTAGAACAGAAGATCCTAACACTCTATATGCTAGCGCACTCATCTTATATCCTCTAGCCACTTAATATAGTCTGTTTCGCGCTACTAAAGCTAAAGTACTCCTAGCGTGTGCAGGACTTAGCGCGCTAATACATCTTTTATATTAACAAAGAGGGCTTTCTACTAGCCTTTTACAACGCGTTTTTTAATATATTTATACTAGAAAACTATAAAAAAGCCTTTAAGGCCTTTAGGCTTATTTCTTTAAATGTGTTAGTAGTAGTAAATCGCCCCTTAATGTGCGTATTTACACTCCACCTTAGGGTACCCTACTAGATACACTATAGTAAGCCAGGACCCTAAGTAATACCCTTAAGTTTGGATCCTAGTTAAAGCTCGTACGCGACTCTTTTATTCGGTCTCTACCTAATACTAAATTAAGCTACTTATAGCTTATAAAAGATGCTAAACTTATGCTCTACTATAGTGTACTCTAAGAGACCTATATTAAGAAACTTAAGAAGTAAATTAAGGTTCTAATAAAGCGAAAAACGCGTAAAAGAAAGCGCATTTAGAAAGGTAGGATACTAGGCTTTGCTTAGGGAGCAGATTTAGAAGTAGAAAGCCCTTCTATTAGGATAAAGTTGTTAAAAAGGGCGCGAGGTAGGTAGTGAGGAAGAGGCAGGTCCCTTAATACAACACCGCTGTGGGAGATGCGAAGAGCCTAGGCATAACGCAAGAACCTGTTAAATAGATAAAAAAATAGAGAAGAAGTTAGATATTACCCTTAGCAGCTTATTTTTAGATAGTATTAATAGTAAATTAGAGTTATTTTTTATTATAGGTTACTATAAGGCTAAAAATAATAGGTTAACTTTATCTTGCAATAGTACGCACTTAGTGACTAAAAATTAGATAAAGTACTACTTAAGATATAGTATACTTTACTACGAATTATAATAAGTATACTATATATTACCTATATATAGTATAGTAGATAATATATTATATATTATAGGGAGTCTTGTTATAAGTTCGTACTGCTAAGAAAGACTCCTTAGCTTTGCGCGGCTGTAGCAGCCGCGCAAAGAGACTGCACAACGTAAAAAGTAGATTAAATAGTAACTTAGTATATTGTAAGTTATAGTAGGTTATTATAAGTCACTATAAAGTAACGTTGGTAGTGTTCTATAATAAGTTATGAGGGACCTCGAAGTTGCCAAGAAAAAACTGTCCGGCGGACTAATCTGTTCGGGCTACTAATAGAATATGTTATTACTACTATATTATATAAATAAAGCAATTATATAAAATATATAAAACCTATTTTTATTTATAAGAATAGTAGATTAAATTTTTTATTAAGTTAGTAAGTAGATATTAATACTATATAAGAATTAAAAGAAAGATAGTGTACTAAGTATACTACTAGTAACTATATAAATACATAGTTAGATAATAATAAATCCTAATAAAGCGCAACTCTTTATATAATTAACTTATTAAACAAACTAGTTAAATAATAACTACCCCTACTACTACTTTGTATAAAGCTCTTACCTTTACTGTTTTTGCCTTATAAGATAATACTAATATGCCTAAATATACTAAACTATATAATAAGTATACTAAAGGAATAGGAATATTAAAGGTAATACTATACAAGAGAATAAGACCTAAGTACTAGAAGGATAAGATTAACCTAGTAAATAATCTCTCTCTATTAGAAATATAATTATACGCAATATATACTATTACTAATTATTATATATTATACTAAAAAGGGATAGCTTTCTTAGAATTATTCTAGGAAGACTTTAAAAAATAGGAAAAACACTATTTTTTAAAGCTAAACTATATGTTTAGAAAAAAAAATTATTATAGTCTTAAGAGAAAAGGGCATTATACTAAAAATAAATATTAAAGTTATAAGTGCTAGCAAACTATATAAAGTAGCTTTAAGGTAATATAGATATTACTTATATATTACTACCTTTACTAGCTTACTTAACTTTTTATATATAAATATTAAGGCTAATCTTAAAGATACCTAAGCTAGTTAGGCTATTACATAAATCTAAATAGAGTAAGCTGCTACTACTATAGGCACTTACATAGCTATAAGTTCCTATAGATATTTTAAGAGAACTTTTATATAAGTATTAAGAATAATTTTATTTATATAAATAACTAAAATAAACTACTACTCTTTATATATAGTACCTAACTACTATTCTGCCTATCTACTTATAATTATTAAACGCTATATAGAATAGAACTACTACTAGTTAAATATAAATTATAGGCACTATACTAATCTATATAGACTAAGCCTATACTATAATTTAACCTATATAAACTTCTACCTAAGCATAACTTACCTTTTTAAAGAATGCTAGCTAATAAGATAATCTAATTTTAAAAGGTATAAAATAAGGATAATAACTATACTAGAGCTTTATATAATATTTTAGTAGATAAGACTAGAATTTTTATAAATCTATATAGACGCCTAAATATTACTAAGAATTAATACTTAGATATTTTTCTAGATATCCTTACTAGCTATATAGTATAGTATTACCTCTATACTATTTACTCTAGATTATTGTAGAAGTGCTTATATATAAAGGACTTAATAGTAGTTACTTTAATACTACTATTAACTATAACTAGTATTAAATAGACTAGACTATAATAACTTTTATATAATACTAGCGTAAGAACCCTAATAAAAGTTTATATAAAGTCCTAGAGGCAATAATTAATAGGCTTACCTTTATATAGAAAGTATTAGGTATAGACTTTATTAGGAAAATTTCTCTTTATACTACTATTATATAAGTATACTATAGATATCTAGAGCTAGATTAGGCTATATTTACTCCTAAGCCTACCTATAAAGCTCTATTTACTAATCTCTATATATTAATCTAAGTTGTAATTAATTGCTAATCTAATTAGTACCTATAAAAGGCTAATATATATTATCTTAATTATAAATATAACTTTTCTATATAAAGAGAAAGATTACTAGGCCCTTATAAATAAGGATTTTGTAGACAATTTGTACTATTATTATTGCAATTTAGATCCTGATTAACTAATATTTATATAAGACTAAAGAAGTATTCTATATGCTATAAGGAAGGTTATTAGTCTTTTAACTATTTGCGTAATAAGTGTACTTATAAAATAAGGTAGTATATTACCTTCTATAAAGAGAATAATAATAATAAAACGCCTTTATATAAAACTATTTAGTTCTATATTTAGAATATATAAAGGTATAATAATAAGGAACCTACTTTGTATAAAGAAGAGGAGTAGAGTAAAGATAATAAGGATAGCAATAATTAAGTGTCCTACTTAACTACTACTACCTATTTTTACTATATAACTAGCGAATATATCTATAAAATAGAGCTAACAAAGTGTGTAGAATTGTTTATTCTTAAAGATTAATACTATATAATATACTAAGATAAACTATAGAATATAGATATAGTAAGGATTTCTACTATTAGTAAAGCACATCTAGAGGTATACGTATAAAAGAATCCCTATATAAAGATTAATTAGACACCTAGTAATACTAATATTAGCTTTAGAGGTTAGAACTTATAAAGATCTCTAGGAATTATATAAATTATAAATCTAATAGAAATAGTTACCTACTATATTTTAGACACTCTAATACTATTTCTACTATTACTAGTAGATACTAATAAGCTAGATGTCTACTTTAACAATATTCTAACTATTATTATATAAAAGGATAGCATAACTATACCTATTATACGCAAATAGGGACACTCTTTCTTTAATATTAGTAAGGAAGAAACTATTTTTTTTTACTAAATAAGAACTCTATTGCTTTTATTAACATTTTAGACATCCCTATATAAAAAGACTTTAAAAGATGCTTACTAATACTAGCTATAAAAGTAAATACTATTATACTAAATATAATTTAGAAGTTTTACTACTACTATTAATTATATAAATAAGCTCTATATTGCTTTAAGTTTACTATTAAGGATAATACCTACTTTAACTATAAAATTATTATTAATATTATATTTATTAGAACTAGAAATGCACTATATAATATAGATATAGATATATTATTTTAAGCTATAATTTTCTTAAAATTAGTATCTATATAAGATTCGTAGGAAGCTCTTTATAAATACTAAATTAATATCTCTACTAAGGTCTACCTAACTATATTATTTATAACGTAGATATAAACTTTATATTAAATAAGTTTAGGAACTATATAAAGATTATTACTATTGTTAGATTTGAGCACTATTTGAGCTCATTGAGATGGGGGTCTGATAGATGAGATGGATGAACAGTTGTATTGTGTGTGTTCTGTGACTTGTTAGCTCGAGGTCTAATTTAGAGGGTGGAGCCGACCACGTGCCCTTGTTCGGCAACACGGCTCTAATCTGACACACCCCCTCAGCTTAGGCTTATCCTTAAGCTGGACCCCTTGTAGCAGTCCTTTATTCTAGAGTAATAGCCTCTATCCTTTGTTCTAGCTCGTTAATTTGTACCTCCTTTCTGTTAAGATCCTTTGCCATATTAACAAGTCCTAGTTAATCTAGAAATTTGCTCCATTTGTTAACAGAAAGGGCCTTCGTGAGCCCATTAGCTATTATTTCGTTCAACTAAGTGTAGGTGACCCTAATCCTTCCTTACGCTACCTCTTGCCTTAACTAATAGTTATAAATATCTATATAGCGGAGTTTAGTATTAAGCTGCGCAGTCTCCTTAGCGATAAGCTGTATTGTCTGCCAGTTGTTGCATTTAATAGTAATCGTTTAATCCGCAAGCTTAACCTGGAGCTTATTAAGTAGGCGTGATGTAAACAGTGCCTCCTTAGCTACCTATGACAGGGCTAGTAGCTTGGCTTTAGTGGTGGATGTGGTGACAGTATCTTGCTTGCGCTTTCCACATAATTAGCCCACTAAATAGTTTAATAATATATCCTTAAGAACTCTTTTAGTCTAGTATATTGTCCGCAAATAAGGCATTGCTTGCTACCTTAAAACTATCTTCTCCACCTAGCTGTAACGCCCTTGTGTGTGTTTCTTAGAGGTATAGTAGGACTTGATTAGCGGCATCTTAATATTAGCTGCTTAGGTTAGTAAGAAATCGTGCTAATTAGGAGGACGCAAAAGCAGTGTCCGGCTAGGTAGTAACTACAGCGAATAGGATCAATCTAACCTTGCGTTAGTATCTGTTAATCTCAGATAGACTAGCGAAGCCTAATTATGGAGTAAACTTGATACTACTTATTAGAGTATTATGCCTAAGGCTTTGGTTATTAACTAGCCTGGCGATCTTGTTAATATATAACGCTTATAAGAGCTAGATCTTTTGTTGCGGGCGGTTCCTGAGAATCTTAACCCCTAGGAACTATTGGAGATCTTTTCCTCCTTTAAGGGTGTACTTTTCTTGTAGCTGCTTAATAACTAGCTTAGCCTGGGGTTTTTTCTCCTGTTTATAGGCAATAATGATATTATCTACATAGAAGAAGATAATTACGCCTTGTTTGATCATATAGCAAGGTTTATAGGGTATGCTAATAGGGCCTAAGCCTCGCAGTGTTAAAGTGAACTCTCTTTGCCAGAGTAGTAGTGTGAGATCTGGAGTTCGTATAGCGCCTTGTTAAGCTTTAGGATTGTCCTAGGTTTGTTGTAGTAGCCTTATAGCATCCTTATGTATATATCTTAGTCGATCTTTGCGTAAACAAAGGCATTTGTGTGACGTTGTATTAAAGGAGCTCTAGGTTAAATCGCGCCGCAATCGCCATAAGCATGCGAAATAATTGTCCAGCTAATGTTGCCGCATATGTATCTTGTGACGTGATATTTCTCTGTTAATTGCCACAAACAACGAGGCGTGCTTTGCACTTCTTAAGTTAGTAATGTTTATTAAACTTGTAGGTGTATACCTATATATAGTTAAGGATCTGTTCTCTAGTTAGCTTGATTGTTTTAGCTAGTATCTTGGTCCAGGATCTTATGTCCTAGTGACTGTTCAGGTGCTGTTTCTTAGCTTCCTTGAACATATCGCATAGTAGATGTTCTTTAAGCTTATTGCGTTAGGAAGGTGGCATAGGCAACTAGCTTCTGTGTAGCTTTAATCCTTTAGAGAGTAATCTTTTTTAAACTACGCCTTATCTAATGTTTTCCTATTAAAGTTCCCTGCGTTTGCCGCTTTGGTGCTGGCTATAAATGCTGCGGCGCATAGGCATATTGATAATAAGGGTTGGTGGTCTTTCCCTTTGTTTTTCTCTACTAGTGATTATGCAAGGAGTGTCACTAGTGGTGGTGTGATTGGCGGAGTGGGATAAGTATAGTCCACTTTCCTGCCTTATTAATATCCAGGCTGGTCTTCATCCTGCGGGTTATCTTAAATTGTCTTATCTTTATAGAATGACTCTGTCTCTAATTTAGTTAGTTTAGCTGTAGATAGTAGTTCAACTAATCGGACCTATGCGGCGATCTCTTTAAGGGTATTATGCATAAGGTTATCTATAAGGTCCTCTGTCTTTCCGCTAAAGATGCTGTCTTTGTTAAATATTACGTTCTAGGTGCTAATTACTTTCCTAAGCGAGGGTATTCATATTTGAAAGATGTTAGAGGATCGGTATCCTACCAGATATCTAATCCACGCCTTTAGGTTAAGACGTTGTAGCCTGCTCTTGCCATAGTAGGTATATTATCTATTATTGCAAAAGCTTTGCACCTATATGCCTTAAGATAGGTTTAATCTAGCTTTTATAGTGCTGTAACCACTCTATTCTAGAAGGCCACTGTTATAAAGAAGACTTCGTATAGTGTTCTCTAGTAATTCGTATAGTTTAGCGTTCGATTATATAGAGGTAGATAGCTAACCAGGTAATCTTTAGCCACATCTCCTATAGTAGGTTGGCATTAAGTCGCATTGCCTAGGCTTTGTCTTTTATTACACCCCCTAAGCGTTCAGCTCCCCCATTCTGTGCTTATATGTCAGGTGCTAAAAGCTTAATTGTAATCCCCTAGGCTGTGCACTATCGATTGACTTCTTGTTTAACTGTGAATATTTATTGTCCGCGCTTTAATTACCTTAACTATATGGTTAAATTGGTTCTTTATAAACTTTGTAAAAGTGGCTAAAGTTTAGATAATAGATTAAGCTGTGCGATTGTCCTTAAAGTAGAAATCCCACATTAGTTCTGAGTATTAATTGGTAATTATTAGCATTTGGCTCTTCTCTTTTGTTAAGCTGCTATCCTTGTAGCTATAGAAGTCTATTGCGACTCGTTCTCCTAGTCCTTTATTAAATTAGTTGTGGTGTTTGGCGGATTAACCTCTTAGATTTGGCTCGTCCGCAGGCGTCGCACTGTACTGTGGTAATGCCTTTAATCCGCACCCCCTTAGATTGCTGCACTAGGTGCTTAAGAGCACTAGGGCCTAGATGCCCTAGTCGCTTATGCTATCGCAGTGCGTCTGCCTTTTGCGGGGATCTCTTAGTGCGTGAGGTGATTCTGTGGGGTGTGGAAGGTTGCCTGTTCTATTAGTTCTAGTTAGTATTCTAGAACCTATTAGTTATAGAGCTCTTGCAGCTTAGCAATAACTATATTATCTGCTCGCTTTAGGCTTATAGGTTCTAATTTAGTATCCTACTATAGCCCTTAACGCTGTAGTATCCTAAAAGACACTAGGTTGCATAGAAGGTCTAGGCAATAGGCCACATTATTAAGGTGTAGTATCTGCTGTCTAGCTAGGCCCTTTAGTTTAAGGTAAACTGTGCTATATTCTTTAACCTATATTTGTGTATTTCCAGCCCATATAAAGTCTCTAGGCGATAGAGGGCGAAATAAGACAAATCGATTGAGGTCGTTCGCGATATAGCAGGTGGTGCCTGAATTAAGGATCGAGGAGTATCGTAGTAGGTAGCTCGTAGAATCGGATTAATATAATGCCGCATTAAAGCTGGCTCGGATAGTGGAAATTTTCCGTCTATCTAGTCAATTATTATTAATCTCAGGAGTAGGGGTATGTGAGTTCTTAATTCGTGGGGTTTAAGACCTTAGTCTCTTTACCTTCCTTATCTCCTCTTATAGATCTAAATTATTTCTAATTCTGTATTGTACTATGTCTGTAAAGCTAGGTTGTAGCCTAAACCACTCTAGTGCATATTCTAGATATGCGTAGAAGCAGTCTTTTAGACTATGCCTTTATCTATAAGTAAGGCATTTTCTGCCTTTAAACTGCTGTTATATCCTCTATTAAGGACTGCTTAGATATAGTACTTTAAACCAAAGGATCGTTTTGTTGTTAAGGTCTCCCCCGTCCACGTTGGTTATTCGTGGAAGATGGCGCGTCTTTGGCAGCGTGAGAGGCGTCCCTGTTAGTGCCTAGGGTGGATGCACTACTAGCAGCGAGAGAGATAGCTTACTAGCAGCAAAGGCGCCCCTATGCTATTTGCCCTTAATTAGGTAGAGTATTGCTATATATTCTTAGAAGCGTTTCATTATCTCCTTCCTTATTATATCTGCGTCTCAGCGTCCAGTTTCTTAAAAGGACACGCCCTAGGTAGGGGCAGCCTTTATAATCGCAGTTAGGAAGTCCTTTATAGTATTATAGATTAATTGTACTTTAGCGATATTGTTTGTCTCTGCTTCTATAGCTGCCTAATTATACTTAGTTAGCTAGGTATCCTAGTTTAAAGGGTTGTCTTATCGGCTTAAGAGCCTATAGGTATCGCGCTCTCGCCCTATCCTGCTTGTCTTCCTTATTAACGCCTACTGTCTGCGTTAGAGATTTAATCTATTGCCAGATCTGCTCTCTAGGCTTATAGTAGTTATGTTGCAGGTGTTGCAATATAGTTAATTAGATATAGATAACTACTTTCTTAAGACTTATTCTCTCCTCTTAGTATTTCTTATCCTTAATCTTGTAGTCCTTAAGCTATATCTTATAGAACTTAATGTCCTCCTTATATGCCTTAAGGCCTGAATTTAATAGCTCTAATAGGCGCGTTAGAGGGTTTTGTTAATTGTTGTTGTTTACGCGGATAATCGGCTAGTAACTCGCTATTTCTGGCGGCGACGGTGGTGTTGGCTTTTCGCGTGGGAGTTTGGCTCTATCTGGATTAATAATAGGCCATATATCTATTAGCTCGCATCGCGCTTTTAGCTGCAGCAGCTATAGTGTATAGTTAGTGTAATTAGTTAACACGATTGTTAAGTCGCGGAGCATTAATAGCGACATTGTCTTTTCTTAGGGTTAATTAAGGTAGTAAGACTCTTAATTATTAGATTTAAGCACTATTTAAGCTTATTAAGATAGGGGTCTAATAGATAAGATAGATAAACAGTTGTATTGTGTGTGTGTTCTGTGACTTGTTGGCTCGAGGTCTAATTTAGAGGATGGAGCCGACCACGTGCCCTTGTTCGGCAACACGGCTCTAATCTGACAACTATAACTTATAAATAGATACCTATAGAAGTATATTAGGTAATAAGAAAGATTAAGCGTTTGTACACACTTTTCTATAAAGCCTTTAATATTCTTAAGGCTAAACTAAAAGATTATATAGATAAGAAGGACATTTTTTAAATAACTATTAAAGCTATTAATAATAATATAGGCCTAAATAGCTTTATACCTATACTGCTAGTCTTTAGCGTATATTTTAGGATTAGTATAGATTCTTTCTATTACCTATTATTATTATATATATAAATACTATATAAAAAGGCAATAAAGATACTATAAAAGAAAAGAAGAAAGACTAATATTAATTATATACTAAACACCTATAATAGTTTATTAGCAGCATATAAAGTTCTTAAGCTCCTACTTAAATTTAAGGTTATAGTCTAAAAAGAGAAAGGTAGATAAATAGGCCTATATAAGATTAAGGGTATTAAGGATAGAGATATAATTTTAACCTAAAGAATAGTTTAGTAAAGTTTTGCTATATATAAGTTAAGCTATAATATTATAAAAGAAAATTATACTCTTTTACTATTATATAAGGTAGATAATATTACCCCTATGCAAAGGGATCCTTTAGAAAAGAAAAAAAGAGGCTGTCTAAGAAAGAATACTATATTCCTTTATTAGGAAAATTTTTCATTTTAGCTTAGCGCAATTTTGCTTAAATGTATATAAATATGCGTAGGTATGCGTAAACCTACCTAAATATATAAGTATACATAGGCATACGTAGTTATATATAAATCTACCTAAATATACAAGTATATATAAATATGCGTAGATATACGCAAATCTGCCTAAATATATATAAGTATACACAAATATACTTAAATAAGTATATAGATATTTAATATTATAAGAAAGTATATATAAACCTAGATTGCATAATACTTAACTCTAAATTACTATAACTTACTATGTTCTAGTAATAGTTATAATTCTATCTAAATGTGTATATATTTAATTCTAAATTACTATAACTTACTATATTATAGTACTAGTTATATAACTTCTTCTACTATACTCTATATTAATTCTAAATTACTATAACTTACTATAACGTGTTTACAAGCGAGCCGCGCGTACAAGTGAGCCGCGCGCCCCACCAAGTCTCTTAGCCTTTTGCAGGCTGTATATCAACAACGCATTAAAATTCTATTAATATAATAGCTATCCTAAATCAAGCAGTATCTATAGAAGCTTTCTTGCACGTACGTGAGTTGTGCCCAGGCTCCCTGCAGCGCGTGCAGCGCGCTGAAGCCTACCGGCTCGCACCTGACCGCGCCTGGCTATACCGCGTTTCTCCCTCTAGTTGCTGCTCAATAGCCTTCTGAGCAATAATATCCTCTCCCTCTGCCTTTAATAGGGTGCCTTGCTTCTAGATCCGCTTCTTTTTTGCGCTGTTTACGCGTTATAGCTGCCTTATTTGCCCTCTATAGACTAGCTATCTTATCGCGCATAAGCACTATTAAATGCGCTATTCTCTTAGCCCCTCTTATAAGCTAATTAAGCGACTAGATAACTAATATAGGAGAGGATCCTTAATGCCTTTAGATCCGCTTACAAACTAGAGTTAACTAAGCGCCTAGCTCGTGCGCGTTGCTTAGTGTTGCAGACTCCTATAGGGCCTCTAGTAGAGCTGCTAGCGACGGCGTACAAAGCTTCACATTAAGCTTTAATATCACCGCCTCTAGATCGTGTGGGACTAGCCTAGCGCCTTGAAAGCTTGCGCAGATATTCTCCTTTATAATTGACTGGTTGTAGGCGGCGCGGAAGGCTGGTAGGAACTTAAGCTTGGTGATATGGTTGATGTGGTCGCGTATCAGGCCCTCGACCTGGCGCCCGTACGCCCGCTTCAACGGCGAGAAACAGCTAACGTTAAGCGGCTGCAGAAGGTGTGACGAATGTGGCGGCATACAGAGAGTGTAGATCTTATTCTCCTTGCAGATCTCCTAGAATTTGAGCGAGTTGTGACTCTTATAGCCATTAAGTATTAGTAGCTGACGCGCGCCCACTCTACGCTCTACTGTATGCTTAATAAAATGCCGTAGCTAGGCAACACCAAGCTCGTTTGTAGTCCAGCTATTGTGTCGCTAAGACCAATAGCCCAGTCACCTGGTATATCGTCGCCCTCGTACCAGGCAGAGAGGTGGTACTGGCCAGCGAAGATGATAAAGGGCGGGATTGCCCACCTAGTAGCGTTGATTCCGTGGATCGCCGTTACCCACTCACGATTGCCTGGCTGGATCGCTTTTGGCCGGCCACGCCTCTCTGAGCTAGTAACGACTAGCTGGGAGGATATTTTACCTATTAGAAAGCCAGTCTCGTCGAAGTTGAAGGTATCCTTGTCGCAGATACTGTAGGTGGCCTTTGTACGTGCTACTAGCTTAAACCAGGCCTGTATAACTGTTGGGTCCTCGCAGAGGGCTCGCTGTTGATCGTAGGGTTGATTAAATCGCGTTGTGAGGCTGTCTGTTTGCTTGACAAAGTTCCTAGGCCACTGCTGGCCAACGTGGCCTGCGCTGCGCTCAGTGAGCAGCTTATTCGCCATATCTCGTACAGCACCTAGAGTGGGCGCAAAGCCTCGCGAATCTAGGTCAAGTATATGCTCAACAATCACCTCCTCTTCAAAGCTTGGTAAGCTTCTTTGATTTGGGCTCAGAGTCGCGTTGCGCAGCAATTCCTGCGCGTCGGCCGCGAAGTGTTGTTTCAGGGACGCAAAACGTTGCGGCAGCGCGTTTTATACTTCGTATTTAACTAGAATTAATAGCTAAAAGAGCTAGGTAGATATTTGCTTCTTTATAGCGCAATTAAGCAGACAATGGTTGAGCCATTGTAGTTTGTATAAGACGCGTTGTAGAAAGTTAGTGGGGCGCGCGCGGCTCACTTGTACGCGCGGCTCGCTTGTAAACACGTTATTCTAGTAATAGTTATAATTTTATTTAAATATGCATATGTTTAATTCTAAATTACTATAACTTACTATATTATAGTACTAGTTATAACTCCTTTTACTACGCCCTATATTAATCCTAAATCGCTATAACTTACTATATTCTAGTAATAGTTATAATTTACTCTAACTGCGCATATATTTAAGTTCCTTTAGTTACCTATTCTTCCTATTTTTTACATCTTAAGGTGTATTTACTAGCCTTCGCCCTAGTCTTATATATTTTAACGCTTTATAGTACGCTAACTTTAAGTCTAGAGTAGTTTTTTTATTAGAATATTATATTCCTCTACGCCTATTATGTCCTTTACAATCACTATATCTACTTTCTCTAATAACTACTTACACTCTATTGCCCTCCTTATATTAATCTAGCTATATTTATTATAGAGTAAGCGTGCATTTATAACTAACTCCTTCTACTCTAGCTAGACTAGCTATTAGATAAACTATTTAAGCTTCTTAATTTTGCGAGCTGGCAAATTCTATAATAATATAGTTTGTATCTATAAGGTTAATATCCTTAGTATATAGGTCTATAGTTATTATAATAATCCTTAACAAGCTATTAATACTGTTAAATATGTTAATAATTGTCTTTCGCTTAGGAAAGCTTATCCCACTATAGATAAGTGCGATATATATCTTATTCTAAATAATCTAGACAATAGTGTAAAACTTCTTAGTAATGTTTACTTAACTCTTAAGAAGCTTCTATATATCCTACAGCTATTAGTATAGTAACTTATATTAATTTATAATATTTATTTATTAGCGTTAAGTAATATAATTACTAGCATTTTTATCTTAATTATAATCTTATTTTAGCTCAGCTTCCTATTAGAGTAAAGCCCTAAACGCGCGCTCTTCCTTATTATCTTAATCTTCTAAATATACTATCGCATATATATCTACTTTAAATTGCCCTTAATAGTCTTGCCAAAATTAGTAAATAAGGGCAACGATTTAAAATTGCTAAAAATGCTTTGCAGTTAGTTAGAATATATATCTATACTATACTTATTATAGAACTTAATAAGTAACAGCGCTATGCCTATAATATATAAGTTATAGTAAGACTTTAATATCTAATATTAATTATTCCACTCTTCCCTTATACTCTAGACGCTCTTTCTCTTTATTTACTAACTAAACAATATTTTGTATTATATCCCTACTTATCTAGTTATATTTAATAATAATATCCTTCTAGATAAGTTTAATATCTACTATTTTTAGTAAAGGCTTTTTGTCTAGCCTTTACGTGTGTTTATTGCGTTTAATTAATATTGTCTATATAATGTTTACTATAACCTTACTATATTAAAGAAACTTATAGTCTTTAGCATAGTATACTTCTTTTCTATTTTTTTTACTCTGTAAGCAGCCTACGTGCCACCTTCTTAAATTATATTAAGAGTAGATAGTATTTTATTATATAGCTATAGGGAAGGTTTTACCCCTCTTATACTAGTAATTACTACAGCTACTATTTATAGGCTATACTTAAAGGCAAGATATTAGAGTATAGACTTATACATTCTTATACTTTTAGAATTATAAGATTTTCCTATATATCTTAGTTGCTAAGACATTTAGGTAATATAGTGTGAGAAGTAGTTTATAATAAGCCTCTAGACTTACTACCTACTTTATTATATTAGTTAGAATAGCTCTAGTGTCTAGACTAGATATTTTAATACTATTATTATTATAAGTTATTATAAATCTTATAGTGTACAACACACCCATATTATATACCCACCGTAGTTTATAATAGTCTTTATCTTCTTTAGCTATATTATTATACTATAAGATTCTGTAAATACTAGCTAACTCTTTATCTATTAACGTCTAGAATAGTGTTAGGTTAACTAGCTGCATCTATAATAGTGGCTAAAAGTCATTAAGCATACCATGGGTTTATTGCCACTTTCTTTATATATATATATATAATAGTTATTAAGCTTTTATATATATTACTCTTTAAGCTAGTTCTTTATAACACGTCTTATTAGTTTGTATTTAATAGTAAGCCTAAAGAGTAGTTTAGAAAATTTACTATCTACGCTTAGTATAGTAGGCTTATAATAATATTTTCCTAGTTACTACTAGTGTTTACGACTATTATAATCCAGCTATATTTTATTAGTATTTAGTAGTTATATGTCTATAAAATAGCTAAATAAGAACGCAGCAGTAGGTATTAGTCCTATCTTAGGTATAGACTTACCGCTTCTTTAGGTAGATAACTCGCCTATTTTGTATTTTTGCGTAAGATTAACAATTATTCTCTATCTTATAATTTAGGACCCTATAATTAACCTTACTCGATAGGGGTGGGACTTTCCTACACTAGGACTAGACCTATTACTATTACCACTATATCGCTCGCTCTATATAATTATTTAGCTAATACTATTTACTAGTAGGGAAGTATTATAGAACCTAAAGCAAGGGCCTATATTATAGAGAATATAATTATATTATACAATATTATAAGCGTGGCCTAGTTAAGGATAACTAACTACGCTATTATAGCGTATAACTATTCTATTATATAAGCGCGTGTCTAGCTAAGTTTAGCGTTAATAGCTGTATTTACTCTATAGACAATTATTAGTAAGATTCTAGTATTATATAGAGTTGTAGTAACTTACTATAGCACACGCTGCGTCTTAGCTAGCTATTATGCTATTGCTATTTATACTTAGTATCTTAAAATCCGCCTTTGCTAAATAGATTAGCACTATCTATATTAATAGTCCTTTGTACTTTATTCTTATTAACAGCTATTACACTATATTAGGGTAATAAGGGTACTAGCAAAATATATAGTAATAGTATGCAGATTCTCTTTGTGCTATTAGTTTGCAACAAAGTGTAACTAGGCTAAGATAAGTCACTATTTAAATTATAGCTTTGGCGGAAGCCGCTCTTTTTCTTATCCTACTATTATTGCCTCCCTCTAATTATTGTGTACTTGTTTAACTCGCTGCCGCTTAGAGAATTACTCTTTTTATTTTTCTATTATTATTATATCTTTCTTTAGTTGTGTAATTTTGCTATCTAAGCTATTATCGCTAGTATAGAATATAGGGGTAGGATCTGTTATTTATTAATTTACTATAATTTATACTAAGTTTTGTCTAGTAACTTTTAATTCTTACCTTTCCACATTTGTAATAAGTTAGAGTTAGAGTCTATATTAATTACACTATATTATTTATAAAGAGATGTGCAAAGTGCTAGGAGTTATTTATCTAGTATATTTATTAGTGCTATAGTATAGAGTAAGTATATTAAAAGACCTTTATTACAACTAGTGGTTGCGCTATTATAATATTCTATTCTATTACTATAGTTGCTACTAGTAGTTGCACCTCTATCTAAAGAACGCTAATTGTCTTAATTTTTATTAGTTGTATAACTCTAGGTGCCTATATATATATAATATATCTAGCGGCTTTTATATTAATTTTAGGGTCTTTTATATAATATCTTAAAGGGCGTTAAGTGTAACTAGAGTTAGGTCCTTCTCCTTACTATTATATCTACTTATTATTAGTATGTAATTGCGTTAGATGCTTAATAATAGGCGGGTTAAAAAAACCTTTCCTCTTCGCATTAGTAACCCAAATATTCATCTTATTTTCCCTAAACAAGTAGTTTATAGTCTGCGTATTAGTATATAGGGTATTATTAATACAAAGTGCTTATAGCGTAACTATATTAGCTATATCTATATTTTATTATAAAGTAACTAAAGCCATCTAACTTATAAGTTATTACAACATTACCCTATAATAAACCTATATTTAGTCTATTATATCCGCCTTAGCCTTAGATATCTTTGTATTTTTATTTTGTTCCTATAGGACTATTATCTAGAAATTAAGTCTAGCCTGTTTACGCTACTTCCCAGCTTTCTACTTATTCTTTAGTATAGAGTTTAGAAGTTTATAGACTATCTTAAAGTGTTTAATAGCCTCTCTAGTTCTACTATTATATTATCGCGCGCAGTCTTATATACTTTTATCTATAATACTAGATTAAATAATAGTAGGTACCTATTAATTTTATTAGTTGCATATTTTACTATATTATATTATACTTCTATCTTTTATCTATTAAGCTAGAAACCTTTTATAATTACGTTCTTTAGTATCTATTATATATACTTTATAGTAGTCTCCTTACACTATTTTATATCTGGCTAATCTTTAGCCGCCCCTATTATTATTATATTTATACACATAGTATATATATAGATAAGGTTATATATATATAATTATATAGCGTAGAGGAATTAGTTCTAGGTTACTATTATTAGTAGCTATTAGTAGTTACTTAACTCTACTAGTGCCTTAGCTATATAACTTACCTAAGACTAGCGCGATTAGACTAGCGCGGTTAACTATCCGCCTTTACTATAGGTTACTTTATTCTATAGCTATTGCACATTACTATAGTAAATCACTATAATATACTCTTCTCTTAGCTTTCTTTGTAGTTACCTTAGACTACAAACCTATAGTACTCTTTAGATACTCTACTCTTAGACAGTATAATAAATTACTATAACCTACCTTTCTCTTAATTTGCTTTATAGTTACCTTAGACTACTAATCTAGATTACACTTTAGGTGCCCTACTCTTAGACAGCATAATAAATTACTATAACCTACCCTTTTCTTAATTTGCTTTATAGCTACCTTAGACTATAAACCTAGATCGCGCTTTAGATGCTCTACTCTTAAATAGTATAATAAAGTACTATAATCTACCCTTCTCTTAATTTGCTTTATAGTTACCCTTAAACTACTAACCTAGGTCGCGCTTTAGATGCCCCACTCTTAGACAGCATAATAAATTACTATAACCTACTCTTCTCTTAATTTGCTTTATAGTTACCTTAGACTACTAACTTATATTACGCTTTAGAAGCTTTATATTTAAATAGTATAGTAAATTACTATAATATATCCTTCTCTTAGCTTACTTTATAGCTACTTTAGACTATAATCCTATATTATGCTTTAGAAGCTCTACATTTAAACAGTATAGTAAATTACTATAATATATTCTTCCCCTAGCTTACTTTACAGTTATCTTTACACTCCTAGATTATATTGCGCCTATAAGGTTCTACTATTAAATAGTATAGTAGATTACTATAACTTAATAGATAAGTAGTAGATACCTACACTATAAGGCTATACTAGCTAAATATAGAAGTCTAGTTATAAATAGTATAGTAAGTTACTATAACTAGTGTCGTATCTCTTTAGTATATAGTATTCTAATATTAGATATATTTATAAACACAAACCTAACTAAATTATTATAGACTCTTAACTATTAGTAAGTATTAGCTAAGTAGCGTTAATATATTTATACTATTTAGGTGTGTATAGGTTGCTAGTTTATAGTATAATTCTTAGTAATAAATAAAATCTTATATTTTTATCTTACGCAAGATCTTTATTACTAACCCTATCATAATATTAGAATGTCTTTAGAGATACTTTATAGCGTAGTTTATCTAACAAATTTTATATACTACGTAAGTTTTTATTCTCTAGAATACTTAGTAGTATATTATAGTATAAGTAGACGTGGCAAGTATACCTTCTAGGTCCTCACACTTATTAACCAAAATCACTAGCCATACTCTTATGCCGCGCTCTTTTAGCGTATAGGCCTAGTTAGAAATAAGGCTCTAAAACTTAATAGGATAGGTATATTCTTAATACTATACTATAAGCGCCACTTCTACTATTTAGCCCTATTAAATAGTTTGTAACTAGAGGCCGTAGCTGCTTTCCTTCTTCTTTTTTTTTCTTATTTTAGTGTATATAATACTTTTACAGGTAAGCTTACTAGTGTAGTCTATTTTTCGCAATATTAGCTTATTATCTTTTAGTTATTAAATTAGACACTTTAAGTATATATATATTACTAGGGCTAGAAGCTAGTTATTGCACTTATTATATATAGTAACTAGAATATTATTAAATCTTATAGAAGACTCTTCTATAACTAGTATAGATGCGTTTTAGATAAGGCGCTAGCGCTCTAGGATAGGTGTGCGTGTGTTCTACCTACTATTAGTTATAGCCTATATTTTATACCCTTATATATTTTGTCTACTATTAATATTATCTTTTTCTACTCTACTACACTAGGCTTAATAGTAAAATAAGGCTATATTTTATAGAATATTAAAAACTATATCTATAAGACCTATATTATTAATAACTTTGCACTCTAGAAGATCTTAAATATACTTAAGTATTATTTGCTTAACACTTATAATATTAAGTAGTTTATTTAGCTATAGGTAGTTAAAATTCACAACTTATTACCTATTATATTTTGTGTAATAATATTAATTATGCTATAGAATATGGTTGTGTTGTAGTTAAGTAGTCTAGCTAAATCCTATACTATTATACTATTAGGATTAGAGTCTTATATCTTATAGAAAGTATATTGTGTTAATAAGTCCTATTAAGTAGATCCGCTAATAATAATGCGAACACATAGAGTTAAAAAAATAAACTTAATAGTAGGTATAATTATAATTCTAAGTCTATTGTGTACAAAGCATACTAGTACTATAATTATTAGAATTGCTTACACGCACTATAATTAAATGCTTGTGTAGAATATATAGTAGTTATTTTAAGCTCTAATATATACTAAATTACCTAGCTAGAGAGTTATAGTTAGTATTACTAAAGTAGTATACTTATCTTAACCAAACTAGTAGCACCCACACTACTACCACTACTACTATTTTAAAAATATCTAAATATTAGATATACTAGTGTGGGACAAAGGCGCCAGTTTAATTCTAATAAAATAAAAGCTAAATATGCTATAACAAAAACTCTAGCAAATAGTATCACTTCTTCCAAGTAAATAGTGTCCTACTACTCAAATAATATACAAGCATTTCTATAGAGTGGGGACTAAAGAAGTGGTATGCTTATCTTATATTAAAGAGAGAGAGTTCTAGGTACTAGAACCTAGGTTCTAGATATGCGTTTTACATCCTTTATAGAACACTTTAAAGTATAGTTTAGATTAAGAGCTTAGAGAGTGTATCTTTTTATGCCTATAAAGCGCTTATTACATATATTATATAGATAACTATGCAGATATGCTTTATTTAAGTGCGCTCTATATTATTTTAGAATTACTATAGCTTACTACGTCTAAGTAGTAGTTATAATTCCCTCTAAGTATGTATGCGTTTAATTCTAAATTACTATAACTTACTACATTATAGTACTAGTTATAATTTCTTTTACTACGCCCTATATTAATTCTAAGTTGCTATAACTTACTACGTTTTAGCGATGGTTATAATTTCCTTTAAATACGCATGCATTTAATGTTAAATTACTATAACATACTACGTTATAGTACTAGTTATAATTCGTTCTACTGCGCCCTATATTAGTTCTAAAATCGCTGTAACTTACTATGTTTTAGCAATGGTTATAATTTCCTCTAAATACGCGTGCGTTTAATTTTAAATTACTATAACTTACTATATTATAGTACTAGTTATAATTCCTTCTACTACGCCCTATATTAATTTTAAATTGCTATGACTTACTATGTCCTAGTAATAGTTATAATTTACTTTAACTGCGCATATATTATTAAATTTATTTAGTTAACTATTATAGCTACTTCTTTTATATTAAGTGGCCTCTATTAGCCTTCCTATTAGTCTTATCCCGTCTTAACGCCTTATAATATATTAGTATTTGGGTTAATACCTCTACTAAAATCCTTGCCTCTACTTACGCCTATTGTGTGTCCTTTATAATAACTATATTTGCCTTTTCTAAAAACTGCTTACGCTCTATTGCCCTTATATTAACTTGGCTATACTTATTAGAGTAACTGCGCGTTTATAACCAACTTCTTCTGCCCTAGCTAGGCTAATTATTAGATAAACTGTCTAAACTTTTTAATCTTAGGCACTAGTAATTTAATAACAATATAGTTTGCACCCTATAAAATTAATACCCTCTATATAGAGATTAATATTTGTTATAATAACTCTTAATAAGCTGTTAATATTATTAAATGCGTTAATAATTGTTCTTTACTTAGGGAAGTTCAGCCTACTATAGATAAGGGCAACACATACCTTATCCTTAATAATCTAGTTAATATTTTAAAACTTCTTAGTAGCGTTTACTAGGCTCTTAAGGAGCTTCTATACACTTTATAACTATTAGTATAGTAAATTATTGCGATTTATAATATATATAAAATAGCGTAGAGTAATATAATAATTAGTATCTTTATCTTAATAAGAATCTTATTCTAACGTGGCTTTTTATTAGTGTTAAGCCTAGAACGTGCGCTCTTCCTTAATATTTCAATCTTGTAAAGATATTATTATAGGTATGCCCACTTTAAATTGCCCTAAATAGCCTTACTAAAATTAGTAAATAAGGGCAACACTTAAAGATTGCTATATATATTATGCAGTTAGTTATAATACGTATCTATACTATACTTACTATAGAACTTAATAAGTAACAGCGCCGTGCCTATAATATATAGGTTTTAATAGGACTTTAATATACTAATATTAATTATTCTGCCCTTCCCTTTTACTCTACACACTTTCTTTTCTTATTATATTTCCTACACAGTATTTTACATTACGTCCCTACTAGTCTAGCTATGATTAATTAGGATATTATTCTATACAAGTTTTATATCCGCTATCTTTAGTAGAGGCTTTCTAGTTAGCCTTAATATATACTTATCTTATTTAATTAATAGCGTCTATATAATATTTGCTATAATCTTACTATAGCTAAGAAACTTAGGGTCGTTAAGCATAATATACTTATATTATAATATACTTATTCTAGCCTTCTTTACTTTATAGGCAGTCTGTGTAGTGCCTTTCTAATTATATTAAACATTATCACAATCTCTTTATATAGCTATAGAGAAGGTTTTACCTCTTTCTTAAGAGATTTTAATAAAGCTTCTACTTTTATGCTATACTTAAATATAAAATATTAGAGTATAGACTTATACTTATTCACGCTTTTAGGATTACAAAACTCTCCCTAGTATTATAGTCACCAAGACTTCTAGGCTAAAAAGTAGAAGAGCTAGTTTGTAATAATTTAAGGTCTATTCTTACTTAGCGTCCTAGATATAATCTAATACACACTAGAATACCTATTATCTAGTCTTATCTTTATAGCTTAGCATTTATAATTAGGTTAAATATATATTATATCCCTTATTCTAAAATGTGTCGCTCACGTCTATAAGCTCCTTAGACATTTCCACATTAAGCTTCCCTATCTTAATAACCAGGATTATTTTTTTGCTTTATAAGTTAATTAGACGTAGTGTAAGTAAAATATATATCCTTTAAGCCTTAGAACTTACTACCTAGTATATTACGTCTACAGAAATGGCTTCTAGATCTAGACTAAATATTCTCTTAATTAGATCTATATATTTATATACAAACCTATTCGTATATAAGACTATATTATATGCCCACTATAGCTTATTAACGTCCTTATCTCTATTAGCCATATTACTATACTATAGTGTTCTATAAATGCTCGCAAGCTCTTTATTTATTAACGTCTAGAAGAGCGTTAAATTAACTAGCGACTCTATTTTATATAGCTAAAACCTATTAAGTGTGCCATAGACTTGTTTTTATTTTTTCTCTGCCTATATGCAATATTTATTAACCTCTTATAAATATTACTCTTTAGAGCTTATTCTTTATTACGCGCCTTATTAGTTTGTGTTTAATAGTAAATCTAAATAACGTGTTTATAAGTGAGCGGCGCATATAAGCGAGCGCGGCGCACCCCACCAAGTCTCTTAGCTTTTTGCAGCGTATAAATTCACAACGCATTAATATTCTATTAATATAATAGCTATCCTAAATCAAGCAGTATCTAGAGAAGCCTTCTTGCACGTACGTGAGTTGTGCCCAGGCTCCCTGCAGCGCGTGCAGCGCGCTGAAGCCTGCCGGCTCGCACCTAACCGCGCCTGGCTATACCGCGTTTCTCCCTCTAGTTGCTGCTCAAACAGCCTTTTGAGCAATAATTTCCTCTCCCTCTGCCTTTGATAAGGTGCTGCCTCGCTTCTAGATCCGCTTCTTTTTGCGCTGTTTACACGTTATAGCTACCTTATTTACTCTCTATAGACTAGCTATCTTATCGCGCATAAGCACTATTAAATCCGCTATTCTCTTAGCCCCTTTTATAAGCTAATTAAGCGACTGGATAACTAATATAGAAGAGGATCCTTAATGCCTTTAGATCCGCTCACGAACTAGAGTTGACTGAGCGCCTAGCTCGCGCGCGTTGCTTGGTGTTGCAGACTCCTATAGGGCCTCTAGTACGGCTGCTGGCGACGGCGTACGAAGCTTCATATTAAGCTTTAATATTACCGCCTCTAGATCGTGTGGGACTAGCCTAGCGCCTTAAAAGCTTGCGCAGATATTCTCCTTTGTAATTAACTAGTTGTAGGCGGCGCAGAAGGCTAGTAGGAACTCAAGCTTGGTGATATGGTTGATATAGTTGCGTATTAGGCCCTCGACCTGGCGCCCGTACGCCCGCTTTAATGGCGAGAAATAGCCTACGTTAAGTGGCTGTAGGAGGTGTGACAAATGTGGTGGCATGCATAGGGTATAGATCTTGTTCTCCCTGCAGATCTTCTAGAATTTGAGCGAGTTGTGGCTCTTATAGCCGTTGAGTATTAGGAGCTGACGCGCGCCTACTCTACGCTCTACTGTATGCTTAATAAAATGCTATAGCTAGGCAACACTAAGCTTGTTTTGTAGTCCAGCTATTGTCGCTAAGACTAATAGCCTAGTCACCTGGTATATCGTTGCCCTCGTACTAGGCAGAGAGGTGGTACTGGCCAGCAAAGATGATAAAGGGCGGGATTGCCCACCCAGCAGCGTTGATTCCGTGGATCGCCGTCACCCACTCGCGATTGCCTGGCTGGATCGCTTTTGGCCGGTCACGCCTCTCTAAGCCAGTAACGACTAGCTAGGAGGATATTTTACCCATTAGAAAGCCAGTCTTGTCGAAGTTGAAGGTGTCCTTATCACAGATACTGTAGGTGGCCTTTGTGCGTGCTACTAGCTCAAACTAGGCCTGTATAGCTGTTAGGTCCTCGCAGAGGGCTCGCTGTCGATTGTAGGGTTAATTAAATCGCGTTATAAGGCTGTCTGTTCGCTTAACAAAGTTCCTAGGCTATAGCTAGCTAACGTGGCCTGCGCTGCGCTTAGTGAGCAGCTTATTCGCTATATCTGTATAGCACCTAGAGTGGGCGCAAATCCTCGCGAATCTAGGTTAAGTATGTGCTTAGCAATCACCTCCTTTTCTAGCTTGGTAAGCTTCTTTGATTTAGGCTTATAGTAGTCGCGTCGCGCAGCGATTCCTGCGCGTTAGCGCTGGAGCGTAGTTTTAGGGATGCTGTACATAGTAGCAGCGCGTTGTCCACTCTCTAAATTTAATTCTGTTTAATAGCTGAGATAGCTAGGAAGATATTTGCCTTATTATAGGGCAATTGAACAAGCGTTGGTGGAGCTATTGTAGTTGATAGGTAACGCGTCGCAAAAAGTTGGTGGGGTGCGCCGCTCGCTTATATGCGCCGCTCACTTATAAACACGTTAGTAGTTTAGAAAATATTATTATTAGCGCTTAGTATAGTATACTTAATATAATATTTACCTAGTTACTACTAGTATTTACAACTATTATAACCTAGCTAGCTATATCTAGTATCTAGTAGTTATGTATTTAATTAAGCAAGGATATAGTAGTAAGTATTAGACCTAGCTTAGGCATAGACCTACTATTTCTTTAGGTAGGTAGGACTTCTCTATTTCTTATTCTTACGCAAAGTTAATAATCTTTTTCTGTCTTATAATCTAGTATCTTATAATTAACCTCGCTAGATAAGGGTAAAACTTCCTAATACTAGGACTTGACCTATTGCCGCCGCTACTATATCGCTTACTCTATATAACTATCTTAGCTAATGCTATCTACTAGTAGAGAAGTATTCTAGAGTCTAGGGCAAGGGCCCATATTGCAAAGAATAGGATTATATTATATAATATTATAAGCATGGCCTAATTAAGCATAAATATCTACGCTATTATAGTGTATAACTATTCTATTATATAAGCGCGTGCCTGGCTAAGTTTGGTATTAATAGTTGTATTTACTCTATAGACAATTATTAGTAAGATTCTAGTATTATATAGAGTTATAGTAACTTACTATAGCATACACTTAATCTTATTTAGCTATTATTATAGTAACTACTACTCGCTCTATTAAGTATTTTAAGGTCCCTCTTTTCTAATTATATTAATCCTATTATTTAGCTTTAATAATCTTCTATACTTTGTTTTTATTAATAGGTATTGCGCTATAATAAGATAATAGGGTTTATAGGCAAATTACGTAGTAATAATAAGTAGGTTCTCTTTATATTATTAAATTATAACAAAGCGCAACCACTTTAAAATAGGTCACTATCCAAAATAAAACTTTACTAGGGGCCGCTATTCTCTTTATACTCCTGTCGCCACCTTTCTCTAGCTAGTAGAGGGCTGTCTAAGCTGCTATTATCTAGGAAGATGCTCTTCTTTTTATACTATTATTACTACCCTCCCTTTAGTTATTTTTAGTAGAGTGCTATCTAAACTACTACTATGTAGAGAGATATTCTTATTAAACTATTATAATAGTAGTGTCCTCCTTTAGTTATCTAATTCGCTATCTAAGCTATTATCGCTAATGTATAAAATAGGTATAGAATCTATTATCTATTAGTTTAGCATAATTTATACTAAGTTTAGTTTAGGAACTTTTAGTTTTTACCTCTTTACGTTTATAATATACTAGGGTTAGAGTCTATATTAGCTATGCTATATTATTTATAGAGAAATATATATAGTACTAGTAGGTATTTATCTAGTATATCTATTAGCGCTATAGCATAGGGTAAGTATATTAAAAGTCTATATACCCTTTATTATAATATAAGGGTGCGCCGCTATAACATCCTACTCTATTACACTAGCTACTACTAACAATTGCACCTCTATCTAAAGAACACTAGTTATTCTAATCTTTATTAGTTACTAGATTCTAGGTGCCTATAAGTTAAATGTATCTAATTTTATTTAAAACACTAGGAGGTTCTTTTATATAGTATTCTTAAGCTTGTTAAGTATAACTAATATTAGGCCTACCATCTTATCTTTGCAACTAGTTATTATTAACACGTGCTTATATTAGATAATTAATAAAAGGCAAATTAAAAATATTTTTTTCTTTAAGATAGTAACCTAAATATTAATTTTATTCTTCCTAAACGCGCGGTTTATACGTTATATACTAGTAGCTAGAGTATTATTAATATAAAGCCTTTGCATCTTAGTTACGCTAGCTATATTAGTGCTTACTACTAAGATAGTAGAGCCTCTTTAAAATATATTAAGTTATAATAATTCTATGCTCTAGCTCCTTATTTTTATCCTGGATACTAACTTAACTATAGCACTTGTAGGGGCCTTCTTTATTTACTGCACTACTATTTAGAGACTAAGCCCTACTACTCTATACTACTTCTTAGCTTTCGCCTTATCTTTTAGCACAGAGTTTAGAAGTTTTCAAAATATCTTAAAGTGATTATTTGTCTATGTATCTCCTATAACTTTATTGCGTATAACTTTATAGTTGTTTATTTATAATATAAAATTAAATAAGACTAAGTTATAGTCTATTTCTTTTAATATATAGTTTACTATCTCTTACTAGACGCCTAACTTTTACTTAATAAGCTAAAGACCTCTTATTATAATGTTTTTTAGCATCTATTATAGGTATTTTAATATAGTCTCCTTATACTATTTTAAATTAGGTAGATTATTTACTATAGCTATAGCTATAATTAAAATAGCACGTATAGTGCAAATAAAAGAAAGGGCGTATACGTATAATTACGTAGTATAGAGAGATTAGTTCTAGATTATTATTATTTATAGCTGTTAGTTATTACGCAACTTTGGCTTGGCGGTAATTAGGCTAGCACAATTAGACTAGCGCGGTTAACTATCTACCTTTATTATAGGCTACTTTGTTTTGCAGCTATTACACATTACTATAGTAAATTACTATAATATACCCTTCTCTTAGCTTTCTTTATAGTTACCTTAGACTACTAACCTATATTACGCTTTAGATGCCCTACTTTTAGACAGCATAATAAATTACTATAACCTACTCTTTCCTTAACTTGCTTTGCAGCTATCTTAGACTATAAACCTAAGTTACACTTTAGGTGTCCCACTCTTAAATAGTATAATAAATTACTATAACTTGCTCTTTTCTTAACTTGCTTTATAGCTACCTTAGACTATAAACTTAGGTTGCATTTTAGGTGCCCCACTCTTAGACAGTATAATAAATTACTATAACCTACCCTTTTCTTAATTTGCTTTGCAGCTATATTACACTATTAAAACTATATTACGCCTAGAAAATTGAACACTTTTATAGTATAATAAATTACTATAACCTATAGTAACTAAATTTAATTTTATAATTATCTTTCTACTACTAGACTCTATTACGCCCATAAGGTTCTATTATTAAATAGTATAGTTAGTTACTATAACCTAATAAACAACTAGTGTATACCTACACTATAAGACTATACTAGTTATATATAGAAGTCTAGTTATAAATAGCACAGTAAGTTACTATAACTTATATTATTTTTCTTTAGTATATAGTATTTAGATATTAGATATATTTATAAATATAATTCTAACTAATTTATTATAGACTCTGAACTATTAGTAAGTACTAGGCAAGTAGTATTAATATATTTATGCTCTACTAGTGTGCATATAATTCTAATTTACATTATAATTCTTAGTAATAAGTAGAATCTTATATTTTTATTATACGTAAAATCTTTATTACTAACTCTATCCTAATATTGGCGACGTCTCTAGAGCCACCTTATAGTGTGGCTTGCCTAACCCTCTCTATATATTATATAAATTTCTTTTCTAAGATAGTTATTAGTGTATTATAGTATAGGCAAGCATAGTAAGTATACCTTTTACATTTGTTACTCTTATTAACTAAAATTACTAGCCATATATTTATACTACACTCTTTTAGTATATAGGCTTAGTTAAAAACAAGACTCTATAAACTTAAGTAGAATAGATACATTCTTAATAACACACTTTAGAAGCGCTACTTCTAATATATAGCTCTATTAAAAGGTTTATAGCTATAGGCTATGGCTACTTCTTTTATCTTATATCTCTTAATTTTAGGTATATAATACTCTTATAGGTAAGCTTGCCTATGCTATCTATTTTGCGTAATATTAGTTTAATATTTTCTAGTTCTTAGATAAAGCACTTTAAGTGTATATATACTACTAGATTAGAGAGTTATTTATTATAACTATTAAAGACAGTAACTAGAATATTATTAAAACAAATAGGAGGCTCTTTTCTAATTTAGCATAGGTATGTCTTAGACGCAGCGCTAGCGCTTTAGAATAGGTGTGTGTATATATTTTGCCTACTACTAGTTATAGTTTGTTTTTTTAATATTTATAATTTTTGTCTACTGCCTATATTATCTTCTACCTTAACTCTAAGGCATAACTAATATTTATCTAAGGGCTGCGTCTTATAGGATATTAAAAACTATATTTATAAAATCTATACTAGTAATAACTTTACACTTTAGAAGATCTTAAATATACTTAAATATTATTTACTTAACACTTATAATATTAGGTAGTTTATTTAACTATAGATAATTAAAATCTACCTAGTTATTATCTATTATATTTTATATAATAATATTTCTTATATTATAGAATATAGTTACGTTATAGTTAAATAGTCTAGCTAGGTTCTATACTATTATACTACTAGAGTTAAAGTCTTATATCTCTTAGAAAGTAGCAACGCGCTACGCGTCTAGCGTATAGGTAGTAAATAGGTAGTTCTATAGGGTATCTATTAGGCTATTTATTATAAGTAGTGTAAGGCGTTATAGGCAATTATATATAAAGAATAAAAAGTAGTAGCGCTACTTAAAGATAGTAAGTGTAAGAGAGTTTACAAATAGTTATTAGCGTTAAAAGCGCTTATAGGCAACTTACTATTGCTTGATAATTATATATAGCGTAAATAGGCGCGTCTACGCCGCATATAAATATTATATAAGAGATAGATTTACCTTTATCTTATCTAGACTACTATTATTAAAGATCTTTATTATGTGGAGATTCTAACTAAGGTTAAGTCTATACTATACATAGAGAGAAGTAAAATAGAAGGCACTATAACCTAGTACCTAGTATATAGTAGTAGTAACTAAATATATACAAAATAATAATATTTTATTATTAGTGTTCTGCACAACAGTAATATTAATAGTAGTTAATAAATAGTCTACTATCTAGTATAACTAAGTTATATAAGCTAGGCTATACCGTGGGTCACCACCTGGTGCACGGCCCCACCTGGTGCACGGTTTCCAGATGCCCACACCCACAACTTTTGCAGCTGTAGAGAGTCGCATATATATTGTATTATCGCGAGATTTTTTTAGTGGAGGGCTTTTAAGGACCTATTTGATTAATTGGTAACGATAAACTACGTGCGCGATACTGTTGGTTCCACGTCGGGTCGTGTATACACGGTAACAGTAATAAATAGATAGTCAAAGATTCTGGTTGTAAGTTGTTGTCCTATCCTCACCGTGGAGGTGAGGATAGGGCAGACCCCCTGTCAAACACTGGCCAAACAAGGAGGCAAGGCTAGGGGTAGAACCCCTGTAACAACGCTAGCTACTTAGGGAGAGCTACTGCCAACAGTAGCAGTCTTTTCTTTGTGAAAATAAAGCTATCCCTAATTACCTAAATCTCCTACTACTCCTCCTTCCGCTTCACCTATCCTTCTATCCTAATTGTCAGCTTGTTTAAGCTAACTAGCTGTTCAAGGGACTTATTCAGATTGCTCTTAGTTATCGCGTCGGCAGGGTTGTCGTCTCCATTAATCCATCAGATCTCTGCGAGCTCGCGTCTCTCGTATGATTGGCGTAGAGCCATAATATCTATTATAAGTCTCTTCTCCTTTGTTGTACCAAGCTTAACAAGGCACTCGTATAGCGAGTAAGAGTCTGTACAGACTACTATTGGCAATAGTTCTCCAAGATCAGATGCAAGTTGCGACGCAATCTTGCCAATTGTCTAACCTATACAGACACCTATATCTACGCCACTAACTATACTGTAGATCTCTAAAGCTAGCACGCTCCATATAATCCTTTTGCTCTTAGTTTAAGCTCTAGTAGCAGGTTACTATAGATTTCAAACTTATCTTGTGCCACAGGGTTGTCCTCTGTTGTCTTATTTGCTAATACAATAATATATCTAATCTAGGAGCTATATATCTTTATTGTTTGCAAATAAGCTGTTAACAAAGATATACAGCTTTGCTGTTGCAAGGTGTAGCGGCACGTATTGTAGTCCACAGGTTAGGTTGTTAAGTTGTCACTTTAGTCGCTTGTTAAGATCCTTTGCGTCCTCTTCTATTGGATCCTAAGCTTGCGCAGCGCGAGATAGATTAAATGAAGCCTCTGGTTGGCAAATTGTCGCAATATAAGCTGCTTGAGCTCGTTGTTCTCTGTACGCCTGGCGGAAGTCACTGTGCGACAGGTCTACAAGCTGGATCTTCTTGCCCTGGTCCTTCTGTCTTATTTCTATTACTTTGTCTTTCTGTGTAATAATACAGCCATTGAATAGTAGTAGTAGGCTTGCAGAGAGAGCTTCCTTTAGTTTAGCCTTAATTTCTGCCTTTTGTAGTTCTGTATCTTCTTTTTAGCAAACTGCTTATCTGCAAGAATTAAGGTATCGTCGTCTGTCTGCATGCCAACAACTCCAAAAGGCTTTTCTGCTGTTAATAGCAGGCAGGGGTCGTACGTAGACGTCTCTATAGCTAACTGTTGGCGGTGGTGCTTGTGGTAAGTCGCCCACCAGTGTGTGCCTGCCTCTAGTATGCCGTATAGCGGTCGTTGTACCACTATAATTGTATTTGGCGGGTAGGTTAATTGAAGCTGACTAGGCAGTCAAGCGAGAATAAGACGGTTAAGATATGTTGTTAACTGCGTATAGGCTTAAGTAACGTTGCGGA
Source organism: Laburnicola sp. JP-R-44 (assembly GCA_009805535.1). NCBI lineage: Eukaryota > Fungi > Ascomycota > Dothideomycetes > Pleosporales > Didymosphaeriaceae > Laburnicola > Laburnicola sp. JP-R-44. The sequence continues at coordinate 753,477 of SELF01000015.1, read as the reverse complement.
GGTATACTCTAATATCGCAGTAGATAGTCGTAGGTGCTAGAGCTAGAATAAGACGTTAACTAGACCGTTGGATTGTAGGAGATTGCGTAAGGATAATCTCCTTTCCGTCGTTATTGTACGCCTGTATTACTAGCCTAGATTTCTTAAAAGGGTTGTCTGTTGTCTTGCCTTTGACCTCATTAACTAGTCGCGATTTGAATACTCAGATCCCCTAGTGTTTGCCATCTAGATCGTACTAAGTAAACTCAAAGACTCCTCTTGCAATTAGCCCGTCGATTTCCTGCCTTTATAATGCCTTAAAAGGTGCTCCTAGTGTTTGTAATCTTGCCTTCCTAGCGCAGTTTGCGAGAGAGCTCTCTATCCGCAACTTCCTTTACAGTTATATAGGCTGTTAATTAAAGCTGCTCACCCTAATCCTCATTGTCTGTTTCGTCACCTAGGTATCTTGTTGGCTTGCGTCTTTGGCGACTGGGTCGAGCTTCTGCGGCTGGTTTCTCGCGCGGGGATTTGGGTGGCGTACCGCCAACAGGATCTGGCGTTGTGGTATCTGGCAGTGTGGGATCTTGTGGCGTAGTCTCTTGCGGCCCCTTATAGTACGGTTTCACAACTGTTGAGCGGAACTGGGTTGATCCGCTTGGCAGCTCTACTATACAGGTCTCTCCCTAGGTTTCAAGCAGCGTATGTGGGCCTGTCCATCCTTTCTTCTCTCTCTGTATACTCAGACCTAGGAGCTAATAGGCAGGTTGACAGTAATCCGCGTATCTGGGCCATTCCGTATCGCAAGGGCGTCGTTGATTTGGCGCTGGGCGTGCAGTTTTCGCACTTCATCAGTCGCTAGTCTGATAGCTTTTATACGTTTTTCAGTAGAGGGTGACAGAGGATCTACGTCCGTCATCCTTAGGTAGGCGCCAAACACTAGCAGAGTGGGCACTAGTCCATCTGGTCCTGCTAAATTGTTAACAGCCTTCTGTGCCATTTGCAGTATAAGCTCCTTACTTAGTCTCTCGTCCTGTACCTCAGCTTCTATAATCTTGTACGCGCGGCGCAGAGGGGCGTGGTATCGCTCTACTAAGCCAATGCTGTTGTAAGCTTCTACTAGCACTTCCTTTGTAATAATTGCCATTAATCTAGCGAGCTGCTAGAACTCCCGCAAAGCAAAGTTTGTACTAGCGTTATGCACAATCTAATCTAGCGGGCTAAGATAGACGTTAATCCAGCAGATTCGGATCGTGTCCTATGTCGTAGCTGCAAATATGTTAGGTAGGAATCGTGAGGCACCAAATCGAGTAGCTTCATCAACTATCTAGAGGACTAGCTTGCCATTAATGTATAGTACGTCCACAACAATAGAAAAATTAAACTTATAGTCATCTTTTAACGTAAATTTGAATCTGCCAGGTGACTTAGCATTCATCTGACAGTGGTGGCAATACCTTGTCAGGTGTTGCAGGATCTGCTAGTCTACCTCATAGCCAGCGCGCGCTGTAACAGCCGGAGCAGTCGGCGTACTAACGGGTGGCCGAATCGTCGGTGGAGGCGTCGTAGTTCAGTCTCTGTGAGGTGGCAAGTTGCTCGCGAACCGCGGTCTTCTGTCGCTGTCCAGTGACACCCTGCTAGCGATTCTTCCTAATCCAGAAGCATGTACGGGTGGCCCCATTTCCATACAATAGGGACGAACTTAGAGTCGTTCTGGACAAGTACACTGCGGAGATTGTCAAGCCGTACCCCTATGCGATTCATGTCCTGTACACAGTACAGGAAGGGCGTCTTTATAGGAACAATATAGAAGGTAATATTACTAACTGGAGTTAGAACAACTATTACTCCAAGGGTTCTAGTGTCGCCTTTGCCAAATCGAATTGTCTGACTAGCTGCTGAGGTATCGATCTGTACGAGTGGCAGTTTCCTACACAGAGCTTCAACCTGGGGTTGGCCAGCAGTTAATATGCCAGAAGCTCCAGTATCTGGCATAATCCCCTAAAAGACAGCGGATGAGTAGCGATCCTCAAACGTACAGTTGCGGCCTATTGTCCATGCCTTATATCCTTCTATAAGCCTATAAGACTAATATCCTCCTATAAGCCTGTAAGAGACTGATTGATCGTTCAATATTGACACAGTTTTGGCGCCGTCAATTGCACGCGGCCCTGCTAGGTAGCCCTCGCAGAAGAATTGCTCGCTATAGTCCGCCTCATCCTGCAGTAATCCATTAATCAAGTTGGTGATCCCGCTCGGGTCAGCAGTGGCGTTGCTATTATAGGCATTGCTGTCGGATATATTAAGGCCTTTGTAGTTAACTAGGAACTGCTAGATATCCTCTATTGTACAGTCCATTGTTTGCTGTAGATATTAAGCGTGCCTGTTGTATATAATCTGCGCCTTTCCTCTAGTGTGTGCATTGTAGAGAAGCAGTCAATCTTCCCACATACCTAGCATCGTTTTGCGTCCCGCTGGAACCACTAGGATCCTCTGTAGCGGTCGCGGAATAACTAGTTTCCGCCTCTAGCGCGACTGTAACTGCCTTTATCGCGGCCGAAGCGGTAGCGGTTGCTGCCGCGGTTGTACGTCCGGTCCGTCCAGTACTGCTGCGGATCCGGGCTGTCGTCCGTATAGTAGGCCTGGCGTTGTGCTTGTCTCTCTTTCTTTCTCCGCCGTAATAATTGCTGACCTAATTTCCGCACAAAGTCCTTCATACGTAGACGCTGGTTTGTACAGAGCTATGCTACACTCCTTAACACCACAGCAGGCTCGTATCACTGCGTTGCGGAGGCTCATCTCTAAAGAATACTCCATAGTGTGCTCTATTAGTCCATTCTATATCTATTACAGCTTATCTGTAAGCTCTTAAAAGAGCTCTAGTATTAGCCTCTCTAGACTTTTCTGTACAAGGTTAAGTAGAGAGGCTTTGTGCTAAAGGATAGTGTATTGTTGCAGATCCTCCTCTGTCTTAAAGTATTCCCTAACAGTCTTAACAATTGTAGCAAAATTAAAGCCTCTGCCGCAGATCTTACTCTAATAGAAAGCTTTAGCTTGTCCTTTAAGTAAGATAGGGTAGAGCTAGTGCATCTGTCCCTTAGAGATCTTAAACAACTCGCAGGTATTGTAAAAGGTCCTTAACTTGGCTAACAGAAAGTTATCCTTGTCGCCGCTGTATTTCATGTCCTCTGTATAGACCTTAAGAAACCCTGTCTTTGTCTGAATTAGGATCCTTTCTAGAGCTGGGGCTGTATATGGTATTAGTGGCGGTGCTAAGAAACCTCTATATATAGATGGTGCTAGCAGATTCGTGTACGATAGAAACCGTACTTGTGGCTGCTGAGATTGCTGCTGCTGTACTTGCTAAGGCAGCTGCTGAGGCTCTGGCGGCGGCAACAGTAACAGGTTACGATTCGGATAGGGCAACTTAGTTGTTCTGACTATTGTTGTATCGTTTTAGGGAGCTGTACTCTATATAGCTGGCTTTAGAGCTATATTTAAAGCAATCTCCTCTAGATAGGTTCGCGTAATTTTGCCTGCCTGTATGATCTCCTCCTCTGTCCACTAATATGGCTCGTTGTTGTCAAGTACGTCTTAAAGAGACTTGCTAATCGATCGATTTCCTTATACAGCTGTTAACCTATACGCCATTGTAGAGGAGGTAATCGCGCAGTGTACACCGAGCTTTCCTAGCTAGTATCTTAAAAGTTGCCTTTGTCCATCTATCAAAGTCTGTCTTAAAAGTTTCCTATAGTCCAATACCTCTATATTAAGAGCTTTTGTACAGTAAGACAGTGCTTAAAATATATGCGTTAAGGATTGGCTCTGTAAGATGTTCTAGGTTAGAGATGTCAATATCCTTGTCCCATCCGCGTAGGTCGATCTGAAACTCCTCTTGTAGTTTCTAGACTTTAGCAGGAACAAAGTTGTTGTTACTGTACGCGGTTAATTGCGTAGGTTTGTCTTGGGTATCCTCTAGGTTTGCGGTGCTAAGAGAGCTGGTCTCTTTTTCCAGACGCTGAAGCTAACATAGTTGTCGCTATATAACGGTACTATAGGACAGTAAGACACAAGTCTTTAAGTCCTGTATTGTAAGCGACGTTGTTAAGGCAAAACCAGTACGCTATAAGTCGATACTAGTAATTACTAGGCAAAAGCCAGTATGCTATAAGTCGATACTCGCAATCACCCTTCGAGCGCTGGTACCTTGCTTGTCTGTGGCTAACGTGAGGTTAACCACTAATCAGTGTTGGTTCCACGTCAGGTCGTGTATACACGGTAAACAGTAATAAATAGATAGTCAAAGATTCTGGTTGTAAGTTGTTGTCCTATCCTCACCGTGGAGGTGAGGATAGGGCAGACCCCCTGTCAAACACTGGCCAAACAAGGAGGCAAGGCTAGGGGTAGAACCCCTGTAACAACGCTAGCTACTTGGGGAGAGCTACTGCCAACAGATACCTCTGTGGGAGGCGTACTTTGCGGGTGCGCGTGGCAGGGCCGGGTGTAGGCATCACATCAACTACAGATGATATATCCACACACCAACATCCTCTGTCTCCTCAGCGACTTGAGGAGGTGGTGCAAAGGCCTTTTAACGGCGTCTATTACCCTTTTTAGAGAATTGTATATCTTGTTGGAGTTGCTTTTTGGCTTCGCGCGCGATCCTAGCTTCTTCGCGCTGCACGGCCTTCTCGCGCTGTTCTTAAAGGCGTATTTCTTTGGCCACCTCTCTCATGCGCTGCCTCTCTTCAAGCATAGTAGCCTTCTCCTACTTCTGCTGCTCCCTACGCTTAATCTCCTCAGACTTCTGTTGTTGTAGTAGCTGCTCGTTGGCATCCTTTTGTGCTTGGCGATCGCGGGCGTCCTTTCCTTAACTTTGGATAGCGACTAGAATATAGCTCCACTATTATACTCCTACGGTGCCTTAAGTAATAGAGGCCTGCCACGTTAACGGCGCTTCTTTTTATTAACAAAGGCCCCTCTGAGTCGCTTGTTTTCATGCTGGAGGAGCTGTTTTTGTACAGCCATCACGTGAATCGTCTGGCTTAGCTGTTGGGAGCGTCGATCGTAGACATCCTCCACTACCTGGCGCAGTAATCGCTCAATCTTTCTCCAATCTGAAGCGCTGAGTATGGAAGTAGTACTATCGCTTGATGAGGGCCTCTTAGTCTCCTCTATTTTAAACTTCTTAAGTATAGCCTCTGGGTCTAACGGCGAAAGCCCTGTGACTTGAAAAGCTGTTAAGATCGTCTTTTCCTTAAACGTTGTATGCTAGGCCTTATAGAACAAGCGGAAGAAGTCTCTTTTTTGTAATCGCGGAGATGCCCTAACAGCTATACATGAACTCGGAGAGCTTGTTTAAGTAGGCAGTTGATAGAGGCTTGAAAAGGCAGACGTTAAGCGGCTGCAAGGTGTGGGTAGCGTGGGGAGGATAGATGGCTAGAAGAATCTGATTATCGTTGTAAAACTTGATAAACTCCATTAATATATGTGAGCCATGGCCGTTAAGGATAAGTAGACAATATAATTGTCTTGCCTTTGCTTTTGTTTCGCGATTAAACACCTGTTCAAGCCATAAGAGCCCTAGCTTGTTGTTGGTCCATCCACTGGGCGATAAGGCGAAGAAGGTTTTGTGCTCTATAGGGTTAAAATCTTAAAGCTATAAGTCTTGTATCTTGCTAGAAACAGCCTAATAAATTAGCGCAGGCGTAAGATAGCTGCCGTTGGCGCAAATACAGGCTATTATAGTTATCTACTCCCTATTATTGCTGTCCTGGAGTGCTTGTTTCACGCCTCCGTGATCATATCAATAGCGGGAGAACATGCGCTTCATTTTTGACAGCACCCCAATCAAGAAGCCCTTCTTATCCATATTGTAGATATTGCGAGCCTCAATATCGTACTAAGTTATCTTCTGGTCTAGGAGCTTAAAATATAGGGCGTATTTGAAGGCAGAGTCAGCTCTGTGGCGTGTGGAATCGATGCCGGATGCCCATCGAGATACAAGCTCAATGTGATGCCGCGCAATAAAGCGATTACTGTGTCCGTGCACTCAACGCCCGGATTCAGTCAACGCCCCGCTGAACACCATAGCAGCTTAACTAAAATAAGGCTACAGAGCCACACAAAATCGCTATTATTACAAGATTTTGTAGTAGAGTACTATTTTAATGCTTGCGATTCACCTATGCTACTTATATTTACTTAGAAGCTTAACGTTGTGGCTGTGCCGCGTGGTCTTGGGTGGAGCTGCTAATGCGGCACCTAAAGCCTCCTAAGTAGTTATATAGTATTAACTACGCGTTTCTAATACTTATTGCTCTATATAGATGGCTGTGAGGCCTTTCTCTTACCCTTTTGGGTAGATTATAGAGCTTTTGCATTGTCGCAAGCTTCTCTTTAGCAAGCACGCTCTACTGCCTTCTTAGCCTTCTCCTTCTCCTTAGCTACCTTAGCTACCTCCCTCGCCACACGCTTCTCCTCTGCAATTTTCTCCTTACATAGCTTAGCTGCCTTCTTTAACTTAGCCTTCTTAGCTTTTTAAAGCTTCTGCTCCTTCTCCTCTCTTGTTCCTTTACAGACTAACGTACGCGAGCCTCCCTAACCTTCCTTGGTGTGACTAGAAAACCGCCTCCCCATAGTACTCTTAACGTTGTTGCAGATCTAGAGGTTTTCCCTTCTTCTTATACTTCTTTTTTTTGTAGTAAGAGCCTCTCTTAACCTAGTAATCTTATAGTGAAGTAACTTATTTTGAACTAAGATGTAGTGGAGTGAGCGGCTAAGCTTCTGCGCGTCCTTACTACTCTGATCTTCTACTGCAGATCGTACAAGGCAGTCTAGTTTACGCCAGTTAGATCCGCTAAGTACTAATGTAGAGCTCTCTTGCGATTCCTGCTTATCTAGGGTAGTGTTAGTGAACCTTTTAAGTATAACCTCTAGGTTAAATAGTGATATGCCTGTTGCTTTAAAAGACTTAAGTATCGTCTCCTCCTTAAAAGAGCTCGTCTAGGCCTCCCAGAATAGAGGGAAGAAGTCCCCTTTCTTAATAGGGAGGAGTCCCTAGCTCTAGTGTGGAGGTGATCTGATAGCTCCTTTGAGTACGCAGTTGATAGAGGCTTAAATAGAACTATATTAAGTGGCTGAAGCGTGTGGGTTGAATAAGGGGGGAAGATGGCTAGGAGTATCCTGTTACGGTCGCAATAGTTGATAAAATCCATAGTAACGTAAGATCTATGGCCATTAAGGATAAGTAACTGGTAAGACTGTCGAGCTTTTGCCTTGGTGTAGCGATTAAACACCTATTTAAGCCAGGCAAGGCTGATATTATTGTTTGTCTAGCCTGAAGGCGACGAGGAAATGTGTACTAAGTGCTCTCCTCCTACCTTAATATCCTCTACCTAGCTTAATTGTATAGCCTTATTAGTAGCCTAATAGATAAGGCTTAGCGGCAAGGCTAATCTATCAGCGCAAACACACGCTAGGAGGGTAATCTATTCACAAGAGCTATCTTAGAGAGATGCTATAACCCTCCTTATTCTCCCACATTCGTCTGCTGAACACTTGTTTTGATTGGCTAGTGATACTAATTAAGAAGCCTTTTTCATCCATATTATACGTGTAATAAGGCTCGATGTTATATTCCTTGATTTTGGCACCTAGGAGATCAAAATACAGGCTGTATTTATCCCCTAAGTCGGCTTAGTGGCGATTGCTGTCCATACCAGCTGCCCATTAAGAGATCAGATGGATGTTGTGTCGGTTGATGAAGCGAGTAACCCAGCTCTCGCTCACTAGCTCCTTGGCTATTATTGACGCAAAATTTCGTATCATCTCTCTTATAGGTGGCAAGTAACGCGCTGTAAGCCCTTTAATGTATTGTACAAGCTCCTGCTCTTGTTAGGGACTGAGTTTCTGTCAGTTAAACCCCGCAGTTGCACGCGTCGTTTGAATCGCTTGGTGCCTTCGCGACAGCGTACTTCGATCAACGCCATGCTTGCTAGCGATCTTAGTATAAGAGAAAGATTCTTCTAACCTTAGCGATTCTATTTCTTTAATTGCAGCCTCAATTGAGCTTATATTGGTGGTGTTATGGCGTGTTGAAATTTGGGGTGGTTTGCGTTCAGCGGGGCGTTGACTGAATCCGGGGCGTTGAGTGCACGGACACAGTAACCCAGTTTTTTCCTAGCTCTTTTCCTGCTATTTCTGCTGCGAAATTCCGTATCATCTCCCTTATAGGTGGTAGCCCTCGTACACAGAGCTTATCAATATATTATACAAGCTCAGTTTCCTATGTAGAGTTAAGAAGGCGCATATTATCGACTTTCTCCGCATAGCTGCCAATAACCCCGCGGTGACGCTTCGACAGCAACGTTCGATCAACACCATACTTTTTCGCAGTCTAAGTATAATTAGGCTTCTCTCCAAGCTTTAGCAATTTTAACGACTCTAGGGCAGCCTCCATTAGGTGTATATTGGTGGTGTAAAGCGATTCTGAAAGTGCGGGAGATTTGGTGTTGGCCGTGCACGAGGTGGGGCCGTGCACGAGAGGTGGTGACCCACGGTATAGTTTCGAGCCACAGGGTTTCGAGCCACCCCACCAAAACGCGACACCTGCACCAAACACGCGATATCTCTCCATAATGCTACTATAATTGCCATTGAGTACACATAGACTGAAGAGCCGTAGCTGCTGTAGCTGCTTCAGCTCTCTCTGCAGCTCTCTGCACAGGAGCTCTGCTCTGCTGAGCCTTTGTAGCAGCTGACTGGCGAATAGCAGCTGCTATATTCTTAACATCTGCAAAGCGTTGATTTGGGTCTATATGAACGCGCTTTCGAGGCCGTTGAGAGCTAGTAGTCTCAAGACAATTCAAGGCGTCTTTTCTCTGCCTCTAGCCCTGCTGCTCTACCGTGCCTTGGCAGCCTGTGCGCAGCGTCGCGCTATGCGCAACCCCAACGTGATCGCGATGTCAACAATATGAGGCTGTAGAGCTCTATACAAAAGCAATTATCGCGAGATTTTCTAGAGTTAGGTTCTTATAGAGCTATAGATGATTGCTAGCTAGTCAAATTATAGATATCTGCTTGGTGTTCTGATTGTTCGGCCACTGCGCAATACTGGCGTTGATGGCGCAGATGCCGCCGCATCAACGCGTACAGGTGCTGGCGTAGATTTCTTCCTCTTTGTAACTGTATAAGTAGCTTTTAAAGCTTTCTAACTTCCCTTTTTGGCAATTTTGAGACGTTTTTGAAGTTGTTGTTGAGTCTTGCGAGCCTGTTAACGGACGCGTCGCTCAGCAGCTTGATCAGCTTTCTCCTTGGCGCGCGCATCTCTGGCTGCTGCCCGCTTAACGCGCTTCTCCTGCTATAAACAAGCTTTAAGCTGTTTATTAGCTATATAGATCTCTTGCTGCTAAGCTTTTTGGAGTTGTAACTGTTGTTTTTCAGCCTCCTGCTGGCTGAGCGAGTTACGCGCCCTCTGTACGCGGGCAGGTGACCAGAAAACTGCTCCTCTATGCCACTCCTTAGGTTGCTCTAAGGGCAGAGTCTTGCCTTTTGTTTAACGCCGTTTCTGGTTTGCAAGAGCTTCTCGGAGACCCTTATTTTCATGCTCTAGGAGCTGCTTTTGTACAGAGATTGAGTGTATCGTCTGGCTTAGCTTACGCGACTCCTTAGTCGCGATATCCTTTACAGTGGAGCGTAACAGTCGCTCTATTTTACGCCAATCTGACGCGCTAAGTACTGAGGTAGAGCTTACTGGTGATTCTGGCTCTGGCAGAGTCTCTTTGTTAAACCTTTTGAGGATAGGCGTTGGATCTGGCGGCGAGATACCTGTACACTTAAAAGCTTTGGTAATTAACTGCGGCGTAACTAACGTCGTCCAGGCCTTCCAGAATAGCGTAAAGAAGTCTCTTTTGGCGATTGTTGACAGTCCTTGGCTCCTATACAGGTATCTAGAGAGCTTGTTAGAGTAGGCAGCTGAGAGAGACTTAAATACGCAGACGTTAAGAGGCTGTAGCGTATGAGTCGCATGAGGGGGAAATATCGCAAGGAGGATCTTATTCTGATCGCAGTAGTTGATAAAATCTATAGTAACGTGAGATCTATGCCTATTAAGGACTAGGAGTCGCTACTGCTATCGAGCCTTCTCCTTTGTACAGCAATTAAACACCTGTTTAAGCTATTAAAGCCCTATCTTATTGTTTAACTATTTAGAGGTTAATAAGGTGATGAAGACTCTGTGAGAATTAACGTTAATTTCTTCAACCCAGCTTGATTATAGAGTTGCGGCGTTAGATTGATAGATTAGCGCTAGATTAATAGTAGATCCGTCGGCGCATATACATGCGATGAGCGAGATCCACTTACGGCTGCTGTCCTATATAGATTGCCTTACTTGGCGACTCTTATATAGAGGCCTATCGAAGATCCTTTTTAAGCGGCTAGTGATACCAAGGAGGAAGCCTTTCTCGTCCATATTTGTACGTATGCTAAGGCTCTACACTATACTCTGTAATTTTCTTTGTGTAGAAGCTCAAAGTAGAGCCTGTATTTTGCCTCTAAATCAGCCTTGTGGCGATTGCTGTCAAGCCCAGTCATCCATCGTAAGATCAAGGAGTCGGGGTTGCGCCTAACAAAGCGATCAACCCAGGACATGCTAACGTCTCTTTTTGCCATACCGAATTCGGCCACTCAACGCACAGACCCCACTCAACGCACAGTTTGAGGATAGCCACCACTATTACTTTTGAAGCTGCAGAGCTCTATATATATCGTAAAATCACTAGATTTTTTAGAGTAGCATTTGCAGAAGCTTAATAAATCGATTAGCAACGATAAACTACGTGTGATACCTCTGTGGAGGCGTACTTTGCGAGTGCGCGTTGATGGGCCGGATGCCTCCACCACCCCTTCAATAACTAATAGATCCTTAACATTAACCTCTAGGTCCTCAATAACATGAGCAGGAGGTGCAGGAGCCTCGAGGCTACGCGCCTTACCCTTTTTAGCCAATTATATATTAGTCCTGAGTTGCTTTTCAGCTGCGCGCGCAAGTAGATCTTCTTCGCGCTCTGCCGCCTTCCTCTACTGTTCTTGCAACCTAACCTCTTTTGCAGCTATCCTTTTCTGCGCCCTCTACTTACTTAAGCATAGCCTATTTCTCCTACTTTTTCTGCTCCTTAGCTAGCTTGTCGCGCTCCTTCTAGTGTTGTAGTTCTTCTACTTTAGCGTCTTTTTCAGCCTAGCGATTGCGGGCAGCCTCAACTTTTAATGGCAACTAGAAGACGGCGCCGCTAGCGTAATTCTTAGAGGGTTTAAGTAGTAATGCCTTACTACGCGCTTACAGCGCTTCTTCTTATTAAAAAGGGCATCTCTAAGGCGATTGTTTTCGTGCTGGACGAGCTGTTTCTGAGTCGCTATTGCGTGTATTGTGTGGGACAGCTGCGAGACGCGTTTATCATTAAGATCCTCAACTACCTGTCGTAGAAGTCCTTTAATTTTACGCCAATCGCTTGCAAAGAGTACTAACAACGTGCTATCGCTGCTTAATGGCCTCTTAGGCTCTAGATCCTTAAATTTCTTTAATATAGCGTTGCTATTCAGCGGAGAGATACTAGTAACTTTAAAGGCGTTAATAATTGTTTTTTTAGCGAATGCAACTCTGTATGCCTTATAAAAAAAGTGGAAGAAGTCGCGCTTAGTAATAGATATAAGTCCTTAGCTGTTGTACACATGAATTCGGAGAGCTCTTTTGTATATGTAGCTGAAAGAGGCTTAAAAAGGCAGACATCTAAAGGCTGTAGCGTATGAGTTAAATGCGGCGGGTAGATAGCTAGGAGGATTTGATTTTAATTGCAGAACTCGATAAACTCCATAGTAACGTGTGAGCTATGCCTATCAAGAATTAGGAGTCGATAGTCGCGCTTTGCCTTCTTCTTAGTCTCCTCTTAAAAGCACCTCTTAAGCCAGGCAATCCCAAGTTCGTTGTTTGTTTGTCCATCTAGATAGTGATAAGGCGAAAAAGGCCTAGTGCTTTTAAGGATTGAAATCTTGTAGCCATATGTCCTAGATATTGCCAGAAGCCGCCTGATATATTAGGGTAGGTTTAAGAGAGCTGCTGTCGGCGCATATACAAGCTATCGTCGTTATCTACTCTCTATTACTGTCCTAGAGTACCTGCTTAACGCCTCCTTGCTTATATCGCTGTCGAGAGAACACGCGCTTCATTTTTAACACTACCCCAATCAAGAAGCCCTTCTCATCCATATTGTATATATTTGACGGTGCGATGTTGTACTGCTTGATCTTATCGTCTAAAAGCTTAAAATAGAGGGCGTATTTGAAGGCTGAATCGGCTTTATAGCGCTGGCTATCGATGCCAGATGTCCATCGCAATATAAGGTCAATTTGATGCCGCGCAATGTAGCGATTAACCCAGTAATTTCCTGGCTCTTAATGTGCTATTTCTCTAGCGAAATTTCGTATCATCTCTCTTATAGGGGTAGGCCTTGTACACACAGCTTATCAATGTACTGTAGTAGCTGTTTTTCCTGTGTATTGTTGAGGAGTCGCTTTTTTTCGGCCCGAGTTGCATAGGTGCCCTGAACCCCTCGATAGCGCTTCGAGAGCCGCGACCGCTCAACGCCGTACTCCCGAGCAACCTGGGATATATTAGGACGTTCTCCTAGCTCCAGGGATTTTAAAGCTTCAACAGCTGCGTCGATCGGGTCCATATTGGTGGAGTTATGAGGTGTTGAAATATACGATTTTTAGTGTTAACTGTGCGTTGAGTGGGGTCTGTGCGTTGAGTGGCCGAATACGGTACCGTGCCCGTGCGCGTAACGACCCACGTCGCGTAACGACCCAGGAACACCAAAACACCAGACAAGCTCCAAACTTCAACGCGTTATAACTCCACCACTATGGCACCAATTGACGATGCGCTCGCAGCAATCGAATCGCTTAAACTAGGAGAACAACTTATATACTGGAAAATTGCTCGCTAGTTTGGTGTACCCGCATAGTACGCTGCGCCAAAGACACTAAGGCTGTCAGCGCCCACGGGAAGCTAAGCATCGCGATTAACAAGTACTTAGCCTATAACAAGAGTTAGGGCTTGTGAGCTATATTAAAGACCTTATAAAGAGAGGGCTGCCTCCTATAAGAGAGATAATATAAAATTTCGCATCCTTGACAGCTATAGAGCTTGTGAGCGACGCTTAGGTTACCCACTTTCTTGACTAATATGGCCACTATCTCATCTCCAAATGGACATCTGGAATTGACTCTCTCCGCCACGCCAACACGCTAATTTAAAACGTTAAGTATAAGCTATACTTTGACTTGCTATATTAGAAGATAAAGCAGTACAACATACAGCTGCGCTATTCCTATAATATAGACAAGAAGGGCTTTATAATAGGTATAACAGGATGCTTAAAACAAGTGTTTAGCTGTCGGATGTGGGAGCGAAAAGAGGTGCAGGCGGCACTCTAAGATAGCTCTCGTAAATAGATTACCCTCTTAGCAGCTGTCTGCGCTAATAGGGAGGCTCTGCCGCCAGGTCTTATCTATCAGTTGGCAAACAGCTTACTATAGGCAGCTTAGGTGGACGCTATTAAAGCTGGGCAACACAACGTCTTTGTAGCTTTATCTCTATCTAAATAGACAAATAACAACATTAGTTTAGCGTGGCTAGAGCAGGTATTTAATCGCTGCACGAAGCAGAAAGCGCGTTGTAGGAGAGACTGGCGTCTTCTTATACTTAATAGCTATAGCAGTCACCTTATAAAGGAGTTTATTAACTACTGCGAATCCTATTGCATACTCCTAGCCGTATTTCCCCCCCTTACTCTACCTATACGCTTCAACCTCTTGACGTTGTCATGTTTAAACCTCTCTCCACCGCCTACTCTAAGGAGCTCTCCACCCACCTCCAGAGGAGCTAAGGGCTAGTACTAGTTAAGAAGGGGGACTTTTTCCTACTGTTCTGGAGAGCGTGTGGAGTCCTTATTTAAGACAGAGACTATCCTTAAGTCCTTTGAAGCTACTAGTATATGGCCTATGGACCTAGAGGTTATACTCAAACGCTTTAAGAGAGAGAGCTCTAGGAAGCAAGATAAAGGCGAAGCAGGCCCCTTAGCGCTTAAGGAGAGCGACTAGCGTTAGATGGAGCGTCTTGTACGCTCTGCAGTGAAGGATACTACTACAGAAGAGTCAAAGTCGCTCTCCTAAACGCTCCACAGACTCCAAGTACAAAACGAACTGCTACACTCTATAAGAATAATAGCCTAAGAGAGGCTCTTACTACTAAGAAGAAGCATAAGAAGCGCGGCAAACCTCTTAACTTGTAGTAGCGCCAGGAGTACTATAGTGGTGCTGTCTTCTAGTCTCCGCGCAAGATTAGAGAGGCACGTGCATAAGAGACAGTAAAGCAGAGGGAAGAGCATAACGGGCAGCTTGCAAAGGCTAATAGGAAGGAGCTTTAAGCTGCTACTAAGCTACTCTAAGAGCAGGGGGCAGAGGAGAGAGCGTGTGGCAAGAGAGGCAGCCAAGGTAGTAAGGGAGAAGGAGAAGGCTAACAAGGCAGCTAAACGCGAGCGCCAGAAGGCAGCTCGCAACGCTAAAAAAGCTATATAACTATCCTAAAAGGGCAAGCGCAAGGCCTTAAAAGCCTCTACTTAAGCCAACAAGCGTCAGAAACAACGTAGTGCTAGTGCAGCTGCTAAGGAGGCATCACAGGCTGCATCAGCTGCCCTAGCTTTCACTACCCGCTGTGGCCACAACGTTAACCTTCCAAGTAAATTTAGATAGTACAAATTAATCGCATGCCTTTGTTTACTACTCTACTACAAAATCTCGTAATAATAGCTATTATAGCTGTTGCAATACCCTCATTTTTGAAGTAGTGAGCGCGTTGTTCCTGGGTCGTTACGCGACGTGGGTCGTTACGCGCACGGACACGGTAGGCGTCGCTGGCCTTTGAGAGACTTGCGATGAACTGAGTACTTGATTGATGTTGAACGGGCAGAGGCCAGTAGCCTGC
Organism: Laburnicola sp. JP-R-44; assembly: GCA_009805535.1. NCBI lineage: Eukaryota > Fungi > Ascomycota > Dothideomycetes > Pleosporales > Didymosphaeriaceae > Laburnicola > Laburnicola sp. JP-R-44. The sequence goes on along the minus strand of SELF01000015.1, from coordinate 738,458 downwards.
TAGCCAGCTCGAATCACACGTTCTGTGAAGCCTTCCTCTCTAGCTTAATTGTAGCAGGCAATAAAGCGCTCCTTCTTAACAGGCGCTGCGTTATTAAGCGATGCAAGCTCCTAGATCTAATATTGATAGTTTGACTTAATAACAGAGAAAGGAGCCAGATCTAGAGGCTATAGGATATAGGAGGAGTGCGCAGGCAGGTATAGGGAGCTGAATTTGATTCTGTTTATAGAGCCATAGGAACTTAATATTAATATAGCTGCTGTGGCCGTCTAGGATGAGCAGTTGGTGCTAGCCATTAGCTAGTGCTGTCTCTAGGATAAATATGCGCTGTAGCCACTCTACGCTAATTGCATTTGACGTCTATCTATTCTTAGAGGTTGTATAGAGCTAGTCTAGTACTAACTCTAGTGAGAACTAGGTAGTCTGTAGGCTCTGGCCCTTAAAGATGACTGCGCAGCGTAGCTTCCGACCTAATGCTGATACACACTCACTCAATTATAGAGACCTACTCGCAATTCTCTAGAGACTTAATGTAAGCCTTCTTTTTCTGACTACTAGAGAGTACTCTTGTGTTTGTACATACTCCTAGCGCGACGCCAGTCTTATCCACATTGTACGTATTGCCTGTCTGTATATTAAGGCGCTGTCGCGTCTGCTTATAGAGCTCTAGGAACGCGCGGAGTTGATCTAGTGCAGCTGCATGAGCTCTCTAAGCATCAATCTTCCTGCCTACTACTAAGGCAACGCGTGGTTGTTGTCTGAGGAAGTGTAAGGTCCAGAGCTTGCTAACAGACTGATTGTCGCCATTCATACGCAGGATTCGATTCGCCATTTCTCGAGCGCGAGCGTGGGATAGAGGGCAGGCGCGTGCGTCTTCTTCAAGGATCTATTTAACAAGGAATTCCTCCTGCAGAGGAGTCAGCCGCTGCTGATGCTGATGGCTGGTGCGGCTATTGGTCGCGCCGCGTATGCGCGCAGAGAGAGTCGGTCGAGGGGGGATGCCGTACGCCTTAGCCGCAGCGCGCTGGCTAGAATACACGCCAGAATTGAAATCGTTGATAGCTGATTGAATAGCGAACTCACGGGCATCCATATTGAAAAGCGTTGTGGAGGGATATCGCGTGTTTGGTGCAGGTGTCGCGTTTTGGTGGGGTGGCTCGAAACCCTATGTGGCTCGAAACTATATAGCCTAGCTTATTATGTCTTAACTAGTAAACTATTAGAGAGCCATAGTAGAGCGTAGAGTTGTAACTATAGTTTACTATACATATATTATATATAAGTCTACCTACTCTTATAACGTCTATAATATTTAAAAATTCTTCCCCTTTAACACACACAACACTAAGTTTTTTAAATCTAAATACCTCTTTAATATGTGCGGCAAGCTAGCTTTCTAGTGTTCTAAGATTAAGTTGTCTAATACCTATAGTTAGACAACTGCTAGAGAATTTAAAACTAGTATATATAACTAGCTAGGTAATATTAGCCATCTAGCCTACCTACTATAAAATATAGTTAAGGCAGGCCTACTAGAGAACTAGATTAATTACACTATTCTAGAGGTTATAACTAATAATTTATTTAGACTATATACTATCTTTACGCAACTCTAGATCCTTAAGTGCGAGGCTATCCTTTTATATAGAGGCCTAAGCGATAATATATAGCAATATTTATATAAATAATAATAGCTCCTTGCTATTGCGTTATTAGTAAGGCTAGAGTATAGACTAAGATATAGCAGTGGGCGACTATTAGAAAAAAAGAGAATATTTCTTATATATTGCTAGAGCGCGCGCGCGCAGCTATAGTAAAAGAAGCTCCTAGTAGTAGTTAAAATCTTATGGGCGCATAAGAATAATAAGAAGTAAGAGTAGTAGCGTAATAAGGATAAGAGTAAGCAGTAGCAAAAGAAGTATAGAGAAGATAGGTAGTAGCAAGATTCTAGAGAATAGTATATAGCTTACTAGTTATAAGAAAAAAATCTACTATAAAAGAGTAATAAAATAGTTAGGTTAGTTACTATTATAATTATTATAATTATTATTATAGTAAAAAATATTATTAAAGAAATTATTAATTATATAATATAGTAACGTACCCGATAGAGATTTGCACTATATGGGAATTTACACTATCTAAGCAAGTCTTGCCTTTTTTAACTACGTTCTACTCGCCCCATATTATCTAATTCTTCCTCTAATACTTTAGATTAATTTTTAAACTTATTAGTTCTATTACTATTATTAGCTTTCTCTACTAGCTGCTTTTGTGGGCGGCTGCGTAGTTTATTTTGTAATTAGCGTCGTCTTAGCATCTTAAGTTACCCTTAACACCTTTAGCGTGCTATATATGTATTTATTCTCTAATTAGACTCTCTTCCTTTTAGTCCTTTTCTTTTGTGACTAAAGTATCTAATTCTTCTCTTCTAGCTGCTAACAAAGTAAAACTAGCTTAGCATTCTATATTTCTGCTATATAGATTACTTAGTTAATATAGCGCTTTGCCTTTAATAAAAGCCCTAGTACTTTTACAAGCATAGTATTAAGTTGTACATTTAATTTACAAAGCTTAGTACTATTTAGAGGCAAGCTTTTTAGTAGAGTAAAGTCTAGATTACCTTGTTCTATTAGTATGCGTGGCTTCGAGGCTTGTTGTAGGTCTAACAAGGGTAGCTACTTTAGGAACTTCTCTAGATCTAAAGGGATTAGGCTAGCTCCTCTCTATCTACCTAGAATATTATTAACTATAATAGTCTTCTTACAAGCCCTTTTAAACATCTATATCTATTCTTAATATAAGATACGCTGCTAGCTAAGTTAGAAGACCTAGTTAGTCTTAGATGCGTGTGCACACTTAAATGCAAAGAACACCCTAATATTAAGTAGTTAATGAATATGCGAGCAGTGCAGCGGCATAATAAGAAGATTAATATTATTCTCTATATAGTGCGCAATAAAATTAGCTTAAATATAGCTCCTATAGCTATTTGCAATTAAAAGTTATTAATAGGTAACCTCTTCCCTCTATATTAATAGCTTAAATATCTTAACTAGCTAATGCAGACGAAGCGTATTTAATATCTAGCTATTCTTACTAACTTCCTAGTGCTAGTTAATAGGTGCTTTAGGTGAAATCTAGCTTGTGTTAAGATTCTGGCCCTTAAAGATAAGGAGTAGTAGGAGAGCTTAACTAGTAGCGTTAATGCATTTAATATTAGTTACTCACTTCTACTTTCCTCCTATAATCTTGTTCTTTTAGTTATAGTTAACAGGAATAAGTACGCGCGTTATCTAGCTCTTTCTAACCCTAAAACCTAACTTATCTATATTCTATACGTCTTAAAGTTTGTATAAATACTTATTAAATAGCATAGCAATAGCATTAAACTAGCCTTTTACTATCTTAAATGTGGCTTTATTAAATTGCGTGTTGTCTAGCTAGCAGACATAGATACCTTGTATTATAGAATAGCGATTTAGAAAGCAATATATGTATTTATAGCTAATAGGCGTAGTTATTTTAGTAATAGCTTTAGATTTAGAGTTATATTAGATGTAACGCGCGCGTAGCAATTTAGCTATCCTTAGTAATATAATAATAGTAAAAGAGACGTTCTAGCTATAGTATAACGTGTAATTTATCTCTAATTAATAATTTCTCTTCTATAATTAAGAGGATTTATTAGTGTACAGCGATCTATGAGTGTAATTGTTCTCTAGCCATCCTTTAGCTTAAAGTATAACGCGAAACTTTAAAAATGCGCAGCAGCAGCGTATAGTCTAGAGAAGTCTCCTTTTTTAATTACTTAGATTGCATCTTATATTTTAGATTTGTTATAAGTCGCCTTAGAGCTTTTTCTATAGCCTATAGTAAAAGTTATAGGGTTATAAAGTAGGTAGGTCTAACTTAGATAGTGTAAATCCCCATATAGTGCAAATCCCATACGGTACGTTAGTTAGTTAAACAGCCAGTCTAGGATTACGTAATATATTACAAATTAACTCTAGAGAAGAACTAGACTACTATTATAGTATATATAGTAAGTTAGTATAATTTATAGTAAAAACTAAATATCCGCGTATATATAGAATATAGTAAAAGTATAAGTATTTACTAGGCCTATATTAAGGCCTATAGCTTATTTATAATAGATAGCTAACTCTCTAGTATATTTATCTCTACTAATAATAATACTTACTTAAATAGGAGTATCTTCTTCTCTATATATTCTTTAACAAAATTAGTAAATATCTAACTAGAATACTTAAAAGATATATACTAATACTTATAGTTATTATACATAGTACCCCCTCTTTATAGTTAGTATAATAAAAAAGATTGCGTAAGTATGGCTAAAGCTTACGCCTAAACCCTAAGATCCAAAAATATTAAGTGTGCTTAAGTTTACTATCTAGCCTAATAAAAATATAGCGCTTTATTAATTAGCTATTATTATAAATATTAACTACCTATACAAACAAGACGTCTACGTAGTTAATCTAGTATAGCTTAGAGATATAGAATAGCAAGGGGCCTAAAAGGTTATAGGTAACTATATATAGGTAGCTAGATAAGTAATATTATTACTATAATTATTCTCTAGGTCTTAGGAGCAGTAAATTCCATATTTCTCTTTAATGCTATATAGATAAAGTAAGTAAAATTAAATAGTTAGGTGTACACAACTATAATAAGTACTAATAGTTTAGCTATATATACTTTCCTAGTAAGTAAATAAAGTATCTAGAGAACTATTTAATTAAATATAGTTTTTTTTAATACTTTAAGTATATATACTATTAAACTATAGACCGCTAATTATAGGATAGTAGACTAATATAGAATAATAATAACACATTGTGTTAGTTTATATTAGCCCTAGCATAGTAGATTCTTAGCATAACTAGATATTATTAAAAAATGCCAAAAGAAGTATATAAACTAATATAACCTACACTAAATAAGTGCGTACCACATAGCATATTTTAATAGTATACAAAGTACTATATATAAGTATATAAAGTCGATATTTAGCCGCTAGTGTGTATGTGGCCACACACTAAAGACCTAGTCTAGGCTAATTATATACTAGATATAATACGTAAAGGCTAAATAATAAATAGTATATTATTAGCAGTCTATATAATAAATTATAATAATAGGTTATAGAGTTAATATAATTATAAAAACTATATAAATAGTTCTATACTGCTTACGTCTAATATAACCTAAGAAAGTGTACTATTAGATATTATATTACGCAATAACTATATAAATTATAATAGTAACAGCGATAGCAAAGTAGAGGTTAATAATAATAGCAATACTAAGAAGTATAGGCTAGAAATCTATAGTATAGCCTTAATATATAGGGATAGTATGGAGAATAACTATAGTGCAAACAATAATTAATAGACAACCTTAGCTTTCTTATACGCGGTAAGTACGTTAGTTATAAGTAGTTGCTAGACTTTTAAAAACATTACTAGTTAATAAGCCAGCACTCCTATATATAGTTTATTCTAATAGCGGTAATATAGATACTACCCCTAACACACTCTATAACACCGCGTTTATACTAATAGTAAGTTATAATAATAGTTTATACGCGCTCTTTAATAATAAGATAATTATGCCTTTACTAAGTAGCTATATAATATTTAGTATATAAAAGGAGATATTAACCTTTTATTTACTAATAAGCTCTTATTAACGTTTTTATCTTATATATAATTTTAAAATGCTAAATAGTAGCACATATTATTAAATAATATTAAGATAGGTATTATAGGTTGCAAATAGGAAGAACACACTATATTCCTACCTAATAGTAATAAGTCGCCTAATAGAGCATATAATATAGAAGATAGTTAACTCCTCTAATAAAATATACTTAGTGTGTTATTAAGTTCTAGATTGGCTTTAAACCATTTAAAGAATATATAACTTATGCCCCTAAGCAAATATTAAAGAAGATAACTAATAAAGATGGTAACTTCCATAAGGTAAGAATGTATACAGACCTATAGAACTCTAACTAGTAGTAGACTGTATAGACTTGTCAGATTTAATGGTTAAATGCGATGATGCCCTTAATAGATAATGATAATTATATTGTGTTCGTGTCCACTGTGTTTGGCTGGTTCTAACTTCTTCGCTAGTGTGCCAAGCCAGGTGGTCCCTGCTTTATTGTACAGATCCAACCTCAACGCGCTTGTTCTATCTAACAGCTGCATATCTAACACACCCCCTTAGCTTAGAAGATCCTTGCAAGCTAAACTATTTAGCAGCCTATTATCCTAAAGTAAGGTTATTAAGGTGCCCTTAAATTTCCTTAAGAGGTGCTTTATTCGCTACTTTGCGTTCTATTATCTCAACTAGCCTAAGTTAGGTTAGGAACCCTTTCCACTTGTTGACTAGGAGGACCTTTGTAAAGCTATTGGCGATTATTTCTGCCGATTGTACGTACTCTACCTTAATCTTTTTAGTAGAGACTTCCTGTCTTAACTAGTAATTGTGAATGTCGACGTGTCGTAGTTTAGTCTAAAGCCTGGATATCTCCTTAGTGACTAGTTAAATAGTTTGCTTATTATTGCATTAGACAGTAATTGACGATAAGCGCAGTTCAATCTGCAGTTCGTCTAGTAGTCTTAATATAAAGATTGCTTCCTTAGCCACTTGCGATAAGGCGAGAAGCTCTGCTTTAGTTGTCGAAGTTGTGATAGTCTCTTGTTTGCTTGCTTTCTAGGCAATAAGTCTGTTAAATAGCTTAATAGCGTATCCTTGCAAGCTCTTTCTGTCTAGTGTATTGTTAGCAAATAAGGCATCGCTGGCTACTTAAAGGCAGTTGCCTCCTCCAAGCTGCAGTGCTCTTTATCTGGTGCTTAATAAGTATAGTAGTACTCAATTAGCGGCATTGTAATGTTCTAAGCCCAGATTTGACAGGAATTAAGCTAGCCTTAAGGTTGCAAAGGCTATATCTAGTTGAGTTGTTACTACTGCAAACAGAAGCGATCCGATCTTGCGTTAGTATTTGTTAATTTCTAAGGGTGTTGCTGCTAAGCCGTCGTCTGTGGTTTCAGCTCGATAGCTGCTATTAGGGTGTCGTGTCGAATATCCCTCTTATTAACTAATTAACTGATCTTGTCTAAGTAGGCAGCCTAAGAGAGTTAAATTGTCCTAGTCTTTTAATCTCTAATAATCTCTACGCTAAGGAACCACTAAAGGTTGTTTTCCTCCACTTAAGGTGTATTTTTCTTGTAGGCGCTTAATCGCTTGTTAGGCTTCTTCCTCTTTCTGCTTATGAAAAGCTAAGATAATATCGTTAACGTAGAAGAAGACAATAATTCCGTCTTTAAGAAGGTAGCATGGCTTGTGAGGCACTATCTAGAAACCTAGAGCTTTAAGTGTTGAGGTAAACTCTTTCTGCTAGAGGAGTGGTGAGATCCAAAGACCATATAAAGCCTTGTTAACTTGAAGTATTGTTCTAGGCTTCTAATAGCTACGGGGCATTCTTATATATACCTCTTGGTCCATACTTGCATGGACGAAAGCGTTTGTAACGTCGTATTGCTCGAGCTCCATATCATAGTAAGCTGCTATTGCCACTAGCATTTGGAACGACCTGCTAGCAAGCGTGGCTGCATAAGTGTCTTAAGAGGTAATATTCTGTTGTTAATCGCCCTGGACAACTAGCCGTGCCTTGCACTTTAGCAAGCGATAGTGTTTGTTAAGCTTGTAGGTGTATACCCACATACAGTTAAGGATCTACTATCCTATTAGTTTGATCTTCTTTATTAGTACTTCTGACTATGATTTTATTTGTTTGTGGCTTGCGAGGTGATCCCGCTCTGCTTCTTTGAACAATTCGCCCATCGAGTGATCCTCAAGCTTGGTACGGCACGTTGGCAGAGGTGGGAGTTGACTTTAATAGGGCTTTAAGCCTTTAGCGAGCGTTCTTATTATCTTAGCCTTGTCTATAATATCCCCTCTATATTTCCTAACATAGCCAGCTTAAGTTCCTGCTATAAAGGCGGCTGCCTAGGGGACAGTTTTAGATAACCCTTTTAGGCTTATTTCTGATTCATTTCTAGCCATTAACTGCGCAAGTAATGCCGCAGGTGGTGGTGTTGTAGTTAGAGGAGTTGGATAGTTGTCCCTGATCTTCACTCCTTGGTAGTAGCCTGGTGGGTCTACTTCGCCTTAGGGATTTGATGAGCCTCTAACAGTATTGTCTTTATAGAAGGACTCTGTCTCTAGTTAATAACTTGGTGTTAGGAGTTCAATTGTTCTTACGTATGTGGCAATTTCCTCCAGTGTACTGTGCATAAGGTTATCTATAAGGTCCTTAGTTTTGCCACTAAAGACAGTTTGTTCGTTAAAGATAACATTGTGGGTGCTTATTACCTTAGCAAGTGACAGTATCTAAATTTAATAGATGTTTAAGGACTAGTATCCTACTAGGTAACTAATCTAAGCCTTTAGGTCTAGGAGTTGTAGCCTTAATTTACCTTAATGTGTATTATCTGTTATTGCGAACGCTTTGCAGCTATACGCTTTAAGGTGAGCAAGGTTAGGTTTCTTAATTAAGGTGACTACTCTATTGTTTAGAGCAACTTATGTGAAGAATATATCTTATATAGCGTTTTCTAGTTGTTTGCATAATTTAGTGTTTAATTATAGAGGTATACTGCAGCTTTTGTAACTTTAGGCTATAGTTTCCTAGGGTAGGTTAGTATTAAGACGCATTGCGCGCGATTTCTCTTTTGTTTACACCCCCTAAGCGTTTGGCACCTCTATTTTAAGCTTGTGTATCTAGGGCGGAAGGCTTGACAGTAATTCCTTGTGATGCTAACTAGCGCTTAATTTCTAGTTTCACTATCGTAATCTCGTTGTCCGCTTTAATGACCTTGACCGTAATATTGTAATAGTTTTTAAGGAAGAGAAAGAAGTTCGATAGAGAACTTTAATAACCGACTTTGCTAGTTAATTGTCTTTAAAATAAAAGTCCTATTGCAGGCCTGAGTACCTATTAGTGACAAGCATCTAGCTCCTTTCGCTAGTGCTACTTTGCGCCTTGTAGGCATAAAAGTCGATAGCTAGTCTTTCTCCTAGTCCTTTATTGTTAATTTGCGGTGCTTGGCTAATTTGTCGCTAGATCTTTGCTTTCCTACAGGAGTCGCATTGAACTGTTGTAACTCCCTTAACTCGCACCCCTTTAGCTTGCTGCACAAGATGTTCGATAGCTGCTAGTCTAGGGTGTCCTAGTTTCTTGTGCTATAATTTGGCTAAGGCCCTTTATAGTGCTCCTTTTGTTTATAATATATTCTTGCGGATGTGATATAAAGTGGGTGGTAGCGGATCATACTTAAGTACCTATTAACTATATATCTTAAATAGTTTTCTAATAACCTTGTCGTCTAGTCCTTTTAGCGTAGTTGGGTCCGTTTGCGTATCCCACTAGATTCCTCTATGCCTTAGTAGTTAAAAGGAGACTAGGTTACACACAGGAGGTCTGGACAGATAGCCATATTATGTAGAACTAACGTAGTTGTTCTATGTTAGCCTCTTAGTGTTAAGTTAATAGAGCTGTAGCCTTTTATCCATATCTTTGTATTGCCAGCCCATATATAATCTCTAGACGTAGGTAGACAGAAGTTGTAGATACGGTTGGGGTTGTTTGTAATGTGGCAAGTTGATCCTGAATTAAGAATGAACAAGCGCTTTAGCGGGTAATTAGACACTTCTGTTTCTATTAGCGCTAATGTAAACGCAGTGTTAACGTTTAATATTCTCTGTCCCTCTAGTTAGTCCTTAGGGGACTCGAGGATCTTAGGTATGGGCGTGTGCGATTGTTTGATGTTTAGTGTTTTTGATCTTAGTCTGCTTTGTCCTCTCTAGTAGTCCTTGAAATTTAGGATCGTGCTCGCGCTTCAATGCAACAAGCAAGTTCTTTAATCTTTTTGTTTAGTTTCTACTACTTAGGAGCTTTGTCTGCATTAATATAGAAGCAATCCCAGAGTCTATAGCAATATCCACACGCAGGATATTTAGCGCCTCCTATTTTTGCAGGTTTTTGGACTAAGGATAAGTTCTTATTATCTTTTTAGTTATCACGTTGATATTGGGGTCTGCCCTATTTTCTAGATAGTGCTGCTTTGGCATCAATGCCCTAGGTGGTTTTCCCACTTTTAGCGAGGTATAACAAGTTATCTGCTATAAATGCGGCCTTGTGCTTCCCTATTTGAGGGGTTGGATGATTTAACATTATATGCTCTTAGAAGCGCTTTATTATTTCTTTCTAATTTATGCCAGGTGTAAACTGTCCGCTATCCTAAAAAGGTCGTAGACCAATTGGGCGCAACTTTGTTTACGGCAGTTAGAAAGTCCTTTGTGATTATATTAATCTGTGTTATCTTAGGGACATTGCTTGTCTCCGCTTCTGTAGCTGCTTAATTATATTCAGCAAGCCATATGTCCTAATTTGACGCGTTTCTTATTGGTCTAAGGGATGTAAGGTATTAGTTGCGGGCTCGTTCTCTCTTAAATCGTTCGTCGACGCCAACCGTGGCTTTAAGGTTTGTAATCCACTGTCTTTAGTGGTTAATCTAGGAGGCAGCAAGTGCGCTAAAGATGTGGGCTAACAGTAGCCTAAATATAAACAATAATTTACTAGAGGCTTATTTGCTCCTTTTTAAAATTATGTTAATTGTTCTTATACTACTTAGCAAGAATCTTGTAATACTTAAGATCTTCTTTAAACGCCTTAAGTCCTGCTGCTAACAGTTTGGACTGCCTTGTTAGGATGCTGACGTTCGCTGCTAGAGTATACCTATTAATTAGCGGCGCCCTTAGGGCTATAGGTTTAGGTTTTATTAGGATATTCGACGTAGGATTAACTTTTGGCCAGATGCGATATGCGACGCATCTAGACTAGAGCTGCATTATCTATATGCCCTGTAGTTGGTGTGGTCTCAAAGGGTCACCATCGGGTCACGCTAGGGTAGTGCAGCTATTTGGTATCGATTGAGGCAGTGAGACTCTTAATTGTCAGATTTAATGGTTGAATGCGATGATGCGCCTTAATAGATAATAATAATTATATTGTGTTCGTGTCCACCGTGTTCGGCTGGTTCTAACTTCTTCGCTAGTGTGCCAAGCTAGGTGGTCCCTGCTTTATTGTACAGATCCAACCCTCAACGCGCTTGTTCTATCTAACAGCTGCATATCTGACAAGACTAAACTACTAAAAGACTCTACTATTATACTAGTTATAATTAGAGTTAATAAGATATAACTAAGTAACTATTATAGTAACTAGGCGGCGTGACTAGTATATATATTAATTAGTAATCTAGATACACGCATCTAATAATTAAAAAAGGTCCTAGGTAATATACTTATAGCGATGCTGCTAATTATTAAGTAGTATAATAGAGACATTACTATAAATATATATTATAAGGCGATAGTAAAAGTATTAAATTATAAGTGCTTCTATAAAACTATATTACACTATCTAACAGCCGCCAACTTAGCTATTAAGTTTATTAGTCAAATAGGCATGCGCATAAAATATGCGGATAGGTTTAAAAAAATATACTATCTAATTATATGCGGTAATATAGCAGACTATAAGAAGTAAGTAATAATTATAGGAGTAAAAATAAGATAGCACTATATAGTGTATTAAATGCACTCCTAAATATAAAATATAATAGTGCATACTAATTAAACTAATAAGATATTAGTAGATTACGCGCCACATTACTCGCACAATAGTACTATAGGTATAATTAGAAGGATAAGGCAGACTAGCATTCGAAATTCTTACTTAGAGTATGTGTACTAGATTAGAAACTTTATATAGAAGTTTCTATTTATAAATATATATATAGCTCTTATACTAGACCTCTTATATTAACTTTACAAAGGACTTATAAAGCATACTATTAAGTAGCTAATAGGTCTAGTTAACTTAATATATGGTAACTTAAGAGCATAATACACAATATTAAGAACAAGTCAAATTAATAAGTATTACTAAAAGGTACCTCACTTTCTAGGCCTAAAAGTCTTTAACTATATACTAGTTAGTTAAATATTATAATAGTTTAGAAATAAACAGAAGGCTCTTATAAAGCAGATTCTAGTAGTATTTATCCCTCTCCTATAAAGTAAGCTAGATACTATATAGTATCTTTGTAAGGTGTACAACTTTATTATAATTTTTTATTACTATAGCTATAATAAGGAAACACTTGGCTATATACTTAAATCCCTCTAGCGGGTTAACACATATAAGTAGAAATTAGTTAGCTTTTGTCTACTACACGCAAAGCACTTCTAGATACTAAAACTTTATATAATTACTTACTATATATAGATAGTATAGCAATATAGGCCACTACTAAACTATAACTCTACTATATATATAAAAGCCCCCTATATATATCTTATTAAGAACTAGTTCTAATTAGTAAACTATAAAAAACTCTAGCGTAGAAAAGTAGTCTAAACACTTAATAGACTAAGATTTAGATATATAAGACTCTAGCAAAGTACTATATAGGGGAGCTAATAACTAACACACAGGGGCCAAAAGAGGTGCAGATAGGTAGACTGGCTAGACTAGCTCTATTAAGCCAATATAGCATTAATATATCTAAATCCCTACTTATAAAGAAAAAGAGATTAAATCCATATTATTAGATAACTCTTTAAAATACTATAACTTATATTAAATTCTTTAGACTATATAACGCGCTCGCGGTAATACTATAAGAGGAGAATATAATTAAAGCTAATAGAATAAGCTCACATTAGAGAAATACTAAATAGCTTAAAGATAACTCTAGTTAAGTCAATCACTGTATAATAACAATTCACCCATTATTTAGGTACTAGAGGGAGACTAAAAGGCCAAATAGTAAAGCATTATAAGAAGACTAGAAGACTATTTAATATATACTAGATTGGCAAGATAATAGCAAGTAGCTTAAACACAATATATAGGTTTAAGAATATAATTGCAATAACACCCCTCTTAAAGGTAGGCGTGTAGGCCAGATCTAGCTAATATTCACTATTATAAAACAAAACACTATATACTCTACTAAGCAAAAAAACCTACATACTTGCTTTCTTCTTAAGATGTTTAAGATAGTAGACTAGAAATAACTAGATAATATTCACAGTTTTGTTAAGCTTTAGAACTAGTTAGCCTAAGAAACATACTTAGAAGGAACTAGATACTAAAAGGCTTATTAGTACTTTTGTGTAGTATAGATTATTAGCGTAGCGCATATTATACTAGTAAAGGATGCTAACACAAACTATAGATATAATAGCGTCTAATCTAATAGTAGATCTAAAGTAGATTCTAGTAATAACTATATTAACTTTTTAGAGTATAACACTATATATAATAATAACTAGTAATTAAAGAACTAATAAGATATAGCAAAATATATAGTAAGGCAGATAAAAAAAATTAAATAAATATATGTAGGGAACTATTACATATAATATATAGAATAGGTTTATTATTAGATAATAGTGCTTAGAATATTTATAGTTGTTACTATAAGAATTAATTAATATAATAAATTCTATTAGCCTTATATTACTAAAGACATTATAGTAAATTACTATAATAGAATATAAACTATAGTAACTGCACTATAAATATATATTCTAAGCAGCCTAAGTAACCCTTAATATTTTATATACACTAATAGTATACTAAAGTTATAGTAGTTCTTTTCTAGCAATAATATACTAACTCTAAAGTAAGCTAATAGTAGTAATAATATATAGTGCAGTATATCCTTAATCTTAATAAAGTAAACTTTATTACTCTACTTTGCCTTAGCTTCTAAGGCTATATCGCTAAGCTGCCTAAGTAGAAGTTTAGCTCTAATATTATTAAAAAGTGCGTCTATTATGCTAAGGTAGATATTAAGGCGATTAAAATTTAGAAGATAATATATAAAGAGAAGCTTTAAGAAGCTAATATGCAACTTATATAGCAACTATATTATTTAGATTACTCTTAAATTCGCGCCTACTAAGCTTTATCTTTACCTTATTAATGCTATGCGCCTTATCTTATCTAGTATTCGCTAAATACTATATAGTTATCTGTCTCTAACCTTACTATATAAGTAACCCTCCACTTCTGTTATAGTTGCAGAACAAATATATATTATTACGCTTACTTATTTAATATTATTATACCTCCTATTAATAGTTATAGCTTTAGTTATACTAATAGCCACAGCTGTGCAAACGCTAAAGGCCATATTAATAGCAATAGCAATTTTAATAGTAGTAACAAAAACTTTTTCTAAGTTATAAGTAATAATAGCAAAAGTTATAGCTTTAGTCTCCTTAGTTAGAAATTTATTATATTCTATAATCCACCTATAATATAATATAATATATATCTTATGCCTATAATATATATCTTATGGCTATAGAATAAGCATAGCAACCTAGGCATAGTTATAGCGCTTCTAAGGCACTTATTTATATTTAGCTTATATATCTACTTTAGTAGAATAGTAGTTACTATCGTTTAAATACTATTATAATAATTTACTATAATACATTTATATATTTATAGTAACTATAGTTTATACTAATAGCTAATATAAAGTAGAAATACTAAGATAATAGGGCGGATTTTTAGCTAGTAGACGCGCTAACACTATAATAATTCTATACTAAGACGTAACCTTATATAGAAAACTAGACTTTAAATACGCATATATACTACGTTCTATATATATGGCTAAAGGCACTATATAGAGTATTCTTAATATATTAGACACAGAGTATTATATTATATACTAGAAAGTAGAGACTATCCTAGCTAGAAATAAAGTTCTCTAGGTAAGCTAATCCAAATAAACTTAGAGAAAGGGTAGGGTAGCTATAATAGTGCGCAGGGTAGCAAATATATACTCTAAAATATTTACGTCTAAGTAAGCAATAAACTATCTTCTAGAGATTACAAGATAGTGTAACTAAAACTTCTTAAGATTAATAAAACAAATATAACAATATAACAAAGTAGTAAATAGGAAGAAACAAGACCATAATAATAAACTTTTAAATAAGTCTATATTTACACTAGAGTACATATAATCTACACTATATAAAGGCGCTAAAGTAGTAGCAGTATACATTAAAATAATAGGACTATATCTAGATTCTATAGTAGTATAGACTTCTAAAATAAGCGAGCGTAAAACTATAAAAAATATAGCAGCTATAGACTTAGCAATAAACAACTCTATAACTACACTTACTATATTCTTATATCCTATACTACATTATATAAGATAAGTTAATACGTTAAAAAGCTAATAATAGGCAACTATAAATAACTCTAGTTAAGAATATAGTATAACCAGACTACTATAGGCTAGTGTAAGAATATTAGCTTTATAAACAGGCGAGTACTAGTAGTTAGTAAAATTTATAATATATATATTATTAAGTTATATATATTATACCTACTAGTATATCCTTATAAAAGAATAGGTAAAGATTATTATACTAATAAGTGTATATAGAATAAGTAGCTTACTATAAACATAATAGATAGCTAGATAAAGAGTAAAGCCAGTATTAATATATAAATATAGCTAAGACGCACCTTAACTAAATAGACTAATAGGTTAATAAAAAATTAACTTTAATATAATAGCATAATAAGCTAAGCTATTTTTAAAATAAATACGCTAGCTAATATAATAGGACATTTTATAACACTAGTTAATAGCTAGATAATAATATTAACCTATTTTTAGCTAGCGTAGAGGTAGCGTACACACATAGTGCCTATAACTAAAAGTATATAGATATCTAACACTACGCTATTCTAGGTATACTCTTATTAGAACTATAATTATTTCTATAAAGAGTGCTATTAGAATATATAGTGCGTATAGACTAATAGTGCACTACTATCTATAATATACTACCTACACTTATCAGATAGACAGTTCCTATAAATTACTGTGATTTTACTATAAATTACGGTGGGTAGGTGTGTCCGATCATATGGCCTTTACACACTAGCAGTCAGTGTAAATTATAGTGTTTTTACTGTGAAATTAAAAGAGGCCGGCGCACCACTGTTTTGCACTGCCCCTGTACTATCCCAAATAGTACTAGTGTGTCTTAGCACTAGATAGATACTTCTCGCGATAGCCGAGCTTCTCTAAGATGCAACAAGAAGAAAACATCAATCAATTAACTATACTACTTCCCATCTCATCTTATCAAGAATACCCCTATATCTGACAAATTAAGAGTCTTACTGCCTCGATTAAACCGATTATTATGTCTCTATTGATACTTAGAGTTTCTACAGTGATCCTGACTAACTATTCGAACTACACACTATGGCTGAGGCAAAAAAAGCCCGAGCCCAATCACACACTATGGCTGAGGCAAATCAAAGCCCGAGCCCAATCACTGGAGGTCTGGGATCTTATCGATCCAGCCCTACCTATCGAACCTACGATTAAACCAATCATGCTAACAGCACTAGACGTTGGTTTCTATTAACTAAATAGCGTGTTTACTAACGCACACCCAACTAACCCTAACGAACGTCCAACGCTGCTATTGCAGCTATCGCAAATTAGTCTAAAGGGTTATAATAAGGATATAAACTACTATAAGAATTAACTTGAAACCTTTAAGATACTCGACCGCGCATACCGCGATAAGAAGGCGAACCTAGACAAACTAGTTACCCTTATATAATTAACGACCTCGGTACACTTATAGACCAATTGCTGCATACTAGGTTAATTAATTAGATAATAGATTAAGAACCTCACAATTATAGTTAGGGTCGACCAAGATAACGAAGAACAATAAGCAAGGGCCAGGTATTAAGATGCCCTCAAGCCAATAAGGACTGCTAGATTATAGGCGACCTAGCTTGCTAAGTACAATTATGCAGCTACAGAAGCTGAGTTTAACAGAGTCCTAGAGCTCTAGAAGCCTAACTTAGTTAAGAAGGATTTTATAAAGGCAGTGTCCAACGTCGCACCTATTTAGGTTATAACCTTCTATTAGAATAGGAGCAAGAATTATGCTGTTAGAGAAGAAAAGAAATAGTGAAACTCTTCTAAGAACATATAGTAATGCAGCACCTAATTAAGGGCAAATAAAAGGGCGCTTTTGCTGTTGCAGGACTATCTCTCGCTAATAGTGGTGCAACTACCTAGACCACAGATGGGGACGCCTATCCTGTGGATAAAGTAGCATCACTTAAGCGAGGCAGACTACGCGCTAAGAAAGCTGGCTCTAAAGCTAAATCTAAGCAGTCCGCGATTACAGACGATAAACTAATAGTAGTTAGTAGCTAAGAAGGATTAAAACCTTAAGTGCCCTGCTTGTAAACAACGCTATAATCTAAAAGACTGCTTTTACGCTTTCCCTAAGAAACGACCTAAATGGTTTCAACCGAAGCCAGCAATAGTTGCCCTAATGAAATTTAGGATAGAGAATGACCTAGCGCTTATAGAAAGCATAAGATCTGTAAAGCGTCTAAGATCACAGACACCAAGAATTAAACAATTAAGCACCCCTACTCTAACTTAAATCACTAAAGTTGCTAACAATGAATAACTAGATAGTAGACGAATCACCGTCCTCTTTGCGAGCTTTAATGCCGCCTCCTACTACTTAGACCCAAACACATACCCACTACGTTACTCTGTAATCCTCAATTCTAGCACAACTTGCCACATTTTTAATAATATTGATTGTTTTGTCACGCTGCGACCACTATCGCTAGAAGACTTTATATAGGCGGGCTTAACATAAGTATAGATTAGGGGATATAGGAGTGTCTATCTACACGTCAAGAGTGTACAAGAAAATAGGGTAATAAGGCTAGACAACGTCGCCTATTGCCCTGATCTGCTATACAACCTAGTGTCTTTCCAATAACTCCGCAGGCAAAGCCTCTAGTAGGACACGCTAGCAGATCTAACAATAATTAAGAGAAGGGACAATACAATCCTCGCTGAACTTTAAGAAATACACAATTAATAGGTACTAGAGTTTAGAGTAACACCAACACCAAATTGTACTATACCCAATAGTACGTACGCCACACACAAGATCACTACGCGCACCGCACGACGACGAGCGCAGAAGGCGGACGCCAACACATGGCACAAACAACTAGGCCACCTAGGTCCTTAGGCGCTAGAACACACAGTAAATCAACACACAGTAAATCACTATAAGGGGGTGCGCCTTAAAGGACTAACTACAGTCTAATGCAATACTTGCAACAGATCAAAGCTTAAGCAACAAATTAGACAACAGGCTAAACAAATTAATAACAGTCCCAGTAAGAGAGTCGCTATAGACTTTCACAACTTCGAAGATAAGAGCTCCACTAGCGAGAAAAGCCAAATGCTTATTACTAATCGATTCTTAGGCATAGCTTAGGATTTCTACTTTCTTAAAGACTTTAAGACAACCAACTAGCACAAACACTTATTAAACTGCTAAAGGAATTTGTACTATTTATAAAAGTACAGTTTAAGGTAACAGTTAAAGTCATTAAATTAGACAATAAGATCTTCTTAGTTAAGCAAGACGTTTACAGATGGTGTGTGTTAGTAAAGGTATTATTATCGAGCCTTCAGCACCTAATACCCAAGCTCAAAATAAAGGAGCTAAACGCTTAGGGGGTGTAATTAAGGAGAAGAGTTGTGCAATGCGACTTAACGCCAACCCTCCCTAGACACTATGGCTAGAAATCACACGAGCGGCTATATACCTATACAATCAAACTCTAAACTACGCCAATTAATAGCGATCACCACACAAAGTATTCTTTATAACAGTTGCTTTCTAAAAATAGCATTATCACTTAACTAAAGAAACCAAACCAGGCTCACCTTTAGGGCCTATAGCTGTAAAGCCTTTGCTATAACTAACGATACAAAACGCAGTAAGAGCAAGCTCTAAAGGTTAGATCTAAAAGCATAGATTAGATACCTAGTGGGCTACCAATTAACAAACATCTGGAGGATATGGATACCTCCACTTGGGAAAGTCATTAGTACCTAAGACGTTATCTTTAACAAAAAATCAGTATTCTTAGGTAAAGAAGAAGACCTGTTAGACAACCTTATGCATAGCACTTATGAAGAGATTGCTGCATAGACCTAATCAGTGGAGCTACCGCCCTCACCACTAGAACACGAAAACACCAAGTCTTTATACGAGGATAAGTCGATTACTAACTCCTCCTACAAGGATAACAATAATGCTCTAGGGTACTATTAAGGGAGGAAGAAGATTAATTACACCTACTTAACACTACTAGCGACACCTCCGCCTGTCGCACTGCTTGCCTAATTAATAGCGAGCCTCGAACACAATTAATATAAATAATTTCCCTTTAGATCACCATAGCTAGATTAACGCGCTGTGCTATAGGCAGCCGCTTTCCTAGCTAGAACACAGGCAGCAGGGGGCAGAGGCAAATACAAGGGGAAGCCACTTAACAAGGCGCAATTTAATTGCATGCTTGCAGTAGGAAAGAAACCCTATTAAAGTTAAATGCTAAAACCTCTATCTTGCAGAACACAGTTAAACAATTATCCACTATTTAATATGTAGAAGGATGCTGAGCGATTACACCTACAAAGCCATAAAGAAATAAGGTCTTAGAGTAAGGTGCCTGCTGCCCTAGTGCGATCACGCGGCCACTAAATCCTTAACTGCATATAGGTATATACCTACAAACTTAACAAACACTATTAATTTTAGAAGTGCAAGACTAGGTTTAGTAGTGCGCGGAGATTAACAAAACCACCTTACTACTTAGGACACCTACGCCGCAACTCTCGCAGGACGATAATTTCGCCTACTCATGTCTATGGCGGCTTAGTACGACCTAGAACTCAGCCAGTACGACGTCACCAACGCCTTCGTCTACGCGAAACTGGACACAGAGAACTCTATATAAGAATGCCACAAGGTTATACCTAATTAGGCACCATCCTATAGTTGCACAAGGCACTGTATAGTCTTCGAATCTCACCACTACTATAGCAGAGAGAATTTACAAGTGCTCTTAAGGATCTTAGTTTTACCGCAGTCCCACACGAATCTTGCTATATAATTAAAGACGGCATCATTATTTCTTCTATATAGACGACCTTATCGTCGCCTACTTAAGGGATTAGAAACACGCTGCTAACGCAGTGTAATAAAAAAGATAAGTAAGTACAAAGTTTACCCTTACTAGAGGTAACAATCTTTAGTGGTTTCTAGGAATTAAAATCGTTAGAGACCGTGCAAGTAGGCAACTCTAGCTATCACAGGCGTCCTATGTGGACAAAATTAGTCGCCTTATTAACCGACACGACCTTAAACACAAAACCCCCCAATATTAGCAGTTAAACTGCTACCTTAAGAAGGACTCGCCACAAAGGCAGAGATCAACTAATACTAGCGAAAGATAGAATTAATCCTATACGCTGCAGTAACTACCCGCCTAGATATTGCTTTTGCAAGCTCCCAACTATTACGTTTCCTATCAAATTCTAGCAACAACTATTACAACGCCGCCAATTGCGTACTGCTATACCTATCCTCCACCTAATCACTAGGGTTACGCTTTGGAGGAGTAGACACCTATAAGGTTGCTAGCGACGCGTTATTTGCAGATAATAACCTTAATAGAAAGGGCTTGTAAGGATACATTATTAAGCTGTTTGGTAGTCTTGTAGCCTAGAAGGCAAACAAATAAGACACTATTACTACTTTGACAACTAAAGCTAAGTTGCTGGCATTCTTATAGGTTGCAAAGGAGGCACTCTTTATAGCTTGGTTAATTGCTAAACTTAAGATTAAACTCTTATCCTTAACAATTACTATTAATTGCGACAATTAACAAACTATCCAACTTGTTACTAAAGAAATTGCCAAGTTACAAACAAAGCTTAGGCACGTTAACATACACAATTATTAGCTTTAACAAGAAGTAGTACGTAGAGCTATTAAAGTCTAGTACTAACAATTAGAAGAAATGGCAGCAGATAGTCTTACAAAGGCTCTGCCAGCCAGCAAATAGACTAAGTTCGTTAATTAACTCGGACTTAAAGACGTTAGGGGAAGAATTACCAACCAAGAGGTTTGACCTAGACGAATTGGAACATAGGATGGAAGCTTTTGGACTATAAGCTATAGTACGGTTGCGAAGAATTGGGTCCAGCTTAGGATGGTTCCAAGCTAAGGGGGTGTGTTAGATAGACAGTCCCTGTGAATCACTGTGATTTCACTATGAATTACGGTGAGTAGGTGTGTCCGATCATATGGCCTTTACACACTGGCAGTTAGTGTAAATCACAGTGTTTTTACTGTGAAATTAAAAGAGGCTGGCGCGCACCACTGTTTTGCACTGCCCCTGTACTATCCTAAATAGTACTAGTGTGTCTTGGCACTAGATAGATACTTCTCGCGATAGCCGAGCTTCTCTAAGATGCAACAAGAAAACATTAATCAATCAACCATACCACTTCCCATCTCATCTCATCAAGAATGCCCCTATATCTGACAACACTACTATAGAGTCTAGAAAACAAATAGGCAAGGCGTATGTTGTCTAATACTATAAGTAAGAGAGGATAGTATAATACTATAAGTATATTATTATAGCTAAGTAAATTCACTATAAGTCGCTAATATTTTTACTATGTAGGTAGTTAGCGCGCGCCTATTAAATATTAATACTAATCGCCTAGGCCTAGTAGTAAGTAAGAATAATTAGAGTCTTTTATAAGTTACAAAGAACTAGATTTATATAGTAGAACTAGTTTATAATAGGGCATAGGTTACTTAATACTTATAACTATATAGCTTTAATATACACTAGCACCTAAAGACACTTAGAAAGAGGAGAAAGATAGCGTCTATAGTATAACTATCTTAATAACGTAGTATAGATAAATAAGAATATATACTAGCGACTTTTTAGTTATATTAGAAACTATTATATAAGAAACTATATTACTATAAAATCTATAAGTAATTGTCTACACAAGGGCTTAGGCGCTACCTAATCTTATAATAGATTTACTTACTACTAGTCTAAGCTTACTAAAAAGCAAGTCTAGTCTAATAATATTAACACTATTAATAATATTAGCTATAAAAATACCTTAGTAAAGAGTAGCGTAAAGGCCTAAACTATCCTTATAAGAAGAGTATTATTATAGAAGCTATTTCTATAATAGTAATTATAAGATTACTAATAGAAGAGAGGCCTATTAAGCTAATAAAGCTAACTCTATATATTAAGAGACATATAAAACTACTATAGCACCTAATTATAAACACCTAGACTTAGATACATAATATATTAACTATAAAAAAGTAGTAAAATATACTATATACTTGTCAGATATGCAGCTGTTAGATAGAACAAGCGCGTTGAGGTTGGATCTGTACAATAAAGCAGGGACCACCTGGCTTGGCACACTAGCAAAGAAGTCAGAACCAGCCAAACACGGTGGACACGAACACAATATAATTATTATTATCTATTAAGGGCGCATTATCGCATTTAACTATTAAATCTAATAATTAAGAGTCTCACTGCCTTAATTGATACCAAAATGGCTGCACTACCCCAGCGTGACCCGACGGTGACCCTTCGAGACCACACCAACTACAGGGCATAGATAATGCAGCTCTAGTCTAGATGCGTCGCATATCGCATCTAGCTAAAAGTTAATCCTATATTGAATATCCTAATAAAACCTAAACCTATAGCCCTAAGGGCGCCGCTAATTAATAGGTATACTCTAGCAGCGAACGTTAGCATCCTAACAAGGCAGTCTAAACTATTAGCAGTAGGACTTAAGGCGTTCAAAGAAGATCTTAAGTATTACAAGATTCTTGCTAAGTAGTATAAGAACAATTAACATAATTTTAAAAAGGAGCAAACAAGCCTCTAGCAAATTATTGTTTATATTTAGGCTACTATTAGCCCACATCTTTAGCGCACTTGCTGCCTCCCAGATTAACCACTAAGACAGTGGATTACGAACCTTAAAGCCACGGTTGGCGTCAACAAACGATTCGAGAGAGAACGAGCCCGCGACCAATACCTTACATCCCTTAGACTAATAAGAAACGCGTTAAATTAGGACACATAGCTTGCTAAATATAATTAAGTAGCTATAGAAGTGGAGACAAGCAATATCCCTAAGATAACATAAATTAATATAATTATAAAGGACTTTCTAACTACTATAAACAAAGTTGCGCCTAATTAGTCTACAACCTTTTAGGATAGCGGATGGTTCACACCTGGCATAAATTAGAAAGAAATAATAAAGCGCTTCCCAAGAGCATATAATGTTGAATTATCTAACCCCTTAAATAGGGAAGCATAAGGCCGCATTTGTGGCAGATAACTTATTATACCTCGCTAAAAGTGGGAAAACCACCCAGGGCATTGATGCCGAAGCAGCACTATCTAGAAAACGGGGCAGACCCCGATATCAACGTAATGACTAAAAAGATAATAAGAACTTATCCTTAGTCTAAAAACTTGCAAAATAGGAGGCGCTAAATGTCCTGTGTGTGGACATTGCTATAGACTCTAGGATTGCTTCTATATTAATGCAGACAAAGCTCCTAAGTGGTGGAAAAACTAAATAAGAAGATTAAAGAACTTGTTGCATTGAAGCGCAAGCACAATCCTGAATTTTAAGGACTGCTAAGAGGACAAAGCAGACTAAGATTAAAAACACCAAACATTAAACAATCGCACACGCCCACACCTAAGATCCTTAAGTCCCCTAAGGACTAACTAAAGGGATGGAGAATATCAAACATCAACGCTGCGTTTACATCAGCGCTAATAGAAATAGAAGTGTCTAATTACCTACTAAAGCGCTCGTTTATTCTTAATTTAGGATCAACTTGCTATATTACGAACAACCCTAACTGTATCTACAACTTCTGTCTACCTACATCCAGAGATTATATATAGGCTGGCAATACAAAGATATGGATAAAAGGCTACAGCTCTATTAACTTAACACTAAGAGGCTAATATGGAACAACTACGTTAGTTCTATATAATATGGCTATCTGTCTAAACCTCCTGTGCAACCTAGTCTCCTTTCAACTACTAAGGCATAGAGGAATCTGGTGGGATACGCAAACGGACCCAACTACGCTAAAAGGACTAGACAACAAGGTTATTAGAAAAACTATCTAAGATACACAGTTAATAGGTACTTAAGTATAATCCGCTACCACCCACTTTATATCACATCTATAAGAATATATTACGAACAAAAGGAGCACTACAAAGGGCCTTAGCCAAATTATGGCATAAGAGACTAGGACACCCTAGACTAGCAGCTATTAAACATCTTGTGCAGCAAGCTAAAGGGGTGCGAGTTAAGGGAGTTATAAACAGTTTAATGCGACTCCTATAGGAAAGCAAAGATCTAGCGACAAAATTAGCTAAGCACCGCGAATTAATAATAAAGGACTAGAAGAAAGACTAGCTATTAACTTTCATGCCTACGAGGCGCAAAGTAGCACTAGCGAAAGGAGCCAGATGCTTGTCACTAACAGGTACTTAGGCCTGCAATAGGACTTTTATTTTAAAGACAATTAACTAGCAAAGTTAGTTATTAAAGTTCTATTAAACTTCTTTCTCTTCCTTAAAAACTATTACAATATTACAGTCAAGGTTATTAAAGCGGACAACGAGATCACAATAGTGAAACTAGAAATCGAGCGCTAGTTAGTATTATAAGGAATTACTATCAAGCCTTCCGCCCTAGATACATAAGCTTAAAATGGAGGTGCTAAACGCTTAGGGGGTGTAAATAAAGAGAAATTGCGCGCGATGCGTCTCGATGCTAACCTACCCTAGGAACTATAGCCTAAAGTCACAAGAGCTGCAGTATACCTCTACAATCGAACACTAAATTATGCGAATAACTAGAAAACGCTATATAAGATATTCTTTACACAAGTTGCTCTCTAAATAATAGAGTAGTCACCTTAATTAAGAAACCTAACCTTGCTTACCTCAAAGCGTATGGCTGCAAAGCGTTCGCAATAACGGATAATACATATTAAGGTAAATTAAGGCTACAACGCCTAGACCTAAAGGCTTAGATTAGTTACCTAGTAGGATACTAGTCCTTAAACATCTATTAAATTTGGATACTGTCACTTACTAAGGTGATAAGCACCTACAATATTATCTTTAACGAATAAACTGTCTTTAGTGGCAAAACTAAGGACCTTATAGATAACTTTATACACAGTACACTAGAGGAAATTGCCACATACGTGAGAACAATCAAACTCCTAATACCAAGTTATTAACTAAAGACAGAGTCCTTCTATAAAGACAACACTGTTAGAGGCTCATTAAATCCCCAAGGCGAAGTAGACCCACTAGGCTACTACTAAGGAGTGAAGATCAGGGACAACTATCCAACTCCTCTAACTACACCACCACCTGCGGCATTACTTGCGCAGTTAATGGCTGGAAATAAATTAGAAATAAACCTAAAAGGGTTATCCAAAACTGTCCCTTAGGCAGCCGCCTTTATGGCAGGAACTTAAGCTAGCCACATTAGGAAATACAGAGGGGATATTATAGACAAGGCTAAGATAATAAGAACGCTCGCTAAAGGCTTAAAGCCCTATTAAAGTTAACTCCCACTTCTGCCAATGTGCCGTACCAAGCTTAAGGATCACCCGATGGGCGAATTGTTTAAAGAAGCAGAGCGGGATCACCTCGCAAGCCACAAACAAATAAAATTATAGTTAGAAGTACTAATAAAGAAGATTAAACTAATAGGATAGCAGATCCTTAACTGTATGTAGGTATACACCTATAAGCTTAACAAACACTATTGCTTGCTAAAGTGCAAGGCACGGCTAGTTGTCTGGGGCGATTAACAACGGAATATTACCTCTTAAGACACTTATGCAGCCACGCTTGCTAGTAGGTTGTTCCAAATGCTAGTGGTAATAGTAGCTTACTATAATATGGAGCTTAAGCAATACGACGTTACAAACGCTTTTATCCATGCAAGTATGGACTAAGAGGTATATATAAGAATGCCCTATGGCTATTAGAAGCCTAGAATAATACTTCAAGTTAACAAGGCTTTATATAGTCTTTAAATCTTACCACTCCTCTAGTAGAAAGAGTTTACCTTAACACTTAAAGCTCTAGGTTTCTAAATAGTGCCTTACAAGCTATACTGCCTTCTTAAAGACAGAATTATTGTCTTCTTCTATGTCAACAATATTATCTTAGCTTTTTACAAGCAGAAAGAGGAAGAAGCCTAATAAGCGATTAAGCGCCTATAAGAAAAATACACCTTAAGTGGAGGAAACAACCTTTAGTGGTTCCTTAGCGTAGAGATTATTAGAGATTAAAAGACTAGGACGATTCAACTCTCTTAGACTGCCTACTTAGACAAGATTAGTTAATTAGTTAATAAGAGGGATATTTAACACAACACCCTAATAGTAGCTATTAAGCTGAAACCACAAGACAGCTTAGCGACACCCTTAGAAATTAACAAATACTAACGTAAGATCGGATCGCTTCTGTTCGCGGCAGTAACAACTTGACCAGATATAGCCTTTGCAACCTTAAGGCTAGCTTAATTCCTATCAAATCTGGGCTTAGAACATTACAATGCCGCTAATTAAGTACTACTATACTTATTAAGCACTAGATAGAGAGCACTGCAGCTCGGAGGAGGCAACTGCCTTTAAGTAGCCAGCGATGCCTTATTTGCTGACAACACACTAGACAGAAAGAGCTTGCAAGGATACGCTATTAAGCTATTTAATAAACTTATTGCCTAGAAAGTAAGCAAACAAGAGACTATCACAACTTTAATAACTAAAGTAGAGCTTCTTGCCTTATTGCAAGTGGCTAAGGAAGCAATCTTTATATTAAGACTACTAGACGAACTGCAAATTAAACTACGCTTATTGTTAATTACTGTCTAATGCGATAATAAGCAAACTATTTAACTAGTTACTAAGGAGATATCTAGGCTTTAGACTAAACTACAACATGTCGACATTTACAATCACTAGTTAAGACAGGAAGTCTCTACTAGAAAGATTAAGGTGGAGTACGTACAATTGGCAGAAATAATCGCCGACGGCTTTACAAAGGTCCTCCCAGTTAACAAGTAGAAAGGGTTCCTAACCTAACTTAGGCTGGTTAAGATAACAGAACGCAAAGTAGCGAATAAAAGCACCTCTTAAGGAAATTTAAGGGCACCTTAATAACCTTACTTTAGGATAATAGGCTGCTAAATAGTTTAGCTTGCAAGGATCTTCTAAGCTAAGGGGGTGTGTTAGATATGCAGCTGTTAGATAGAACAAGCGCGTTGAGGTTAGATCTGTACAATAAAGCAGGGACCACCTGGCTTGGCACACTAGCGAAGAAGTCAGAACTAGCCGAACACGGTGGACACGAACACAATACAATTATCATTATCTATTAAGGCGCATTATCGCATTCAACCATTAAATCTGACAATACTATATTATAAATATAGACTTAAAAATAGTATAAACTAACAAAATTAAAGTATATAATAAAATCCAGAGCTATTATTTATAGTGCGTAGTAGCCGCTTAAGAAATAGTATAAGACTATTACTAACTATCTACTCCTATGCCAAATATCTAGCCTAAAGTTTTAAGAGTACTAGAAAGGTTTAACTTTCTCTTATTAGATATAGTTAATATATATTGCGCCTAATATACTTATTATATACTCTTATAGTATACTAATACTAAAGTAGACAAAAAAGGGCAGGTTTTGTAGCGACCTATTTATTAGTCTAATAACTAGGTGTCTATTTAGTATAAATGTCGGCTTTACCCCTATTATAAAGGCACCTAACTTAGAATAGTACTTCTAAACCCTAATAGAGAGTATAGTTGTCAAATATACGGGTATTCTTGATGAGTTGAGATGGAAAAGTAGTGGGTTGATTGATTGATTGTGTGTGTTCTGTCGGAGAAGCTCGGCTACCGCGAGAAGTAACTATCTAGTACTAAGCCGCACTGGTACTATTTAGAATAGTACAGGGGCAGTGTGTAAAACAGTAGTGCGCCAGCCTCCTCAGTGTATTTCACTGTGAAATCACTGTGATTTACACTGATTACCACTGTAAGGGGCCATATGATCGTACACACCTACCCACTAGATTTTCACAGTGACTGTCTATCTGACAATAGTAGCGTACTTTAGATTACTACTATATGCCGCGCTAAAGAAGTAAAAAGGGGGTTTAAAATTAACTTAATATATCTTAGCAAATAAAATTAAGGGTAAGTAGCTTTACTTTTAAACTATGCGACTCACTAATACTATAAGACTTATATAATACTATTAAGAGACTATAAAAGAAAATAAGTGCGTTAAAATAGACACTTACTAAGACATTTATATAGGACCATATTATAAGATAAGATGGCTAAATTATAACATTACTACTATTACTAAATAATAGTAACTACAATAAAACCTATCTAATATTTACACACCCTTATATTACTAAAAGAGTTAATAAAGCTAAAACTAAAGAGTAATAAAGAGGCTACGTATATTAAATCTAACTAGTGAGAGATAATATAGTAAGTTTACTATAAGTAACAATAAAGAAATAGTTAATAAGCATAGCTAGCGTTAGATAAGGGCAATATTAAACCTAACTAGTAGAAATAATATAGTAAGTTCACTATAAGTAATAATAAATAAGCGGTTAACAAGCATAGTTAGTGTTAGATAAGGGCAATATTTAAATCCAACTAGTAGAATAATATAGTAAGTTTACTATAAGTAATAGTAAATAGACGGTTAATAAGTATAGCTAGCGTTAGATAAGAGTAGTATATAAGAGAATAACCCTATTTAATATAAGTATAGACACACGCGTAGTGCTAAAGAACTAATAATACCTAAACTTAGAAAAGATATTTATAATAATAACTATATCTATACTAATATTAGATAGAGTTATGGGTATTTTCTAATATTATATAAGGACCCACTTAATCTTAGAATTTCTCCTAACACTAGTAATAATAAGAAGGGGTTTATATAGAAATATAAAGAGGGAGCTAGTCTACTAGAGACGCTTAGAAACAAGGCTCTTAGTATAATAGGGTATATAGGGAAAAAGCTTAAGGCAGGTCTAATACTATATAGCCTACTACAGCCCTAGAAAACACGTTATTACTAATAATAAGTCTTTTAATAGTATAGTTGCCTAGGCATAAGGCGTAAAGAACCTAAGCCTAAAAAGAGCACTAGAGAGTATATAGTTCTACTAGGAGCCACAATAACGCACTATATCTATAATTATCTAAGCAACCTTTAAAGTAAACACTAACTATAGTATAGTATAGTTAAGTAATATACCTAATATTCTATATATAATATTAGTATATATAACCTGCTTAGTATAAATTAGACCTGCCCTTACTACTACTACTAAGGGCAGCATATACGTTAACCCTACTAATAATCACATATAGATAAAAACTATAAAGGCTAGCAGCATACGTATTAATTCTACTACTGCTTATAATAACACAATAGCTAGTATATTAATTAATTTTACTACTACTTATATATAAATAAATAATTAGAAGACTTTTATAGTAAATTATAATATGCTATATAAAAGCAAGTTATTATAAAGTATACACACTTATAAACTCTATAGTTAACACTAACTATATAAATATAAAAGTATATAGATTAGATAGTTAGCGTATATAGCGCGCTCTCTAGCTATAAATAGTATAGAATTAAGTATAGTTCTGCCTAGCGCTATAATACAAAGGCGTGTTATAGTAACTTATTATGCGCTTAATACTAATTATATATAATTATGCGCAAAGTTGCGCGAGTGCACATAAAAAAATAGGTATTACTAGGGCGCTTAGGGCGTATTTAGCGCGCAAGCGTGCGTAGGCGTGCACAGAGCTGCATAGGTATTCTAGGTGCGCATACTCGCTAAAAAAAAATTCCTAATGTTTTCTAAAAGAAGATAAGCAATTAGAAACTCTTTTTAAAGCTCTATATAAAAGGTATAATTATAATACCTAAAGCACCTTTTAAAGAGTTAGATTATATAGAGATAGACACTCTTATTACTAATAGTATATTTAAAATTCTTCTCTTTAACCTATCTAAGTATAAGGGCAGAGTCTTTAACCTTTGCCTTATATAAGAAGTTAAGGGTAAACTACTTAACTATATAAGAAATTCTGCCTTATATTTGCTAGCTACTCTAATAAAAAAAGGATAAAATTCTTACCTAATTACCTACTATTTAAAGGATAAGCTAGCGTCTACTCTTTATATTAAGAGTAAGCCTTTAGGTAATATATAAAATATATTTAAACTATAAAATATTATCTAGACTTATATTTAGTTTACTAATAAACTAAATCGCACACTTTAGACTAGACTATCTAAAGAACTATATATAAACTTTTTATAAGACACAATTTTTTATATTATATAACTACTCTATATAGTGTAGCTAAATTAGATCTTTACTAGTTTAAGACCTACTATAACTACTATAAAAAAAACTTAGTATAAAGACTTTATTATACAACCTATATCTACTTATTACTAATATTAAAATATAGATCTAAAAGTAGTTTTACTTTATAAAGCTTTTATTTTATAGTAATACTTAATATCTATTATATAGTTTATACTATAGACTATATAGTAGTGTAATAAGTAGCTACTTACCTTTTGGCTTGTTGTCTGAATCGAGATTGGACGAAAACGTACGGTCTAGAAAGTCTAGACTTTAGGACTTTCTTTGTCTTATTAATCACGTGTTATTACGTAATTATAGATAAAGAACTATTAGTTTCCTAAGGTAGAACTTAATAACTTTCTAGGCACGTGTATAGTTATATAATCTCTAAGATCTTTATCTATATAAAACAAGCTAAATCTCCGAGTTAGAAAAAGAATCTAAGTTAGTTATGTTACTATCTATCTTATTAAGAATACTATCTACCTTATTATATAAGTATTTATACTTATTATATTACTACCTACCTACCTTCCACTATATTACGTAATCTATTTCGATAGGTTATGAGCCCGGGTTAGCTATTACCCTGGGTAGTAATATAAGACAAAGAAACTTCTTTATTCTTTATCTAAACAAAGAACTTTATATTTTTTCCTAATTAGAAAAATATTATCTTTTTAAGTACTACGTTATAAGTACTACCTCCGAAATTTATTGTTATATTACGATCACGTGATATAACAATAGAACAAAGAAGTCTTTATTAAAAGTCTTTTACTACAAAGAGACTTTAAACACTTCAATTGTTCTTAACAACTAACTATCTAAATTAAACAAGATTTTTATCGTTTTAAAGCCCACATCCAGCTCTTTAACTTTATTTAATTCGTGTTTTGGTTAATGAAACTACAGGACTAGATTTTCCTCGAATATACTGGATCTACAAGGATTTATAATTTAAAAACTATATTTAATACCTAGTATCAAGTCCTTTTTAATTATTTATCTCCTTATTAAAACGGAGAATTCGACTTAGAGACAATTCTTCTACTTAGTCTCATATAGCCTTATTTCTTAAAAATACCTTACCTAAAGTATTATATAAAGAAATAATAAAAGCATATAGAAAATTTAAGCTAGAAGCTTATATCCTTTTTGTTTTTCTGAGGCCTAAAGAGGACTTTAAAATTAAAGCAAAGCAATTAAAAGGGTATAGAAGTCCTTATTCTATACCTAAGTATTTAAAAGAATAATAAAGAATTTAAATTCTATATGAGGTTTTTTAGCTTTTTACTTTAAAATACCTTTATAAGGTTTGATAAAGTATTATTAAAAGTTATTACTCTAAAAATTTCTAATACTTTATTAATAAAACCTGATTAAAACTTATTATACGTTTTATACCTTATCGTTTTACTTAGAAGACTCTAAGAATAAAAGATCAATTTAGAGTTTCGTCTGTGAAAGATTTACAAGTTAGGAGTTAAAGCTTGTATAATGATTTTTGGTATCAATTATGTTGGCAATCTCATTATATAGATAATTATCATTGCGTGTGTAATATCACTATTTAAGAAGTCTAATTTTGGGCGGCTGCTGGCACAAGATTTGGCCGAGACCTGTATTTTAAGAATATGCATTTTAAGAATATTTTTATAATTAGAAGGACCTTGTAAAATTATTTAGCATGTTAAGTTTAAAAACTTCTAAAAACAAAAAGTTTAAGTTGTCATATGAAAAAAAACTTTTAGTATTTTATTCTATTTATTAAAAAGAAAGCCTTAATAAATCTTTTTTTTTCTTTTGCTAGATAGTAATTACTAGTTAATATAAAGTAGTCGCGTGTTTATTAAGCTATTATATTATTATTTTCTATAATATATAAAGCTATATAAAATGTCTTCTAATAGTTTTCTTGCTAGTTAAGAAAAACTAGTAGGGGAGTCTAATTACCCTAGTTGGGAAACTAGAACTTATGCTGCCCTATAGGAAAAAGACTACGTAAAAGCCTTACAATTTACTACTATTAAGAATTAAAATAGTAGCTTAAACTTAAAAGTTTTAGCTATTATTAAATTATTAGTTAGTAATGACCCTTTAATGCAAATACAAAATTGTAATACTACTACTACAGAGGCCTAAGATTTACTTAAAAAGCTTTATTCACCTAAAGACTTAATTAGTAAATACCTACTTTGTAAAAACTTCTTTACACTTAATTTAAATAATTTTTCTAATATAGAGGAATATTTAAATAAGTTACAAGAACTAGTTACTAGCTTAATGACTAGAAAAATAGAAATCTCTATACAAATTATAGTGGCTTTTATTTTAAATAGTCTAAATAGTAACTATGAGGCTTTTATTACTACTACTATACACAATCCTATCGGGATAATTCTAGTACTATTAATTTAGAAACCTTGTTTTCTAATTTAATGGATGATTCTAGAAGGATTACAAGTCTAGAAAATAATTCTACTCTTTTTACTAAAAAGGGTAAATTTAATTCTAAGACTAAAAGCTTTAAAGTTACAAAGTCTAAAGATAATAAGTATTGTAACTACTGCACTGCAAATCTACTAGTCATTTTACTATAGATTGCTTTAAGTTATTTCCTAATAAAGCTAAAAGCTTTAAAGGAAAAGGTTATAATACTAAGAAATCTTTTAAGACTAAGTAATAATAATAATAATAATAATAATAACAAAGACGTTAGTTATTGTATTAATGCTTTAAAGCCTTCTAAAAAACAAAAGGATAAAGCTATTAAAGCAGCTAAGTATAGTCCTACTATAAAGCCATCTAAAAGCTTTTTACAGTTTCTAGAAGAAAAAAGGCAAGAAAAAGCCTTATATAATAGT
This sequence comes from Laburnicola sp. JP-R-44, assembly GCA_009805535.1. Classification (NCBI taxonomy): domain Eukaryota; kingdom Fungi; phylum Ascomycota; class Dothideomycetes; order Pleosporales; family Didymosphaeriaceae; genus Laburnicola; species Laburnicola sp. JP-R-44. The sequence continues at coordinate 704,935 of SELF01000015.1, read as the reverse complement.
ACTAATAATACTATTAATAGTTCTATAGAGTTAAAAGACTCTAATATAGAATTAAATAGTTCTAGTAGTCTAAATAATTTAGATTTACTAGATACTGCCGAAGAAACAGATTATAAAGTACTTACTACCCTAGAGTCTACTTTAAATAAGGTTAAAACTAACTTTGTTTTAGACTCTTAATCTACTACCCAGCATATAATTATAAATAAGGACTATTTTAGTACTTTTTATAATAATAATAATACAATAAACTAGGGATATAATACTTCTATAGAAGTATTAGGAAAAGGAGACGTTATTTTAAATTTAGAGTCTATTACTCTTACTTTAAAAAATTATCTATATGTACCTAGCTTTAATATAAACCTTATTTCTATTTCTAAGTTAAAAGAATTAAATTACTATATTCTTTTTAGAAATTCTAAGGCAGATATCTATTATAATAATAAACTAGTTTTTACTTTTATATAAAAGTAATAGTTTATACTAATTAAAGTCGGCTTGCCAAATACCTTTTTTAACCTATTTTTTTTAGTTTAAGGTTAAAGTAAGTTAAGATAGAAGGTTATTATATACTATATACAGCACCTAATTTTAATTAAAGACTAACCTTAAATACTACTACCTAATAACACAACAATAGTTTAAACTTTAAACTTACTCGCATCTTGCCTACGCCCCTATAAGCTCCTAATTTATACAAGGTTTACTTACAGCATACACAGCACACCTAGCTTATTACTAGTACTATTATTAGTTATCTATGCTCGCGCGCTAGATAAGCTAACTTAATAGCAATAATAACTAGGAAAATCTCGCAGATTTACGCAACGCTCTTGCCACACTAGAGCTTATTAATAAAGACCTTATTATTCTCCTTTTATATCCCCTACTAAATTCTATTACTAATAAGTAATTATATCTACTAAAGTAGAAATTTAACCTTGTAGTCCTTCGCAAACTAAATAAGCTGCCAACCTAACTAGTATACTAGGACTACCTTATGGATAGTTAAGTATACCCACCCCTTACGCTAGATAAGCATCTAATAGACAGAATAAAACTCTAGCGTAGTTACTTTAATAGTCTCTTTAATAGTAGTAGCGCAAATCTTTAGCGTGTACTTTTTAGCGATAGTAAGTACTTTTTTAGAAGCGATGTTAATACCTAGATAGAGATAGTAGAGCGTAGAGAGATAGTAATAGAAGAAGGTTTATTAAGGACAACTTTAATATAGTAATAGAGCGATAGTGTATCTAGTATATATTATCCTTATTCTACTACTATATAAGCATAGTAGTACGTACCTATTAACATATAGTAAATACTAAATATTAACTTATATTGTTTATAACAATCTAGATAGCAGTTTGTAATAGTTAGAATAGTAGAGAATAAATAAAACTTATAGCGTGGCTACGCTAAAGCCTTTTATCCCTTTTCTAAAGTTTTAACTATGGCCTCTTTGTAAATTAACTTTATATATAGGAGCTATGCGCGCTAAGATCACTAAGCTCGCTTAGTAGTTCAACGCGCTTTTTTTAGTTATTACCTTTTTACACCTTTTTTAATTACTAAGCAGGAGGCTCTGCTTTTTTTAATATGTTATTTAAGATAAAAGCCTTTAATAACCTACCCCTAGGTAGATAAAATAACGCCACATACCAATTAAAACTTAGTTTAGATTTACTAAAACTTAGTAATAAAAAGATAAAGACTAATTCTAGTTTATATATTAAAAAGAATATTAGTAATAAAGACTTATTACTATGGCATAAACGCCTAGGCTATAAAAATCTAAAAGATATTACTACTATATTAAATATACCTTATAAAGAAAGTTATAAGGATACTAAATATAGTATTTATCTAGCTGCTAAAATAACTAATAAATTTAATAGAGAGATTACTCTCCTAAGGCTATTAGTTATTTAGATAAAGTAGTATTAGATTTATGTGGACCTATTACTCCTAGTACTTCTAAAGATTATAAATATATTCTATTTATATTAGATTCTGCTACTAGATACCTAGACTTCTATTTACTAAAAAATAAGAGTGATAGTTTTAAAGCTTTTAAAGACTTTATGACTAAGGTAGAAAAGCAATCTAATTATAAAATTAAAAGAATTAAAACCAATAATGGCCTAGAATTTAAAAATTCTTTGTTTAATAACCTTTGTATTCTAGAAGGTATAATACAAGAATTTAATAGTTCTAGGACCTTAGAACAAAATAGTTTAATAGAAAGAATAAATAGAACTATAATAGAGACTATTAGGTGTCTATTATATAATTCTAATTGTCCTTTTTATCTATAGGGAGACGCTTTAGCTTATAGTGTTTATTTATATAATATAACACCCCATTTTAGTCTTAATAATAAGATACCTTTTAATCTAGTTTATTCTAATATTAAAATTAACTATAAGTTAATTAAAATCTAGGGCTCTATTGTTTTCTATAAAAATAAAGAGCAAATTAAAAAACTAGAGCCTAGAGCTAAATAAAGGAATTCTTATAGGTTTTAATAACTTTAATAGTTATAAAGTTTTACACTTAATAACTAGAAAAGAAACCTAAACTAGAGACCTAGTAGTACTAGAAGAAAACTTTTTTAGTTTTAATACTACGCCTATTTATAAAGAGCTTATTATAGATAATTATAACTTAAAAGATAATTTTAGTTATAATAAGTCTACTAAATCTATAGAAAACTATTCCATAGACAATAATATTATAGAGATACTACTATAGATAATTTCTATAGATAGTACTATAAATAATAGCTCTAATCCTATAGTTAGTATATCTCATAAGGATAAATAACTATTAAAGGATTTTATGCCTTATAACTTATTAGTTAATAATAATAGTTTAGACTTTAGTCTATCTACTATTTTATTAAATAAAGAACCTAATACTTTTAAAGATGCTATTACTAGAAATAATTTAGAATGGATTAAAGCCATAAAACTAGAAATTAGTTTTTTAGTAAAATAAAATACTTAGCTTATAACTAAATTACCTAGTAATAGAAAAGCTCTAAAAGGTAGATGGGTTTATAAATTAAAAAACTAATAAAGATAATATGATTATTAAGTATAAAGCTAGGTGGGTAGTTAAAGGCTTTAGTTAAACCTATGGCTTAGACTACCTAGAAACCTTTGCAAATACCACTAGGCCAGAAATAATTGAATTGCTATTATTTCTAGCCATATTTAATAATCTAGAAATAAGGCAATGGGACTTTAAAAATGCTTTTGTCTATGCTACTATAGATAAAGAAATTTATGTAGAACAATCTCATAGTTTTCTAAATAATAAAAATATTATTATTAATAATAGTATTTTAATAGAGGACTATTACTCTATTGATTCTAATATTAATAGTAATAAATCTATAGTTTACAAGCTTAATAAAGCTTTATATAGATTAAAACAATTACCTAGACTATAGTATAACTTTTTAGCTAATAATTTAAAAGAGTTAGGTTTCCTACCTATTATTTTAGAACAAGGAGTTTTTCTTAATTCTAAAATTAGTAATAATAATAGTAGTATACGTAGACAATATACTAGTAATAGGACCTAATTTAAAACCTATTAATCTTATAAAAGATAGTCTTAAGAATCTAGATTTAGATCTAGAAGACTTAGGTGAAGTCTCTTATTTTCTAGGCATGGAAATTAATAAAACTAAAGATAGTATTAGTTTAAGTCAAACTAAATATCTCAATAATATACTTAAAAAGTATAATAATTTAAATTTAAATCCTATTAGTTCTCCTAGTGAGCCAGAAATTAAATTAAATAAAAATACTAGCCAAGCAACAGATAAAGAAACTAATTACTACCAATAACAAATAGGTAGTTTAATATATTTATCTAGTAAAACTAGGCCAGATATAACCTACGCAGTTAATAACTGTGCTAGATTTATGTCTAATCCTAATTCTTCTCACTATATACTACTTTAGAGAGAATTTAGAAGTATTTATTAATTAATACTAAAAATTATAAATTAGTATTTAATAATACTATAACTAAAACCAATCTGAATCTAGTAATAATCTATTTAATCTAATAGGTTACGTAGATTCAGATTAGGGGTGTGATTTAGTAGAAAGAAAAAGCACTAGTAGCTTTATTTTTACTATTAATAATACCCCTATTAGTTGGTCTAGTAAATTACAAAAATCTGTATCACTATCTAGTTGCGAGGCAGAGTATATGGCTATTAAAGAAGCCTTAAAAGAGTATATTTATTTAATAATATAATATTTAAACTTTTTAATATTAATAATAATATTAAAAGTTATTATCTATTTTGTGATAATTAACCTGCTATTAAATTAGCTAAAAATCCAGAATACCATTCTAAATCTAAACATATTAATATATAATATCACTATATAAGAGAAAAGATTTTAGAAGGTTTAATTAATTTAGACTATATTAGTACTAAAGAGCAATCTGCAGATATCTTTACTAAAAGTCTAAATACTATAGCTTTTAAATAAGCTATAGATAAAATTAATCTAATAAAGGATTAACTAAGATTTTCCTATTAAAAGGTTTTCCCTTTAGTTATCTATTAAGAAACTATAAATTATAATTAAGTTTTTCCTAATAAAGGTTTTTCTCTTTAAGTTATCTATTTAGAAACTTTAAAAATAAAATATAGGCCTATAATTATAAACCTAAAAGGTTATAGAATAAAAATAGAAGTTTTACTTATTAAAGGTTTTTTATCTTCTAAATATTTATATATAACTTTGCGTTAGTAAACTAATAGACTAAGTTATTATATAAATAAATCTACTATTATTATTCTGCGTTAGGATGCTAATAGACTAAATATATAAATAGAGATTTAAAAAGGTTATATACTAAGAAGTATTTTTTTCCTTATATAAGAACTATTTAAACTAGTTACTTATAAAGAGGTTTTAATTTTTCCCTCTATAAAAAACTCTATAAAACTATATTATATAAGTATAGTAATAGTTAAAATTTAAAAATACTATTAGTATATTTAATATATGCTAATAAGTATTAAAGGGGTGTATTAAAATATAAAGCTAAAAGTAATTTTACTTTATAAAGCTTTTATTTTATAGTAATACTTAATATCTATTATATAGTTTATACTATAGATTATATAGTAGTGTAATAAGTAGCTACTTACCTTTTAACTTGTTGTCTAGATCGAGATTAGACAAAAACGTACGGTCTAGAAAGTCTAGACTTTAGAACTTTCTTTATCTTATTAATCACGTGTTATTTTCGTAATTATAGACAAAGAACTATTAGTTTCCTAAAGTAGAACTTAATAACTTTCTAGGCATATGTATAGTTACGTAATCTCTAAGATCTTTATCTATATAAACAAGCTAAATCTCCGAGTTAGAAAATAAATCTAAGTTAGTTATCTTACTATCTATCTTACTAAGAATATACTATCTACCTTATTATATAAGTATTTTATACTTATTATATTACTACTACCTGCCTACCTTTCACTATATTACGTAATCTATTTCGATAACTAATAAAGGAGAACATACTTTTAGGATTACTAGCCTTCAGATAGATAATACTCTTAGTATTATTAATAAGAACTTTACATAAAAAAAATAAGAAGAGTTAAAAAAGCAGCCTTTTATATAAAAGATAAAACTATTCTTACTAAGGACTAACCTATTAAGTTTAATAGTAAAAGAATTTAGCTTATATATAATACTATAATTCTTATATAGAAAGGTTAAGCAAAAGGCCTTTATATAATTAATTCTAAAGATAAGGATACTACTTAGAGATATATAAAGTAGCGTGCGAGAAGCGCCTATATTATTTCTATATACTAACTAGCCTTTTTTACGCTCTTTTTAATTACTAAGCAGGGGGCTCTGCTTTTTTTGTTATGTTATTTAAGATAAAAGCCTTTGTCGTGCTACCCCTAGGTAGTTAATATAACGCCACACATACTAACTTGAAGCTATGTTTAATTTATTTATTACTGCTTAGACTATATTACTCTTATATAATAATATTAAGACATTAAATATATAAATCTAATAGTAGATTAATAATAGTAAGTATAGTCTTACCTTTATACTATTAGATCTCTATTACGCGAAGCTGTTTTATCTTTACTAATAGCTTATTTACTAATAATAAGAACCTAAGCTTATAGTTAGAATTTCTAATCGCTTTAGGTAATACGTATTATATAGGTAATTGTAATAACTTTAATATTCTCTAGCAAATATTGTATACTAAAATTTAACTAAGTATAAGAGAGTAATAAAAAGCATTTTTGCTAGCGAGCTATATAGTATAGTAGGAGGCTTTAATAATACTATTATTATTAGTATAACCCTCTAGAAGATTATATGTATACTTAGTCTACTGCTAATTCTTATAGTTATTTATATAGATTTAAAGTCTCTTTATAACTACTTTATATAACTAGAAACTATAAATAAGAAGCGCCTTATAATATTATACTACTCTACAAATTATATAAGCACTATAAGATCTTTAAGATTAGATAGATTAATAGAAAGAACAACCCTACTAATACCTATATAAAGAAGGCCCTAAACTAGGCTCTAGAGTTCTTAATCTCTAGTAATATCTTAATAATTACTATTAAAGTGTTAGTAGATTACCTTAAGCCTACCTATATAAGCTCTTTCTAGCCTTTATATAGGACTATTTTTTTAAAAAAAAATTATTTTTTTGCGTAATATATTTATTTAATTCTTTTTATACGCATATATTACTTAAAAATATTATTTTTTTTCTATTATTTATACTAAAGAGAAGAGATATAATATATATTTATTTAGAGAAGAGTTTCTTTTAATTTAGTATTAATAAATAATATCTAGTATTATCTACCCTATTACTCTAGCTCTATTCTATACAATAATTATATCTAGCACTATAGATTAGGCGAAAATTAGTAGCTTAGTAAAGAACACTATTTTAAAAGTATAAACTTTAATAACTTTTTAACTCCTTTATTTTTATTAAAACTTTTTTTTAATTTTATATACTATATTATTAGTACTATATATTTATATAATAATATTACGTAATATATAATAACTAGCAAAATAAAGAGTTTTTTATTAATTACTAACTAATTATGTAATAAAAATAGTATTTCTAAATTAAATAATTAAAGACTAGTATTGTCTTAATAAATCTATTAAAAGATTAAAATTACTTAGTTAGACTATTTCTGCACATTTATATAAGTCTACGCATATCTATATATTTCTAAGCATTTTTATACTAGCAAATTGCCTATGCAAAAATGGGCACAGATGCGCATATCTACGCATAGTTAAGCAGCCTCTCTAGAAAAAACTTTCCTAATATAATTACGCCTTTAATAAATAGTAGCAAAGTATAATAAATAGTTACTTAATAGAATCTTTCTATTAACTAAAGTAAACTCGCTAGAGTAGAAGGCGTATAGATAGGAGAATAATAAATAAATAAAGTAAATATTAGTAAGTAGATAGTTTGTGCAGAAAAAGGGAGAACTACTAATAGTAACTTTAAAATAAAAAGTTACTAGTGTTTATATACTATATAGGCAAGGGTACCCTAAAGGTGTTAAGGTTTTAATATTACTATATAATAGTATTATATAGGGATTATATAATACCTATACGCCGCAGCCTATACACTATAGAATCTTCTCTTTTTTATTTATACCCTCTTTAAAAATAAGTAATTAATACTAAGTTAGTTCTATTATATTATTTCCTTTTCTTGTATAATTACTATATACACCCTCCACACTTGCTAATATAGAGTATTAGATATTAATGTCTGTATAGCTAGCTGTAGAGCCCATTCAACACTCCTAGTGCTTAGCGGTCGTTCAGTCTCAGGGTCTGGAAAAGGTTGACTTGGCGATAAGCGGAAATTTTCAATGAATCAATCCATCAGTGGTCGGTGCCTGGACCTTATTACCTTAATATTGTTCTTCCCAGCATCCTTTGTTTCCTGCATTGACCACGATCCTCTTCCTCCGGTTTCAGCCTCATTGCTAGCTGTGAAGAAAGACTATATCCCCGACATTAAACTGCCGGATTCTTTGTACAACTGTCAGGTCGTAGAGATGATAGTATTGTTCGTAAGACGATATGGGTTGCGCCGGGCGTCTGGAAACTCGGACCTTCAGCACAATGAATCCCACTAAATAGACTAGACTAGCGATTCTAGATCGCCGGCAGGGGATCCCACACAACATTTTCAAGGAAAGCTGAGTTGTGCTGTTGGAGCTTTTCAAAAAAGCTTGAAAGCCGTAAAGGCGTTTTTCCTTCAGTCTGCAGCTAACATAATTCATTCATTCCTTTGTCGTGATTTCTAGTCAATCCACTTGATACAACTCCCAAATCTTAGAGGGAAAACCACAGATTCTATAGCAACATAAGGCGAAATAGGAAAGGCTACAATACGGTAGGTCAAGATTAACTGGAAGACGAGAATAAGGCCACATCTGCCTTCTCCCGCCCACATCTATCATCCATACATCAACAAACACACCCATTAACACCGACCTTCTTCCATAGCTGTAGCCGCTCATATTATTGAGTTAGAAATAATTACAAAAGCTAGATCATCATCGCTGGGGCTTAGCAGCACATGAATGTACACAAGTAGTCAGGTAGCACGCACGCTCACGAACGAATTATAAGAACATCTGCACAGTTATTACGCTATCCAAACACCCTTTCCAAACACCTTTCCAAACACCCTTTCCAAAACCTCACCAACACCCCACCAACCAACTATTGCACATTCTCTAAGTAAACCAAAAACCTCGCAACAAAGTAAGAAATCTTCCAAGCCTATCCCTCACTTACTTCCCATAATTCCCTTTAAACGTCCCCGGACCCGTCCGTCTAGGTTTCCTGCGATTACCCGACAAGTTCACAAGCAGCGTACCCGAAGATGTCGAGTTCGGAATCGCCCTCTGTGTGGGCGCTGGCGCTGGCGCTGACGGCGCTGCATTGCAAGTGCGATTTCGGCTTCCTGGTGGGCGGCCGGGTCCCCTCCTCGGCGCGGGGGGTTCTGAAGATTCCTGTGACCGCGCACGTGAAGCTGAGGCGTTTGTTGATCGCTTGGGATGTGGAGATGTTGATGTGTTCGGTCGTTTCCTGGAGGTTCTTGGGGCGGGGACGACTTCGTAGTTGCCTGTATCGTCGTCTCCGTCGTCTGCGTCAGCTCCCCCATCATCGTCCTCATCATCGTCCTCATCATCGTCCTCATCATCGTCCTCATCATCGTCCTCATCATCGTCCTCATCGTCTGGCCCCTCGCTCTCCGATAGCCGTTCAAAACCGGGATGGTCAGAAAGTTCAAGATCGACCACCCCCTCGTCGCCATACACAACCTCGAATAGCCCACCATCACCATCACTATCCTCTCCTGCCTCAACATCCTCCTCCCCACCCGCCCATTCATGCTGCTCATACTCTCCTTCTTCAACGTCGTCCCCATAATCATAATCCTCCTCATCCTCCTCATCATCGCTTATGACAATGGGCATATTGCTGTCGGCCCCGCCATACAGCTCATACCCTCCTTCACCGCCGTCATGCTCATCCTCCTCGTCGACACTTACAACAGTAGGCCTCTGATAGCCGCCCGACTCATCGGCACTCCCAACAGAAGGCCTCCGATATCCACCATCGTAGGCCAAATACTCCAACGCCTCGTGATCCCGCTCATCCTCATCCTCATCGGCACTCCCAACAGTAGGCCTCCGATATCCACCATCGTAGCCCAAATACTCCAACCCCTCGTCATCCCGCTCATACTCATCCTCGTCAACACTAACAACAGTAGGCCTCCGATATCCGTCGTCAAAATCCGCGTCTCCACCCCCATCACCACCATCATCCGCGTCTTGTAACCCGGGTAAAAAGTAACCATCCCAATTCACATCCTCCACATTAGGAAACACCACTTCCCCCTGCGCAAAGCTCAGCGCTGGCCTCTGCGCCAGCTGCTCGACATCCCCACCGCCACGGCCAGCAAACGCCATAAGCGCAGGTGTGTCCTCACGCGGAGGACGCCACCTATCCGCAGCCGCGTAAGCGGCATTACTGTCATCGATGAAAGCTTGACGCGGCGTAGTCGGCTGCGGCGGCGCCTCAAAATTTGCCTGCACCGCTGGGCTGACGTTGGCCGACGAGTAGGCCTCATAGATGGGAGAGAGGTAGTGACCAATGCGAGAACCGCCCGTGAGGTGGGACAGCTTGTTTGGTGGGATGGCGCCGAATGCGTTTTTCTTGGGCTTGGTGGCCTTTTTGGGTGGGGGAGGAGTAGCGAAGGGGAAGGGCATGGTGGTTTGTCTGTCGAATGGGAGGGAGGGGTCCTCGTTGTCGTTGTCGCAGTCGCTGGACGAGGACATGTTTTCGTATTGGAAACCGAAGCCTTCAGGCTGCGTGGTGGGTAGAAAGGCACTGGGGGGTAGAACGGCATCGGTGGGTGAACGCAGTGGCGCTGCAGGTCTGTTTGGAGAAGCAAAGGTCTCGTGAAGCCGTGCAGCGTCCAAAAGTCCTGGTGGTGTAGGCAGCAACATTGCGAACGAGCTGTCTTGCGGCGCTGGGATACCTGACCAGGGAGATGATGGCATCTGCTGCTGTTCCTCATCCTTCTCTCTTTCAGATAGCGCGAGATCGACCTGACTTTTCCTTCGATATGTGTGTGCATTCCCAAACAGATCAGTTGCAAACATCCTGCCAGGCGGCGCTGGAGAAGCAGAAGTGGCGGGACGCTGTGTAGCGCTCGCGGAAAATGGAGACCTCCACGGTGCGTCAGATCCACCCTCTTGACTTACTGCTGGTTGAGAGTGCTGCGCTCGGCCTTGTTGTTGTCGTTGGCGAACTTTTTCAGCTGTTTCATCGGCCAACGACTGCAACCATTGTTTTCTTTCTTCTTCGGGAAGGTTGAGCAGGTACTGCTTTCGCTCTGTGGGAGAAAGGTTTTCCAAATTTCTTCTAGTTTCTTCACCGGAAGCTTGAACATCTTTGGGCGTTTGCCTCTGTCCAAAGTCTGCCCTCGAGGGAACAGGAGAAGGCCCGGGAACAGGCATCCGAGGGGATCGCTGCTGTCTCGCTCGTTCCCGTGATGATTCTGCGGTTGCTATTTCGTCGAGGTCCTCCTCTATCTCCGCTTCGTCGACGAACGGCGGACGGTAACCTACATGCAAACGGCCGCCAATGTAGCTCGGTTCCCTAACTGTAACCCAGGTGTCCTGATGGAGTATTGCTGCTTCAACGTTTGGATTGAATTCCGGCCCAGGACGGCTTTCCCATGCTATCCTTGACGTACTCGTAGGCTGTTCCTTGCGGCTTCCAGACTTTTTACCGCTACTACCATCATCTTCATCGTCATCGTCAGTATCGTCTTCGCCTTCACTATCTCCACCTCCTCGTCCGCCGCCACCACCACTTCCTCCATCACCATTTCCACCGCTGCCTCCTCCTCCGTGGCCATGACCAGTCCCAGTATCCTGCCTCTTCGCCGGCAACAACCCCCCATCCGAATCCGACCAAAGCTTCCTCTTCAACTCCGACACCACCTCCCTCCCCTCCTCCCCCGTCACAACCCTCTCCCTCAACAGCGGCAGCAACTTCGCCGCAAACAACGGATACAGCTCCGTCTCCCACCTCTCATAATCTGCAGCCATCGCCGCAAACCGCGGATCCATATTCAGCATGCGCGTCAAATGGAACGCCGCGAGCTGCACCTGGCGCCGCGTGTGCCGCTCACTGGCGAACATGTGGTACCAGCGGGCGCCTGTGGAGAGCGCAGCGATGCCGCCGAGCGAGTAGATGAACCGGGCATATGGGCTGTTGTGGAGCGCGGAGGGGAGGCGGCTTGCTTCGCCTAGGAGGTAGGCGGCGATGGCTCGCGATTGCGTGAAGAGGGAGGTGGTGTTGACGAGGCGTTGGGCCTGGGGCGGCATAGAGGGGATGGGTGTCGCGCTGGGTGTGTTGTTGCTTAGCAGTGACTGTGTCTGCTGGGAAAGAGGGCTCGCAGCACCGGCAGAGTTGTTGTGCAGGCTCATGGGTGTGGCAATGCTCGTGGGAATGGGAGTATTGGTTGGAGCTGCGGAAGGGGTCGCCGTCTCGGGAATGTCGTGAGCTTCGTTCATGTTTGCAAGAGAGGGAGCGGTAGGTATGCTTCAACGTGTATGATAGAGAGCATGGGAAGCGGACTCGTAGAATGGAGAGATATCTTGGTGGTGATAAAGAGATGGAATTGCGTGTTTTCGCTTGGTGGGCTTTGTCTGGAATGCTTGTCGCCGGAAATGGTCAAGCTATGCTGTGATGCAAGCAACAAGACGGCATGGGACCAACAAAGGTGATTGCGAATACGCTGCCGGACTTGGAAGGAGCCATCATCGCAAAGGTAGGCTGAGATAATGCGCCGAGGAAATAGTTGCAGTGAACATGTAGTGCTTTAACTGCGGTTAGAAATGCGGGCGTGTTTGCGAACAGGATCCCACAAGCAAGTAATCAAAGCGTAATTGAACATCAGTAAATTCGTCATGCGATCTATATCTGTAAGCATATCACCTTTTCATAGGTGGTGCAACGAAGATACCGACAATACATCACGACGCCTCCTCACCCTTACTATCGCGCTCCGCGTGCTTCGTTTTCTTCATCCGCTCCTCCGCCGCCTTTGCCAATATCTCACTCCTGCTTAAACTGCCCGCACTACTCACCACCGTCTCGCCCCCACCACCCGCACCAAGCACAAACTCACCCCCCGTCCACCCCCCATGATCGCACACTTCCTCCTCCGGCGCGTCCGCATAGTCCTGGTCCCCTACACTCTTCCCGCCCCTCGTCCAATCATCGCGATCAACCTCCTTCTCAATCTGCTTGCATAGCTCCCAGAAGTTGCGATCATGAGGCCCCCACACGTTATGCGCCAGCTCATGGCACAGCGTCTTCCGAATAGTTTTGTAGTCGCGGTATCCGTCGTATGCATCCGTGCGCAGTCGCAACTCAATGACCTCGCCTTGATTGCGGTTCAAACCGAGCGTGCGCGATTCGTGAGTCGTGTGCATGGCGGGGTCCATCTCTGTGAGGAGCGGCACGCTGAACTTGTGCGTGCGCATAGCGGCACGGATGCCGGCGTCGTCTCGTAACCGCTCCAGGAAGCGGAGACTGCGGTCGGGATTGGGGAGGTAGGGCAGCGGTCGTAGCGTGTGGAATGTGTATTGCGCCTCCTCCTGCACCTTCTTCCAGTCGCGGCTTCGCGCGGGTGTTGCCGCCTTTATGGGACCTGGTCTTCGCGGTGCGGCGGCGGCGGTTATGCTATCGTTGAGAGAGGAAACTTCGGCGGAGGTGCTTCCCATGAGGGTGATCTTCTTCGTTGCGATCGAAGTGAGCGGGAGTGCGGCCTCTTTTTTGAGCAGGCCGATCTTCGGGTTTACAAGGAACTTTTGGTTGGACTGAGAGTTCGAGTGCGACGCGCTCGAGTGAGAGATCTGATATGGTGGCATTTTTGGCAAAGGAGAGTGTGACCGGGTTGCCATGGTGTGTGAGCGTAAGGTCGATGTCGTCGGCGGAGCCGGTAGTGGGTTCGGCGTTTGTCTGGAGGTCCTGCATTTCGTCTACGATGTCAATACGAAAACTGCTGGTTGTGGTAAGTAGGAGAATTAGTGGGTGATCTATAAAAGCGCAGCACAGGCAGTTGTTTTACACGGACTTCGGTGACATTCACAGACGTTCTACGGCGTGTCGCCATCGCGCATTTGTAATAATCGCGCCAAGAATGCATGTGGCGGTGCTGCTCAGATCGGTGTCGGCACGTCGACCACGACTTGATCACGAAGTCAAACAGGGCCATGCCTGGGTTAAGCAGCATCTATCTGCGTATATACAACTGGATATGTACAATACAACCGAGCCTCTAACCACCACTCAACAGAGCGTATTAGATAGCCAACAGCCTACAGTATAATACGGGTATCAAAGCTTCTATCCAAATGCGATGCCCGCTGTCTTCAAACATCCAAGAAGGTAAACCCTTTAGAAATATGCGCCGCGTAAATGCCAAAATCCAAGCCCAATGCATGTGTAGAACGGTAAGAAATCTGGCCAGCTCGGCCCCTCGGTGCGTCGCGCTTCTACTGGTTCTTTTTCGCCTCTTCTTCTTTCTTGTGCTTCTCCTCCTCTTCCTTCTTCTTATTCTCCTCTTCCTCTTTCTTCTTGCGTTCTTCCGCAGCTTTCTTGTCTTTCTCGGCTTGTTCCGGAGTCTTGATCCATAGCTTCTGTTGCGCATCCCATTTGTGCCTATATTGATAATCAGCTTGGGCGAGTGGATTGATAACGTGGGGACTCACCCTTGGAACTCGGTAATAACTAGCGCTTTCTCTTTGTACTCTGTTTTCAGGATCTTGTCGTACGAATAGGGCACCTTGGCCACAGCTCCCTCGAACATGGTTTCACGCATCGGGTACAGGTCCGAAGTGTGGTACTTGTGGTAGTTCTTGCAGCTCCACCAGCCGGGATGATCCTCTGGATGCGTTTCACTGAGCCCTGTGATGTCGATGAACAAGCCGTTGGTAACGTCTATCCATCTGGCGTCGATGACGTTCATGCCGTCTCCCCGCACTCGCTCCACAATCATGGGGTTGACATCGAGGAGGAATTCGCGTTCCGCTCCGTCTTCGGGCTTGTACTTGTGACGGGTCTGATTGCAGTTATCGCCAAGGTAGGTAAGGGTGGCACCTGACACTTGAGTGTCCAGGTCCCAGTCCCACGGTAGTCGCTGCGCACATGTCAGCTCAGTCCTCACAACAACGATCGATATCCGTTACCTTTCCGTTCCACCACCAGCCAAGCAAGGTTCCGTGCGCTATCCATGTGTCGAGGCCTTTCTCGTTGAAGAAGTCTAGATATGCGCGAATCATGTGAAGTTGTGTCTCGTGTCGTTCTTCGTCAGAGACGATGCGTTTAAAGTAACGGCGGTCGTAGTGGCCCATCTCAGCACCCTCTCTGATGGATTGTCAGCCGATGTTTGAGATAGATGGCGATAGATTGGGGACGACCGACGTACCCGGGCTCGTGGAAGTATTTCAGCGCTTCTTTCTCCTCGGCCGACATCTCCTCTCGCTTCACCACTTTCCTCTGCCCCAGCTGCAGAGGCCCATTGCTCTTTGCTTCCACGGGTGATGCTACAGCGCCTTGGAAAAGCGACACGCCAGCGATGGCGATCGCATAGGTGGAAAATCTCATGTCGAAATCGCAATCGGAAGTTGAGGGGGTCGCTATCGAGATAAGACGGGTATTAATACTGCACACGAGGTCGAAGGCGGTGCACGTATCCGGGACGCGACGCGGTGTCTTGTGGATGGAGAAATGGTGTAGGACAACGAAGGCACGGCCAAGGGTGTGCGGTCGGCTGGCTTTCGGTGTATGTGTGCGTGTCGGCAGGCGCAATCCGATGATGGCAGGTATCCGTGTCGGCCGTGTGCGGAGTGTGTCCCCGGGTCGGCGAAGGCTGTTACAGAAAGGAGTCGCAGTCGCGCATGGGAGGGAGAAAGCTGGGTAAAACAGGTAGCAGGGCACACGCAGTCAAAGCACCTTGTCAGGGCGGCAACACCGGACCCCACTCGCAGGATGGAAAGCTCAGTGACCAGGCCGCGCCGCCCAGGGGGCTGTCATCGCCATGGCCCACGGCGCATCGCAGAGGGAAGGGCGGGAAGTGCAGGAAGCGCTATGCAGGATTGGGCAGCAGGTCGCGTGTGCGGCAAGCAAAACCCCAGAGACCCCCGGCGCGAGGCGAATGAGCGGACGTTGAGCGGACGCCGGCGACGAGCCGCTGTATCCGAGGCGCGTGCTGACAGCCCCTAACGCGTGGCCTCCCCTTTATAGCGACGTCCGGCTTTTGCACAGGAGCATCGCAGGCCTTGGCTGACTCTGCCGAGCACATCCGTTGTTGTTGTCGTCGTTGTTGCTCACCATTCACCCTGTCGCATGTAGCACCCGAGCCCGGCGTCGTGGACACGATATGCCTCCAGTGCCCCTTTTTGCCCCAGATGGTCCCCAACTCCTCGCCAAGTGTGACACTCGACGTCCAATACCGCCAAGGCAATCCAACCGTCAGGTTCTTATCACCGATTGCCCAGCCTCAGCCACTCGTCTCATCATCTCACTGTCATGTGAAAACACGACGACGCGGACATGTACTGTGTCTTCGATCGGTGCACACATGCCACGTACAAGTTCGCGATACGCTCAGCATCCTCTCCATCTTCTCCGTGTGCCCAGCATTATCACACACACTCGAAACAACCGTCTGACGCAGACCGCAGACAACGCCACACTAACGTACCGTGTCTCGGGAACAGTACCAGGGTGTCCCCGCAGACTTGCCGCCGCATTCCCAATGCAACAGCCGTTCTGTGGCGCGACCAAATATTGAACCCACAGTGTTACGCTCTAGCCCAGAATGGTAAACCACCTGAGGCACGACATCGGTCATTGTGATCGTCACAGCCGCCTGGGATCGAGTGCAGAGTGCAACAACCTGGATGAGTGCGCAACAATAACTCCCGAATGGATACTCAAAAGCTTGCACGAAATCATTGCTATTTCGTGTATATTATTACGACCACTATGTGCTAGGTACTGGTTTTAGTACCTCCTGTGTTGCCCCTCTCTGTGTGTTATGAGGACTCGAACGTAGAATCTCCCACGACGACGCTCATTTAATACAAGCTTGCGCATGCACCTTAGCTATACCGTTGCGGTATATTAATTCCGAAGCATCCGTGGAAAGGGTCACCGTCGTAGCAGATAGATACTGCGAGATAGCACCATCATAGTGCCACAGGTAACGTATTGTGTTCGGAGCCTCATTCAAACAACAAGCAATCCAACTCCGTAGCGTCCAGCTACATTATTCTATGAGCTGGCCCAACGATTAAGAATCAACGGTTCGCCATGGGGAATTTACCCACTGCCTGCTATTGCTTGATTTGTCCCTGGAAGACCTGACGCACAGTCAATCCATGGAAGCTGGTGAACGCTAACTCGCAAGACAACCATGAGAAGAACAGACAAGGACACTGGGGAACCACTCTTATCCTTCGACATCCACCGTCAGTCATCTCACCCCGTCCATTCCCGTACACTGCTACTAGTACAGGCCGCAACTTTTGCCATGGCCAAATAATCTATGCCAGAACGCTCAAGTAACCCAAAATCCTGCTACGCCTAAACAACCCAGGCATCTACGAGACATCCATCACATCCGTACCGTTCGTCACGTTGAGGGACACATCACCGCCATCGCCAATTAGGCGCTTTTCCGACTCTGCAACATACTGGACCCCGTATCAGCAATGGAACATTGAGCCTGGGAAAAGTAGAAGAACTTACTTTCACACTCCGCGTGGGATCGTAGAAGAGCGCAAAGCTGCGCTGCACGTCATCAACACTAATGTCGGCGCCTTGCCGCTTGCTACGGATGAGGTCCGAGGTCGTGATTAGATTGCTTGCATATCTCAGCCCAGTCTCCTGCCCGATTTTCGTGAGCAGCGCAAGGGCATTGGGTGAGACTTCGACTTCCTCTTCCTGTGCCCGTATCGACAGGATTTGCTGCATGTCCTCACTAGAGTACGGATGTGTGCTGACGATGACCACGCGGTCGAGAAAGTCTAGCGGCAGACCATGCGGCGAGCGATAATCCGTCCCTCTTATTTGTGTGTTGCCTCTGTTGCTTGCCATGATAACAATGGGTGCAAGCTCGTCTTCCAGCGCTCGGTTGATGAAGGAGAAGCATTCGATGTCGAGCATGTGCACCTCGTCAACGAATAGCACTCCCGGAACAATCTCTGCCTTGCCCTCCTCTTTCCACTCTGCGACCTTGGTATTGATCTGGTCCCGCACTTCGCTACGGATTTCGCCCGTGTCTCCAGAAAATAGAGCCAGGAAACCCTGGGTCCGTGAATTTATCACATCAATCTCGTGCAAACTGACAGTGTGCACCACCTCTCGTCGCTGTTGCAGCTCGCCCTCAGGACACTGCACGAACTTTGTGTCTATGCCCATTGCGTCATAGTCTCGCGAGCGCGTATACGATCGTCCCAGCTTTGTGATTTTTCCGGATGCCTTGTCGATGGAGATGATGTCGCCGGCCATGACCTTTTCTTTGGTCATTGCATCGATCATCTTGGTGCCCATGTCGTAGATGGTCTCCATGTCGGTCGTCTTGATGGTCAGTTTCCCCTGCTTGTTGCCTCCTGTAACGCTGCGGTCGATCTGAATCTCGACCACCTCGCCCTCGATGACCTCGCTCTCCTCGGTTATGCGCACGCCTATGGACTTGCGGAATGCCTGCGTGAGGGCCTCCGTCTTGGACATCTCGAGGGAGAATATCTCCGACGAGGCCAGCATGGTGAAAGGCACGTCGGAGCCGAGCGACTGGGCCATGCCCATGGCGATGGCCGTCTTTCCTGTGCTGGGCGGGCCTGCAATCAGCACCGCGCGGCCCGCGATCTTGCCGTCCTTTGCCATCTGCAGTATCACGGCGGCTGCTTTACGCGCCTTTTCCTGCCCGACCAGGCCCTGCGACGATGACTTGGGCTCGAGAGTGTCGGGCTCGACCCCGAGGCCGCGGATGTGCGAGTGCGCCGCGATGAGGTTGAGCCCCCGGAGCTCCTTGCTCTCGGCGATGGTGGCAATTGGCTAGCGGGTCAGTATCAGCAAGACTCGCAAAGCACCCGCTGCTACTTACGAGGGCCATGGTAAAGCGCGGTAGCGGGGCGCGTCGCAATGCGGGTGGGGTGGCGCGACACTCGTGGGCAGCACCTGCGAGGAGGCGACAGCGAAACTTCGCGATGGAGCTCTCGCTAGCGTGCACGGCCCATCTCAATCGACACCTCTAAGCCTATATAGGCTAGCGCGATCTTAGCGCGTTGAGGAGGCACCTGCTGCGCGACGCAACCAGAATAAGGGCATCCGCACGACTTCTCCTGACTTCTGCTCCCTAACAACGACAAACAGCACCCTCGCACAGCGCCTGTCCGTCTTGTGCGCGCTCACGAGGACGCACCAGGGGCCGCTTGTGTTCCTTTGCGCCTGGTCTCCCACCCAGCATGTCCGGGTTTGGGCGGCGCCCGCCATATCATCCCCTCAACACAGCCAGTGCAGCAGCCGCCGACGGAGCCCCGCCAAGTGGCGCTAGTAGCAGGTACGTTGTGATTGAACTCTGGCACCATTTTCAATGCCCGTTCGTTTCCCTTTCAGTCGTCACATGGTGAGGCGTGGTCATGAGTCAGGACATACAACGCACCCAAGCGCAACAGTCAGTACAAATACATATAGCTGTACTTGGACAGCAAGTACCAACCACACCACGGCACCATCGCTCCGACACAATGTGATTCTCCTTATTGACTTCATCGATAGGCATCGCTTGCACCAAGCTTCGTCCGATGGCAGCAAGAGACCGGCAAGCGCACTATCGCCAGGGCAAAGTCCCGTGGACAAGCGACCTCGAGTGAACCAACCAGGAGAACCAAACAGGGTACGGAGCATTGCATATGAAAAACGGTTAACGTCTGGCTACTAACATCCGTTAACAGCATGCTACCTCGCGGAGCCCCGCCACATCTTTCAGCCCCCCTCCATCAAGACACCACTCCGTGACTGGGACCGATGGGCCTGTAGCAGCTGGACCTGCAGCACGAACGAACGATGGGCGACGAACTAGCCACTCCAGGCCTATTCAAGCCGGGGGAGTAACGAGAAAAACCAAACCTTCGAGGCCCCAACGGCTCAGCGAGCCCACTGCAAGCTGCGTCGCCCCTTTCAATAACAAATGGCGACCCAAATCACACCCAGGAGTGGAAGCTCGACTCCGCTTCAAATAGCACCACCTGCACCGCCGATGGTATCAGCGAGTCGGCGTGTAGACGGGGAACCTTCACGTGGTGTGGCCTCTATCCGCGCCATGAGAGCCAACAAGCAGATTCCGGCTCCGGCTCCTTCTGCATCGAGTAGCTCAGCATTGGCAAAGCTTCAAGGCAGAAACATAGTCTTGCAGGACCTCACGGGCGTGCAGAAGGACCTCACAGGAGTGCAGAAGGACCTCACGGGAGTGCAGAAGGACTTCACGGGCGTGCAGAAGGACCTCACGGAATTTCAGAACGACGCAGTTCAAATGCGAATCCGCCTTGACGAGTTGGAAAGTTCAAAAAATCCATCAGCAGAGCTGGCCAGTCTGGAAAAGATAAAAAGCAACTGGAGGCTCGTATCAAAAAGTTAGAAGCTCTTCCTCGCCAAGACCCTGCGGCCGTCCAACGATCTATTGAGGCTATAGAAGACCGTGTCAAGCAGTCGGTCGAGAAAGTGGTTCTATCCAAGCTGGCAAAGTTGAGGACAGACATTGACGGATGTTCATCTTATAAAGCGCGTCTTGATGCCCTTGACACACAGTTGGTCGATGTGACCAACCACTTGAGAGAGCTCAAGGAAGTCATCATGCCTAAACAACTCACCAATTTTCAAGCAAAATTCGACGCACACATGTCGGGAGCTGCTACAAACAATGGACGGAATAGAGGGGAAGATGAAGGCTGTCGAGGCTTTGGTCAAGGAGCAAGCTACTAGCCCGCAGCACAAGTAAGCTATCTTTCCTCACTCTAACAATTCCAGTGGCTAATCTAATTATAGGGAGTTGCGAGACGAAATCAAGAAAATACGTGAAGAAAAGGTCGATCTGGCGACTCTCACACGTCACTTAGAAAGCTTAGCCCTCGATAATAAGCTAACGAGATTGGACAATGACCTTAGACAGCATTTACACAATACATTAACTGAAAAAGTCACAGATATAGGGGAGGCCATGCAGAAAATTCGTGAGGACGCCAAGACCAACAAGGAAGAAGCACAGACCAGATTCGCTCTCCTGGATGAGACAACCTCCGAGTTTGAACGAAAATTCGCCGACCTAGATGCGACATCTTCGGAGGTTAAGCGAAAATTTAACGACCTGGATGCGACAGCCTCCGAGGTTAAACGACGATTAGCCGACCTAGACAGGATAAGCTCAAAGGTCATACATTTGGCAGACCGTGACATCCTTAGTAGGCTGGTTGTCGTGGAGAGTCGCCTGGAATCTCTTGTCACAAAGACCAGTGACGTTCAACCCCAAACGCCTGCTACTGGTGCAACAATGCCGATGACGGAGTATCTCGAAGACCGCTTGGCGCAAGTCTCACAGAAAATGGACACCTTCGACGAAACCTTCGACGACGAAACCATCGACGAAGTAAACAAACAGCTTTATGAGCTCCATGGACGGGTAACTCGTGTTAAAAGTGATTCTGACAACACAAGAGAAAATCTGTTGGTACACTTCAAATCTGAGTTCGGTTCAATGCTCAATTCAAGGTTCTCTTCGCTTGAGAAAGATCATGAGAAAGATATGGAGGTACTCCGCACTCAGTTTTCGACTAGGCTTGCGCAGATGTCACTTCCCGCACCTGACCGAGAACGACTGGAAAAAACGCACGACTTGGTACAAAATCTTGAAACCATTCTGGCTCAGCATCTCGCGGGATACAACACTACTATCCAAACTCTGCGGGATGAGATCAACGCGACGTCATCAACACCTGATGATCAAATCGGAATTTTGCAGAGGGGCTTGAAGAGTCTAGAAGATCGCTGGCAGAACATCAATACTGATGCTCTGTATCAAAAAATGGTGCATTGGTTTACGCAAAATTACCCGAACGCGCCGAACCTTTACAGGGATGTCAATATAGTCAAGGAGCAGCTTGACGGACTTGGACATTTTATCAATAACATCGCTTGGGTCGAGCAGCGAAGAGAACCGCTCTGGAATCTTGCTTCAGGCTCTAAAGAGTTGCTCCAACTGTTAGGGCACGTCCCTGCTTTAGGCGATCCTGGGACCTGGCAAAGCATAGAGAGTATCCACAACAGTGCGCAGACGGCGCTTACGAAAGTGAGTGAAGTGGCTCCAGTAGTTGCTTCACATGCGACGCAAATCGCTTCGATTCGCGACCATGTAGACCAAGTACAAGCGAAGACCACGGCTACCATTTCCCTGACGGAAACCAACTTGGAAGGGCCTCATCAGGACTCAGTATCAAACGGTTGAAAGACTTCGCACGGGCTGTGATGATATATTCGAGTTGCCATTGGCAAACAAAATCTACGTATCGATGGCGTGGAGACCAAGTTGCAATCACAGGGGAAATTGATTGGCGATACCGATCAGTTAGTTGGAAAACTGTCCAAACGCATGGAGACTGCGGAATCTAATGGAGCAGCTTCCAGTAGAACGGTTGAAACTCTTCGCAGGGCCTGTACTGATACTCGAGGTGACATTGGCAAACAAAATCTGCGGATCGATGGCGTGGAGACCAAGTTGCAATCACAGGGTAAATCGATTGGCGACACTGAACAGTCAGTCGGAAAACTGTCCAAACGCATGGAGACTATGGAGAACCTGAATTCGCGTATGGATGGCGTGGAGACCAAGTTAGAATCACAGGGTAAAACGATTGGCGATACTGAACAGTCAGTCGTCGGAAAACTGTCCAAACGCATGGAGACTATGGACAGAGTTGTCAACAATCAAATATATTTGCAAATATAGATCGTTGTTGGCGCCAAGTCTCAAATCAATTAAGTCAAATACGGCGTTGTTGTAACTGCAAACAAGTCAAGTTTTATAGCTGTATTTAATTAACTTAATTACAGTTTATTTAGAGTTTTGCGTAAGGCTGTTAAGTTAGCTAGGCTAGCGATCTTGTAATAGTTTTTTAGTGTTGTAGTGCAATTAGTAATTAATTAGAACCTTGTTTCTTAGTTAGTTCGCTTGCCGTCCGATCTCTTTAACTACAACAACGCGTTAATAACTCGCAACCTATCTCTTTTATGTATTAGTATCGCTGTTATGGCGCGTCCTAGTGTAAAACAACGCGCTCTTACAAATAATAACGCTAACACGCGCCCGTCAAAACAGCGTAGACTCCTCACAAAGGGCACCAAAAGCCAGCCGGTAGTTATTGACGATACTTAACCCAGCTTACCGCGTGAAGCTCTAACGATCGCAAGCCAGGCTAACGATTTTAAATCACAGTTGCGAGACTTACGATTAGAGACTGCGATTGCTACGCCTGTTGAGGATTTAGAAGTAGCCACCGCAGCCCTAATAGCGGCTGACGAAGACGACGGCGACAATTTCGATACACGCTTTGTAGATAACTTTAAAGGTGTAGATTGGAGTTGTTTAAAAGGCTTTATATAGCTGCTGCAGACTTAATCTTAGCGCAAAAGCTAGATATACGATCACGGTTATCGCGTTGCCCTATAATCAAACCTAGATTGTATATTCTTTGTATGCCGCGATTGCCACCTAAATAAGAGGCTTAATTTGGGCGTGGTGGAGACGACACAGGCGACAAGCTCAGCAACAACCATAGTTGTCAACAATCAAGCCAATCCAAGCTAAGGCGTTAGCTTGGATTGCTCAATTTTTAAGGGCGTCAGCTTGGATTGTTAGGGCTAACAAGCTAAGATCGTGAGCTTAATTAAGGCTTAATTAATAGGCTTGATAGCCTATACTGGCGCTAGCCTTAGTATTAAGTTTCGTCGTCCCAAGTCGCCAGCCCGCACAAAAGCTCTATATTGTCGTCGTCTGCTGCCTCCTCCTCCACCACCCCTCGTCGTCGCCTCCGAGGCCAGCTCTCTTGCCACCGTCGTACGCACTGTATTGCCGCTAGAAGTTGAGGTCCTAGACGTCGTCGTCGCGGCTCTAAGAGGTCGCCCAGCTCACTGAACAGGCGCTCACACTCACAGCTTGACGCTGGGATAGAGAGTACGTCAAGCGCAAGCTTACTGAGGCTAGGGTAGCAATCGCGCATGCTCACCCAGTATTTGATAGGGTTATCTGCGTGTTCTGTACCTCTCTCGGCTGCCGGCTCGCTGCGCTTCCACCTCTTAAACTCGTCCTCGTCGGCGGTGAGGCTGCTGGCAGTACTAGGGTTGAGTATACTGTCGATCGCGTCGTCTATATCGCTTAGGATCACTGCCGACGGCCTTACCCGCGCGCGGTGAGTTGTTGTACTGCGCCCAGAGCGCCTGAAAGCTGGCGTTACTAGCCTCGAGCCAGTTGGGCTTCTTAACCCACGCCTTATCGCAGTAGTACTTGTACATTGGATGGAGTATTGTAGCGGCGTAGTACGCGGGCGAGTCGTCCAGCTTAGAGTAGTAGTCATCGGCCTTCTGCCAAGCTGCGCGCAAGTTGATTGCAATGTGATCCTCAGGCGACTCATCGTGCTCGTTGTAGTTAACCGCCTCGTACGCGTTAACGCGCTGCTCGTAGTAGGTAAGCAGGTATTCGAATATTGGAATTATCTCAGCAATAGCCCCAAAGCTGCCGCTTTTTCCGCGCCCTTCGAGGCGCTTTGTAGCAGTCTTGAGCGGTTTCAAGATGTCCATGTACTCTGTAATCACTGCCCAATCAGCACCTGTAAGACCGTCTGATCGCATCCCACGGCTGCGCAACTAGCAGCTTGTTGCCGCGACTTTGCGCAAACATATCCTCCCTTTGCACCCGCTGTATATGGTGAGTAGCGTAGGCGTTAACTGCAAACTGCAGCTTTACAGCACGCTCAAAGCATAAGTAGTACGAGTTCCACCGCGTAACGACGGGTTTTAACGGGCTCGAGGATCTTGCGATCGTCGGCTGACGCGCTAGACGGCAGCTCAGTGTGGGCGAGGCGCTGGAAGTCCTCGAAGAGAGCTTATGCTGTTTGCGGCGTTTTGATGTAGTTGATGATACTGAGCAGTACGCCAAGTGGGCCTACGCGCCTCCACTCCTCTATGAAGTCGTGCTCGTCGGTGAGCTCTTGTACGTCGTTGTCGAACGAGGCGGCGCTGCCCTTCCCCCAGAGGAGCGTCTGGCCGATAAGGTTGAGCGTGTGAGGTCCGCAGCGGAGGCGCCGATGGGTGACATTAAAACCGTACTCTTGAGCTACTATTGCAATAGTACTGTTGTTGTTAGTAGCGTTATCAAGCACAAAGTAACTAATCGACTGCGACGTAATCTTAAAATCCTGCAGCGTTTTTATAACGATCTCGGCCATCCTCTCGCCACTGTGAGCGCCTGTTAGCTGGGGCAGCGCTATAGGCAAGTCCTGCAGGTCGCCTCTGCTGTCGACAAAGTGCGCAACGACGCCTAGAAAGCTACGCTTGCCGCCCTTTGTTGTCCATCTATTAAAGCTAAGGTGTACTTTGCTGCTGAGCGCCTGCGATAGTTGCAAGAGAACGCGCGGCTTTAGGTGCTCGTACAAGCGCGCAACGTACTAGGAGACGCTTACATGAGACGTCCAAAGCGCTCGTTCTGCTAGTGGGTTGGCAGCTTCAAGGAGGCGTCGAAAAGCTGGTGTTTTAAACTCAGAGAGAGGGTGATTGTTCTTAACAAGCCAGCTAACAGCTGCCAGCTGGAAGCGCTGGGTATTGAAGCTGGCGAGCTCGTTAGCTATCTTCTGCAACACGCTGTTGTTACCGTCCTTAAGCAGGCGTTGTAGCTAGGTAGGTTTTGCAGCAACAGCTAACTTGCTATAGCTATAGCCGCGCTTAGGCAGCTCTAAGTGTCGCTGCGCTAACAACGTTAAGAGCGTTGTCTTATATATCCCCACGCCTGTATCTGTGTACTTATACTTGTAGCAGTGACGGCACACGACGAAGTATAGCTTACTTACTTAGGTTCTTCAGCAGCGCAACGTAGTAGCCATAGCGATAGATCCAGCTCTTACGCGACTTCTGCGACAAGAGCGGCTTCATATACTTACGTAAACGCCCCCAATCAATTCCCTCAAAGTCGTCTATAAGGCTCGCGTCCAGCGCCTCTTGCAAGGTCTCATTATCTGGGGCTGCTGCCAACAAGGCTGCTGTTACCCTCTCGCTGCCCTTGGTAGGCGCGACAATAGCGTCTTTAGGCCGCGACTCGCGTAGTTGCGACTTAAAAGTTGAAGCCTAGGACGCCTCTACAAGAGCCCTGCGAGGCGACAGACGCGACGGCAATGGCGATAGCTGACTATCGACGGGTATAGGCTGGCTGACCGTGCCGCGGGCGGTGGAGGATTTAACGCGTTTCTTCTTCTTCTCGGGCGAGTAAGGTTATCAGAGGCGCGTTTTCTTAGGAGGCATGGCGGTGGCACCACGATAAGGGCGACAGGAGCAAAAAAAAAATAACGCAATATTAGGTTGTGATAAAAGGCACAAGTTTTGGCATTGTGTGTTGTCTATTAGAAGGCGCGTAAGAGCCTGTACGAGGCTTAGAGGCTACTAAGGCACTAACTACGCGCGATCACGTGAGAGGTATTAGTGGACTATCCACTCTTTTTAACAGGTTGTTTAGTTAGGGGGCTAGTGGAGGGAGTATAGTGTTGCAGAAGTTAGGATAATTACCTGCCTCCCCTAGCAAAAGCGCCCTGCTAAAAATAGCAAAAGATATCGCGATCGCTCCTGCTGCAAAACGAGCAGCCTTACGCCGCTACCTTAATTAAGCCTATTAAGCTAAACAATTAAGCTGACCCTCCTTAGCTTGGATTGCTAACAAATTAGTATAGGCGAGCTTGACTTAATGGGATTGATAGTTATTAAGCTATCAATCAAGCGCTTGCAAGCCGCTTGATTGTTGACAAGTCTGGCAACAACTTATCTGCTTAAGAAACACTGTATTGCCGCTTCAGGCAAGGTGCCTATTACGCTGCCAGCAGGTCAGAGATCGCTCGTAATACTAACGGGCGCTGGCGTACGGGTTAGTTAAGTTATTGCTAACGAGATTGGAAACTTCGACGTACAAGCATTTCAGTTGTTAGCTGTTTGCTAGCTTGTCAACAACAATATATTGGTTAAGGCAGTTTAAAGACCTAGCGTTTCAAGCGATAATACAGTTTGCAAACCCAGAGGCGGAGAAGTTGTTATAAATAAGCCACAACAGCGTTAATTTAGTTTGTGATGTGGTTGTATAGGTATATGCAGCCCTAGGTTGTGAAGCAGCTTAGAGAGGCTATAAGCAAGATCTATATAAGTTTTAATAGATAGACGACTAAAGGCGGCAAACGAGGCTTCTTTGGAGTAGTTGCTTACTACGCTACAGCTTGTGGAGTTATTAAAGACGTTGCTATCGACTTGCCGCAGCTTACAGGCGCCCATACGGGCGACAGGATAGCTAATTGTATTGAGAAAACTCTGCAAGCGTTTAGAGTTGACGCAGCAAAGTTAGGATACTTTATGCTCAATAACGCGTACAACAACAACTCGGCTATTAAGAAACTCGCTAGCAAGTACGGCTTTATCGCTAGCCATTGTCGCCTACGTTGCGGCGCTCATACGATTAATCTCGTGGGCTAGGCGGTGATCTTCGGCTCAAACAAGGACGCGTTTAACAACAACGACGCTAATATATTATGTAAGTCTCCTGGTCCTCTTAGGATTGCAATTGCTAACTAATTAATACAGGACGAGGAGCAGTTTATGGGCGATTGGCGTCAACAAGGCCTATTAGGTACGCTTCTTGACATTATTAATTATATTAGAACGCCCCAGCAATACGACGTTTTCAAGAACTTTTAAGTTCTCGCCAACAGCGAGCTCCCACTAAAACAGAGGATACTTGAGAGCTGGTAAAGCCTGTTGTTACGCGCTAGAACTCGTATTGTTTAGCGTTTGAGCGTGCTGTGTTAAGTTGCAACTAGCGTTCAACTTGTATATTTGTATATATATCGACAATCAGCTTGCTGCTGATAGTTACGACGCCAGAACCCGTAGAAATAAGACGCCCGACGCGCCTATATAGAGATGAGATTGGGCGGTCTTACAGCAAACGATTGGGCTGTCGTGAACGACTATATATTAAGGTTCTCTAGCCGCTGAAGTCAGCTACAAAACGGCTTTGAGGGCCGCGGTATAAGCGGCCGTTTTGGAGAGCGATATATGAAGTATTGCCTGTCTTTGAATACTTACTTGGGGAGTTTGAGCAGCGTTACAAGCCGTACGAGCTTGTGTCGATTTATAAGGCAACTGGCGCTCCTAAAGACCACCTTGCGATTAACTTAAAGGGCAATGTGGGGGCAAAACTTAATAGATACTATTAAAAGCTCGACAAGTCGCCTGTACACTACGTATACCGCCCTTGCTGCCTCTACCTATACTACAAGCAATATTGTGATCGCGCTTGGCGTGACAAGCCTGGTTGGATTGCTCGCGCAAATGAGTCCTTCTAGCAACTTTGGGGCAGTTACCAGGTATCTTGGAGCCTGAGGGGTCGCCTAAGAGAGCGCAAGTCCAACGCTATTGACGACGCTATTACGGCAATTATGGAGGACCCATCATCTCACAGCGACGAGGGCTTTGACGAGTACTAGCGGTGGCGAGCTTTTGAACTAAAATGGACGAAGACTATGTTTGAGAGCCCTGACAGCAATCTGATAAAGTATTGGATTGCTCTACGACTAAAATATCCTAACCTCACGCGCTTTGCGATCGATATATTGACGATACCTGCTAGTACAGTGCCAAGCCAAAAGTCTGTTCCCCCACACAACGTAACGCGCGCGTACACCAACACCAACACCCTATTTTCAACACTACATTACTCCACCAATATGAGCTCTTTTGGTGTAGAAATTTCAGGAAATCGTCGCCGCAATGCCGAATTATCTGTCCAGCAACGGGATTTAATTATCGCGAAGTGTGAGGCGGGCGCGTCATCGCGGGAGTTGGCTAAGGAGTTTAACTGTACGCGTCGCTGCATTAATAAAACACTTCAGAGATATGGAGAACAACACCACAATTAATCGCGGCCTTGATCAGGGCGTCCCTAGGCGCTTAATACACATGACAAGCGTGTACTCTATTAAGAGGCACGAAAAAACCTAAGGATTGAATACCCAGCCCTCCTCTGCGAGACCTCCCTCCGCCGCATCTCTTGAACGACTGCATATCGCGCATTGAAGGCAGAGAGAGCCTGACCAACTTCCGGGCAGCGCGGAAGCCTAAGATCACTCGCGCGGTGGCCCAGGAGAGGCGTCAATTCGAACGGGAATATCGCAATTGGGATTGGCGCGGACAGCCCTTCCAGTTCTCAGATGAGTGCTCTATTCAAAGACGCTCCGGCGGCACATCTATATGGGTTTTTCGCCTCCCACACAAGAAATGGAGACATAAGATAATCTCGGAGACAGTTATATTAAGATCTCGCGCGGCAATGGTGTGGGCGAGTATCTGGCTTGATTGGAGAGGGCGGGTTTGGCGGAGTCCCTTAGTGATCATGCCTAGGGACCTAGCAGCTCGTCGCAAAGGATACAGCGCATAGAGTTATATTGAAGCTCTACGCAAAGGACTCCTCCGTAATTATTACGCAGGAGATATCTATATGCACGACAACGCGCCTATCTATAGGGCGCGACAGTTGCTTGATTTTTTGGCGGAACACGGCATACAACCGATCAAGTGGCCGTGTTATTCCCCCGACATCAACCCTATCGAACATCTCTGGTGGCCCCTCAAGAGATAACTCCATAAGCGTTACCCTAATATAGGCGACCTTAGCGACGGCGACGAGGACTTTGAGACCTTCTGCGCGGCGTTGAAAGATTGCTGGCGTAGGATCCCTGATTTGCTGATTCGCAAGCTTATACTTAGTATGCCGCGCCGCCTACTTGCTCTCTGGCGTGCGCGCGGGTATTAAACAAAATATTGATCAAATAATTACGGAGGTGCCTTTCAAAGTCTTTTCCTGGACCGTGCACGGTGGCGTAAGCCACTGCTCTTGGCGCTAGCACCCCTCATAGCAAAAATCCCTCAATCTTCATCATTGCTACTCTTCTATCTACCTGATAATGCCTTCGTACGACATTGCCACCCGAGCTCAAGCCTTGACTCTAAAGCTGGCTGGCTTTTCAAATACTGAGATCGAGTCTATAACTGGAATCCAGCCGCGCACGGTTAATGCTATCTATCGCAAGGCTATCACCCGAGGACTAAACCCCGCTGAGAGCAAGACAAATCCTTGACAAATACGTTAAAGATGGCAATCGATCCGGCCGCCCAAAGAAGCAAACTAAGGAGCTAGTTGAAGATGTACTGTTAAAGGTCCATCAAGATCGATATGCTCGCGAGAAGACCTGCGCTCAAATCGCAGCAGAGATTAGAGGAGTGTTAGATATCACAGTCTGGCGAATCCTTAGAGCATCTAGATATCGAAAGACAAAGCCCACCCGCAAACCAGGGCTAACAGATAAGATGAAGCGAGCCCGTTATCAATTTGCTCTTGATTATAAGGACTGGACGATTAAAGACTAGAAAAAGGTTATCTGGTCTGATGAGACATCTGTTGTCTATGGTCTTCGAAGAGGGGATACCGCGTTTTGGCGTCTACCTTCTGAGCGTTTTGTTAAGTCCTGCATTCGGCCGCGGTGGAAGGGGTTCTCTCTAAGTTTATGTTTTAGGGTTGCTTTTCGTACGACTTAAAAGGCCCATGTCATATCTAGAAGGCAGAGACAAAGAGCGAAAGAAAGATTGCAGATCAAGAACTAGAAGCTATAAATAGAGAACTCGAGCCTATTCTTAAGGCAAAGTGGGAGCTAAATACGCCTTTGGCTCGAATGGGCCTTCGAAATCAGCCAGGACGAAAACCACAATAGAAGTGGGATAGAAAGCATGGTAAGCTTAAAAGAGGGAGCGGAACTGGGATTGATTAGTGGAGATACTGCCGTCAGGTTGTTATTCCTAAACTAATTCCCTTCGTACGAGAATGTAAGAAGACTCAACCTGGGGTAATAGTTCAAGAGGATGGTGCAAGCCCACATAAGTCTTTCTATAAAGACAGGCTCTATAGCTTGGCTAGGGTCGTACAATTACTATGGCCTGGAAACTCCCCTGACTTGAATATGATTGAGCCAGCCTGGCCTCATATGAAAAGAGTAACAACAAAGAAAGGGTCTCCTCGGTTAAGAGCTGAGGCAGAGAGCGTGTATGGCAAGAGGCATGGGGGGAGTTAGAACAGTGGCGGATTCAGGCTTGGATTGAGAGGATTGAGCGGCATATTCAGGAGATTCTTCGTCTTGAAGGTGGTAATGAGTATAGAGAGGGTAAGACTGAGAAGGTACGACGGTTTGAAGCTCCTATAGTAGATGATTGGGTTGATATTGAATAGAGATGTCTCTCGTACGAAGAATTTGGTGGCGTTTTTAGCTTGCGCCACTGTGCACGGTCCAGGAAAAGACTTTTGAAAGGCACCTCCGTATCTCTATATCAAATTATCAACTCTCCGGGAGCGATATTGGGGGTGCCGGAGCGCTCTGCGCGACGGGGTGGTGATGATGGCGGACCTCGCTTACCCCTGCGGGGAACAGACTTTTGGCTTAGTACTGTAGTTGCGAGTGTGAGCGTATGTTTAGCGAGCTCGGCGATCTACTTACTCCTTAACGTCGCAAAATCAGTCCGCAACTACTTGCCGCGTTGCAGTGTATATGGACCTAGAAGAGTATAGGCGCCGCAATTGCTGGAGCTGTTACGGAGTCTTAACTTAGCGATAAGTAGCTGGACTAGCTATACGAGCTTGCGCAATGGACTGAGTATAGCAACGACAACGATTGAAGCGGGTTAGTATATCCAATATAGCGCAATAGGACGATAGTTAACTACTTCGCTTAACAGCTTGTTTCTCTACTAAAAAGAGCCTAACTCGCGAACTACTGTACTGCTCCGCAAACGCTGCCGAGATCGATCGATACACCTCCCGCTGCCTAGCACGCAATACTTAACTCTATACAGAGCTACGATCTCGCAATTGACGCTGCTGAGCGTCGTTGACGTTGGTTGACGCTGCTTGTTGCCCGCTCCTCACCTCACCACCTCACCCCTAGGGCCGGCGAGCTCGTCAACCCCACAATAGTTACTATAACCGGACCGGATCACGCGATTACGGCTGTATATATACTTAATTAAGCTACTTATCCCTATCACAAAACACCAGCTTAGTGTAGTTGCTCGCTCCTGCTAGATGGTGAGTTGTATATAGGAGCTTCGCCGCTCCTGTACACCCAGCACCTCTAGGTGATCCTTTACTAATACAAAACCGCGTTACGCAACCTCTCTACAGTATACTAGGTGGCGACTACTGTGTGTTTTTTTTTTTAAGTTTTGGGACCACGATGGTATACAACTCGATATATAGGTATATTAGGACGGCTGCAATTTCGAAACACGCCCTACGGACGCTATTACATGCCTCTTTTTCTGCTCCAACTCTAATAATCAAATCACCCGTCTAAAGATCTTAACGATACCTGCCTAATTGGGTAAAAACTGCAAGTATTTGTCAAATCACTAATTAAATATGCCTGTTTCGGCCACTAAGTCCAATCAAGTCAAGTACAACACCAAAAAATCTCCAAACAAGCCAAATACGAGCTTCTTCATATTTTGATTGACTTGATTGTTGACAACTCTGACTATGGAGAACCTGAATTCGCGTATGGATGGCGTGGAGACCAAGTTAGAATCACAGGGTAAAAAACGATTGGCGATACTGAATAGTCAGTCGGAAAACTGTCCAAACGCATGGAGACTATGGAGAACCTGAATTCGCGTATGGATGGCGTGGAGACCAAGTTAGAATCACAGGGTAGAACGATTGGCGAGGCTAAATGGTTCATCGCAAGACTGTCCGAACGCCAGGAGACTGCGGAATCCAATGGAGCAGCATTCAGTATACAGCTCAAAGAACTCAGCGAACACGCGCAGGAGGTTGGCAAGACTTTGACAACGCAAAGTCAAGCATTGGGTAAGTAACTCCAGGATACAGTGCGCTCTACGCAGGGCCTATGCTTACACAATTCACGTCTAGGCGAGCTTCAAACCACGGTAGAACCCATATCCAACCTTGATCTTGAGGACTTTCGCAGATCCTGTATTGGGTACCCAGAGCTAGTCGCCCGCAGTTTCGAGAATCGGAGCGCCATCGAAGACATCAATCGCAATCTGCCCGGCGGAGGTTTGATGCTAAACTTTCCCATACACCCCGTGTCCCGAAAGTCCTCTGGGAACGAGAGCATGCACAAGGACACAGGCAAAGGTAAGAAGAAGCGCTAGTCACCCCGCATCCAAATTTCGGACCGGAGTCCTGGAGTACACCAAGGCACCTGATCCTGCAATGGTGTCTTTCTTTCACCTTGTGATGTTTCTTCTCGATCACCGGTTGCGGCTTTAGACCCACATTTCGATCTCATCAATCGAATCATTCCTTTTGTCGGATTGTCTGGCGTTCGGTTTACCTGGTGGTTCGTGTACAAAAGTCTTTCCACCATCAGAGATACCCTCGGCACTTGTTGACGGATTTGGCGTCACTTTTTGGCCTCCTTATTTACTGGGTGTGCTGTCAATCCTGGCGTTCCTTTCCTTCGGACGTTTCCTTATAATTAATATCCAAACCCCCTTCGAGAATGGCGTTGAGGTTTGGCAGCATGATATGCATTGCTGGGCGGAAAAGCTTCCCGACTGATGGCAGTCAAATGGAAATGGAACTGTATTTGTAGCAAAGAACATATAGATTGAGCGATCGGTTTGAACGGCCTGTAGGCGCTGAGTAGCACTTCATTTTGATCTGTGTAATGCTACGCTCGAGACTAGTCGACAATGTTTCAGCTGTGAATCTGAGCTCTAGGAGAAATGCCATTCGGAGTCAAAATAAGCAGTGGTTGTGCGAGCGTCGCCAAGGTGCTACAATTGCAACGGGAAAATGGGTGCGGGCCGTTTGGACGACGCCCCACTTAAATTTCGAGGTTGGTCGATCCCAAAAGAGACGATCCCTCCAGAGTCCACACCACACCCAACACTTTTCCTCACGTCTACTACAAACTCTCGCGACGCGTCAATCAACCGATAAACCCGCACCACACGCACACATGGCGCCCATCCGCCCCTCGACATCCACCCCGCCGTCCGTCCCCCAAACCTCACCACGCCCTCCGCATCCGCGCCCCAACTCTCCAACAACCGCCACCGCACCCTCCCCACCGCCCAGCAAAAAGCGCAAAAAGAAAGACGCCCCCCACATCCTCCACCAAAGCACCATCCGCGGCCCTCTCTACTCCTACATCCACCTGCACCTCACGACCTCCTCGCCGCCTTCTGCCTCTTCCTCTCGAACAACGACAACACCCACCGATCTAGACGCCCTAACCATCCGCTCGCTGCTCATGCCCCCGCTGCAATCCTATCTCGGTCTAACGGGTGCCGCGATCCCCATCGATATCCTCGCGGCAGCCGCGCGCGACGTGTATATCAGGGTGCCGCGGCAGGACGCGAAAGCGTTTCAGGCGGCGCTGAGTAGCTGGGTGGGGAGCTGCGATGCCGAGGCTGTGCCGCAGTATGCGGGGCAGGGGAGAGTGAGGGTGAGTTGGAGGGTTGTTGCGGTGGGGGGCAGTCTGGTGCAGGTGCAGGGTGATGGGATGGATTTGTTTGGCGGGTGAATAGATGTTCGGGGTTAAGAAAGAGGGAGAAGTTTTGCTCGGCGTCAGTCAAGGTCCGAGACCATGTGTCTGGGTCTAGGTGGGGCGTAGGTTGCCTCTTCTCCCTACCGTCCCTGGACTTGATCAACGTCTTGCAGATTGGAAGCCTACTCTTATACATGGAAATGAGTGGTACGCCGTTCTATGCACAACTTCAACTGAGCGCGTACAGAGACATCACCTCTGTAATACGTTGGGACCACCAGCCCAAGGAAAGATAGCTTCGCATGATGCCGATGAAGAAGGAAAGAAAGATATTTAGTCCTTCTATCGCCAAATCCACCCTACAAGAAAGGAACCAGATCATGAACATACATGTACTCCTCTGCCTAGGTTATAATCGAATCGGGGATATAAGCCCTTTTAAACGCTAGAATCAAGTAATCCAGTAACCTCATCTCAAAATCATCCTGCACATGCCCAGATTCAATCTACCATCCCGGCTGCGGGGGTTGATGCCCGCCGTGGCTATGTTGCCCATAGCTTTGTTGGTGCGGGGGAGGCGGCGGATACTGTGGCGCTCCGCCATATTGGTTGTGCTGATGTTGATCATAGTTCTGCGGGCCGCCATACGGTGCGCTGTGACCATATTGGCCTGGTGGGGGCTGATGCAGTTGCTGAGAAGGATAGCCCGGCCCTCCGTAACCGGCTTGCTGTCCATAGCCTGGACCTCCTCCATAGCTCGCTTGATGCTGGTTCGATGGCGCATACTGATGCTGTTGACCAGGTGCCGAGGAGCCGTAGCTTTGCCCGGGTTGATGTAATCCACCGTAGCCGCTCTGGGCATGTTGTCCATAACCACTTGGCTGAGGTTGATCGTGGCTGGCGCCATACTGACCGGGCGGGGGAGGTGAGGAATAGCTGCTGTGACTCGACGTTGAGCCATGCGCCCCGCCAGGCTGGTACGATGTTGGCGGAGCGCTGCCTGTGTATGTGCTGCCTTGGGAAGTATTATGGCTGTAGCCGTAACCGCTGTCCGACGGCTTGTTGTGCTGCATGGGGTCAGACAAGCAGTGATATCGTGTGTTGAACAAGCAAACGTACCGAGCTGCCCCCGAGCACCCCACCGAGGAGACTGCCGAGACCGCCTCCCTGACTTGCACCTCCATGGCCTGAGCTTCCTTGACTGGACTGGTTGCCATGGCTCTGCTTCCCTCCGCCGAGAAGTGAACCTGCCAGCCCAACGAGGCCGCTCGAGCCTCCGCCGTGCCCGCTGCTCTGCCCGCCGCTGCCATGCGACTGCTTGCCGCCCCCGAGGAGCGAGCCTGCAAGCTGGCCGACCAAGTTGCCGCCTCCACCTCCCTGGCCACTGTGCTTGTTGCCGCCGGTAAGTGCATTGAGAGCATAGCCCTGCTGGTGATTAGCGAGGCGCTTAACCACACCATGGAACCAAACGCACTCCTAGTCCGCCAGCGCGGTCGCCCGTCGGGCCGTCTACACCTCTTGTGCCACCTTCCGGGCCTTGCGATGCGCCCATGGGCGCCATGTAAGGATTCGTGTTCTGGGCGGGTGTGCTGTGGGAGCTGCCTCCGACGGGAGCTTCGCTAGTGGGGAGGTCCCATTGAGAGACACCGGTGCTGATTTGCACGTCTATGGGCTGGTCAGTCTGCAGCCTCCAGCTTCGTCCTGCTTTTGCGCGTAGCGCAAGCAGTCGCGGCTAGGTTACGAACAGTAGTACTTTCGCGACCTAGGACTTCTGTTAGACTTGTCGCGGGGTATGACGGGGCCGCGACGCAGCGGAGCAGCGGAGCAGCAGACGCCTGGGTCAGCAGAGAAAGACGTACGTGTTGTCCCATTGAGCGATCCAGCCCGCGGGCAGCTTTGGCAGATTCGGGTCCGTGGGGCCAGAGTCGGGCGACGCCGCTGGGCGGGGAGGAGTGGGCGCCGACATTGATGTGCGTGGTTGCGGTTGACGAGGGACAGGTGCGACTGTAGCGGAGTGAGAAGAGCACGCCCAGGGGATCGAAATAGGGAGAGGTGTCACGCCGCGCCGAGCGGTTAGAAGGTGGGAAGCTCGCCGACTTGACTGGTGCGGTTTGAAGGGAGCGCGTCGTGGCTGTGAGGGAATGATGCCCATCCTTGCCGGGCTTGCCCTGCCGTCGGTTTTGTGGCGCAGACTGTGGCGCGGCCGCCCTTTCAGCACAGCCTGCACAGGCTGCACAGCCATGGGCTGCCGCGATACAAGGCCTATGCAGAATACGGACACGGCGAGGCTTACTAAGCGCCCGCGGCTCCAGAATGCGTCACCATTCGATGCGCCCCGTTTGCCGTCGCCTCCACTGCCCATTCATTCTCAACCGCAACCCCCGATGCAACCCGGCCTGGCTCTCTCCTCATCGAGCTCCTAGACGAGGATTCCACCGCTTCGACCGGCTCGTGTGAATACCCACAAAGAAGCTGGGGCGCGCAAACCATCATGGCTCCAGGGCTTCCCCTGAAGCGCAAAAGGGGCACTGTCTCGTACAGAGAGCCTAGTAGCGACGAGGATTTCTCCACTTCTGATCTGGAGAGTGCTTCGCGGAAGCGCCCTGCACGACGTTCCACTCGCCACCTCTCCACCGAACTCGAACAAGCCTCGACGACATCATCACGGCGCGTTGCTCCCCAGAAGAGCTCTTCAATAGTAGCCAATCGTTCTTCCCGGAGACGCAGGGAGCGCAACATATCGTACAGAGATGCGGACACGGACGAGGACAGTGAAGAGGCCGATGATGAGGACTTCGAAGCAGAAGAGGTTGTCGCGCAACCAAGACCCCGGAAGCTACCTACTTCACCGCCGTCGAAGCTTCGCAAGCGTTCTAGAGTTAGGCCAAGCAAGGTGGCAAGCCCGAAAGTGCGCGCGCTCGGTGCCGCTTTGAAGAACAAAAGCAGTACGTGCCTGCTTACTTCCATGTACGTGGCTTGTGTTTGACGTGTGATAGCACCTCAACCATCCACGAATGCTAGGCTCATTCCTACCGATGGAAATAAGCCAGACATGGCTGCTTTACCATTTCACGTTCTCCTGCAAATATTTGTCT
This sequence comes from Laburnicola sp. JP-R-44, assembly GCA_009805535.1. Lineage (NCBI taxonomy): Eukaryota > Fungi > Ascomycota > Dothideomycetes > Pleosporales > Didymosphaeriaceae > Laburnicola > Laburnicola sp. JP-R-44. The sequence goes on along the minus strand of SELF01000015.1, from coordinate 667,288 downwards.
ACGCTTCACATCCGCTGCACGACGGGGGCATGCAGCCAACTGACTCCATACCCTGGCTCGTGCGCATGGCCTCCATGTGCTCAACCTTCACCACGCCCGCTCTGACAGCGTTGTACCGGAATCCGCCCATCTTTGCACTGAAGCAAAACCGGAGGAAGCTTGTACATCATCTAATAACACCGCCGGCTAGCGCACGAGAAGACTACAAAGTCATGGTCAAGCGCCTCGAGCTCGACGCCACACAAATGACCGCATTGACGGATACGGCGAACAGTGTGACTGATTTGACTTCCCTAGTGGCTGCTCTGTCAACTCTCAAGGAGATAGAGATTTATGACCCTCTTGATAGACCGCCTTATCGTCCGCGACTAAGGCGCATTCGCCGCTGGTACTATCCCGATGAGCTCTTCAGCACTCTGCGGCAAGGCGACCTGCGTCTCCAGAGCTGGCGATGGAATTGTACTTATTGCCTCAAGGGACTCCTTTGGGTGAAAGAGATTCATGCGGATGGAGCCTTCCAGAGCCTCCGCGAGCTTACATTTGTGAGATTCAACAAAGACGAACGCCGCAAGCAAAGTGAGGCTACCGATCCTACCACCGAAGAGCTTCTCGGTTCTGCTATAGCTGTTCTACCCAACTTGCGATCGCTGGCCTTCGAATCCTGTGCCACTGTCAACGGGCAACTCTTGCCTTTGTTACCATCTTCGCTCCTCAGTCTTAGCATTACCAATTGCATCAACCTTACATCTGAGGATCTGCAGGCATTTCTATCCAATCATGGTCGTCGTCTCGAGGAGCTGGTCTTGAACCATAATCAATCCCTTGACCTATCCTTTCTAGTTGGTCTGAAGCATTCTTGTCCTCGGCTAGAGGTGCTCAAGATGGACTTGAATTATTATAGTTCCTTGGTTATGTCCTCAGACAACGAGCCCCTCTATGATTGGCTGCTTGGACTTGACGAGATCCCAACTTGGCCGACAACTCTGCAGGTCCTCGATCTAGAATACTTGAGAAATTGGGGTTCAATTTCCGCCACCAATTTCTTCGCCTCTCTCGTTAACTCTGCGGCCGAGCTTCCTATGCTACGAGAATTGAGAATCTTGACCATGGTTGACGACATGGCTTGGCGCGAGCGTGCCGATTTCAGAAGGAAATGGGAAGCACGCTTCCAGAAAGTCTTTGCAAGACGGTGTCCACCTCCTAGTCCCCATCTTGCGTCTTTGCGTGCGTTTCGGGATTGGAAAGCTTCTCAGGATGAGACTGTTGAGAGAAATGACTCTCTTTTGGACAATGTCGAAGGGGGCCAGAACGATGCCGCTCCGGGCATCGACAGCGAGAGCGATAGCGACATTCCTCTACTGACGAGGCGCCAGCAAAAGCAGAACGAGAAATGGGGTACCAAGCGCCTGCGGTCCCGAGCTAAAGGCTCGACCAATTACGAAGAAACTTCCGAGGGTGAGTCACATGAGGGCGAGATCTCAGAAGCCGCCTCGGACGACGGAGACCAAGTCATACAGGGTCGATGTCACACAGTCATGTTCCGCATTGATAATCTCCGCCCAAGAGAGGAGTTGTACGATGAGGGTGATTTCCTTGATGATGAGCGCAGTGGCGACGAAGACTGGGATGGTAATGACGATGTGGATGATGGTTATGCTTGGTAAAGATGTTTCATGTACGATTGACGGGTAATTGAACTGGGCTAATAGCGGTTGCTCCTGGATGGAATTGTCAACATTGGGCCTTCTTGGGTGGTATTCTTAGCCGATGAGCATGCATGGGCTAGACTGGCTTTACTTTACTGGCTGGTTAGATTAAATTCAGAGAATCACAATAGCAACGCAGTCAACGCGCTCGAGATCCAACGACGCCGGATCTGAAATTAAGCGTCTAGCACTGTGGCCAGGTGGTGTAACTATATATTTGTCGGCATTTGATTTCGGACCTCCGCATTGTTCACCTGATATCATAATGTAAGACTTTCTCAGGATACAGCGTGTCTATTATTTACCAGCTATGGAGCAAGACACTTAAGCAGTGATGTTATAGTTGTCGTGATTGTTTACTTCTGTTCGCCAAGACTGCACTAGCGCCAGATTCCAGTGCGACGGCGCTGGGACGCATAGGAGAATTCCGTTACGTCCACAAACGACTCTCGCTACGTCCATAAACGACTCTCGCTACGTCTACAAACGACTCTCACTACCTTCTCGAAGGTAGATTCGTCAAGCCAACCACGTTAGAACGGCAACTTTACATCAATCCTGTCGTCAGCCGTCTTCTGCCTCAATTCAGCACACCGTCCTTGAAGAGGGCGTCCTTGGCAACGACCACGAAATTACCAAACAACTCTTTGTCATTCAGTAATCGAGCGTGCGCTCAGCTTCCACTACTGCTCTCATAGGGCGCGTCTGCTTTGTCGCATCATTGAAAGCACATCCCGCTGCTTGCTTATCGACTCCACTGAATCTGGTATATCTCCTCGGCGTCTCACTTTGACTGGCTCATTGAAAAAGCCTTTATCTAACCGCTGGCATGGGATCGCGTGAAGGCTGTATACAGGACTCGTGAAGCATGCGACTGCGGTACAAAAAGTAAGCCGTGCATGCGTTCCCAACTTCCACAGCTAATTTGCCACTAGATCATGGTCACTGCAAAGGACACATGCCATGGAAATATACTCTTTTATGAGATATTGTCCAGAAGAAGGAATCCCGCGATTTTGCATCGGAATTTGGCGCAGGCAACCAGCCCTGAAGAATTGGCTAGTAAACCACCAGGGCCTACCTTCGACCGCGCCCGCTGGAAACCGCCCTCCTACGCCGATCTCAACGAAATGATTGACAAGAACCGCGGCCGAGAAGGGTTTGTCGTGGAGATCCAAGGCATCGAGTTACTACAGAACCAAGGAACCTCCGCTCACCAGCGATCAAAGAAGCGGTCTATTTTGTTCCGCTTAGATGCAGAGGTGAGATAAAAACCTCATTCCATGGTTATGTACTCACTCATCCTGCAGATACGTGTTGCGATCAATAACGCCAAGGCTTCTTTGAGATGCAAGCAGTACGAGAATAATGTTACACTTCTGGGCTTCGACACAGAGGCAGGAAAAAAGATACATGTTGAAAGGATATACAACATCTTCGATATCGAACAGCTGCTCCAATCAGGCGGCGGCCTACAGTCACCATCAAGAGGCAGCAGAAGTGACTGGAAACTCGTCATCGATGTTGTATTCCGTCGGCCTCTAGAGTCTGAAGAGTTTTTTTCGCACTTAGCGAGCTCAGGGTTACGCCTCCATACAGCTAACCCGGCTTCAGTATGCGTCAGTTGGGACGATATCTCGGATTGCCCAGATGGAACTACAGTACTCCCCTTCGTCTCACGCGATATGCGGAAGCAGTTCGATTTTGGGCTAAAGATCCGGATGTATTGGCAACGTTCCAAGGATGCTTCTCCACTTTCAACCTACAATCGGGAGCTCAAGGCCCCATCCTCATTACAAGTCTCGCCATACCTAAGTCCGCCCCGTACGGACTCGCCATCGCCATCAATACAGTCCCGCCGATACAAGCTACAGTTCGAATTCGAAGGACTGGACGAAACAAAAATCGTGCACGGCTTGAGCTGTCCATTCTGCACTAAACGGGGCTTTTTCGAGATAGATGATCTGCGATTTCATTTAGATGCATGGCACTCCCTTTTCAAGTTCCAGGCTCGAAAAGAGAGCATCGCTGCTGATGGGGTTCAATTCTGGCGACTTATCTGCAGCGTGGCCGAGCACAGAGCAGAGCAGCAAAGGGCTAGCAACGCCGCTCCGGATCCCAGAGACATTTTACAGATGATGCCCAGGAAATCTTTCAGTCGACAAGACTACCTAAATAATGGTAATGAGGAGTTTCAAAAAGCTTCGCGTTTTCCCCTGTGGAGGCCCGCTGGATTCCTACCCAAGAGGCCAGACGACGTTCAAGACAGGGTAACAGCGGTGAAGAAAAAGTACAAGGTACCCAGAGCGCCAGTGGACAAAACCTTTTTTCGGTCCATTACAAAAAGTAAGTCCAATTCAGAAATTCAGATGCGAGACATAAGCTAATGATGTCCCCGCGCTTTAGGGCCTTTGCAGGAGGGCGAGGAAATTAGCGAAAGCGACGACGAGCCCGATATAGATTGGGTTCGACTCAAGCACAACGCACACGTGGATGCTGGGGAATCAGGAATTTCTGAGGCTAAAGGGCGTTTCTTGAGGCTTTGGGACCATTTCTTCTATGAAGAACACCTCAATGCGGATATTCACGTGGGGGATGCAATCATACGGTTCGCACGTGCGAAACACAAAGATCTCCAAAGAGCTGTGAAGCTCGAATTTGAAATCAAGCTCAAAGAGATGGAATCAGACAACCTCATATCAGGCGAGGTTGCTAAGAAAGCTTTGCGAATAGTGGACAATTTGGATCACGCCACAGAGCTCTCGTCTGACTTGGCGAACCTACAGGTGGAAACACCAAGGAGTAATCCATCGCCGGTGGAGCAGGCCGACGATGGAATGGTAGAAGCTAGGTCGACTGGACACGTCACACCGCAGACTGGATCAAATGGGGATGTCGAAATGGTGGACAGGCCCGAAGAACCACCACCTTACGGCCTCTGCTTGTGCGGACAAGATGCCCTTGCGTCTCGCGGAAAATCGATTGTATGGTGTACCAGCAAAGTCTGTGTCAGACAAGTGTTCCACATTGACTGCATCAACCGCATCTGGCATCCCTCAGAGCCGCCAAAGAAGAGGCAGCGCGGATACGTATGCAATGACTGCCACGAGAGCAACTAAGTAATGGTGTATCATGTGCAGACTCCGCAACAAGCAATCCGGATTGGTTCGATTGATTGACTTGATTGGTATAGCCAATTCAATCAAGCCAATCTCTTCCTTCACAAATTTAGTCACAATTCAATCCGAAGCGTGGAAATTAATTAACTTAATTGACTTGATTGTAAGTGTGCTAAGATTTTTGATATTTTTGGGAGGAGCCAGATAACCTATCTCGTACTTTTTTTTTAGTGTTGCAGTTAATTAGCCTATTAGTGGGGCTTTATTGTAAGTCGTACTGGTATCAGACTTGTCTGTGCGCTCTTGCCTTATTCAATACGTGCTACCTCACTCTGTATACTGTTTCAAACCTCTTAACATCGCCTGTCTAGTCTATACAGACGCGTTTTTGGTGTTTTGATCACCTACTACTGTGTCCGTGCACTCAACGCCCGGATTCAGTCAACGCCCCGCTGAACACCATAGCAGCTTAACTAAAATAAGGCTGCAGAGCTACACAAAATCGCTATTATTACGAGATTTTGTAGTAGAGTACTATTTTAAAATGCTTACGATTCACCTGTGCTACTTATATTTACTTAGAAGCTTAACGTTGTGGCTGTGCTGCGTGGTCTTAGGTAGAGCTGCTAATGCGGCACCTAAAGCCTCCTAAGTAGTTATAGTATTAACTACGCGTTTCTAACACTTGTTGCTCTATATAGATAGCTGTGAGGCCTTTCTCTTACCCTTTTGGGTAGATTGTAGAGCTTTTGCATTGTCGCAAGCTTCTCTCTAGCAAGCACGCTCTGCTGCCTTCTTAGCCTTCTCCTTCTTCTTGGCTACCTTAGCTGCCTCCCTCGCCACACGCTTCTCCTCTGCAATTTTCTCCTTACATAGCTTAGCTGCCTTCTTCAACTCAGCCTTCTCAGCTTTTTAAAGCTTCTGCTCCTTCTCCTCTTGTTCCTTTACAGACTAACGTACGCGAGCCTCCCTAACCTTCCTTAGTAACCAGAAAACCGCCCCCCCATAGTACTCTTGACGTTGTTGCAGATCTAGAGGTTTTTCCCTTCTTCTTATGCTTCTTTTTCGTAGTAAGAGCCTCTCTTAACCCAGCAATCTTATAGTGAAGTAACTCATTTTGAACTGAGATGTGGTGGAGTGAGCGGCTAAGCTTCTGCGCGTCCTTACTACTCTGATCTTCTACTGCGGATTGTACAAGGCGGTCTAGTTTACGCCAGTTAGATCCGCTGAGTACTGACGTAGAGCTCTCTCGCGATTCCTGCTCATCTAGGGTAGTGTTGGTGAACCTTTTGAGTATAACCTCTGGGTTGAATAGTGATATGCCTGTTGCTTTAAAACTTAAGTATCGTCTCCTCCTTAAAAGAGCTTGTCCAGGCCTCCTAGAATAGAGGGAAGAAGTCCCCTTTCTTAATAGGGAGGAGTCCCTGGCTCTGGTGGAGGTGATCCAATAGCTCCTTTGAGTACGCAGTTAATAGAGGCTTAAATAGAACCACATCAAGTGGCTGAAGCGTGTGTGGTTGAATAAGGGGGGAAGATGGCTAGGAGTATCCTGTTACGGTCGCAATAGTCGATAAAATCCATAGTAACGTGAGATCTATAGCTATTAAGGATGAGTAACCGGTAAGACCGTCAAGCTTTTGCCTTGGTGTAGCGATCAAACACCTATTTAAGCCAGGCAAGGCTAATATTGTTGTTTGTCTAGCCTAAAGGCGACGAGGAAATGTGTACTAAGTGCTCTCCTGCCTTGATATCCTCTACCCAGCTTAATTGTATAGCCTTGTTGGTAGCCTAATAGATAAGGCTTGGCGGCAAGGCTGATCTATCAGCGCAAACACACGCTAGGAGGGTAATCCATTCACAAGAGCCATCTTAGAGAGATGCTATAACCTCCTTATTCTCCTACACATTCGTCTGCTGAACACTCGTTTTGATCGGCTAGTGATACCAATTAAGAAGCCTTTTTCATCCATATTATACGTGTAACGAGGCTCGATGTCATATTCCTTGATTTTGGCACCCAGGAGATCAAAATACAGGCTGTATTTATCCCCTGAGTCGGCTTGGTGGCGATTGCTGTCCATACCAGCTGCCCATCGAGAGAGATCAGATGGATGTTGTGTCGGTTAATGAAGCGAGTAACCCAGCTCTCGCTCACTGGCTCCTTGGCTATTGTTGACGCGAAATTTCGTATCATCTCTCTTGTGGGTGGCAAGTGACGCGCTGTAAGCCCTTCAATGTATTGTACAAGCTCCTGCTCTTGTTGGGGACTGAGTTTCCGTCGGTTAAACCCCGCAGTTGCACGCGTCGTTTGAATCGCTTGGTGCCTTCGCGACAGCGTACTTCGATCAACGCCATGCTTGCTAGCGATCTTAGTATAAGAGAAAGATTCTTCTGACCTTAGCGATTCTATTTCTTTAATTGCAGCCTCAATTGAGCTCATATTGGTGGCGTTATGGCGTGTTGAAATTTGGGGTGGTTTGCGTTCAGCGGGGCGTTGACTGAATCCGGGCGTTGAGTGCACGGACACAGTATGGCCAAACGCTCACGAACTCTTACTACTGGCACCGCTGCCGCCGCCGCCGCCGCCAAACGTACGCGCTTACCGAGTCCGTGCACTCAATGCACGCCGTCAGTCAATGCACGCGCATCACCAAAACGGGCTACACAAACTTGAAGCTGTAGAGCCACACAACATAGCTATTATCACAAAATAACTTAGTGGAGTACTCTATAGCCCTATGCGATAAACTATCTCACCAATACTTTCTTAGCTAAAGGATTTTGCGGCCGCGAGTGTTGGTTTAGTGTGGAGGTGTTAGGGTACGCGCTGTGCGCGAGGCACCACCTACATCATCCCTAGCACTACGTTTCTGCTTCTTTCTTAGTGCTGCTTTCTGTGACGCCTTGCGCTTGCTTATAGAGGGTTTTTGTACAGCTTTTTAAGAGTCGCGAGCTTGCTTTTGGCGCTCTCTCTCTGCCTTGCGCTTAGCGACTTCCTTAGCCTTTATAGTAGCTAACCGGTCACGCTCTTCCTTCTCCTTCTTCCGCTTCTTACGCTTCTCCTGCGCAATCTTTTTGTTGTATAGCTTATTAGCCTTTAGCAAGCTCCTTTATGTTAGCTTTTTCCTTCTCCTCTGCCTCTCTCTCTCCTCCCTTGCAAGCCTTATCCGGGTCTTGGCCTCCCTGAATAACTAAGGAGTCCACATCATAGAAGGCCCCCAGTACTCATAGTGTTGCAGCAGGTCTAGAGACTTGCCCTTTGTCTCTCTTCTTTTCTTAATAGTGAGAGTGTTGAGCAGGCCCTTATTTTCGCTCTGCAAAAGGGTGTTTTGGATAGCTATGTGGTGGAGCGATTACTAGATGATAGATGCGTCCTTCTCTAAGGCACTACTTAACGCACGTTTTACGACTGTGTTTAACTTTTGCTAGGCCTTACCGCTATATGTGGGAGCTTCTTCTGACGCGTTGCTGGAGGTGTCTGAGTTGTTGGTGGTAAAGCGATCAAGTATAACGTTGGGGTTGAAGGGATGTACACCTGTTACCTAAAAGGAGCTAAAGATGTTCTTTGTAGTAAAGCTGCTTATCCAGGCATCCTAAAACAAGCTAAAGAAGTCGGCCTTAGTTATAGGCACTAAGCCCTAATGCTTGTAAAGGCGTGTTGCCAGCTTCTTTAAGTATGCTGTGCTAAGAGGCTTGAACATTACTATATTAAGTGGCTGCAGCGTGTGGGTGCTGTGAGGTGGATAGATACCTAACAGTATCTTTTGCCTATAGCAGTACTCTAGAAACTCTTCTGTTAGGTGGCTGCTATAGCTATCCACAAGCAATAGGCGGTACTTTCTTTGAGCTTTAGCTGCTGTAAAGCGCTTAAACACCTGCTAGAGCCACGTAAGCCTAAGCTTATTATTTAACTAGCCGCTGCCTAATACTCTAAAGAAGGCCATATGTTCTCCTACCTTCACATCCTCCACCTAGGTGTCTTGTATATTCTTAGAGTTAGCCGCATATATAAGAGCTAGCAGCAACGCTATATTATCCGCGCAAACGCACGCTAACAAGCTTATCCACTTGCGATTGCCATCCTGCAGCATCTGCTTAAACTTCTTCTTCTTAAATAGCCTCTTACTAAAGATCCTCTTCTATCTGCTAATAGCTCCAATTATAAAGCCTTTCTTATCCATATTGTATGTATGCTTAGGCGCTACTTCGTAGAAGTCGATTTTGCTGCCTAGTTGTTCAAAGTACACCTTGTACTTATCACCAGAGTTGGCAGCGTGGCGTTGCTGATCCATTGAAGTGCTCTATTAGGATGTAAGCTTATCCTGGTGTTAGTGGAGGAAGCGAGTAACCCAGCTCTCGGAGACAGGGTGTCCAGCGATATCAGACGCGTAATTCTGCACTATCTCTTTTATAGGAGGTAGCTTTTGCTCTATTAACCCCTCTATATACTTTACAAGCTCTGCCTCCTGTTCTAGTTGAAGATTGCGACGTGCTAAACCTGCCTCCGTACGCGACCTGCTGACACCTTGGTGCTTGCGCGACAACGTTTGAGCGAGCAATACTATGCTTTTTGGCTATTTCTATGTAGGAGAAATTTTCGCTAGGGTTAAGAGCATCTAGCTCTGTAAGGGCTTTTTCTATAGTCATAGTGGCGTTGAGTTGTGGGGGGTGCGAAATTGGGACGAAATCGCGATCGCGTGCATTGACTGACGGCGTGCATTGAGTGCACAACGCGTCACTCCATGCAACACCCCAACATAATCGCTCGGCCACAAACATGAGGCTATTGAGACAGCCACAAAAAATAATATCACGAGATTTTCTGGAGTTGAGGTCTCTAAGGCCCGTAGATAATTGCTAGCTACTCAGATTATCGATATCTGCTTGGTGTTTTGATGATTCGGCCTCTGCGTGACTGTGAGGCGGATGCAACAGATGAGACCTTATTAATATCTATAGCCTTACGCTGAGCCTGTTTCTTCTTAATAGATCTGCTAGAAGGCTTTGAGGTCTTCTTATTACCCTTTTGGGATAATCTGATACGTTTCTGAAGTTGACTTTGTGCCTTGCGGGCCTGTTGTTTGAGACGTCGATCTGCAGCCTTATCGGCCCTCTGCTTTGCGCGCGCATCTCTAGCAGCTGCTCGAGCTGTAAGCAGCCTAGAGCTATGTCACATGACGACATTAGTCTCATGAGTCAGCTCGCCTACTATATACGAGCCTCTGATCACTCTATGTATGATACACAGGCATATACATATCTGAACACAGATACTTCTACGATATACACTTTCTACACATACTACCTAACTGCTTACAGTTATAAGCCTGGCCTAATCCGCACTTATATACATACATTAACTCCCTACCTACCTATCTATTAATTGAGCCTACTCTATCTTGCTATGTTAAAGGCCAGCTCTTCGATTATCCTTCACAGTCCACACAACTAGGAACTATAGATCTATACTGTCAAAAGGCTCGTAGAGGCTAGAGACGTATAGGGATATATTAATCCAGATCTGTTACCCCTATTAACGCTTAGCAAGCCTTAGCAACCTGCCTAGCTTTAAACTGTTAACAAAGACGGATCGCTAGCGACAGAACCTACTACTAAAGCTTGAGCGCAGTACAATTAGGAAATAAGTCTCTACTATAGGGAGCTTAAGGAATACAGACGAACTAAAGATAAGATTGGCTAAATTAAAGCGCACGTAGCTAACACTATTACTTAGGACCTAGTCTATTAAATTAAGGACCAAAAAGTCCCTCTACGATCAGCTTAAGATGCTACAGGAGCTCTATAGCCCTACAACAGCTAATTAAGAATATTAGGTCTAGAAAGCCTACAATACTACTAAAGTACTGTATGCTTGTAGAGAGAATCTAGAGAAGTAGTGTAGCACCTTTCTTGCTGCCTATAATAGGGCTAAACAACTTAAGCTACTAGAGACGTATGGCTACTAACCTTATAAGGACCTTATTTAAGCTATTAGGTAGATCAACCCTGGCTATGCTGCTACTATCGCCATTATAGTATTTAACGCAGAAACTATCTTAACTGCCTTAGATAGCGACTCTATCCAGCCAACACTACCTAAACTACTAGCAGGATACCTGCGCTACTATCGTACAACCGCAACAAAATCAACTATCTAAGGCGAAGCATTTGCAGCTATATTGAATCAAGAGGAGTCTCTATATAGACAAAACAACAGAAAGAGACCTTATTAGGACAAGCCATCAAAGCCATCAAAGCCATGTCTCTGTAAGGATCTACACTATTAGGGACAGTGTCCGTACATCGACACCTTATAGCGTAGAGGAGGATTTGTTAAAAACCCTAAAAAAGCTAAGAAGATAGTTGAATACGAAGCTAAGGATACGAAAGGCATACTAAATAAGATTTAGGAAAAGAATTAGCGCTATAAGAAGCGTAGGGTTTAAGGGAGCTATAGGTTAGAACCTGATTTGATAGAAATTAACGCAGGCGATGCACCTGCAGCTGACCTTCCCTATAAAGCCTACGCTGTCTACTTATTAGTATTTAATAATAGGCTAACGCTATAACACTTCCTGCTCCTCTACTTATGGACGCTAGATCTAGCCACTAATATCCACATCTGCAACAATCCTACTGAGTTCTAATAGAAGGCTCCTGCATCGCCAGACGATGTTGTCCTCGCAGGAGGCACAGAGATGGCTATTCAGGCATAGGGAGAGGTTAAGATACTCCTATTAACGCCTTAAGGATAGAGAAAGACAAAGCTTAAGCGCGTCGCCTTAATACTAAGCTTCTTTAAAAGCCTAGTCTCTCTAGCCTAACTATTATTGTTAAACGTCTATTTTAACTTAGGCAGAAACACTCTATATTGGTCCAACTTATTAGGGTCACGAGTTGAAGACATCGCTAGCCTCACTAGGCTAGGTGGTCACTGGCTAGTAGTCCATCGAACTGATCCTCCATCTACCCAATCTACTCAGCTTCAAACATTCGCTACCCATTAACGTTGGCCACAGTACTCCAGCCCTACCGCCTAAATCAAGATCGCTGAGCAAGGCCTAGCTCTATATCCTTATAGGACATCTAAGTAATAATGCGATCGACCAACTGTTAAGTCACGTAACAGGCATACAGCCAGCTACTAGAACTGCCCCTTAAACAGTTAACTGCGAAGAATGCCTATAAAGCAAAGCACATTAGATTATCTCGCGTTAAATAGGCTATAAGATAGGGGCAACCTAAGCCTTTAAAACTATCGCTATTAACCTAATTAAGCTTGACATAAGAGCCTACAACAGTAATTAATATATCTTCTATAGGTTTAAACCTATTCTTGAAGTTCTATTTTGTCTACACAATACCTAGACGAGATAAGCCTACGCTACTATCTATTATTAGACGACTAGATCGAACGATTAAACGAGAATTCAACACAACTGTTACCTTTCTTATTGCTAATAATGAGCGAGGATATGGCCTAGTAGACGACTCTGCTAGATACTACTATTAGAGAGAAGGTATTAAGCTATAGATTAGAGCTCTACACACTAAAGAGAGCAGAACAGCTTAGTAGAGCGCTTAGGTAGGAGTCTTATTAAGAGAAGTTGTTTAATAAGGATTACCTCAAACCTACCTCTAGCACTTGGCTCTGAGATCTACCCCACAGCAGCATACCTGCTCAATCGCACACCCACGCGATTACTAGGCTAGAAAACACTATTCGAAATTGCCTACGGCAAGAAACTGTCAATTGCTCACCTACGCGTCTATGGCTGCCAAGCATACGCACTACGCAAGCAGATACTATAAATAGACAAGCTTAGTCCTTAAGCTTTAGTAGGATACCTAGTTAGCTACAACTTGTTAAATATCTACTGAATCTAGATGCCTAAGGCGAGAAGCTAAGCTTATAGAGGCAAAGTTATTCGTGTAAGAGATGTTACCTTCTAAGAAGACCTCTTCTATTAACTACATAATGAAGCAGATCCGCTCCTACAAGGCTCTAAGCTAGAGTAATTCGCCTACAAGTATTAACTACCTTTAATATGCAGCCAAGACAGCTCTACAGAAGATTTATCTAAAGACAAGCTTACGTCAGATCTAGACTAGTCTAGCCAGACTACTACTATTATAGAGCAAAGCTAATTAACGCAAAGAGTAACAACAACCTAACACTAGACAAGAAGTCACTATTAGCAGCTTCTAACACTAAATCGAACAGAGACTACTAAGGTTCACAGCAGCTTACAGGGCTTACCTTATAACAACTCACTATACTCACTATTAGCTACACTAACTAGCTTACTGCCGCTATCCACATCTTTAAAGAAGCGCAAACGTGAAACATTAGATTCTGTCTTACAAACAGACTTAAACTAAGCAGAGAATTAAGAACTAATTAATAGCAACCTTTGTCAGTCTTACATACTACCTAAAGGGTTAACAAGATCTAGAAAGCTATCTTAGAAGAGTAGCAGCTTCTTTATTAGCACATACTGGTTAGCATACGTAGCAGCCTTAGCTACAGTATTAAAAACACAATTTCACTACACTAAGCTACCTCCTAAGCCGCGTCTCTATAGAGATGTGATAAAAATGCTATCTCTACACAGGGAAGGCTTCCTCTAGGCTATAAAACAAGAAATTAGCAACGTGAAGCAAAAAGGCACGTATGAGAGGATTACCTGGCAGGAGTTCAACCCGCAAGACTAAGAGGTCCTCCTATTAATGTGGGTCTTCAAGTACAAGCTTGATAATTAAAGCTGCCTTACGAAATACAAGGCCCGTATCTGCGTACAAGGCGTTCTACAGGCGACTACTAAGGATATACCTACGCAGCCACTTTAGCGGTTTAAATATTCCAAGCTCTAGTCGCTATAGCTGCCTACTTTAATATAGAAATCCGTTAATATGATGCTGTTAACGCATTCACAAACGCTTAGCTTGTGACACTAGTCTATTGTTACTTACTAGAATGATTTTCTGACCCTAACTATCTATGGAGGCTACGTTGAGCTCTATACGGCCTAAAGACCTCACTACTACTCTAGTATTAAGAGCTTATTAAGACGCTTACTAAGCTAGGCCTACGCGAAGTTAAAGACGTTCCTTATCTATAGAAGAATAACAAGCTTCTAGTCTTCTTCTATGTAGATAATATTGTCGTACTCTGCCTACTAGCCTATAAGGCTGCACTATATGAATTCGAGCAGAAGCTCCTGCGCTAATATGAGATTTGATCTCTAGGAGAGCTTTAAACGTTCTGTAGCATTTAAACGCATAGAGACTGTAAGAATAGCTCTATCTAGCTATTACAAGCTTTATATATCAAGAAGCTGGCATAGAAGTATTCTTTACTAAAGCTATACACGAAGTTACTAGCTACCCTACTACCTCTAGAAGAGCTATTACTATCTAAGGATTAGGCAAATGACTTCACTAAGCACAGATATGCCTAGCTTATAGGCTCTATAGGCTACGCGGCTAGAGCTACCTAACCTAATGTCTTAAAAGCTTATTCTAAACTAGCTAAGTTTCTTACAAATCTATCTTTACGTCATCTTAACGTAGCCTACTAGACAATCGCCTACCTGCTAGGCACTAAAGATCGAGCTCTCTACTATATAGCCTCTATCTTAAACGAATTAGTTTATATAGCTGACTAGACTTAGCCTGAGTTCTTTGGAGCAACAGATGTGTTATACGCTGATGATAAGATTATACGTAAGAGCTTATAAGGCTATATCTTCTTTCTATTTAGTGGACCTATAGACTAGAAAGCAACACTCTAACGCTGTATTACTAAGTCTACTATAGAAGTAGAGCTAGTTGCCGTATTGTCTGTAGGCACTAAACTAATCTAGTGGTAGAAAGTCTTTGAATAAATTGGCTTTAATCCAGATTATAAACGCCTTCTATACTGTGACAATTAGCAGACTATCTAGCTTCTCACCTCTACTACGCCTCGTCTTAAGACTACTGTACGGCACGTCGATATCCATCATTACTGGCTACGCCAAGAAGCTTAATCTAACAACATCAACCTCTCATACATCTAGACAAGCTGTCAACTAGCTGACGGCCTCACTAAGCTGCTACCTAGGCAGAAGCACGAAAACTAGGTTTCTCTTCTTTATTTTCAACCATTTCCTTCTAAATGAGCTTCCCTACAGTATAGTACTCTTCCTGGTTTCTCCTATGTGGTTTTTACAGGTTTAACGAGGCTATATATTTACTAAGCTCTATTCTGTACACAGCTCTACGCTGTACCCTTACACTTTACTTAGCTCTATTATGTACTTAGCTTTACGCTGTATTTTACCTTTATATATAGAGCAAATATGCTCGCATTATGTATTAAGCTCTACCTATAAGGCTTATTAACCTTAGCATAGAACGCGAAGCAATAAGGATCTTAATACTGGCTCTGGGAGACGTCCTACTATTAGGGACGCCTGTAGTATAGGGCGAGGTCTACTAACACTGCGACGGCGGATGGCTACCTACCTAGGACTGCACTAATATAGAGACTAGTTCTTAACCTAAATGCAGCTGCCACACAAAGGCAGAGGGGGACCTATAGCTAACATTAGCTTTAAATATGCGTTCAAACCTAAAGGGGGTGTGTAAGCAGCCCTAGAGCTATATTATATAACGATATTAGTCTTATAAGTTAGCTCGCCTACTATATACAAGCCTCTAATCACTCTATGTACGATACACAGGCATATACACATCTGAACACAGATACTTCTACGATATACACTTTCTACACATACTACCCAACTGCTTACACGAGCAATACGCCTTTCCTGGAGAAGTCTTGCCTTAAGCTGCTGGCTAGCCTAATGAGCCTCTGCTTGCTCACTTTTTTGAAGCTGTTTTTGCTAATCCTCTATATCTTTTTGGTGTTAACAATTGCGGGCCCGCTGCACGCTATAAGGTGACTAGAAAACAGCTCCACCATAATACTTATCTGGCCGATCAAGAGGTAAAGGCCTGCCTCGCTTTGAGCGCTTCTTCTGTATCGATAGGGCCTTGTGGAGGCCATTGTTTTATGCTCCAAAAACTGTTTCTGTACAGAGATATGGTGTACAGTTCGACTGAGCTTCTTGGCCTTATTATCTCCACCTGTATCCACAGCGGCCCTTAGTAGCCTATCGATCTTTCTCTAATCTGAAGCACTGAGTACTAAGGTTGAGCTTTCTTGTGATCCTTGCTTAGATAGTTAAGACTGATTAAATCTATTGAGTATAGTTTTTGGATCGAGCGGGTTGGTTGGTTGGTTGGTATTCATTTTTCGTCTAGTTGATGGGGATTAAGTCCACCATCTCGCCTCCCGAAGGGCATATACGACGTGCTAAGCTATGGAATTGCAGTGCTAACACACTACCCTAGAAAGCATTTCTTGCCTGCGCGGGTATTGCTACTATTTTAGAACTACAGCTCCCCTTTTAGTTAGAGAGACTAAGCAGTGCGTGTACATTAGGGTAATTTCCTTATATTTTAAGGCATCTATGTGCTAAGAGAGAGTATGTGTGTGTGCGTGTAGGGGGGGCAGGGGGAGAGAAAGAGAGGAAGAGGGGTAAGGAGTATTGCAGCTCTTTGTGCTAGACCTAGTTCCACTAGGTGCTGTATTGCCTGTTGCTTTTGCAGGGCTGTAAGAGCTAGTGGGGGCAGATCCTAGTGTAGTACTGCGTTAGTTTGGTAAAGGCTCTAAAGAACTCTAGCTCCCTTATTAGTGCTGCAGTGTACGCTAGGCTATTAGCCTGGCTAGATGGCGGTATAGGTGGTTAAAGTGGCTATCTGCTAAACGTCCCTAGAGTCTTATAGCAAAGCGCAAGGTGCTTAGGTGTCTTATCCTGTCTACATAAGTAGGTGAGGTTTGCATCCTTATAGTTATATTTTTTAGTAGTACTAGGCAAAATCCCTATATCTAGACTAAATAGAAAGCAGTCTAGCTAGGATAGCTCTTAGTAGGTCTAGTTCCTTTAGACTGCTACGTAGTGCGTAGTCTAGGTGCCAGCTTTTGTACTATCTAGAGAGTTTGTTCTTCTTTTTAGACTACTAGATCTACTGTGTGTGTTGTGATGTCTTGCGAGCAATTGTCTTAATGCCTAAAAGTATAGGCAGAGCAGCTTTACCCGTTACAGGTAATAAGTATTAGGCTTCTAGGTTGGCTAATCTGTCTACTACCTTATTTCCTTTAATACCTAGGTGTCTAGGGGCCCATTTAATAGAGACATCGTGAGTCTCTATAGCGCCGTAGCACTCTAGAAAGGCCTATTAAGAGGTAGGGGGTGCGTCGCCCCTCAGACACTATATAACTAAGGTGCTGTCTATGCACAGCCAGATTTAACAGGTATTAAACTCTGGTTGTCTTATAGTGTGCTAGAGGCCTCTCTATACTCCTACTGCCTTAGCATTAAAGACGTGCGAGGTAGAGTTAAGCAACCCGCGTCTAGTCTGTAGTTACTTTCTATTCTAATACACTACAAAGCCGTAAGTAACCCGCTTTTCTCCTTCCTTTGTGTACTATTCAGAGCCATCTGAGAAGATAGTCACATCTAGTAGTGGGAGATAGGCCCACTATATATTAAAAGCCTTAGCTGCAGTCTTCTTGTCTATGCCAAGCGTTAGGTTAATTCGGCAGCCACTTAAGTAGTAAGGGGCTGTGAGTGTAGTCCTAAGGATCTCTAGTAGAAGAGATGCCATCTGTTAGACTTTAGTCTTAACTCGCTATAGTTGTCCTATTTTTACACCCCTATTTACTATATATACTAATATGCGCCTAGTAAGAGAATAGTCTACATCTATAGTGCGCAAGTAGGTTGCAAATCTAATTTTAGCTTCCTCTCTAGTGCCACTGCTACAGACAGTAGTCCAGCGTCGCGAAAAAGTGCAGCTGTAGGGGTTGTTCTCCACACACTAGTAGAATGCCCCTTACTACTATAGCCAGTGTCTTATCTATAGCAGCTATGTGCCATCTAACGTAAGCGCTAACCTCTTATAACCTGCCTAGTTTGAGTGTATATAGCTGCTTAGTGCGGCCTCTATACTAGCATTCCGTCCCGTACAGAAGCGACAGGTATACACAGGCAATAGTGGCCTTGCGGAGGGAGCTAGCTAGTGGTCCATAGGTGGTCCTAGCTAGACTGCGAATATAATAAGCTACCCTAGCAGCTTTTGCAGTGCGTGTGGCTACATACCATCTAAAGGTAAGTCTGCGGTCAAACTACACTCCTAACTAACGCAGGGCTAGCTAGCTATGCTCTCTACCTAGGAGAATAGGGTAGATCGTGAGCTGCTTATCTACAACATATAGTAGTGCGTAGTTGCTCCGCTGTCTAGTTAGGTGTATTATTCCTGCTTTTCTAGGGCAAAGGTAACCTTGTTGGTCTCACCCCATACTCTAATCTGCCTTAGATCTAATGCTAGGAGCTCAACATTGTCGTCTATAAAGTGTAAGGCCTAGTATAGATATATATTGTCTACATATCCAAACCTCTATTCTATATCTATAGATAGTAGCTCTACTAGATACAGTGTGTATAGTATAGGCGAGAGAGGCGAGCCTTAAGGTGTGCTATAGGCGATAGGGTAGCTAGGGGTAGTGACCTGTCCAAGGCGGACTTAAACCCTCTAGTTAGTGAGGAATAAGTCTACAAAGAGCATAGTTGTGTTTATAGCCAGCCCTATTAGGCCATCTAGTATAGCAGGCGGTTCTTTAGGAGCGCATCAAAGGCGCCTTGCACATCTAGGGTAACTATAGTAACATGCTTTCTAAGTACCTATACTCAGACTCCGCAATAAGCAATCCAGATTGGTTCGCTTGCTTAACTTGCTTGAGTTACTTAATCCAATTAAGTCAATCTTAACCTATACAAATTTCGTACCAAGTCAATCTGTATAGTAATTTTTGATTAACTTGCTTGTTTTGCTTATAAAACTAATAAGGATTTTAGGGTAGCTAGAGAGCCTATCTTAAGATATAATTTTTTAGTGTTGCTGTTAGCTTATCCTAAGTTGTATTAGACCTGTCTGTGCGCGCTCGTAAAGTCGCCTTTGCCCCCTATACGAAGGAGCTCGTTTTTAGTGAGTCACCAGCCTCAGTGACCAGTGCGTGGTGGCTGGTGACTCACTAAAAACGAGCTCCTTCGTACAGACGCGTTTTTTCAGTCTTCTGATTGCCCACTATGGCTAAACGCTCACGAGCTCCTACTACTGGCACCGCTGCCACCGCCTCCACTAAACGTACGCGCTCCTCGGAGCCATCATCTCGACGCCTATCTCAACGCACATCTCAACGATCATTATCGCCCCGTCAAGCCCTAGCTGCCGCGAGCCAGGCCATAACGTTCGAGTCGGAGTTGTTGGAGTTGCAGCTAGAGGCAGAGATTGTCGCGCCCACCGAGGGCAGTTAGGCTGGTACAGCAGCTACAACGGAAGCTAGAGGTGGCGATAGAGATAATAGAGATGGCGATAACTTTAACAGTATTGATTAGGAGCGTTTAAAAGGGTTTATAAAGCCTCTTACAACTCAATAACGCGTTAAAAGCTGGATATTTCAATATGGCTATTGTGTTGTTGTTGAGCGTAAGAATCTAAATTGAGTATGGTTTGTATGTAAGTATTGCCATACTTATAGGGTTATTGATGCTGGAGGCAGTGGTATATTTGACGTTACTAGGGCTATAACAGCAGCTGCTACTTATCTTAGTTAGTAAAGACGAGGCTATATGCTCTTAAAGGATGGCGTAAAATAGCGCTAGCAAGCTAGTGGGCAGCTCTCTTTATAGCAGGCTTTTAAAGCTGGTTTTAATGTCTCTTAGCACGCCGCCAACGCGATAGGTAACTTTAACATACAGCAGTTTTGATAAGCTGCAGTACTTTGCCTACTTAATAACAACTTGCTAATAGAGCTGCTTACGAGGCCGTCGTTTCGAGAGATAATTAACTTTGCTAATCCAGAGGCAGAGGCAGCGTTGTGGGTAAGTCCTCGAAGTGTTGCTACGTACGCGATGCGCGCCTGTTCCTCCATATACAGCCCTAGGTTATCCAGTCTCTGTCAGCAGCTGCAAGTAAGATACACATAAGCTTTAACGGCTGGACGACAAGGGGTGGCAAGCGCGCGGTTATCTTAGGGTTATCGCTTATTTTGCTAACGCCTCTGGAGTAATACAAGACTTGCCTATTAGCCTGCCACAACTTGCTAGCGCCTATATAGGCGAAGCTATTGCAGAGACTGTTATTAAGAGACGCTTAAAGTATACAGCATTACTTATAATAAGCTAGGTTACTTTGTACTTAACAACGCCACTAACAATAACACTGCAATTGACGCAGTTGCTCGCGTATACCACTTTGACGCTGCCTATTAACGCCTCCGCTGTGGCCCTTATACGCTTAACCTCGTCGGCCAGGCTGTTATATTTGGCGCCAATAAAGAGGCGTACGACAACGCTGCTAAACAGCTCGATACAGAGAAGGTGTACATGCAGGAGTGGCGCAAAGAAGGGCCATTAGGCGTACTAGTCGACGTGATTAACTACATCAAAACGCCGCAACAGTATGAGCGTTTTAGAGAGTTTCAACGCGCTGCTAACGCTAAGTTACCCGCTAGAGAGCGTCTTAAAGTACTTAAACCTATTAAGCCTGTTGTTACTTAGTAGAAACTTGTATTATGCCGCCTTTTAACGCGCAACTCAACTCCAAGCTGCCTATAACTCCTACGCAGAGTACCACATCAACTGTATTATTCTTAACAATAGGCGCGCAGCACAAAACAACACTAAGCCGCTAGATGCTCTAAGTTGGATAAGATCCACTGGTCTCACAGCTGCTGACTAGGCAGTGATAACAGAGTACTAGGACTGCTTGCAGCCGCTTAAGCTTGCTACGGAGAGGCTAGAGGGATGGGGCAAGGCAGGCAAATTTGGAGCTATTTACGAGGTTATACCAGTCTTTAAGTACGTACTTAGCGCGCTCGAAGCGCGTACGCGCCTATACGAGCAAGTCGACTTTAACCACACTGACGCACCCGAGGATCACCTCCACGTTAACCTACGCGCTGCTGCCTGGAGTAAGGCAAACGATTACTATAACAAGCTCGACAACTCGCCTGTCTATTACGCCGCTGTCTGCCTCCATCTATACTACAAGTACTATTGCGAGAACAGCTGGGCAGACAAGCTAGAGTGGCTTACTGCCGCCAACGCTGGGTTTCAACAACTCTAGCAATCGTACAAGCCTCACCACTAGCGCCCTCCATCTCGTACAACTACAACGACAATCGCAAGTGGGATATATAATGTAATTAGCGCCTTTGTACGCCGCCGCAACAACATAAGAGAGGAGGCAGCTTACAACAATAAGTACAAGCGCTGGAGGACTTAAGAGCTAGAGTGGAACAAAGAGCAATACTTAGGCGATAGGCACCTAGTTATGTACTGGATACAAATGCGCTTAAAATACCTGTATTTAAGCTAGTTTGCTATCGATATGCTAACTATCCTAGCATTAAGCTGCGATTGCGAGCGGCTCTTTAGTAAGCTCAGCGACCTACTTAAGCCCAGACGACGCGCTATTGGCAGCGAGTTACTACTTGCAGCTCTGCAATTAGTAAGAGCGTGGTCAAGAGCTGGCTTCAACACTCAGTACCAGAGCGCTAAGGGCGACGATAAGGACGATCTTTCTGATAAGGATATTGTACGAGACTACAATATACAAGAGTAGAGTACTTATCCGCAGTAATTATATATAAAATTAATTACTTGGCGTCTAATCTAGTCAATCTACAATCAAGTTGCAAGCAAGCTGCGTAAAAACACACTAACAATCAATCTACAATTAAGCGACAATAACGTTACTAACAAGCAAGCCAATCAACAACTCCAAGATTGATTGACTTGCTTGTTGCGGAGTCTGCCTATACTGCTTTAGTGTTGTAGGTAAATGCTGCAGTAAGGTCGGCTACAGAGCGCTTTAGAAGGGCGCCACTATACTAGGGGCTAAGGATCTTGTGTGTTATGGCGGTCTACGCAATTCTTTTAGCTACTATTCGTTTAAGTCCCTTTCTAATGCACAAAAAAAGCGCTATAGGTCTCTAGAAGCGGGGCAATAATTAGTTTGTCTTCCCTATCTTAGGTATTATTGCTACCTCTGCAAGCTTCCATTATGCTAGGAAGTGGTTAAGCTTAAGGCATCACTAGAAGACCCTTTGTATGAATTCCCTAACCTAAACCTAGCAGGCTCAGAGTAGTCGCACAGTAGAGCGATCAGTACTTAGTAAGGTGCTTAAGACCCCTATTATATTTCGCTCACATTCCTCCAGTAAGATGTGTGTGCTCCACAGGAGGGTATCTGCCATCTCCTAGTCTAGGTAGTGTCTAAAGTCATCCTCTACTGTGTACTAGTTAAGGACTTCCTCTCTAAAAGCTTCTACCTTCTCTAGGGGGTCTAATATTATCGTGTTGTTTACTATAAGAGGAGTGTCCTAGTTCTCTAGTGTAAGCTTGTGCTAGGCAATAATCTTAAACAGGTTCTTGTTGTCTTTAGCATTGTTAATAACATGCCGCCAGTACTACCTCTTAGCCTATCGGACGGTAGTCTTAAAGGCCTGTCTCTCCTCCTATAGACTGCCAAAGCAGAGCTGTCTAGCATGTTTATAGGCCTAGTAAGCAGTTTTACACTCCTTAGTCCACTATAGTGCCACACACAGCCTTCCTTGCAGTCAGGCTTGCCTATTATCTATACAGAGTGCTGTATAGTCTCTATAAGCAGTGTAACACATTCCTCTAGCTGTGCTGCGTCTAGTGTTGCAAGCGGGTCTAGGATACTCTAGATACCCATCTCCACTAGCCTAGCTAATTTAGGTAGGCTTTCCTCAGGGACTCTAAAGTGGTACTGCTCTAGATGCGGAGTGCCTGGCGTAGAGATAGGGACAGAGGTTACTATTATCTTATAGTCTAAGCCGCTGTGCATGCTAGCATTAACAGCAGACTACTAGGCAAATAGGATATTAGAGAAGGTTAAAGTTAAGGACATAGCTAGCGCAGTGTGTTAGCTGCCCTAGCACACTAATATAGTCTATAGACGCGTTAGCAGCCTATCTAGCTAGCTCCACGCCTCTATTAGCTGCAGTAATAGTAGGCTTAAAGGATTTATATCTAGCGTTAAAGTCTCCTCCTACAAGACAGAGTTAAGGGGGTATAAGATGTGTAACGTATTAGATAACGTGTAGGGTGTGTAGCTATCTGTAGCAGTTAAGTATGGCAACTCTATTTACTACAGCCTATAGCATGTCTAGGTGGTTAAGGCTCTCTCTAGCCTAGTATTGTAGGTGGCATCCTTTACGGATGTAGGTCATTACCCTAAGGCAGGCTAAGTCTAGCGTGTTTAGGGCTATCCTAGGTGCTAATAGGTGCTAGGTGTGTGAAACCAGGGTAGGTGGAAGTTCTTAAGTTAGCACATATAAAGGGCTCTTAAACACACATAATATCTATACCCTTTTTAAAAGGCCACCTCTAGTATTATAATGTGCTAGGGTAAGCTCCTGCTAACATTAGCCCAGCATACACAAAGTTAGTTGCTTAGTAGGCTAGGCTATTAATGCCTAGTGTTAGCTAGGATGTTATAAGGGTGTTCTAACATAATAATGGCTGGTTATCGCTTATGCTAGCGTCTCTTCCCTCTCTAATGTGGACGGGTCAGTGTGGATAGTTAATTGTGGACGAATGCTGCCAGCAGACAGTTGTCCTACATTAAGGCTCCTCTGGCCTGTAGCGGCCCGCCTTAGTCTCTTTTTTCTCTACTAGTAGTAGAGGAGGGATGCATAGGAGGCAGTAGTTTGTAGGAGGTGTAGCCCTACTATTTCCTTCTTGCCTCTAGGCAGAAAGGTGGGAAGGCACTGTCTCTAATACCTCTATAGGAGGAGCTTTAGGCTAAAGTGCTGCCTGTCCAAGGGCTACTTTAACTGTCCTATAGAGGTGCTGCTATGCTATTTTACCTGCGCAACAAATAGCCTTTAGCTTAGTCTTTGTAGGCTTAGTGATGTGTCCGTTAACCTAGCAAGGGGCTGCCAGGCAGTTAGTATGACTAGCTGGATAAGGGCCATAGCAGTTAGCACACATAGCTTTATAGGCGCAACTATCCCTATACTGTCCTTAGTGTCTATCCGTGCGGTCCCTGCAGTGTGCACAGCGGGCTACTCGGGTACAGCGGGCAGCGTTGCAGTATCCCTAGCAGCCTAGGTTATGTTGCTATATAGTGGGATGCTTGTGGATTTCCTTTAAGAATTAGCTAGTGCTAAAGAGCTAGAATAAGCGGACTAGCTCCTTATATAAAACAATCTAGGTTGTAAGGCTATGCTAATTTGCCCTATACTATAAGGTCCTGCAACTAACTAGCTACTTGCCTATTTGCGAGCAGACCTCTTCTTCTACTAGATAGGTAGTAGTTAGTAGTTCTGTGCTATTTAGGGTCCAGAAAGAGCTAGGTACTCCTTGTACTGCATAGTTAATCCAGCGTTCAGAGATCTTCACCGCGTCTCCGCCTAGCGCTCTTACTAGAAGTTCCTAGTTTTCTTAAGTTAGAAGTTAGCCCTAGATATTCTTATTTGCTAGAGTAATCGCCTAGCCTATATTAATTAGTAATGCGGTAGGTATGTCTTTAAGAGTAAGTCCTGCTATACTCTTACATATTGCCTGCCTTATCGCAAAGGGTAAGGGTTGTTGCAATCGCATTGCCAGGTTAGAGATAGCTACAAATATTCAATTGTCTTCTTTTAGCTTAACGGGCGGGTTGGGCCAGGGCTTAGCAGGGATTAGGGGCCGACTGCCACCCCTATCTAAGATCTGGGGGTCTCTGGCTACGTCCGCCCAAGAGCGGCGTCCCGACTCTTGGCTCCTAGGGTTGCTGTGACTGGTGTCGCTGCTCCAGCGGGAGCTAGGAGGGGAGTTGCTTGCTTAGGGGGAGCGAGGTCAGAGCCTAGATAACTCTCTACTACAGCTCCTTAGCAATCTTAGCTTCTTAAGGGTTAGTATAGCTCTCTGCGTGTTAGTCTACCACTGCTGCAAAAGCCATAGTGATAGTGTTCCACAGCTAGGCAATCTGCTAAGTCTTAGTGTGATGTGGCGTTGGACGGCATCAGAGACGCGAGGTTTAGGAGCGCCCCCACCAGGGTTCTGGCTGCTTAGAAGGGGTGCATGGTGATGCATAACCTCCTAGGGCCGTCTTGGGGCGCGTGTATAAAGCTGCTGCGGGATCTCTAGGTCTAGGGACCCTGTGTGCTAGGAGGAGGGAGACTCTGCTATCCTAACAAGCTCCTTTGCGCGGTTGCGCAGAGGCTAGGCGGATATTAGAGGTACTCCCAGAATTAGCGCGGTGAGCTTGTTCAGTTTGCTGGGATTATTAGGGTCTCTAGAGAGGATATCTAAAAATCGAAAAAGTGGATCGAGCGGGGAGATGCCTGTAGCTTTAAAGGCCTAGAGGATTAATAGCTGCCTTATTGTATTAACCTAGGCCTGCCAGAACAGGCTAAAGAAATCTCTCTTAGCGATTAAGGCCAGTCCCTGGCTGTTGTTTATAAAGGCTGATAGCTCGTTCGAATATGCTGTTGATAGAGGCTTAAAGACGCAGACATTAAGAGGCTACAACGTATGCGTAGAATAAGGCGGATATATAGCTAGCAGGATCCTATTACAATCATAAAAGTTAATAAAGTCTATTATGATATAAGATCTATAGCCGTTAAGGATTAATAGCCGATACGATTGTCCAGATTTTGGCTTTGTAAGCTAATTAAACACCTGTTGCAGCTATGCAAGGCCGATCTAATTATTACTCTAGCTAGATTCTAATACTGTGATAAAGGCCTAATAGTGTTTAGGATTAATATCTTCGGCCCAGCTTGATTGTATGTTGATAGAGCTGGCCTAATAGATAAGACCTAGGGCTAAGGCAGATCCGTCGGCGCATATACAAGCTATGATCGATATCCACTCACAGCTGCTATCTTGTATTGCTTGCCTTACAGCCTTAGCCTTGTATAGAGGCCTATTGAAGATCCTCTTGGAGCGGGAGGTGATGCTAAGCAGGAAGCCTTTCTCGTCCCATATTGTACGTATCTCGAGCCTTGATCTGATATTGTTTGATCTTACGCTGCAAGAGCTTAAAGTAGAGCTTATATTTGGCTAGAGAATTAGCTTTGTGGCGATTGTTGTCGATGCTGGCTATCTATTAAGATATTAAGGATTCCTTGTTCCGCTGTATAAAGCGATCAACCTAGGATATTAAGATCTGCTTTTTAGCTATATGTGAAGCAAAGCTCTGTATCATCTGCCTTGTAGGAGGAAGGCCACGTTTGGTGAGCTGTTTGATATATCGTAGAAGCTCTACTTCTTGTTGTTGGCTGATATTTCGACGCGCGGAGTTGGCAGCTGCACCTGCTTGTGTGTCGCCTTGGTGCTGACGCGTTAGTGTAGAAGTCACAACACTGTGATCCTTTGCAACCTGTCTATATAAGAAAGATTCTCCTGGCTCTCGCGATTCGATTGCTGCTATCGCAGCCTCAATTGGATCCATATTGGTGGAGATATGGCGCGTCAAAGTTGGGGTGTTTGCATGGCGGGGTGTTGCATGGAGTGACGCGTTGCACGGACTGCCAAGCTAGGGTATCGGAGCCATTATCTTAACACGCATCATCTCAACGCGCATCATCTCAACACGCATCGTCTCAACGCGCATTGTCTTAACGCGCATCATCGCCCCGTCAAGCCCTAGCTGCTGCGAGCCAGGCCCAACACTATACAAACGTTCGAGTCGCAGTTGCTGGAGTTGCAGCTAGAGGCAGAGATCGTTGCGCCCACAGAGGGCAGCCAGGCTAGTACAGCGGGTACAGCTGAAGCTGGAGGTAATAATAGAGATAATAGAGATGGCGATAACTTTGACGGCATTGAATGGGAGCGTTTAAGAGGCTTTATAAAGCTATTTGCAACTTAACAACGTAAACAAAGCTAGATCTTTAAATATAGCTACTATATTATTGAGCGTAAGAACACAAGCAAAGTATGGTTTGTATGCAAGTATTGCCACACTTATAAGGTTATTTACGCTAGAGGCAGCGGCATCTTTAACGTTATAAAGGCGACATTAGCTGCTGCTGCTTATCTTAGTCAACAAAAACAAGGCCATATGCTCTTAAAGGACGGCGTAAAACGACTCTAACACAGTAGTGGACAGCTCTCTTTACGGCAAGCGTTTGAGGCTAGTATTGAGGTCCCTTACCACGCTGCTAACGCGATAGGCAACTTTAACATATAGCAGTTCTAACAAGCTGCAGTACTCTACCTACTAGATAATAACTTGCTAATAGAGCTGCTTACAAGGCTGTCATTTTAAGAGATAATTAACTTTGCTAACTTAGAGGCAGAGGCAGCGTTATAGGTAAGTCTTTAGAGTGTTGCTACGTACACTATGCACCTGTTCTGCCGTATACAGCCCTAAGTTGTCCAGGCCCTATTAGAAGCCGCAGGTAAGATCTATATAAGCTTTAACGGCTAGACGACAAAGGGCGGTAAGCGCAGGTTCTTTAGGGTTGTTGCTCACTTTGCTAACGCCTCTAGAGTAATATATAAGACTTGCCTATTAACCTACCATAAATTGCAGGCTCTTATATAGGCGAGGCTATCGCATCTACTCTTATTAAAACGCTCAAAGTATATAGTATTACTCGCAAGAAGCTAGGCTACTTTGTGCTCAACAACGCCACACATAACGACACCGTAATTGCTGCAGTTGCTCGCGTATACAACTTTGACGCCACCTATCAACGCCTCCATTGCGGCCCTCACACGCTTAACCTTATTAGCCAGGCGATTATATTTAGCGCGGACAGAGAGGCTTATAACAACACTGCTAAGCAGATTGATATAAAGGAGCTGTACTTACAGGAGTGGCGTAAAGATAGCCCACTAGGCATACTTATTAATATTATTAACTATATTAAAACACTATAGCAGTATAACCTTTTTAGAGAGTTTCAGCGCGTTGCTAACGCTAAGTTGCCTGCTAGAGAGCGTCTCTAATTAAGTGCTTGAGCTAGTTAAGCCTGTCGTTACTCGCTAGAACTTATATTACGCTGCCTTTAAGCGCGCAACTCAACTTTAAGCTGCCTATAACTCCTACGCCAAGCACTATATTAACTACATCTCTCTTAAAGATAGGCGCGCGCAAACAACATAACAACACACTCCCTAACGCTCCAAGTTAGATAAGATTAACTAGCCTTACGGCTGCCAACTAGGCAGTAATAACAGAGTACTAGGACTGCCTTAATCCGCTTAAACTTGCTACAGAGCGGCTAGAAGGTCGCGGCAAAGCGGGCAAGTTTTGGTGCTATCTATGAGATTATACCTGTCTTTAAGTACGTACTTACCGTGTCCGTGCGCGTAATGCCCGGATTCGCGTAATGCCCGCGCAACACCAAAACACCCTAACTTCAGCACGCGATAACTCCACCATTATGGATCCATATCAGGCTGCGATTGATGAGATAGAATCGCGAGAACTAGGAGAAGATTTTTCATATACAGAAGTTGCTGCTAGGCATAGGCTTAAACAATCTACGTTGGGTCGAAGGCATCGAGGGGTAACGCGCCCCAGGCAGGTCAAGAATATCAACTAGCTGAAACTCAACCTACAGCAAGAGCAGGAGCTCGTACAATATATCAAAGGACTTACAGAGAGACATATACCTCCCACTAGAGAGATAATATAGAACTTCGCCTCTACTATAGCAAAGGAGCTAGTTAGCGAGAGCTAGGTTACCCGCTTTATTAACTGACACACAGCATTTAGCTTATCTTGCAATAGATAGTTGGCATGGACAGCAATCGCTATAAAGCTAATTTAGAGGATATAAATATCGCCTCTATTTCAACCTCCTACACAGCAAGATCGATCAGTATTAGATAGATCCTTGTTATATCTACAATATGGACGAAAAAGGCTTCCTGATCGGTATTGTGGGTAGATTAAAACGGATATTCAGCAGACAAATATAAGAGAGAAGAAGAAGGTTAGGGCATCGCTCCAGGATGGCAATCGCGCATAGATTACGCTCCTAGCATGTATCTGCGCTAATAGATCAGCTCTGCCACTAAGCCCTTATCTATAAGGCTGCAAACAAGGGCATCTAATCAAGCTAGGTAGAGGATATTAAGGTAGGAGAACAAGAAGTCTTTATCACCTCATCACCCTCTGGCTGGACGAACAACAACAATATTAGGCTTGCCTAGCTTAAACAGGTATTTGATCACTGCATAAAAGAGAAGACCCGCTAATTATATTAACTCTTAATTGTAGATGGCTATAGATCCCACATCACTATAGACTTTATCGACTACTGTGATTAGTATAGGATCCTCCTTGCTATCCTGCCTCCTTATTTAACTTATACGCTTTAGCCTCTTAACGTTGCAATGTTTAAGCCTCTATTAACAGCCTACTTAGCAGAGCTATCAAGATATCTCTGTAGAAGCCAGGGCCTGGTTTCTATCACCAAAGGCGACTTCTTCCCCCTATTCTGGAACGCGTGGAAGGTCTCCTTTAAGGAATCAACTATCCTGAGCTCTTTTAGAGCCACAGGTATATCGCCACCTAATCCTGATCCTATCCTTAATAGGTTCACCCAGGATCAAGAATCAGGCAATAGCTCCTCATCAGGGCTTAGTGATTATAATTAGAGAAAGATAGATAGGCTTGTACGCTCTGCAGTAAGTGATTAAAGTAGCAAGGATACACAAAAGCTTTGTCAATCACTCTACTACCTATCTGTTTAAAAATGAGCTGCTTAAGCATAACAACGATGGGCTTAGGCAGGCGCTATCTATTAAGAAGAAGCGTGAGAAGAAGAGCAAAGCTCTAGACCTTCAACAACAGCGCTAGGATTATTATAGTAGGGCTATCTTATGGTTACTAAGGAAAGTAAGGGAGGCACGTGTTCCTTAATTAATTAAGGAGCAGGAGGATAAGCAGCAGCAGCTTTAAAAAGCAGAGACAGCAGAGCTGAAGAAGGCAGCTAAGCTATATAAGGAGAAAAAATCTAGCAGGAGAAGCGTGTTGCGCGAGAGGTAGCTAGGGAGGCAAAGGAGAAAGAGAGGGCTGAAAAGGCAGCTTAGCGTGCTGCCCAGAAGTCTGCCCGCAACGCTGAAAAAGCTTTACAACTATCCTAAAAGGGTAAGAGAAAGGCCTCTTAGCTAGCTCTATAGAGCAGAAAGCGTTAGAAACGTGTTGTTAATGCTTAAGATAATAGGGAGGCCCTTAGAGGGCGCATCTGCTGCCCTAACTAGATCTACACCGCCACAGCCGCAACATTAAGCTTCCTAATAGATATAGATAGTGTAAATTGATCGCAAGCATTGATATAGTGCTACTCTAGAAAATCTCGTGATAATATTGATTGTGGGTGGTTCTATTGCCTGATCGCTGATAGAGCGCTTCTGGTGTTGCGCGGGCATTACGCGAATCCGGGCATTACCGTGTCCGTGCGCGTAATGCCCGGATTCGCGTAATGCCCGCGCAACACCAAAACACCCTAACTTCAGCACGCGATAACTCCACCATTATGGATCCATATCAGGCTGCGATTGATGAGATAGAATCGCGAGAACCAGGAGAAGATTTTTCATATACAGAAGTTTGCTGCTAGGCATGGGCTTGAACGATCTACGTTGGGTCGAAGGCATCGAGGGGTAACGCGCCCCAGGCAGGTCAAGAATATCAACCAGCTGAAACTCAACCTACAGCAAGAGCAGGAGCTCGTACAATATATCAAAGGACTTACAGAGAGACATATACCTCCCACTAGAGAGATTATACAGAACTTCTTCGCCTCTACTATAGCAAAGGAGCCAGTCAGCGAGAGCTGGGTTACCCGCTTTATCAACTAACACAGCATTCAGCTTATCTCGCAATAGACAGTTGGCATGGACAGCAATCGCCACAAAGCTAATTTAGAGGATAAATATCGCCTCTATTTCAACCTCCTACACAGCAAGATTGATCAGTATTAGATAGATCCTTGTTATATCTACAATATGGACGAAAAAGGCTTCTTGATTGGTATCGTGGGTAGATCAAAACGGATATTTAGCAGACGAATATAGGAGAAGAAGGAGGTTAGGGCATTGCTCTAGGATGGCAATCGCGCATAGATTACGCTCCTAGCATGTATCTGCGCTAATAGATTAGCTCTGCTGCTAAGCCTTATCTATAAGGCTGCAAACAAGGGCATCCAATCAAGCTAGGTAGAGGATATTAAGGCAAGAGAACAAGAAGTCTTTATCACCTTATTACCCTCTAGCTAGACGAACAATAATATTAGGCTTGCCTAGCTTAAATAGGTATTTAATTGCTGCACAAAAGAGAAGACCCGCTAATTATATTAACTCTTAATTGTAGATGGCTATGGATCCCACATCACTATAGACTTTATCGACTACTGTGATCAGCATAGGACCCTCCTTACTATCCTGCCTCCTCATTCAACTCATACGCTTTAGCCTCTTGACGTTGCGATGTTTAAGCCTCTATTAACAGCCTACTCAGCAGAGCTATTAAGATATCTCTATAGAAGCCAGGGCCTGGTTTCTATCACTAAAGGCGACTTCTTCCCCCTATTCTGGAACGCGTGGAAGGTCTCCTTTAAGGAATTAACTATCCTGAGCTCTTTTAGAGCCACAGGTATATCGCCACCTAATCCTGATCCTATCCTTAATAGGTTCACCCAGGATCAAGAATCAGGCAATAGCTCCTCATCAGGGCTTAGTGATCATGATTAGAGAAAGATGGATAGACTTGTACGCTCTGCAGTGAGTGATCAAAGTAGCAAGGATACACAAAAGCTTCGTTAATCACTCCACCACCTATCTGTTGAAAATGAGCTGCTTAAGCATGACAATAATGGGCTTAGGCAGGCGCTATCCATTAAGAAGAAGCGTAAGAAGAAGAGCAAAGCTCTAGACCTTCAACAGCGCCAGGATTATCATAGTAGGGCTATCTTATGGTCACCAAGGAAAGTAAGGGAGGCACGTGTTCGTCAATTAATCAAGGAGCAGGAGGATAAGCAGCAGCATCTTTAAAAAGCAGAGACAGCAGAGCTGAAGAAGGCAGCTAAGCTATATAAGGAGAAAATCTAGCAGGAGAAGCGTGTTGCGCGAGAGGTAGCTAGGGAGGCAAAGGAGAAAGAGAGGGCTGAAAAGGCAGCTTAGCGCGCTGCCTAGAAGTCTGCCCGCAACGCTGAAAAAGCTCTACAACTATCCCAAAAGGGTAATAGAAAGGCCTCTCAGCCAGCTCTACAGAGCAGAAAGCGTCAGAAATGTGTTGTTAATACTTAAGATAATGGGGAGGCCTCAGAGGGCGCATCTGCTGCCCTAACCAGATCTACACGCCGCGGCCGCAATGTCAAGCTTCCTAATAGATATAGATAGTGCAAATTGATCGCAAGCATCAATATAGTGCTACTCTAGAAAATCTCGTGATAATATTGATTGTGGGTGGTTCTATTGCCTGATCGCGCTGATAGAGCGCTTCTGGTGTTGCGCGGGCATTACGCGAATCCGGGCATTACGCGCACGGACACGGTACGCGCACGGACACGGTAACGTGTCTGTGCGCGTGCCGAGCCACTTCGCGTGACGAGCCACCCAACACCATAACAGCTTATGCAAAAATGAAGCTATAGAGCCACCTACAATTAATATTATTACAGGATTTTCTAGAGGGGCACTAAATAGATCCTTGCGATTAATTTGCACTATTTATATCTGTCTAGAAGCTTAATGTTGCGGCCGCGACGTGTAGAGACGGTTGGGGTAGCAGATGCGCCCTCTAAGGACTCCCTTAACATCTAAAGCATTAACAACATGTTTCTAACGTTTTCTGCTCTATAGAGATGGCTAAGAGGCCTTCCTCTTACCCTTTTTAGATAACTGTAGAGCTTTTTTTGCGTCGCAGGCAGACTTCTAGGCAGCGCGCTAAGCTGCCTTTTTAGCTCTCTCCTTCTCTCTTGCCTCCTTCGCTGCCTCTCGCGCAGCACGCTTTTCCTGCTAGATTTCTCCTTATATAGTCTAGCTGCCTTCTTTAGCTCTGCTGTCTCTGCTTTTTAAAGCTGCTGCTCCTTATCCTCCTGCTCCTTAATAGATTGACGGACACGTGCCTCTCTCACCTTCCTAGGTGACCAGAACACTGACCCACTATAATACTTCTTGCGCTGTTAGAGATCTAGAGCTTTGCCCTTCTTCTTACGCTTTTACTTTATAGATAGTGCCTACCTAAGCCTATTAATATTGTGGTGGAGTAGCTCATTTTGAACAAATAGATGGTGGAGCGATTGACGAAGCTTCTGCGTATCCTTACTACTCTAATCCTTAACTGCAGAGCGTACGAGCCTATCCACCTTTCTCCAATCATGATCGCTCAGTAGGGATGAGGAGCTTTCTCTTAATTCTTAAGATCTAGTGAATCTATTGAGGATTGGATCAGGATTAGGTGGTGATATGCCTGTTGCTCTAAAAGAGCTAAGGATTGTTAATTCCTTAAAGGAGGCCTGCTATGCCTTCTAGAATAGTAGGAAGAAATTGCCTTTCTTAATAGAAACTAGGCCTTGGCCTGCGTTAAGGTATTTCGAGAGCTCGGCTAAGTAGGCAGTTGATAGAGGCTTGAACATTGCAACGTTAAGTGGCTAAAGCGTATAAGTTGAATAAGGAGGCAGGATAGCAAGCAGGATCCTATGCTTATTATAGTAGTCAATGAAATCTATTGTAATGTGGGATCCATAGCTGTCTAGGATTAGGAGCTAATATGCTCGT
The DNA here is from genome assembly GCA_009805535.1 of Laburnicola sp. JP-R-44. NCBI lineage: Eukaryota > Fungi > Ascomycota > Dothideomycetes > Pleosporales > Didymosphaeriaceae > Laburnicola > Laburnicola sp. JP-R-44. The sequence continues at coordinate 633,592 of SELF01000015.1, read as the reverse complement.
CAAGTCTTCTCTTTTGTACAGCGATCGAATACCTGTTTAAGCTAGGTAAGACTAATATCCTTGTTCGTCCAGCTAGAGGGTGATGAGGTAATAAAGACTTCATGTTCTCCTGCCTTAATGTCTTCTACCTAGGCTAATTAGATGCCTTTGCTAGCAGCCTTATAGATTAGGCTAGGAGGCAGAGCAGATCTATTGGCGCATATACATGCTAGGAGCGTGATCCACGCGCAGTTTCTATCGTAGAGTGATGCCCTAACCTCCTTCTTCTCCTACATTCGTCGGCTGAATATTCTCTTTAATCTGCTAACAACACTAATTATAAAGCCTTTCTTATCCATATTATAGGTATAACAAGGATCTATTTAATATTGATTGATCTTGTTATATAGGAGCTAAAAGTAGAGGTGATATTTATCCCCTAAATTAGCTTTGTGGCGATTGCTGTCTATGCTAACTGTCTATTGCAAGATAAGATGAATGCTGTGTTAGTTGATAAAGCGGGTAACCTAGCTCTCGCTGACTACCTCCTTAGCTACTATAGAGGCGAAATTTCGTACTATCTCCCTAGTAGGTGGTATATGTCTCTCTATAAGTCCTTTAAATATATTTTACAAGCTCCTGCTCTTGCTGTAGGTTAAGTTTCTACTAGTTAATGTTCTTAGCTTTATTTGGTGCCTGAACGCGCTTGTGTCTTTAGGATAACGTAGTTCGATCTACACTGTAGGTGGCAGCAATATTTCTGTACGAAAATAATTCCTTTAGATTTAAAGATTTAATAGCTGCAATCGCATCCTCAATTGCCCCTATATTGGTGGAGTTATGACGCGTCAAATTCAGGCGATTAATTAGCGTTTTGGTGTTGGGTGGCTCGGCACGCGAAGTGGCTCGGCACGCGCACAGACACGTTTTAGCGCGCTTGAAGCGCGCACGCGCCCGTACGAGCAAGTCGATTTCAACTACACAGAGACGCTCCAAAGGACCATCTTAGTATTAACCTACGCGCTGCCTAGAGTAAGGCCAACAAGTATTACAACAAGCTTAATCACTCGCCCACATATTATGCCGCTGTCTGCCTTCATCCATACTACAAGTTCTACTGCGAGAACAGCTGGGCTGACAAGCCAGAGTAGCTCGCTGCCGCTAATGCTGGGTTTTAACGACTATAGCAATCGTATAAGCCTTACTACTAATGCCCTCTATCTTATACAACTACAACATTAATAGCAAGTAGGATAGATGACGTAATTAGCGCCTTTGTACGCTGCAACAACACCAAAGATAAGGCAGCCCACAATGACGAATACGTACGCTGGAGGACTTAAGAGCCAGAGTGGAGCAAGGAGCAATACTTGGGCAATGGGCACCCAGTTATGTACTAGATACAAATGCGCTCAAAATACCCATATTTAAGCCAGTTTGCGATTAATATACTAACTATCCTAGCATTAAGTTGCGATTGCGAACGGCTCTTCAGCGAGCTCAGCAACCTACTCGAGCCCAGACGACGCGCTATTGGCAGTAAGTTACTTGCAGCTCTTTAATTAGTAAGAGCGTGGACAAGAGCTGGCTTCCAAACTCCGCACAAGAGCGATGAGGGCAACGATAAGGACGATCTTTCTAATGAAGATATTGTACAAGACTAGAACATACAAGAATGGATTACTCACCCCCGCAGTAGTTGTATACAAATATGATCTTTTAGCGTCCAATCCAATTAATTTACAATCAATTTGCAATTAAGCTGCCCCAAAACACTAACAATCAATCTACAATCAAGCAGCGGCGACGTCACTAACAATCAAGCCAATCGACGACTCTGAGATTGATTGAATTGCTTGTTGCGGAGTCTGATCATGTGAAGCCAGAGGCAGGAAAATGAGGGACATCTATCTGGTGTATCTACACTCGAGACGCGCGGTTTGGACATGTCATTCTATCATTTGGTATCGCGTCGGCAGCAGAATCTTTCATCGGCATGAGCGTCGGCAACCTGCTTCCGCTATCATTTTCGTGCTTCCGTCAGGCAGCAAATTTCCTGCGCTATATTATCAGGGGGTAAAAAGTTCTATTTTGGCATTCTAGTGTAGCTTGAGGTGATTTTTAGGCGTCTTTGGATCAGCGTATATACCTAATTGATATTTTGGGCAGATTAGCAACATCTTCACAATATTTGGTATTTTCTCACCCAGTTACGCTACATTGCAAGTGACGAGACAGATGGGGATTTGGTAAGAGAATCTATCTGTCTTGTAGACTGTTGCTGTACTGATTACGCATGCGTACAAACTGCTAAGACGACCCTGGTACAGTTAAGACAAGGTGCTGCACTATAGGAAGTCTGCAGTTGAAAGTAGCATTAAAAGGCATATACTGTTGATACTAAGCGCTAAGCTTCTTACAAAGAGGTTAAGCCTCATTAAAGAGGAGGCAGGCGTCAGAGCCGCGCGGTTGTAGACGGCGCTTGGCACAAGCATGTCCTGCCACGAGGAAGACTTATGGTTAGACTTGATGGTTCTTGGTGTTGTTAAACTACTGGTTTCTCTCTAATCATAATTTTTAAACATTATTTCCAGTGAAAGTGTAGTACTGCTCACGTCTAATACCTACAAGCGCTGGTCTTGGCAGTCCGTATGTCATTGATTAAATACATGATAATAACTATCGCGCCCCGAGGGGTTAAACAGATGTGGAGTGGGCTTCATAAACGGCAGCTAGACCATGTTTTGCGCGCCGTCAGGCGGGGCAATTGTACGTGCGACCTAGGGAGTCGTGTGCTCGCTGCTAAGGTAAGCATTAAGTATATCGTACCCATAGTTGTGCGGGAGAACGTCAGGCGTCATTAAAAGACCCACCCAGGCACTCAGATTCTCAAAGATGGAGCTAAAATACTGGTGATGTACTACAAAAAGCACGATGGCTGGACGATGATGGATGAGTATGCAAGGGGGTGTCAATCACTGACGTGTTGTCCGTCCGCTCACAAGAAAAGCATGGCACTAGACGTAATCGAAGGTTAGCGTCTGGTTGCAGGGAGGGAGGGAGAGGATATGACTTGAGAGCAGAAACGCTAGCTGTTCAACAGCATGCAACCATTACGTTTTCTGGGCTTCGCGTTGGTACAGTTATCTAAGATCTAGAGGATGAAGCGCTCGCTGGCAAAGTTGTGTGTTCACCGTGGGTAGAAATGATGATAAACACGTGGTGATTTGGCAGTACTTCTTGTAGTAGTCTCTATATATAGGAGTTGTAGAGAGCGTAGTGGTGCAAGGAATTCATTGAAGCAGCTAGGTTACGTCAATGAGCTAATTCTCTAGTCGGAGACGTTATTTCACAAAATGAACCCATGCACATAGATAGGCGTGAATATACATAATCTTGACAGCGCACCAGTATAGAAACAAACCCACTACAGCATTTATGAATCATATTGCTCTCAGTCTGGTGGAACGTGGACTGGTAATTAACACAATTCCGTTTAAATCCGTCGATTGTGTGCTCGAATCAGCCACCGAACAACAACCGTTGGACCCGCTTTCCCATCGTGTCACGATCATTATCATCCTGCTTGTTTGTTTCAATGCCCCAAATTCCTGCGACCCACTGAGTGCTACCAAAGCACGAGAAACCTATAGATTAAAAAAATCCTGCAACACGCGTCAACATGAGTAGAAGCAAGTTTTTTCGCTGCGACATTCCAGTATGCCATAACACAAGCGCGTCAAACCCCCCCATCTATCGCCAGCCACAAGACCAGTCCGTCTTGCTCACAGGTAGTCCTCTGCCCCAGCACCGATCCGCACTCCCCCCCCTCTCCCAGTCGCGCACCCCGTCTCACAGGCGCCACGGGACCCATAGCTCGTCCCACCTCGTGACATAGACCCCACCCATTTCATTAGTTTCGTGCCCCAAGACTCAAGTGCTACATACGCCGATCTGATCTGACTCGCACAAGGTTCAAAGCTTCCTCCAACGACGACAATACATACGTGTGACACGCACGGAAAGCGGGTACAGGTGTTTGATGTAAAACCACGACGAGCGGAGCATATCCAGTCGTTGCAAGAGTCTATGGTATTTGTTCGTCGATGGGCAAGTGTCGCGGCTTCACGTGCTAGTCTGGTTCTTCTGCCTGGGGAGGGAGGTTTTGAAACATACGTAGTCTAATACGTACTCTACCTGCACGAGTTCTCCTTAGTTCAATCTGAGCAATAGCGAGCTCACGACTATCACCCAAGCGTTAAGACCAGGGATCCACAAGGTCAAGCGAACACTTCACCTACATCCAGAAAAAATCGCTCTCTCCCTAGCGTATCCAAAATGAAACACGAAAAAGCGGCAGCGGAAGCACATCCGAAGTTCCGGGTCGTTGGGAGCCTCCCCGGTAGCCAGCCAAACTAAAAAACAATTTTTTTTTCGCGAGGTTGGTTGGGATGCAAACCTTAAGATCGCCGTTGATCGCGCGCGTGTTGCACTATTCTCCGACGACGGACATGTATCTAAACTGAGCGTCAAAACAAAAGTCGTCTAGAGTGGTAACAAAGGACAACAGCGAAGCGGGGACTTCACGCTACGCAAAAGCGGAGAGGAAAGGAAAAAAAGACTACTGGAATTCGCACAATCTCACAGCAAAATGGCCCGCCCCACAATGTCAATGTTTGAGGATTATGCCGTGTCATTCCTACGCTGCAAATGGCGGCATCATGGTCCCCACTAGGTACTGCCGTGAGCTTGCTTCCTGCTGCCGTGCCGTGCTCAGAAATGCCACTTAGACAGAGCACGTCTCCGCCGCACCGCTCGCTGTAGGCCATTTTAGCCGTCGCTCGAACGGGCGAATTTGGTTGGGTGAGGAGCGTTGTTGAGATGGAGGGTTGGTTTAGTCGGTAGGTAGGTGCGTGCATGCATCTACATTGCAGCAAACAATTAGCTATGCAGAATCAATTGCGCTGGGAGCCGCAAGCGCTCGGGCTTTTGCAAACTGCAAACTTCGAGAACCGCCAGCACTTTTGCGCTATTTCGTAGGGCGGGAGGGCAAGAGGGAGGAGATGGATCCAGCACTCCTTGCGGCGCCTAGCTGCAGATGAGAGGCCTCGTTGCTATCTGAACGTGAGGGGTTGGCACTAGCGCCATTACCCCTGCGCTAGGTCATGTGCACACACTACCCGTGGACGCTCCTCTGGGCAGCCGCCAGCCATGTTATCCTGCGCTCCCAAAACAGTCCCTCCCCTCGACGACTATCCCTTCTGTCTTGGTCGGCCTGCAGTTGCTCGTGTACAGTCGCTGGTGGTACGACCGTGTCTGAGTGGACATGGTACGTACCTTGACGCGCAGAACCGAGCGCAACGGCGACACATGAGGCGTGAGACGGGCTGGAAGAGGCCATGTGTGCGACAGTGTTATTTTTGACCGCGAAGATATTCGCGTCTTACTATGGATATTCCGCTAACAGGGCTTTTGTACAAGGCCGTAGAGCCGGGAAGCGCAGAAACAACAAGGAAACGAAACGAAACGAAACGAAGCTGATATATCATACACTCAAACAAGAAGCAATGGAACAGCTGATACAGTGTCCGTAAAGTCGTTAGATAAGAATAACACATTACAGGTATGCGACCGTGAAATCTCAACCTCGTAAGAAGCAATGCATGCAATCCGAAAGAAGACTCGTGCAAAAGAAACTTGTCAAAGCGAAAGCGTGCCAACGAAATTGAGCGAAAAACAACAAATGACTACGCAAATATGGGCCTTCATAGAATGCATACAGCGCGCGAAAGATGCAGAGCATACCTCCATAAATCCAGTGGTATCGTGGAATGTCGTCATGACTGCGTAAAAAAGTCGTCGAAACGCTTTCAAAACAGATACCGCCGTTGATGCTTTTGTGACAAAGGGAATGCCTTAGATACCGACGGTGTCTTTGAACGAGTGTGGTGTTGTCGTTCGGGGCTGGGACTCTTCGATGCCTTCCATCCTGACATCTCGTGACTCTGGCCCGAGACTGGCGCGAGGTGAGCCAGTCCGAGCTCCTCCATAGGGCACGTGAGACATGTGCTCAGCGTCTTGCTTTGACGTGGAAGAAAAAGGAGCCGAGTAGGGCGTCAAGTTCGAATATGCCTGGCTTCGACCCTGGTCTGCCGTAGCAGATCCAAACACATGGGGCGATTCTGTAGCACTCGGCGCTCTCCACTCCTTTTCCAGTTCCAGTGGCTCCGGCTTTCGCTTCTTCTTCCCTGAAGACGACTCTGTGCCTTGCTCTGGCGGTTGCGTGTCCCGAGGCGTAATTGCTCCGGTTTGTGCGGGTGCGGATAAAGAGGCGCTTGGGGGTGTTTGGGCGTGGTGCAGCGGACCTCCTGGAGGAGCAGGAAGAGGGTCTCTCGGCGTTGTTGATGGCCGCGACTTTCGAGGTGCTGGCAACGGTTGCCCGAGCGCCTCTGCCTCTTTTTTTCGGCGCTCTATCTCTGCGTTGGTCGGTCTGCCACGCCTTTTCTTCGTTGAGGGCTCGCTCGGCGATGTGGCCGTGCTATAACCGCTCACAATGCTTCCGTACTGGAGTGGTGGACGCGGCTGAATGGCCTGGTACATCTCCGGCTGGTGGGCGCGTTTCTGGGGCACGTCGTGGGTTACAGGGTACATGGAAAGAGGTTGCGAAGGGGCCGGGCGTCTGTAGTCCGGCGGGGGAATCTGCGCGGCTAGTTGGTCATAGACCATCTGAGACGAGCGCAGCGACCGTCCTAGGGCTTGGATTAGCAGCAAGAACAGGCGCGATGAAACCTGCAATCCAAGGGGAAATGACCATCTTGGGCGTCTAGCAGGGCGACCGTGGGGTGGGTGGCACTCACCATACGGCAGCGCCAGGTCGTTCCATCGCGGCTGGATATTGAAGTCACGAATGAGATTCAACAGCACGTGCGAGGGAACGGGCGCGGCCTTGAGGATCTCGGCGAGTAGATGTAGCTTCTAGAAGGCGTGGTCAGCAACGTCGGGGGCGCTACTGGCGGCTCAAGATTGCGGCACAAACCTCGTGCTCTGCCCATGCCGGTTCGCGGGGCTCCATGTTGTGTCTACCAACAGCAACGGAGGGGAGAGGTCAACAAAATACTCGCCGCGACTCGAGCGGCATGCAGCCAGACGAATGGAGCGACGAAGCGATGAGCCGGCCGTACGTAGAGCAGGTGCAGAGGCGCGCGGTAAGAGAGTCGTGTCTCGTCGCGGCGGCAGACGAAGGGGGAACAATAACGAGAGTAAGAAGGAAGGAGCAAACGAATGTGACGAAACGCAAAGTCATCAAGAAGAAGTCATGCCTGTAGGCAGAGAGTCAATGGAGAACCATGAGGCTGGTCGCAGGAAGAAAGAAAAGAGGCGGCAACAGGTGTGAAATTAGGGACACCGTGGGACGCAGGTTATAGAGTAGAGAGCTAATGCAGCGCCCGGTCGTCCTGGATGATGACTTGCAGCACCGCAATTTGGCCCTTGGACGTCGAGTGACCTTTTTCTGCCGCTCGCAGGCCGCGGGCTGCACGGCGCGCGCCCAGCAGCTGCCAGCAGCCGTCCGAAGTCTCCACCACCGGGGGCTCCGCCGTTCGCGCTCCCAGTCGCTGCGAAGAAGGTTGCTCGAGGGGTGCGGCGCCACAGGAGGAGGATGCGGATGCGGGCCAATCGCTACAAGCGCGGGCCCGGCCCTGCTGGGCGCACCAGAGCCAGGAGGAGCCTGATACAACTGATACACGGATACAGAGCGCACACGGCCGCTCGTTGGAGCTGCGCGGCTGCTGTGTGGAGGCGGGCCTGCAGCTGCTCTGCAACGCGCAGCATCATATCAGGCCGCCAGAGACGAGAGGACGAGCGCGGGCGCCGGCGGTGGGGGGCAGCAGTGGGGAGTGGAGTGGGCAGTGGGGAGTGGCAGCGGGCATGATGGATGCCAAAACAGAGGATGGATGGCAGCGGATCCTGTGCGGTCGTCTTCGCCATGTGCAATGTTTTATACTCTGCTTTGCACACGGCTGCGCTGGCGCTGCCACGTAGCACCACCAATGGCCCTCCACTCATGCTGGAGCGCGGACGTCCCGGTCCAGCAGCTAGATGGCGGTTGATGAGCTGGTGTCGTGGGATAGGGTCGTCCTCCTGGGCCCTGGATACTCGCGGCCACGGAACGGCGTCGACGATGGTGCAGGCTGGTGGATGCGCACCGTGGCGTAAGCGCTGTATTGTTATTGCACTATTGTTAGAGAATTGACTAGCAGCGGCCAAACCGTCTGCAAACCGCCAGGAACGTCCACCGTCGACTACCAAGTCCGGCATGGGTGGTGCGCAGGCGCGCCCGCCATTGGTCCATCGGCCTGTGCCATTCCGAATCGGTAACTACAGGCTATCGTTCGCATAGAAAACAATATCTGGATACATGAAACGGCTGGGAAGAACCCGCGCAGGAGGTCGCAGGCCCTGGCTAGTAGACGCGGCTAGGTTTTTCTGGTACTGATTTGTTTCGGGCTCGTACCGTTTCGGCTGCACCTTCTCCGTTATCACGCCGCTGTTTACTCCAGCGCGGTAGAGTGATTGAGATCCGTAAAGCCTCTGCACTGGGTGAGAAATCTGGTGCACGGCGCGTAAACCACGTGGAATTGTCCTCTCCAGGGCTCCATCTCGAATCACAATGCCCGATTGTACAACACGAGCCGGCTTCTGGATTCCCTGTGTACGTGCACATGTGCATTCGAGTCCACTTCAGATGACGCGCAACTGCACGGCTCATCACGTTGAACATTAGCTTCGTTGACTTGAACTGACTAGCCCGTGTAATGATTTGAAAATTGAACCACACCATTACCGCTCCAGACCGGCTCTCTATCTTTTAGCCCGTGTTGCACCACCTGTACCGTGGTGGTCACGATTCGACAGCTGCCCGAGAGCCCTCCAGAGTCCACATGTCATTCCCGCGCTAACACAAACATTCCAAGTTGCATCTCTTGAAAGAAAGACATCGCGCTGAAAGGGCTTTGCGCAGCCCCACGTAGACAGAGCACGGCGGACCACCAACAAGCCGGCCGTTTTTGTTGCGTACAGCATTCCTTCTGAGCATCTGTTCGCCAAACTTTCTCCACATCGGACCTCCGAGTGCGTTGAACCGCGACAACCAAGCGGTGGATCATGCACAGCAGCGTGGCGGATGTATATCTTGCTGGTCCAAAGCCGCACTTGTGGCCCTTCCGGCCAATATTTGCTTTTGCTTTCGATGCTGCTTCCGTGAACTGGCCTGGTATATCCCCAGGCGCCAGGGATTCCACCAGCAGCTAGCCGAGATGTGAGCAGCCAGCATCACCAAGTGCCTCAGCGAGTCGACCACCCCCACCCAACCCAGCGACTCTGGCCGTCCTCCTTTCTACCTGGCGCACCTCTGCAGCCTGCTCGAAATTGTGCGCAGGCGTAACCTCGACCGCCCTCGCCCTCGCCCTCGCCCCGCCTATTGCACTGCGCCCCGACCGCGCCAATTCTCGCGGGCAACCTGCCTCTATGTCGAAGGTGGACCCCTCCCAGCGTTCTTCACCGCGCCGTTCGCATACACTGTCGGTCTTGTCCTCCGAGCGCATGTCGCCTAGTGAGAGTCGGAGGGGTTCATAGCGCGCTGAGGTTGCTGCGTCGCCAAAGGCAGCAGAGATTGTCTCCGTATCCGAGGACCCAAGTTGGCCGCACCCGCGCCCGCCAACCTTTGCGCTTCCGCCGGCTACCATCGTCATTGGAAAACATAGTTGTCTACTGGGTTGTGCTGCGGCTTCTTGCGGTGAAGCAGGCCATGATTGTCAACGCGTCGCAACCGGAACCATCTTAGCGCGCCCGACTTCTTCGAAACCTCCTCTCCCGCTCACCTTCAACCCATCACCACACCCCGCTGTGCGCCGTTGCCCACCATGTCGGATAGCGAGTCCGACAAGACAGCAGAGCTGGGGCCCGAGCTGCGCGGCATGAAGTTGGAAGAAGGCGCGGCCCCTCGTTGGGAAGGCGCGGATGTCGCCCGTCAGGTAAAGGCAGAGGGTGAAGGCCGCACGCACACACCCATACTCATACCGGCCCGCACCAAGTCCCGCTCGAAATCGCAGTCCCCAGTCAAGCAACAACCATCCGACGCCTCCTCTCCCGACCTGGACACGCACGAGGAGGTGCTGGGCGGCGAAATCACCCTGAAAATGGAGCCCGGGAAGGCGCCCAAGCTGTCGCGCACCGCGTCCCAAAAAATTGTGGCACGCCCGCCACCGCTCTATCTCGACCTGCCCGATGTCACCTCAGAGGCCAGAGCCACCTTTGGTGTTCTGCCCGAATGCACCTACGCCAACAAGCATCTGGGCACCACCGAACATGCTTTGGAGTGCGATTGTTCCGAGGAGTGGGGTAAGTCGCCATCTCGATGATCAACGCATTGCGCACTCGGCCTGCTGACGCCGCTCGTAGACACCAAGGCGCGGGTCAATCTTGCATGTGGCGATGACTCCGACTGCATTAACCGCGCGACCAAAATGGAGTGTGTGGGGGACTGCGGGTGTGGCCGCAAGTGCCAGAACCAGCGATTCCAGCGGAAAAAGTACGCCAACGTGACTGTCATCAAAACCGACAAGAAAGGATTCGGGCTTAGGACCGACACCGATCTAAAGCCGGGAGATTTTGTCTTCGAGTACATTGGCGAGGTGATTGAGGAGCGTGCCTTCCGCCGGCGCATGGTGCAGTATGACGAGGAAGGCATCAAGCACTTCTACTTCATGTCGCTGACCAAGGGCGAGTTTGTCGATGCCACCAAGAAAGGCAATCTTGGCCGCTTCTGCAACCACTCGTGCAACCCGAACTGCTTCGTGGACAAATGGGTGGTAGGGGACAAGCTTCGTATGGGTATTTTTGCCGAACGGAACATCAAAGCAGGCGAGGAGCTGGTTTTCAATTACAACGTTGATCGATATGGCGCTGATCCCCAACCGTGCTATTGCGGCGAGCCCAACTGCACTGGTTTTATCGGCGGCAGGACGCAGACCGACAATGCCACCAAGTTGTCACACGCGACCATCGAGGCTCTGGGGATCGATGATGGAGACGGCTGGGAAACCGCTGTCGCGAAGAAGCCGCGCAGGAAGAAGGCCCGCGAGGACGACGAGGAGTATGTCAATGACATACAACCGAAGTTCCTGGAAGCCAACGGTGTCACGAAAGTCATGGCCGCTCTGCGTCAGTGCACGGAGAAGTGGATCGCTGTCAAGCTCCTCGATCGGATACAGCAAAGTAAAGGCGATAAAGAGGTCGGCCACCGTGTCATTCGGATGCACGGTTATGAGATACTCAAGACAACTCTGACAACATGGAAAGACGATCCGAACGTCGTTTTGCAGGTTCTCGACGTCCTCCACCAGCTGCCACGGCTTACTCGCAACAAGATCCAGGATTCCAAGATTGAGGATGTCGTTCAAAGCCTGCGAGATGAGTGTGATGACGAGCGCGTGATCGAGTCCATCAATAGATTGCTGACAGAATGGAGCAAGCTCGAATTAGGTTACCGGATACCGCGGATGAAACGTGATCACAACGCCGGCACGCCTGCTCGTACTGATTCTCACTTTGAACGTCGAGAGAAAGGCCGCGAACGCTCTAGGTCCCGTTCTAAGTCGCCTCCTCCATTGAAAGCACCAACCAGTGCGCCGTTGGCTCCTCGAGGTTTCAATGCACCCAAGGGTCCTTCTGCGATGCATGCTCTTCCACGTCCACCTCCGCGTCCGCCGCGGCCGTTCAACAGCCTTCCTCCAGGTTGGTTTCAGGCGAAATCCGATAACGGGGCTATGTATTTTTACACTGCAAATGGCGTCACACAATGGACACGACCAACGCTACCGGCAAACCAGCCACCTCCCGCGCCCTCCAAAGCTAAGTCAGACACGCAGCTACTCCAAGAAATCATATCAAACATTACGGCCGAAGCCACCCCTGGCAAGCAAGGGTCTGCCGCCAGCACTCCACAACCCGCTGCAGACGAGGTTAAGGATAAGAAGTCAAAGAGTGAGAAATGGGACAACATGCCGCAAGACAAGCTGGAAAAGATATACGAAGCAAATGTGAGTTTCACTTAGTCTGCCCAGTCTACATGTCTGACTGTACCAGTTATCTAAACACGTCATGACGGTAACGTCACGCTACAAGCAAACCTTCGGCAAGGACGACATCAAAAGGCTGTCCAAAGAGGTAAGTTCGAGCCTACTTTTTTGGTTGATTGGCTCATTATGTGGTTCAGGTAGCGAAGAAACTCGTGCGAGGAGACTTCAAATCACATCGTGTCAAAGATCCGACGGCTCCGATAGGCTCCAAACACGAGAAGACAGTGAAGGCGTTCGTGAGGGACTTCATGGACAAGGCTGTCAAGAAGAAGGCCGAACGCGTAAAAGTGAAGTCGTCACATGACGAGCCCAAACCAAATGGCGAAGCAGCGTTGTCAATCGAGGCAAAATCACCAGAGACGCCCCAAGACGGGCTGGAGACGGAGAGGGATGGCTCGGAAGAAGCACTGTTAGGCTTGGGCTCAGAGGATGTTTCGCCGACGGGGTCGTCAGCAACCGACTTGAAAAGGAAAAGGGAAGAGGACGGCCAGCCATCTTCACCCAAGAAGAGCAGGACAGATACAGAGCCAGCCCCTCCGCCCCCTCCACCGCCTCCGGAAACAGACATGCACCTCGACGCGGACCGCTCCACCGATATCACGCCATTGGACGACGGCCCTGTTTCTATCCACTCGGCGAGTAACGGTAGCGTGAACGGAGTCAGGGCAAAGTTCCAACAGGACGAACTTGTCAGTCCCATGCAGCTCGCGACACCTCCGACGAAAGACCACAGCGATTTTGCCAACGGTGGTAGCAACATGCACAAGCGCTTGGTAATAGCGGAGAGCAAATCCTGACCATGCCTGGAAGGGGGCATTTGTTCATGGTTGTATTTGTATTTTTCGTTTTCGCGATATCATTGTTCTGGCGTTCTGGTATCGGTCCTGGTATCTTGCACCACGGCGGCCAAGGACGTTAACATATGGCGTTATCCGGGTGCCAATTAGATGATGGGGGATGTGAAGCGCAGACCTCCTCGACATTTCTACGTGATGGGCTTGGTGGGAAAGGTGGACACGATGCATGGAGTAGTGTTCACGGGCACGGATTTTCTCCGACGGAAAAGTAGTGGGAAATGGAATGGATACAGGCTTCGGGCTCATTTGCCTAATTATCATGTCTAGGAAGTGTAGGGCGTGTGGAGCGTGTAAAGCGGGCGGAATGCTCATAGTGGAGAGCCGTGAGAGCTTCTCGTGCGCTCGCTTCTCCGCATATCGGGGTAGCTTCGGCTTAGGCCCCGCCTCCATCCATGATGGCACCGACAGGAAGGCCATAAAGCCAACTGGTCGCCTCGCGTGCTCTCTTGTGCAAAGCCTCGGCCTTTTATTATTTCGCTGCAGTCTGCGTTCGCGCGACAGCTGTTGAGCTACAGCCCTGCACCCCGCCTGCCTGCAGCTTGCCCAAGCTCGGCGAGCTCCACCCACTCGGTCCCGAGGTCACCATGGCCTCTCTCTTACGCAACACACAAGGCCTGCGTCCTGCACTCACCCGCTCAATTGCTCGTCCGGCTTCTCGTATCGCGCCAATTGCTCTTCGAAGACACTATGCCTCCGCACAACCTTTCTTTCCGGACGAACCGGCAGGCCCCATCCTCAAGACGGAGATGCCTGGACCCAAGAGCAAGCAAGCTGTGGACCGGCTGAGCAAGGTCTTCGACACCAGGAGCTTGAACATGATGGCCAACTACAGCCAGAGCTACGGCAACTAGTGGGTTGCAGCCCCAAAAGCCATGGGACGTGCAGCTGACAAGCTTCGCAGCATCGCTGATCTCGACGGAAACCTTCTTCTCGATGTGTATGCACAGATCGCTTCCATTCCAGTTGGGTACAACAACCCTACCCTACAGCTCGCAGCTACCTCGCCCGAGATGGCCTCCGCCATAATCAATCGTCCCGCGCTCGGCAACTTCCCTCAGCACGACTGGGCCGATATTCTCGAAACGGGCATTCTCTCGGTAGCTCCCAAGGGCTTGGACCAAGTCTTTACTAGCCAGTCTGGCTCGGACGCAAACGAGTTGGCATACAAGGCTGCCTTCATGTGGAGGCGCCAGCAGGAGCGAGGCGGCGCAAGCGTCGATTTCACCGAGCACGAAATCGACTCTGCCATGATCAACCAGTCGCCCGGTGCACCCGACTTGTCCATTCTATCCTTCAAGTCTGGTTTCCACGGCCGTCTCTTTGGCAGTCTGTCCACCACCCGCTCCAAGCCCATTCACAAGCTCGACATCCCCGCCTTCGACTGGCCGCAAGCCCCCTTCCCCAACCTTAGATATCCACTTGACCAGTATGCCGCCGAGAATCAAGCCGAGGAGCAGCGTTGTCTCGACGAGACAGAGCGTCTAATCAAGGAATGGCACGCTCCGCCCGCCGCCGTGGTGGTCGAGCCCATCCAGTCCGAGGGCGGCGACAACCACGCCTCGCCCAAATTCTTCCGCGGCCTGCGCGAGATCACCAAGAAGCACAATGTGCTCTTCATCGTCGACGAGGTGCAGACTGGTGTTGGTGCGACGGGAATGTTCTGGGCTCACGAGCACTGGGGGTTGGACACACCACCGGACATGGTCACCTTCTCTAAGAAGGCTCAGACGGCCGGGTACTACTTTGGCAACAATGACTTGCGGCCTAACAAGCCATACCGCCAGTTCAACACTTGGATGGGAGACCCAGCCCGCGCCATCCTCTTCCGCGCCATCATCCAGGAGATTAAGCGCCTTGACCTCGTACGGAACACTGCTGTTACCGGTAGCTACCTATACGATGGCCTGCAGCGCTTGTCGGAGCAGTTCCCCAACGAGATCCAGAATCTCCGTGGCCAAGGGCAGGGTACCTTCATTGCGTGGGATAGCCCGAGAAGAGATGAGATGCTGAAGAAGGCCAAGGGTGTGGGTATCAACGTTGGTGGATCGGGCGAGCAGGCCGTGCGGTTGCGACCTATGCTCATCTTCCAGCAGAAGCATGCTGATATCCTGCTCGAGGGATTGGAGAAGATCTTCAAGTCGTGAGGCAAAAGCGGGAATGGAAGCGATCAATCTGTGGTGTTTTTTTGATGGACTTGGATCAGCTGATTGCACTAGCCGGGCGTTCTAGCGCATTTTCTTTTTACAGCAGGCAAGGCGATTCTTTTTGCGCTGCCTACGGAGTTCAAGTGGGCTTTTTGGTAGTCTTGACCAAATAAATGTATGTAATGCATGAATCTAGCAAAGCACTGCTCAAAGAGAATCTGCGTCGAATGACCAATGACCACGTCGAAGGCGACTGGTGGGATTGATTTCTCTTGTCCCAATGCAAAAAAACTATGCAAAGTATCTACCTTTGGTCCTCGCACAGACTTCGCTCGCTATACAAAGCGAACCAAAAAGTCCAGTGTCAAACCTTCTATCCATTCATCTGTGCTAATCGTTCCCGTCTCCCACCATGCTACTCATCTTGGACGCATGCACAGTACATACGCCACGCCATCTACAGCATGCAAAACAGCCGTTGTACATACCAGTCAATCCGTATACCAAGTTGGCAAAAGAAAAAGAAAAAGAAAAAGAGAAGAAAAAAAACGCACACCGTAAATGAATACATAAACAAGAACATTATACGAGGCCGACGTTTCCCAGTAAAAAAAAGCCAGTCCACCTCGTTTGGGTATCACCTTTTTGCTAACTAACACGGAACAAGGAAAACCCCGGATATCATCATATCCCGATGCATCATCGGGCGGGGGGTGGGGACAAAGGAAAAAAACACAAAAACAGTACCAGGAAAGAAAAACACCAGAGGCATTGCCGAGATGAAAAAGCCGAGTATACATACACCCATATCCGTAGGGAAAGTGTACAGACCAGGCTGGGGCGAAAGAAGTGACACATGTGCCGCCGCGGGGATGGTAATGCGGCATGCTGGTACTGAAAACAAGAGATTAGGGGGCTGCAGATGGCCTATGGGCGGACGGAGGAAATGAGAATCCAATCCAATCACTCAGATCTATCCAAGTTGACCTTGAGAGTGTGATTGATGCGCTCCTTCTCGCAGTATTCACCGAGGAACTTGAGACCAAAACGCACAGCCTGGATGGGCGTCGTATCGTTCTGAATGGGCAGGAAATAAGGACCAGACAGCTTCGCGGCGTTGACCTTCTCGGGTACTTTGGCGAGTTTGGCGTCGGGCTCCGCGCCCGCCCATGTCTTGGTGTACTGCTTCTCCATCTCCTCCATGGGAAGCGCACTCCGGGCATCTTGCGTGTGGCGGAGAAGCTTCATGTAGTGATCTGAGAGGAGACTGAGGTTCTCCGTGAGCTGGCTGTGCTGTTTGGCGAGGTCTGTGCGCGAAAGCTCGTGAGGGGAGTCGTGGGCCCGAGGGTTGGGAGCGCGCGGGGCGACGAGAGTGCAGATGCTGGCTGCGATGACAGCGCCGAGGTAGGACCGGAAACCATCAAGATGTTCGAAGTCCTTGGTTAGCCGAGCGTACGAGCTGCAGAGCGGGAGGAGAGTCTTCCATGTAGCTTCTACTTCGGGGGGACGGCCACGAAGTTGAAGCGATTGGTCTTGAGCATAGTAAGCGGCCATGTAGGACCTAGTCAGACAGTTAGTCGAGCAGTGTGGACGGATGGATTAGATGTACGTACAAGATGCACTCGAGACCAATAACTGCAGCATGCTTCTGGTCCTCTTTGGTGAATCTGCTGCCCTTCTCGCGCTCCAGTTTCTGGCCTTCGTGCTTCAGTGATCGACCCATCTGGTTCAGCTTCATCGATGAATGTTGCAGCAGTGCGATATCTGTTTGTTTCTTATTATTCAAAGGCGGTACGGATGTGGGGCCCTTCACATCCACCTGTTTCGACCCGGTGGGTGTTGTACCTGATCTGCCAGGGGTAGTGTCGTGACTCTCCGACGATGTGGTTCGGAGCATGTTGATCGCCTTCAGATCCTTGCGTGGCGTTGTGTATGTACCTTGACCCTTTTGCGCGCTCGACTTGTTTGACGGAGCAGGAGAAGAGCCGATCTGGTCCTTGGGGGTGATGGGGCGATCTTGGGTTGACAATGCCCTTGATCGTTTCGCAGATGGTGCTTGAGCTGTATCCTCTTCGTTTCGTGGTCGTTTCTCGGCAACTTTCGTTGCTGGAACAGGAGCTTTGGTAGTTGTTGCGGAGACCTCAGGTCGGCGTGCGGCTATTTTTGGAATAGGCTTCGGTTTATGCGCAATGTCATCGGCATCTTTGGGTTGTGATTCTGATGGGCGACTCTTTGACTGGACGTCACGCTCCTTCTTCTCAGAAAGACCTTCTCTCTTTGGCGGTAGGTTGAGAAGCCGTTTGATGGTTTCCCGAGACTTCTTCGTATACTTGAGCGTGACAAGGAGACCGGACTCATTTTCTTCACTTTGACTGAGGGGTTCCGCATTCGGAGACTTCCCATTGATAGAGATCGATCGCGCTCGTGACGCACTGTTAGGCTTCTCGCCATTCTTGGCGGCGACATCCTTTTTCGATGCACTAGGTTCGGGTACGTGCAGTACCTGGCTCTTGCGATCAGATGATGAAATTGAAGCACTAGAGTCGGCACGTGTGCGTTGATTTTCCAATTTTTCAAGCTCCGCTTGGATGTTGGCGGGCAGGGTCGGAGAAAGGATGGTAGGAAACCCGTGTGGATTGCTGAGCGGTTGATCGACCGGCGACAACAGGGGCGGCAAACCATGGGGGGTTGAGTTGGATGGGCCGGACTTGTCGATGTTGATATTGGCTTCCACGGTATCGCTCTTCGGGGCGGGCACGGGGGGTGCGGTACGCTGGTCATCCCTAGCGCGCTTCTCAGGCTTCTCTGGTAACTGAGTCTCCGGTGCAGGTCTACGAAGCTGTTAGCGCGAGCAAAGCCCATGCAGCGTGTACTATACCGTTTCTGTGGTACGACATGCTCGCGTTGCTGTGTGGAAGCTGGTGCTGGTGCTTGTTTCTCTGTTGGCTTCACTCCATTGGCCTGGGCCAAGTTGGGCTTCGTAGGGTGCAGAGCCGGCGACACCTTCTTAGAGCCGGGGGTGATGACGCCGTTGGCTTGCTTCGACTTGTAATCGGACAGACTAATCTTCTTCTTGGGCGCTTGGCTGGCGACTTTGGACGCAATTGACTTTGGACGGTGCGCCTCGGCCTCACCATCCTCTCCGTTCTGCAGCGTGAAACAGTCTTGGTACGGCTCGCGGAAGAGAAAGGTCCGGTACTGGAGAGACTCCTCCTCAGGGCGAAACAGGTGTCCCAACATCCAGGCACGCGCCTCTTGTGAGGAATGGTATCGGTATGGGTTGAGGGAGGGCGTTGACAGGATATATGGTGCGCGCGGGATGGCCTTCCCGAGGCGCTTGAAGATTCCATCCAGCTGGGCGAGGTCATCCTGATCTTCATCTGACATTTGCTTTCGCTTCAGACCCGTAGTAGGTACCGACTGCTCCGGCGGCTGCTCCGAACCAGACATGGCGAGTGCGCGGGCGCGGGCGCAGATGAGAGTGTAGGCGGCCCTGGAGGTGCTGTATCAGAGCTGGAGAGGGTTGCCTAGCAATGGTTGGGGTCGGTATAGTGGGCAATGCGTAGCAAGTGGGAGGACATGAAGTTGGTTGTGTGCGCGGGCGGGGGTCTCGACTAGGGGCGGGGTTTGGAGGGTGAAGGAAGGTGACAGCCGTCGCGGTGAAGGGTGGCAGCGGCCGCGTGCGCGCGCGGTGACAGGCGGTGGAGAGGACAATAAGAGTCTGAATAGCGACAATTAGCATGGCAATCGCATGAAGCGCCCGGCACACACACACCGAGTAGTTGTCGGGGCGGCAGTGCGACCTCAGCCTCTGGCCCGCAAAAGGAGATTCGGGGCCGAGCAGGCGACCATTCCGAGACGCTCGAGTTCGACGGAGCCGGCGCGGTGACGGGTACAGGTGACGGGCACAGAGGACACACGACGGCGAGGGTGCCAGCAGCCCGGTGACGATGAAGACGGACATGATTATGGCTTGGCGCAGGTATCCGCTGCTAGTTCTACTGTGATTGGCCGTCGCATCGGCCAGATTCAGCTGTCTGGTCGCGCTGCCTGCATCCGCGGGCGCTGCCCGGCGCCTCAAGCTGCATCCCACCGTATGCGCTGCGATATCCTGGTGTGGATGCATGTCGTTGTCCTCTTCCGCGCAGCGCGGTGCGCGTCGTCGCTACCTTTAGCCAGGCACCCCAACATCCCACGCCGACCCGCATCCGCAGTGATCTACCCAGGCCCCCGGTCGCCTCGTCTCGTCCCTCGTCGATTGCATCACGGCCCAAGTCACATCGCCACCAGGGCCACATTCACAGCAATTGATTCGGATGCTCCGTCGCCGCTGCAAATCGAGCTATTGCAACGCACGTGTTGCTGTATTTTCCAAGGCTGCTACAGTGCTAGGACAAAACTCTGCCTACTGTGTTACCCTAGGGTGAACAACACCAAGGCCGCCTGTACTCAAACTTTTGTCCTGCGCCTGTCTTGAAAGACATGTTACAGCTATACCAATACCTCTCGTTAGATGAGCACGTCTGTCGGGATACCAACCTTTGCTCCAACTCGACTTGTTATAGGACAGCCAGCCATATGACGTATGCATCGCCCAAGTAGCCCTATAATTCTTCGTCCTCGGTCTCATCGTCATCTCCGACAGGCAATGACGGCTGCGGCGCGGCGGCTTTGTTACGCCCAAATGGCAGCTCGCGTCGCGGCGGCGGCAGTCCGGGATCCTCATCAGGTGCAAGAGTACTCTTCGAAGACTGCACTGTCGCCGACTGCGAGCGAGTTGTTTGTGACGACTTCCCTCGCGTTGCGTATGCTGAGGAAACCGGAGCCTTGCTGATCGTGTCGTCTTCGTCTTCGGTTTCGGTATCTGAGGCGCGCTCTGGAGTGGCTGCTCCACTTGAACCTTCCTCTTGCTCTTCCGCTTTGGCCTGGTCAATCTCCATCTGGTCGGCATCAGAGAGCTGTTCAGGCGCGGGCTCTGGCTCTGGCTCTGGCTCTGGCTCTGGCTCTGGCTCTCGGATTTTAGCCTTTCGTTTTGATGTACGAGACGCGCCTGCCTTGCGCGGCTTCGTGTCTTCTCTGGTGGACTGTACAGCTGCGGCTACACCAATTATATCAGGATAGCTCCATGTCCATTAACCATGTAAGCATCTTACCGCTGTCTTTATCAACCTTTGCAGTGGCTAGTAGCCGGTTTTGATCCCTGATCTTTCGCTTCTTCTCGTTGAGCAGCTCCATGAACTGCTGTAGCATGGCGGTTTCCGTCTCATTCTTGGTCTTGATGAAGTCGTCAAGCTGTGCGTTCAACTTCGCTATAGTATCCTGTTCACTGTTTGCTTGGGTCTTCGACTCTGCTAGCTCTTGTAGAGTACGCTTGTGCGCCTGTGCTGATGCTTGTGCCCACTCGAACGGGTTGAATCTACAATGCACGAGCCAACATTAGCACCATTCTCCCAAACGCTGTAAGAAATGTCGAGATATGCATGGCGTTTGCTGTGCGTCACAGCCTGATCTGATGGATACAAGCAATCTCTATCGAGTAGAATGAGGATCGACAGGCTTCACGTACTCGAACTCGTCATCTTTGGGAAGCACAATCTCCCCCAGATTCACCTGTCCACGTTAGTCCGGTCCGGAAGCCGGGTGTGCGTCACACCCGATGGGTACCAGGATAGTCCTGACTTACCTTGATTCCCTTGACGTCTTGCTGGATAGTGATCTCGAGCTTATCGCCCTTGAGCGAGTACACCATGCGCACATTCTCCAAGAGACGGGTGCTCACACCTTCAGGCTGTTTTTGCAATAGGAAGTGAGACAGGAGCTCTTCCCACTCCTCAGGCGTGCCCTTGAACTTGTGCTTCAGATGTGAGATGTTGCCATGAGTTACTATATGAACGCGTCAAACAAGGAACGAAATGACATCAATATACGACCATCTTACTCTTCGTAACGTAAGGGCTCTCCCCTTCGCAGCCGACAAGCCGCACGTCTAGCGGGCGCGACCCCTCCTGCTGCACCTCCACCACGACGACCTCGCCGCCGCCGCCGCCGGGTTCGACGGGCACGATATAGCGGCCCCGCATCGTATAGTAGTGCTCGAGCCACGGGAAGCAAGTTGCAAGCCCCGAAAGCCGCCGTCACAGGCGAGATAGCCGGTCCGTGGCTAATGACGCCGTGGCGCGTGAAGTCACGGTCTGATACAGAGCCTTGGGTGGAGTTGGGGTGATGCTTGTAGTGTTGCACGGGGCAGAGAGGGAGCGCAAACCTTGGAAAGGGCGGCAGCGGCGGGCTGAGCGCGGCGGTTTCAGGCGCCGTGTGGATGTATTGGAACAGTCGGACGACGGCGACCTTGGAAGTTTATAGCTATGTGACTATGTCACGGGAAGAAGGTTAGGCGAGCTGCTGCTGTTGCCTGCCAGGCACAACGAAGCTGGCTGTCCAGTGTCAGGGTTGGCGGAACAGGCCACGGTCTCCTAATCGGCCGCTGCTCTGATTGATTACATATGTACCTATGTAGACGCGCATACAGACGGGTCGCATATAGGACCGGCCGTTGGAGGTGTTCCTGCATGGGTGGGTGAACGTTCACGCGACGCGTTACGCATTGGGCAGGCGCTGCCCCGGGCGCGCCTTCCTGACCGCTTGGTCGCAGCTGCCGCCAAGTCGCTCGGTAACAGGGTCTGCGACTCCCCACTCCCCAGCCATCGCAACCTGCATCGCAACTCCCACACCGCACACAAATCACCCGCAAACCAACCGCCATGGCTGCGAAGGGCTCCTTCGCCCAGCGCATGGCCTCAATGGCGTCCTCCGTCGAAAATTGGGACGACGACGGCGATTTCGACGGCTCCGGCGACCTGTTCACGCACTCCATGTCTACGATCCAGTCCACGTCGTCTCGCGTGTCAGTTCGGTCGGAATCCAACACGGGCGACGACGACTGGCAGGTCCTTCTCACACCCAACGACGAACACTCCACCATGAACGCCATCTCTTCCGCGAAACAGGCCGGCATCCCGATACCAACCAGCGTACCCTCGTCGGCGCTCCTCGGAGGCGCCATCAAACGACTGGGGAGGAAGAAGTCGCATCGCAAAATTGCTGTCGACGACGACTGGGGCAACGATCTGGAGCTCCCAACGGATCCAGGCGCAGCACTGAAGATGAAGGCACGCACGCCGCGCACGCCGGCCGAGGACAACGACGACTTCGACGATTGGGGCGAAGGCAGCTTGGGCATCCGCTTTGCGGGCACGCGGCGCGACGGCCGTGGGGCCCGCAGCTCCTCCGTATCCGCCATGAGCCCCAGCATGGGCAGCTGCATGACGGTCGAGAGCGAAGACGACGATCTCAACGGCCTGGTGTTGCCGAGCGAGCCGCTTGACTTCAATGCTCGCCTGGAAAAGCTCAAGCAAAACCAGCTGCCCACACCTGATGCCTCCCCTCTATTTACTCTCCAAAAACGTGAGCCCCCACCCACTTCGGCCCCAACCACCTCGGCGCCTACGCTGGCACCTCCTATCAACTTCGCACCATCTCCCGCCCCATCGTGGAATTCGCCCTCGCCATTTGAGAGCGAGCCCGCCCCCACGCCCGTACCTGCACCCAAACTCAAAGGCGTGGAAGGCGAAGATGACTTCCTCGACGGTCTGGACTTTGGCGGTGGAGAAGTTCTTGATCAGAAGAAGCTTACCTTGAATCGCAATGTCGTCGTGAAGAAGCCGCAGTCGAAGACTGTTGTGCCCCCTGCTGCCCGACCTGCCACAACGTTGACATTCACGGACAAACCCGAAAAGCCCTCCATGTCGAAGATACCGAGGCCTCTCTCAATGAACAGCCGCTCACGCTTGACGCCTGTCTACGAGTCAGGTGCTCCGCAACCTGGGAATAGCCGACCAATGCCTACGACTACTAGCGCGCAGTTCCTCCGAGCAAAACGTTCTGCGCCTCTGCTACGCAACAACCATCCTGCACGATCTTCTGTTCCGTTCCTGCCAGCAGGCAATTCGAGTTCCCAGTCTCACCATGCCATGGTCAAAACCTCATCGCACACCCATCTGCGAAGAGATTCGGACCCACGTCGGCCTCAATCCCCATCTATGAGGCCATTTTCACGCATGTCAACGGCCACTCCCATAGACACGCCCAGTCGAAACGGCATGCGAAAGGAGCAGACCCCGTCAGCCCTAGCACGTCATCCTCAGAAGATAACGCTCCCCAAGGGACGCAAGCGGAACTTTGGGGATGGCACCGAACTCGAAGTGTTTGATGATTTGCCGACTTCTGCTACGAAAGAGAAGCAGTTCGAAAAGGTACCACGGAATGTTGCTAGTAACAAGACGTTGCGTCAACAGCCAAGCAATTCTCGGCTCCCTATGCCTGATCGCATGGCCACACCCATTCCACAAACTCCACGTAGTCCGACGAAGACGGACAGTACTCCGCGATTCGCTCGAGACACTGCAGCAAGTCGCAATGCGCGCGAACAGCGTCTGGCTAGCATTAAAGCACGAGCTGACGGGCCAATTGCACCGACACAGATCAACTGGAAAGTTCATGTAGCGGCTAAGAGCCCACATACTAGTCCAACTGCTCAGAGGAAGAGGCATTCGGGACACAAGCCACAACTCATCCGCGGCTTGTTTGAACCATACGCGAAGAGTAAGTCTATACTCATTGGTTTTGCAATTGCACGCTAATATATTCTAGCTGAGAAAGGCATGATTTACAATCCAACTCTACAACGTTGGGAAGGAAACGAGGAAGCCCTCGCTCCCTTTACCCATCCCAATGGTTCCTCGGCTACATTAGATCTTACAACAGTGAGCACACCCACCTTTGCGCCACCAAATCACCCATTCGGGCATATGCATGAGCGATCGCATTCGATATCACACACGGCATTATCGCAAATTCAACAGCGAAATGTTTCATCACGTGCCGTGAAAGTTGCTTCACGCCCGGTACCCTCGCCGCCACGCCCAGCACTGATCTCTCAGAAGACCATGCCTCGGGGCGTTCAGTACGAAGGTCGCATGGTCTTCGATCCTGTCAAGATGACCTGGCTGAAAGCGCCTCGTGTATCGGATAATCCTCGCTCTCCATCTGTCGATATGGATGATGAAGATGATCCTTTTGCTGGCCTTGATGATCTGAAAGACAATGAGAGCGGTGCTGGGAATGGTGGCGGCGGTACCGGCACCCCTAGCGTTGAAGACCCTTCTTTCGTTGGAGAAGAGTTTGACCTCGGGCCCAGCTTTATTCGAAGACAGCGAGAAGAAGAAGCCATTTGGCGCAGCAAAACAGAACAGTGGGTCGGCAGCATGCGCGACAATGGAGAGCATAGAGATGGCTGGAGATGGGCGATACGAAATTTCGCCACGAGCGCATCAGAAGCGCAATGGCGATAGTCGTTGCGCTTTGCCTGTGATTAACATGTCTTCTTGGGGCATGTATTTGGATACGCATTGTACAGTCATGACTTACGACCGCATTGGAGACGGGGTTCCGGCGCATAATGGGCGATCAGCCAATAGCTACGTGGGCGTACGGACCGTCATTTAGAAGATATCCTGAGTGTTATGTCGGGTGCTTTGGATAGCGCCTCACTCTAGCGATGCTTTATGATTTATGAATTTTTGGGTACGAGACTTGACAAGAGGAACGCTGTTGCTCTGGATAGAAATGACGATGTCTTGGTTTGACGATTTCATCTTCGGCGTTGTGGATATATCAAAATTCTTAGTTGACATTGCTAATAATATGATTAGGGTTTGTGCAATATAGGTATTGGATTTAATCTTGTGACAGTAGCGATGTTGTGTGAAGTGCTGTTGGTGATGTTGGCGCTGACATGTGGGGAGGGGCAATGGTGGGGTTAAATCCCTTAAATCTTGGGCTGTTTACTCTCTTTCTCCACACAACGCCAAACATGTCACGTTCAACCGATCCAGGCGATTTCTTCCAGACCGAGTGAGTTCAAAAATACACACAACGAAACACAGCTAACAGGACAATCTAGCTCGGCCCTCAGCGAGTACGCGCGCAAAGCCTCCAAGTCAAAAAACACGAAAGGCAACCCCGTCAAGCTCCCCTCCAAGATCCTCGCCGTCGCTGCAGACCCGCATGACCAGGCGCAGATTTACGTCGCGGAAGCGGCGGGCACCATAAAGAGGATTAAGCCTGAAGTCGGTCAGATACCCTTCCTAAGTTCTACCAGCCCGCCCCTCGGATTGCATCACCACGAAGCAGCTGCTAAATTTTCCCGAACAGACCGGTGATGTCGTCGCTACGTTTACCGGGGCTCTTGCACCGCTTACCTCGGTCGTTGTTTCGTCGAAGTCGGATACAATATATGCGGGTTGCTGGGATAAGACGGTTTGGTCGTGGGACAGCAAGACGAGGAAGGCGGGACGGCGATTCCAAGGCCACAGTGACTTTGTGAAGGCCGTGTTGGTGTTTTGGCTGCAGGGCAAGGAAATCATGGTCTCTGGATCGGCGGACGCGACTATCATTGTCTGGGACGCAGCGAGTGGGGCCAAACTGCACACCCTCAAGGGACATACACGCGGTATACTGGCGCTTGCGTTGGATCCGGCTGAGTATGAACCGACCAAGGACTTTGTAGTGATTTTCAGCGCGGGAAGTGATCGGGAGATCCGGGGGTGGAAGATTGGCATTGGCGCCGCTGTTGAGCTTCAAGATGCGCCGTTGCCGATTCTAGCGCATGAGACGAGCGTCGACGCCATCCACTTCGATTCCGACGGCGACTTGTGGACCGCGTCCGCCGACAAGAGTGCGAAATGTCTCTCCAGGTCCCGGAACTGGGACGAGGATTCGCGATTCGAACACCCCGATTATGTGCGCGACGTCGCGGTTGACGAAGATGGCGGATGGGTCATAACAGCTTGCAGGGACGAGGAAGTACGCGTCTGGGAGAAGGGTAGTGGAAAGCTCCATCATGTGTTCTCGGGGCACTTTGAAGAGGTCACAGCGCTACTGTTGCTACCAGGGCAGAAAGTTGCTAGTGTGAGCATCGATGGGACGGTGAGGACATGGAGTTTGAAGGCGAAGGATCTGGCTGAGGCAATCAAGGCGGCAGAGCAGGAGAGGGAAGGGAAGGTGGAGGAGAAAGTGGAGGAGAAGAAAGAAGGCGTGATGACAGCAGAGGAGGAGGCTGAGCTGGCGGAGCTGATGGGAGACAGCGAATGATGGGAGCCTCCAGACATTACACAGATGGTTAATCTCTACAAAGAAAGACCATTCATGATATCTACATGTCTTCTTTCCGGTTGACTCGGTCTAGTCCGACCTCGTAACGTTTGCAACGTGATTAGAGAACCACCTGAGCAGTTCGCGTTAGCGCAGGCACATCTACGGGCGATATGCATCCTTGTCTGCTCACGAGTGTATGCAAAGGGCAGGTTCTAGGTGCATTGATCGTCCAAGAGCGAGCCTCGCAAATGGCACGCAACATACGTGATACCTTACATCTCTGTGTTTAGACCCCTTGAAAAACTTAAGATATGTCATTAACAAGGTATGATATATCTCGGAAGTCGAACATCTTGAATCCAATTTAAGCATAACTCTAGTCTATAGGAATCCTCCCACATTTATAAGTAATTCGAAACTACTTAGGTACACAAGAAGACAGGATGTGCAAGGCTAACCCATTGAGGAGTAGTGTTCCTCCGCTGAGCAAAGGAGCTGACACACTTCTCGCTCCTCATCCCCACACCCAACATGTCGAAAACAATACCTGAGGCTCAAGAGGATGATAATAAGAGGGAATTATACGACCCTCCGCCCGTTCCACCTAAAGACGCTGCGCTCAATTTATCAGATGCCTCAAACCTGATCCGCCGGCGAAGACCACTTCCATTGAGCAATGTTGCCAAACCGCTTCCACCACCCCCTGGCACGGACCGTATGCATTTTGTCGAGTTCAAGAGCCTGTCGTTCAAGCCGCTACCTGAGTTGCCTCATGCGAAGAAAGGTGGGCTATCTTTGAAGAATACGTTCCTCTGGATTGCCGTGTTTGGGACCTGGTTCCTGCTTGTCGTGGTACTACTGCCTGTTATTTTGGAAAGAGATGCTATGCCTGGGCTGAACAGATTGCTTCGTCGTTGGTTAAAGTCGCTCTTAGGACGGATAAGCTGAACGAAAGAGAACGCGCATGAAGAATCAAATCGTCCAATGGATGTATTCAATGGTGGTTCTACAGTTTCGTCTCCTTCAAAGTCGCATCTACCAGGCTCTTCCTACCGCCAAAACCGAACAAATACGCTGCAATCTTGCGCATCTGGATCTCCTCACTCCCCTCGGTGATCCTGTACCTTCTATGGTGCCTCCATATATGCTCGAAAGGATAATGCCTCGAATACCCGTTACCACCTTGGACCTGCATTGCGCGATCGGCCGCCTCGCAACATAGTCTGTTCGCCCAGTAGTTACACATACTCACTTTATCACCTATCCTCTTCTCGACCTCTACGTGCGGCATTGAGTCCATTTCCACCGCCGTTTTTCGGATTAGCTGTCTCAACATTTCGCACTGAGTTGCAAGTTCTACTAAGGGAAACTGTATGGCCTGATTGTGCGATAGAGGTTTCCCAAATGGAGCTCTCTCGTTCGCATGCCGGACTGACTGCTTTACACAGTACACAGCAGCACCTAAGGACGACGCAGCTTGTCGAATACGATTTTCGTGCACGAAGGCTTGTGCTACTCCGAGGCCATTGTGGATGGGTCCGAGGACAGCGCTATTTGGGACCCAGACATCCTTTATTGATACCGTAGCATGGTCCGTGGGCATATTGAGGGTCCTATTGCTTGTTAGGTTGGCGGCAAACGAAGCACTTCCAGGCTTCAAACTCACCACTCGTATGAGTCGGCATTCAGGCCCGGTGTGTCTCGTGGTACAACAAAACAAGAGATACCCTTCGCCTGGCCATTGTAGCCTTCCGTCCTAGCGAATATGAAACAATGCGTCGCAGTATGCATGCCAGTCTGCCACTTCTTGCACCCGTTCAACAGCCACCCATCCACCCCGCCCCTTTTCTCCGGCCGACCTCTCGTCGCCATATGCGTCGTGTCCGACCCATGACTTGACTCTGTCAGTCCGAACGTTATCCGAACCTTGCCCGCAAGCCGCCCTCCGATCAACTCTTCCTTCTGCTGCTCGTTGCCGTAATTCATCACCATGACTGCATCCGGGAAATTTCCCACCATGGAATGCTCGTTCTGGAGGTCGTTGAATAAGCCCAATCCCTTGCTCGCGAGATGTTCCCGTATCACGGCCGTCCTCGTTGCTGCGTCCACCGTATTGCTTCGGGAGGGATAATCGGTAGAAGCCTGCTTCGTCTGCTAGTTTCCTCGATTCGTGGAGTAGGTCTTCCCAATCTTTTCGGGGCAGGCCGCCGTTGTCCCAGTCGGTTCGCGAATGCTCACGGCGATGGTCGAAGAAGCGGTTGTTGTCGTTCTTGTTTTGGAGTGGGTCTATTTTCTCTGAGATGAACTTGTCTAGATCTTTGAGGTACTGTTGTAGCGCGGGCGGTATGGAGAAGTTCATGGTCTCTGACATAGCTGCTGTGATCGGGTTGAAAAATGATTGAGGAAATGTTGGACTATATACGCTCAATGGTTTGGATACGCTATTCGGAATTGGGACAGGTCCGTCTGATGCAGTTCACACGGTAGTTTCGGTTCCAACATATTGATGACTTGCAGGAGCTAGGTCGTTAGGAACGTCTGGAGGATCTGCGGAATATGCGGGGAATCATGTTGCCAAGATATTTGAGCCTCGGTCATCAACCCTCGCATAAACCCTAACCCTCCATGTCCTCCTTCTCGTTCTTCTCTGCCTCTTGATTATCGTCGTTCTCGACGGTCAAGGTCTTAGCGTTGGCTATTTAGTCATGTACGTACCTAATTTCAGGTATTATACGCTTGAATGTCGAGAGCATACCACTACCTAACGTATCATTCATTCATTCACATCCGTTAATAGTCAAGTTAACCTTTTACAGATCATAAGACTTAACAGCCCAACTAAGTTTCAACAGCCAAAGCAAAAAAAAAACGCGATTAGGATCGACCACAGTGGGGAGCCCGTTTGCAATCGTTTGCTTAGCGCTGCAGACGTCCATAGGCTCCAGGACGATGATGTACTTGGAAAAAGGGTGATTGGTAGCATGGCAAAGGTTAGTTGTCATAGCCACTAGACTGGGGGATGTTTTGATACATGAAGAGATATAGTTGTTCCAAGCACGACAACGATCCCACTTGCAATCGTAAATTTTCGACACTCCTTCACCAAATATACACCTCAGCACCCAAGTACTATCTTAATCTCAGTATGTATGCAGAGTGTTGCAAGGGTCAATACCTCTTTTCGATAGAACACTCTCAATCAAGGGACATGTTGGCTGACGACTAAACCCGGACACTCTTTATATATTCAGTACTGCTAGTGTGTTACCCCAGGATATACAATCGCAAGCCAGAGTTTTAGTAGATGATAAAGAT
Organism: Laburnicola sp. JP-R-44; assembly: GCA_009805535.1. Lineage (NCBI taxonomy): Eukaryota > Fungi > Ascomycota > Dothideomycetes > Pleosporales > Didymosphaeriaceae > Laburnicola > Laburnicola sp. JP-R-44. The sequence continues at coordinate 603,949 of SELF01000015.1, read as the reverse complement.
ACTAGACCCCTTTTATATGTATTTTCTTGTAGAGCTTGCATATAATAATCATATATCTCGGGGCAACACACTATGAATTCTAATAATCTGTCGAGTCCGCTTCTTTTCCATCGCCCGTTGTCTACCTCTGCTCAACGCCGGTTGGGACCAATCGTCCACTGTTTGTTCCCATCTTCAAGCGACAACTTCCGACCCAGGCCTAGCCTGACCGCGCTTTCCAACGCATCCCTTACCTCTTCGTCCTGGAGCACTGCAGCCGCGAGTCTGAAACGGACGGGTGCGCTGTTCCAATTGCAACGTCGCGAAAAGAGCGCAAGTGCATCGATAATCTCCTCCACAATATCGGCACTTGCTTCTGCAATGAGCGGCTGCTCTTTCTCGCGCTCTTCCTTGTCGTAATCAAACCCTAGATAAGCCCAGGGTGCTATTCCAAGCGGATTGGAGTCATCGTCTGGATCGGAATAGAAAAGTTTAGATCCAGAGCTGTTAGAGCGACGCGTACTCAATGTGTCGAGGGAGGATTGTCGAATTTCTCTGACGGGGCTCAGGTCGGTTGTAAGGTAAAGATCGAGATCGTCATCGCTACCATCAACAGTGCTTTCATTGCCGTAGACAGTCTCGTCGTCCCCGGCAACGAAATCGTCGAGGTTGTAGTCTTCATTGCCTGGCTCCAGTCTGCTGTCGTAGGAGACTGCGGAGTAGTGTCTACCGGGGTCGACATTGTCAGAGGCGCGCAACTCGAAATGATCGTAGGAAAATTCTGCGGTTTCGCCGTACTCGTCGGATTCGTCGTCTTCATCCTCGGTATTGTCTGTGGAGTAATCAGAGCATGAAGCTGAGTCGTCGAAGAACGAAGAGGTGGGAACCTTCGTCTTCTCTGAGCGAGTAGAGTTTCGTTCTCCGATAAGGGCAATTTTGATTCCTGAATTGCTTGAATGAGACGAGGACGATCTGCCTCGTCGTGTAGTTTGCTGTTTCCGAATGGGTGATCTGGATAGGGAAGTATTCTTCATATAAGTTTTTGCTTGTATGCGTCCTGAGCGACGCAGTCCGGTCGAAGTAGTCATTGTGAAATTGTTAGAGAAGATGGATATTGAGTCAAAAGTGTCAGAAAAGTGCGTCGAATAGTATATGTAAACGCGCAGCTAATTCGGTCAGCGTCAAAGACATTTCAGACAAAGAACCGCGAGATAGAATGGCATTGTTGTGAGCGCCAAAGGGTACAAAGAAATATGCGAGATTCAAAGAGTCCAAGAATAGACCAAGCGCCATGGATTGCAGTCGTGCTGTCTTTTACAAAGGTGGACGTGCAGTGAATACCTTAGGTACATGGTAGGAGAGAAGTCTGACTACCATTCATTACCACTACTTTGGATAGGGAGTATCAAGGTCAAAGGTAATCGAACTTCTGTTCTGCGCGGCTGTAGGCCAGACCTTGAGCTGGCGCTCCCTCAGTGAACGCCGCCTACAGTACCGCGGGCTGAACTCTTCAGTTCTCATCCAAGGCTTATACACCAATTGACGTGTTCAATCAACCAAAAAGCCCATTTCTCAGGCGTTTTCATGGTCATACACCTACAGACTATATAGTCGGAGACCATTGCCTTGAGGATTCGTCTCAGAAAATACCGCGATGATAATGCAGTCCTTTTGAATTGTGAGCTCTCGGACTGCATACGTAGCCCTCTAGTAGCAGCACTGACCAAGCAACAGATGTTTCCTGCCGCTTCCGCTGTCAGTTCAATTAAGCATACACATGACGTAGCGGGGTCTAAACCCTTATTATCAGCCAGGAAAGGCAGTTCCATATTGGACTGCCACTGCACTGACTCCTGCGAAACGTAGTTGAACGGTAGCCTGTAGGTATGCAAGTATTCAACCCAGTATAAAAACTACGCACAATGTCTTGATCTCTAGCACAAACATCTCCTTCCACACACGTTAATTATGTATGCATTTACCGACCTCAACTCGAAACATGTGGCGAGTTTGAATCAAGCCCATACCTCAGAATTCACGCCGCGCGGCCGCCCTAAGTCCGTACCCCAGGAATCAGGAACTCGCACGAAATAAATATGAGGATCGACACGCACCGGCCAGAAACAGACCACTGTGAAACTTATGCACGTATATGATCGTGCGGGAGATAGGAGACACCTGACAGTTCAGCATGCTACGCAGTAGATGAAGACTAAACATGTAAGTCTTTTATTTATACTGTTGTGTAAACGAACAAACTCCACAATTCTTACAACAGTAGCAAATTTTGGCTCCAAGCTTACCGCTCCAGCTCAGCCTCACAGTTTACTAATCACGGCATAGTGCTTACGATATTTCCAGTGGCCAATTAAAACAGTCTCGCTGTGGTAATTACTATAGACGGGATCGTGCAACTATGTATGCATTTTTACTGCACATACTTTACGCAGGTCCCGGGCGTCTACATACAGTTTCCCGGCTCGGCGTCGTAGTCTGGGGTTCATGCGGTTGTGGCGTGGTGTATGGTTACAAACATGCCTATCCACGCATTGACGTCTTCCTACAAGAATCCTGTGCCCCCGAGGCCCACATAAACTCTAGTCCGAACTACAAGTCCGAACTAGAGGGAACTGTAGGAGGAAGGTTGTAGTACGTCTGCGAACTATAAGAAGGACACTGTGTCCCCAGCATAGAACCATCATAACTCACCGACAACCCCCTCCAACCCAACTACACTCCGTCGAGAACTGTACCCTTACTCCGCCCCCACATGAAGCTCTTCGCTCTCGTTGGCATGCTCATGGCCACTGTGGCTCTCGCGTCCCCTTCCAATCTTCAAGAGAGGGCCTCATGCGGACCTTCGCCTCCTGTAAGTTGAACACATGCGTTGCTGTTACGTCGAAAGACATGTGTGGGAGCTGAGTCAATCGTAGTGCCGGCCATGCAATGTCCAGTCTCCTACTCAATATGACTGCTGCTGCGACGGTTAGATTCGGATGAATTGTTGACGGACAGACCATCGGAGAACTATATACGAGAGTTGACTTGTGCATACGTTTCTCTCGATGTTAGGTTCGGCGGAAGGGCGAGAAGAAAGGGCTTTTCCGCGCGTCGAGGCTGCAATGTCCTGTGCGAGAAGCCCGACAGATCATGACTTCGCTTCAATGCCATGCATCAAACATGAATACGCAAAGTTCCACATCTGTATGCTGTTTTACTCGATTATGCGTGTGTACATGTCGTGACATCGTTGTCGTTATAGAGAGGTCCATGAAAACGCAATTTACGTTCCAACCAAAGCGCCACAGTAATCCGCTACAATTGCAAAGACAGTTGAAAAAGCAAAGGAAATACCAACAAATATTACTGTATACCACGCAAGCTATGATTTCTTTCACAGTGGTTAGTTCCAATGCTTCTAGTCACCATGACATCACCACCCCATACCGTTAGCTCACCATCACAACCTCCCATATCCAGTGATGACACCTCGACAAACCACCAAAAACTCATTAGCAAACAATACCCAAGATAAAGCACCAAACAACATCACCAAACGTGACCTCAGGGTCCTGTATCCAGAATCATTCATCTACCATGCCGCGCATGCCCATCCCCACCGCCCGCCTCCCACTCACAACTCCCCTCCGCATATTCTCAACAACCCCCCTACTCTCTCAAAAGGACGCAAAGCGCATGGGCTCGAATCCGCAAGCCAATCAACCCGACTCCATCAACAAAGATGTAAAGCGCGACACACCCAACACAGACACGCAATCAAGCGCTTCTCAGCAAGAGCACAAGAGCGGTGACGACCATCCGGCCAAGCAGCCGGACTACCAGGAGGAGCTAGGAAGGAAGACGGGAATCGGGGGTGGGGACGAGATCAAGGGCGGGAAGGAGGGCCTCGGAGAGAGGGGAGATAAGCAGTAAGCTGGAGCTTGGAGTACGTTTGCTTCCTCCGAGGTTACGGGGCCAAAATCGCTGGAACAACTCAGACGAGAGCAGTATGCATTCGAAGTGAAGAAGCGGGCCGGAGCCAAAATACAGGTGGCCACTTGACCCCATCCTTGCAACATCGACAGCGCGTCCTACTATACATAGCTCCAAATACGCACAAAGCTAAAAGACCCATGCTTAACATATAACATCCAAGATCCGAAGAGAACGCCGAACTTCCCATAGCCCATCAGGAAGAGAAACATCGCAGACCTTTTGGTATACGGTACAACGCTGTAAGGGAAAGCTGTTCCCATAGGCCATGGTATCGTGCCAATGAAACAGTAACAGGTAATTCCGGCACACCGTACCGTGCACAACAACGCCATAAATGCCAAAGAACGCAACTAAACTTTACTCCCCTATATCCATATCCCCGTCCGCATCAGGTGCTTCGCCCTTTAAGGCCGGAGGCAACTTTTCGCGTATCGCATCAAACGCAAGCTGACAATCGTGCGCGTCCTGTAGCAATCCATTGCGTTGGAAGGTATCGATACACACACCGAGTGCGACTGCACGCCAAAGTACAGGACCCCCCTGATTGCTGACATTCCTCGCGGCACGAGCACACTTGATCGGTTGGTCGCCAACCTGATTTGCAAAAAATTTGCTCGCCATGTAGTTTAGACACATCGAGACAAACTGCGCATTGTGCAGTCTCTGCGCCTTGTTCGTCGTGGTGTGGATCAGCGTTTTATGGCCCTTGATTGTTTCTTCTTGGGTGATCGCCTGGATGATGCGGAAGGCGCAGTCGATGTATTGATTTGGATGGTTGTGGCAGAGAGGCGCAAGCTGTGCAAATATAACTTGTGTCAGATAATGCTCAGGATGCGTCGGGTCGCGAATGATGAGCAATCTGTTCATTGCTGCAAGTATGGCAATGTCCGTTTTGAAGTTAGTCCCAGCTTCAGAACTAGGGAGACTAAACAGCGAATCTGCATAAGTAGCTAGCGCTGTATCCATCGAGCCAATTGTTTGTTCCACCATGCCCGAGAGATATAACAGAGCACGAGTATAGGGCTCCTGTCCGTTAAAAGGCAATTCGGAGGTGCGCTCTCGAAGCATGGTCACTGCATGCTTAGCTGTCGATGTGTCTTCGCTGTAACATGCGGCAATGCCAAGCGTGAACTTGACATGCCAATCGAGTGCTTTGACCCAGTTCCGGTGCGCTATAGAGGTTGGAACAGATACGGGAATAGGAGAGGGACGTGTAAGAAAGTCTAGTCAGGTTAGCGGCCTGTTAAAGGGTTTAGTTTGGAGATCCATGCCTTGAGTGATGCTGTGCCCCTCTTGTAGGTATTTAGTACCCCTGCCCCTTTCCTTAGGAAGTGCCACCAACCCACTGAGGTAGTAGGCAAGCATGCCGAAGTCATTTTGGGGAAGCCAAGCAAAGATCAGCTCGTCGCGCCCATCGGCGGCTTTGCGGAAGACACCGCCAGTAGAAAATGTCAAATTACCACCGAAAGTCTTCTCTATGAGTACTGAAAACGTCCCGCTGTCGGGTTTGGCGTCCTGGTCAACTTTTGCCTGCAGAGCTGCGAGCTTCTCCGCGCTAGGTTGACCTTGCTGGATGCTGCATGCGACGTCAATGTAATCAATGAAGATAGCTATGGAGCCCAGTTGTTTGACAGACAGCTCAAGTTGGAGACTTCGTGCCGAGGCGATGGCACGCTGAGCTTGCTCCAGACGATCCGATGCGCTTGACCGCAAATGTATCATTGCCTCAAGCGCACAGCAAGTGACGAAGATCGCCCTGTCTCCTCGCCGCTCGGCATGGGCGGCAATGGCATGCAACTGCTGTAATGCCGAAGTTGTTTCTGGCCGTCCTGAGACCTGTAGGGCTAAAGAGACTTTCAGGAAGCGGAAGGCGTACACCCACGTAATGTGCTGAAACGTCTCAGTCTCTGAAATTGGTTGGTCCAGCAGTTTGAGAGCTGCACGATGGTTGCTCTTGAACTGGTAACGAGCTTGGAGATGTAGTAAAGCATACTTGAGGTCAGTCAACCGACTCCGGTTGCAAAGCGTTATCTGCACAGTCATCAGCCTCACGTCTGCCGCCCGGTCTGAGCAAACCTACCCCTTTTGCCAGTGTCTCCTCGATATCCTGGGTGTTGTCCGTCTCCTCGATGAGCAGGCTGGCGTATCTCAATCTCAGAATGGCCTCGTCGCGCGGCGCTTGGTTGTACTTTTTCAAGACAGTCTCCATGCATCCCATCGCCGTGGCCATTAGTTTGTAGTATTGATCTAGATCGGCTGGCTTCAGTGTCATAGCAGCGACTGATCCCAAGCTCCGAGCTGCCATGAGATACTCGTCGGCTGCGGAGAGTATGAGCACCATGAGGTCGGCCGGAAGGGGTCTCGCGGGCGCATGCTGTGCTCGCGTCGGCGTCTGCAAATGCGTGGATGGCGGCTTCTTTATGACGACTTGGGGGTGTGATCGTACTTGGGAAGACGATTGAGAGGCGGACGGGCTCCTAGACTGGGCTACGGGCGTGCGTATGTGGGCTGGTGTGCCCTGCGGCTGCAGAGGCGCCCGATGCTGGTTCTGGTTATGGACGGGGGTATTGGCCGTTCGCTGCTGCGGTCGAGGGCCATTCTCTTGGAATGACTGCGACCGTTGCGCCGACTTCGCTGGCGGCTGCGCGGGCGGCTGCCCTCGATGCTCGACGGCTGCCCCACTGCTTGTACGGTGGACCTGCCTCTGCACAGGCACCTGGACTTGTCGTATACGGGGGTTCTGCATCTGGGGCAGCGGGTTGGGCGTCATCTGAGGTACAGGCACTTGGGGGTGCGTAGGTCGTGGTTGCGCTGTGGCTGGCGGGGGCGGTTGCTGGCCGGCTCGTGGGGGGATCACGACGCGCGGATGCGCCTGCAGCGACTGCGAAGAAGGAAACGACGGCTGCATCTGCGGCGGTTGCGACCCGTATGGTGAGGTGTATCCATTCGACGGGTGCCCGTTTGGCTGCGGTGCAGGCGCATATTGGCCGTTGGGGTAGTTCTGACGGCCCTGGGGCGGCCAGTTATAGCGGGGGTCCATTGTAGCTGGTCCCGTCTCGTCGCTGTCATCCACAGGCCGGTGCCTATCTTCGTCTGGTCATGGTGGCGGGCGGTGTTTTCGTGCACCGGGTCGGATGGGCAGTCGCGATCGCGAAGTGGTCGAGTAGTTGAGGAAGGTGGACGCGGCGCGTTTGCCGCCATTAACGCGCGTGAAAGTAGCGCAACTACCATGAATGCCGAACCGAGGCAAGACGGAGTGCTCAACCTTCATCTTGATTTTTCTTTCCTATAGAGACATGCGCTTTCAAGCAGGGCAAAATTCTTAGTCTTTGGTCTTTGCAGCCCTCCATTTGCTAGTTTGCGAGCTTTCAATTAACTTATTGCACAAACCACACACCATAAGAGCTACCGGACCACAGCGTTCGGAATTCCCTTCTCTTCTCATTACTCGGACTACACCTTCAAATTCTAAGAAAGAGCACTATACTATAGTCTTCCTAACCTTGGCCTCAAGAACGCAATCGGTTCAACGGATATTGAATCATTAAGGTACAGGAAAACTGTGAGTCTGCGAGAACTTCCCATATAGCTAGGTGCCTGCCACTGATCCTTACCGTAGCACCACACGACATCTCCAAATGCTCGACCTCTCCTGGACCATTGGCCACGCCAAAACGACCTACACCCACCACTCAGACCCCATTTCCCTCCCCACCAAATCCGGCAAACCGGTCTCCTTCGCGTCCCTCATCAAGTCCGCAACCCCACCATGCCGCCTCAACCCCCTCCTCTTCAATGGACACCTCCAAACCATGTGGACAGCCGTTAAAGATGATGGACCACCTGTGTACTACAAGCGCAAAATCTACGACTCGTCCCATTCTATCTATCCCGGAGAGTTCACGGTTGATTTTGTCGTGTCGAAAGAGGAAGGTCTGAAGAACGAAGTCGACGAAAATTTACCGGAGCGTACGTCGTTTTATTCTGAAGAGGAGTGGGAGAGCGTGGCAAGCCAGGACGAGAGGCCGATGCTTGTATGTTTGCATGGATTATCAGGTGGTTCACACGAAGTCTACCTTCGCCAATGCGTAGCCCCCGTCACTGCCCTAGGCTGGACTTCCTGCGTCGTAAACGCTCGTGGATGTGCCAAATCCCGCATCACGACACCGCGTCTGTTCAACGCTCGTGCTACATGGGATGTTCGTCAAGTCATTGCCCACTTGCGCATACTCTTTCCCAACCGGCCCCTCTACGCCGTCGGATTCTCGCTCGGCGCCAATATTTTGACAAACTATGTCGCCGAGGAAGGTACTAACTGCGTGCTGAAAGCTGCAGTGGCCTGCAGTAATCCTTGGAATCTCGAAGTGTCTAACAAAGCGCTGCAGAGGAGTTGGGTAGGAATGGAGGTATACAGCAAAGTGATGGGAGGGAATCTGATGAAGTTATATGAGCAACACAAAGAAGAAATATTGAGGGGCGAAGGATTGGACGAACAACAAATCTTGAAGTGCAAGTATCTTTTCGAGTTCGACAGGTAAGTCTCTCCCTGAATCTGGTGTCCTGCCGAAAGTTCCGTGTCGCGAGTGGCCCCACACATGTCCGCCTAGACTACGGAATTTGTTCTCTAGGAGCACAGTAATTTGGTCACGGTCACTGAGAGAAGACAGAGCCGTCCAAGCGCCAACTTGGGGCTATCCGACCGAAGGAGCGTACTACCGCGACGCGCAATCAGTTGATGCAGTAGTTGCTATCAAAATACCGTTTCTCGCCATCAACGCAGAAGACGATCCTGTAAGACCTCCCATGTCGCAACCCAACCCCCCACTGATCCCATGGGTAGATATCCAGTATGGAAGCGATACCCTATGAAGAGTTCAAGCAAAACCCGTATACCATTCTTTGCACCACTAACTGGGGTGGTCACCTGAGCTGGTTCCAGTTCGGCGGTAAGAGGTGGTTTGCTGATGCCGTGACGGCTTTCTTCACTAAGATGCATGACGAGGTCGATGTGGATGCATCAGTAAGGAAGGGTGTGGAAGCCAATGGCGAGGTACCGACGAAGAAGTATCCAGTATTCGACCCGTGCAACCGGCGCTTGATATGTCCGCTGAAATAGAAAAGTCGCGCTGGCTTTTCTGGACACATCAGGATAAATAATGCGAACATAGACTGCACGATGACTTGACTGCAGCGGGGTTTGTACAGCGTTGATTTGGGTATCATGGCGTTCCGGGCATAGACATATAAACGGCGTGAAGACAGCATCTCAACCGAATGAGACCCTCTTCTTCTTGATGCTCTTGACCGGCTTCTTTGGTGCTTCGTCGTCTACATCATCTGTTCCCGCAGGGTCCGAACGGGTGCTCTTTCTCTTCTTCTTCAAACCCTTCTTCGTCTCTTCCTGTGCCTTGTTAGAAACCCGAAAAGAATCGTATAGAGCTCGAATGTACTCACAAACTTTGACGCCTTATCCTCTGCCCTCGCTTCAGCTTCCTTCCTCTTCGCTTCTCGTACCTCCTCCAGCTGCCTCGCCCGCATGATCCTACTCTCTACGTCCTTGTCTTTCTCCGCATTCACGACGCTCATGATCGCCATCATGCTAACCGGGTCGTCCACAAATCTCTTGCCCTTCTTCTGACCTTTCGGCTTCGCAATGCCCGCTGGGATGATCCCATTCAGCTTTGGTATATCCAGCTCTTTCTCTGTGCAGACGCGTCGCTTGGGCTTTTTGGGGTGCAAAGCGGATTTTGATTTTTGCGCGCCGCCTGGTTTGGCGAGCGAGAGCGACTTTTGCTTGCGCTTGGAGATGCCTTCGGGGGCGCTACCGGTGGCCTTGGGTTTTGCTCCGGATTTCTTGGAGCCGCCACTGGATTTGCTACCCTTCGAAGGCTTGCCTTTGACGGATTTCGTGGAGCCCATTGTTGGCGTGTGGGAGCGGATTCTGCGCGGTTGGAGAGCGCAAGTGTGCTCGAACTTTTTCGGTGGAGACGGACAGTTCGGCGGTTGGCTAGTGCCGATGGCTTGGCAAGAGCGACCGAGGAAGCCTCACAGGCGCAAGCATAGTGCCGCCAGACCTCACAGCTTGCGCCCAGCTACACGACTCCCACTCAGCATCTCCGCTCATACGAGTACGGCACACCACGAGCATCATGTCGTCGCACCATCTGTTCCGCTTCCCGAAGCCCGCGTGGCTAAACAGCGCCAACACTAGGACAGCAGGCGTCTATGTAGCCGGCGCTCTGGTACGCGACTCCCAGCCGACAGAGCAATGTAGTGGCTAATAGCTCTTCTCACAGTTTTCCCTGGGCTTCTTCCTCCTCATCGACGTCGCCTCCTGGTCCAAGTCCGCCATGAACCCCTCCGACCCAGCCGTGCACGTAACCTTTGTCGACTGGATCCCGGGCATCTGCTCCGCACTCGGCATGCTCGTCATCAACTCGATCGATAAATCGCGTCTCTCTGCCGATTCATTTTCATATAGCGGAAACGGAGTTGCGTGGAAGGCGCGGCTGGTGCTGTTCCTAGGGTTTGCGCTGCTGGCTGGCGGACTTGCGGGCAGTGTCGTGGTATTGGTGCTCAAGTATATTGTTCCCGAATACACCTGGCCAACTATTTGGATGGGTGTGGGCAATGTCGTTGCAAATGGCTTGGTCATGTTGAGGTGAGTTTAGTATACGAGCTTGAAGACGGCTAAGATGCTAACGATAGCAGCTCTGCTGTTCTCTGGGTTGCACAAAATATGGAGGACGAGTACACGTACAACCTTGCGTTATAAAGAACCCTATTTGCGACACAGAGCGGGAGTAGTGACGTTCGGCTGAATCTGGAAGCCTTAATATCGAGTGGAAGATGGGATACCCTAGGCCTCAGGGCAGCATCGACTCGAGATTCTTGACTTGGATTGTATCAATACTAGCACGGCGTTGGATTGCTTGGCTTGCACCAACTGTCGGGCAGTCATTTATCACGGGCTATGCAAACATAGACCATACGGAAATTCATAGCTTAGTACTATATATATGAGTTCGTTCACGAACATGTTCAACATTCCAATATAGACCGATGCCTAGCCTGCTCTTACACGAAAAATGCAACATGATCAACATAGAATTACAGGAACGCTGGACTCCAGGGCTAGAAGAACCGCACGTGTGCGCCTCTCCACCTGGGCAAGGCGCGACCCAGTTTCTCTCCGGGATACCTCGTCGCTGTGGTGCTACCTCAACCCGACATCGATACCAAGAATAAACTTGGTGCTTCTCTCCTTTGACCTTTATTGTTCATTTTGGCCGGCTAGTCAGAAATCCTGATCCTCCTGAAAGAACATGGTGAAGCTGATTATGGTCCCGTATATCAGCAAACCACCGACAACGGACATAGCTGCCGCGCCTGCTTGTATAGTGTTTGAATGGTATAGAAGGGTCGGAAGCGCTATAACAAGGTGTCAGTAGGGCCCTAACATGGCGACCTCGAGCACTACCAAATAGGCTGCTGCCTCACTTCCTGGCAACAAGAACCTCCGGTGCGCCTAGGGGGCCTTACCTATACCCATGACCACGAAGAATCCAGTCAAGAACCTTCCGAAGTCTGCCACTCCGCTTCCCGCGTTTTCCATGAAATCATCTGGGTTGGCCGCGCGCCCACATATCCAGTTCGGTAGGGGTGCGATCACATAGGTTGCCACAACGAGAAGCGTCAAGTAATTGTGGAAAAGGGCGGCGCTCAGAATGACGAAGAGGAAGCCGATGGCTAGGACCTATATTTCAAATATCAGCATAGGCGCAAGAGTCGCATGCGCCGAGGCAGACGTACGAAGGACAGCCCTATGATGGTCTTGATGCCGGCCATGGCGGGAGCTGCGATATCGTCCTTGTGAATGTTGCGCGTAATATGCGACCGGTAATCCGTAGCATGCGACGAAGAGGAAGCCGAGATATCTGTACGGACTGGTGATGTGAAGCGGCCACGGATGCTTGCTGTCTTGCGGTTGCGTAGCGCCTGCTGGGTCACCACCGCACGGCCCTTCCCTGCCAAGAAACTGGAGCTTCGTAACATGGGTGCCTCCCACCGCTGCTCTTGAATACCCAGTGCTCTTGCCCGCGACTCTAATATCAAAACCCCCGCACCTCCACACCTCACCATCCTCTCTCCAGGAACCGGTCTGTGCAATCACCGCCATCTTGCGGCGATTTACTAAAGCTACTCGGACCAATTCACAACTCGCGAAAGCATCATGTTCAGAAACAACTACGACAACGATTCGGTGACCTTCTCACCGCAGGGTCGTATCTTTCAGGTCGAATATGCGCAAGAGGCTGTCAAGCAGGGTTCGGTCGTGGTGGGCATCGTCAGCAAGACACACGCCGTGTTAGCAGCTATCAAGGTACCTAGCAATGCCCCAAGAAGCTGCTCAGATGCTAATGTGGCTCCAGCGAAACGCAGAAGAGCTGTCGTCGTACCAGAAGAAGATCATCCCGATAGACTCCCACTTCGGCGTCGCCCTCGCCGGTCTCGCCTCAGATGCCCGCGTCCTGTCCAACTTCATGAAGCAGCAGTCGCTCTCGTCACGCTTGACCTACGATCGCGCCATTCCCCTCTCTGAAATCACTGCCCGCATTGCCGACCGCGCACAGATCAACACGCAACAATATGGACGACGACCGTATGGTGTGGGGCTGCTGATTGCCGGCGTTGACGCAAAAGGACCGCATCTGTTTGAGTTCCAGCCGAGTGGTGTCACGCAAGAGATGGTTGCCTGCGGAATCGGTGCTAGGAGTCAGATGGCGAGAACGTACCTAGAGAGGCATCTGGACGAGTTCGAGGGCTCAAGTCGCGAGGAGTTGATCAAGCATGCGTTGAGGGCGTTGAAGGAGTCTCTGTCTCAGGATAAGGAACTCACGGTCGACAACACTAGCGTGGGTATCGGTGGCATTGGAGAGGACTTCCAGCTGTTCGAAGGACAAGACATCGCCGAGTGGCTGGACACTACGTTCGAGAACCGGGAAGGTGGTGACGACGACGAGGCCGCGGAGGCTATGGAGCTCTAACTGCTCGATCACTTTCTTCGATCAGATATTCCCCAAGAGAACAACAATGAGCATGTCGCGAGAGGCTCGCCAGCTACCATTGGCTGATGCTTGGCGACAGAGTAGATTATGAATTCAAACTCGATACGAATGACCTATAGTATGGCTCTCCCGCACTGCGATTGCTAATTAGTTCGTGAATGGCGTGTTAGCCTTTTGAATATAATCCAAACACTGATCTGCGAGGAAAAGCATTGGGAATTATACTCAATTGCCGTTGTTCATTGTATGCTTGACCCTAGAACACATTATGTCAAGGGCAACTTGCGGGGTATAAATTATCACCTCTAACATATACTTTGCATATGACTAGAATGAGAAAGTACCCGGTCCTGGCTGAAGCGCTACTGGTAAGATTGTGGCAGACCTGGAGATGTGCTACCACGTGACTTGGGTTCCGCTGCCGAGCCGCATGCGCGATCATTGATCTTTCGGGCCAGCTCCGTTCAACCCTTCACAACCACAAGCTCGACCCGCAGCCCACCACAACCCCGAACCCACCTACCCTACCATCACAATGGCATTCGCGTGGAAAGCCGCCGGTCTCTCGTACGCTCTCCGCACCTTGCACGCTCCGCAGAAGCCGCAATTGACTGTTTGAACAGCTACAACCGCTACATCTCGGTCGCATCCCGCGTCGTGCGCCGCTCGCTCAAGGAGGACAAGAGGATCGCTGCCGAGCGAAGGGGCGAGAGCGAGCTCAGGTTTTCCAAGTGGACAGTGAGTCGATATGCGTGGGAGCCTTGGATGTGGGACGGGCACTGATGCAGGGCAGAACGGCAAGCAGGGCGAGCCCAAGAACCTGAACGAGGCCAACGCTGCTATTGCGGAGAACGCGCAGGCATCGTCTTAGACGGAGAACAATCGTAATGGCTAGTGAAGGGCGGACGGCGGATAGCTAGAGAAGCTGTGGGTGCATGGTGAATTGTATATTCTGTACTATCAACGCGGCATGAGTGGTGGGGGATTCTAAAAGCCAATGCACAACAATATCTGAGCCTCAGTTGCATTCTCCATATCTCATTGCTGGTGAACCGGCGCAGTGGAAGTGCTCTGGTGCTGGAACTCCGGCAGAGCTTGTTTGCAGGTGTACGCCAGCCCGGCTGTTTCCCTGCCCTCAGCATCGGAACAGACTCCACACCACCCACCCCAGGGCACCACCGCACAGCATGGCGAATCCACCACCCCGCGACGACCCCCAAGACCCTGATGCGATAGCTAATTGCCATGTCACAGGTTGGTCGGATCCTTCCCATTTTCCGTTTTCAAGTGTTGATGAGGCTCTAGGCCCCTCTTTTGCAAATGGGCAGCAAGAAAGCTCTAACTTTGCGCAAAACGGCTTACCCTTGAGACAGGCTCCGAGACGCGGTGCTCCACCGCCTCAGATCTACGATGTGACTGAGAAGTTTGCGCGAGCTTGTAAAGGTGAGCAGAAGTTCTGTTCGGAAGCTTCCATGCGTTGCAGGTCAGGCTGCACTCACAAATCGGGAAGAAACATTTGAGCGTATATTCTACGTCTTTATGTCGTCCGCTAATGCTGTGGTCCAAGCCCTTGACGTCGGTCAACTCGTGAAAGATGAGTATTTTACGCTCTTTGAGTCCATCGGGGCCATCGAGGTACCATATCCACATCCAGTTTCGACATCATAGTCTAACGCAAGAGCTAGATCATGGATCCCAAAGATGGACAGCGGCTTCCTCCAACCGGGCGAAACCTTGGAAGACGACTATGACCCTTTGGCTCCTCTTTTACCCGAGGAATTAAATCGGCATAATGGACCAACTTCTCTGCTACGAAATGGCCTGGCATACGGGCTATCCGCTCTCCCAGACGCTATTCACTTCCGTTTACGTTGATCGACTTCTTTGGCCGGAGCCAAAGACCGTATCGCAAGCACAGTTCTACCGCGGCGATATTGCTGACGAGCAGAGACCGGGTTTGTTATTGGACGTGTTGAGAGCATATTGCTTAGCTCTCATTAAAGGGTGTGATTTTGTGATTGCCAAGATTACGCAGAGAGACTACTTCGAAGAGGAAGATTTCTGTACACATACGTACAATCGGGTACTGTTCGTGAACGTCCCGATGGATGTCTTTTCACGAGAACTAGATGCGGCAGTAGAGGCGATGGAGGAGTGAGTCAACCCCCTCCGGGACCATAAGAGAATTAGACCACATGCTAATTTTCAAAGTCCCGATCTCGAGATCAACGACGCCCACCGGTCAGCCATAATCGCTAGACTGGAGTTCCGGAAAGCATTCTTAAGCGCACTGGATCTTGAACGCCCACTCACTCACCAGTCTCTCAGTTGGCCCCCTGTACTCCAGAATATTCCCACAATAACTAGTACTCATCAGCTCGGGAAGTTAGTGCCTGGCTCTTTCAGCACCAAGATACAACGACGTCTCGCGTCAACCGTACCACCCACGGCCGATTGTAGAGGTCGAACTCGAAGAAGCACTACAGACACTGAAACAGTTGTGTGCTGACTGTCGAGAAGCAACTCGCTTTACAAATCTTCCGCTAGACCCACTGGAATACCAATCTTTTCTGTGGACTTTTGCGTCACGCATGCCGGCGCCACCTCCCTACACGAGATCGTACCTTGCGAACATACTCTTCGATCCCACGGTTCTTAATGCGCCGGTATCGCTACCTCTCGAGGAT
This sequence comes from Laburnicola sp. JP-R-44, assembly GCA_009805535.1. Classification (NCBI taxonomy): domain Eukaryota; kingdom Fungi; phylum Ascomycota; class Dothideomycetes; order Pleosporales; family Didymosphaeriaceae; genus Laburnicola; species Laburnicola sp. JP-R-44. Next base: position 588,219 of record SELF01000015.1, on the reverse strand, counting down.
GTGAAAGCATACGTCTTTCATAAATCTCTGATCCTTGATCCTATTAATTGGTCATCCTCTCCACCGCGCAACTCGCTCATGACCAAACCGCCACGACTTCAGTTTGCCCACTCGGTGGACGAGTTCGTCGATCGTGTAGGCCAACCATATATCGAGTTCTGGGTCGCCCTCTCGCAAAATAGTTGTCGTCTACGCCGGATGCTCACGCACGTAATCACTGCTTGGGACATGTTGCAAGCAGATGCCGTTCTCGTGGATGCAGACCTGGTAGCTGCCGCTCAGCAACTCGGTATATCCGACGAAGTGCTCCCCAATTCACTCTTTACATGGGTGTACATTAAAAAAAGCTATGGATGATCGAAAAAGTCATCCTCTTAGGCTTCGAACAGGATATATACTTACCGGACGAATACTCCGGAATGTACTACTTTCTCAGCGTCATAGCAAGTAGGCGGAAAGATGCATTGAAGCGATGCGCACACAGCATGTCCTCCAGCGTACTAAACAGCTACTCTACGCTCAACACTTCCAGGCCGCACAGGATACGGACCAAAAGACCGCATATGTCGATTCCGAACTCCAGCAAGCGAGTGGCATCAGTGTGCCTTCGCCAAAGCATTACACGGCTTCTATACTATTATCAGTTATTTACGCCCTCCTACCTTGCCCCGCCCGTCCCTTCAGCACAGAACCCCTCCGTTACGAACTCCGCATGAAACCCTTCCTTAGCCTCCAACCACCGGAAGTCCCGCCCTTCGGAGCATTCCAGAGTGCGCTGCAACCGTATGGGGCGTACTCTGCCCCACAGCCATCCTTTTATCAAGATGTCAAGAACGCGGATTCGGAGCTCTGGACTAGCATTGAGGACTCGCTGAAGGCAGCCAAGGACGCATTTGCAAAGGTCAAGAAGCACGGCGCGTACAAGTCGAAGGCAGAGGGTGTGGAACAGGCCTGGAATAAGGAGGTGCAGAGCGTGCTAGCCAGTTGTGTGGCGTTGGGCGTCGCTGTTGCAGTGATCAAGGCCGCGGCGAAGGGTGTCAAAGTCGAGACCGAGATGGATTTGGGATTGAAAGTTGAGATTCCGGGCCCGGGGACGGGGAAGAGGTATGCTGAGGGTTGGGGCCGTGGCGAAAGTCGCGAAGGAATGATTCTTGTCGTAGGTGAATATGTAAAATCAGGTCAGATAGGTGGACGAGGTTTCCCGATCTAACGTGTAGATTGGATTAGAATGTTATGCAGCCTGTGGACTCCATATAGCAGCTTCGCTTCATGTAGCGCCCCAAGCCCTCATGAATCTTGCAGAATATTGCTCCTGGGTATCATTAACCAAACCCTCTCCGAACGCCATGTATCCCTATCCACCCATCCCGACCCAGTACGACAAACTTATGATCCAAACTCGGCACCATCTGCTCCTCTTGTAACATAGTTTCAGCCCTGAGCTACTGGTTTCTCCTACATCCCGCCCGCCCTACCCTTTAAACTTCCTCAAACAATTCTCCCGCACTTTCCTCACACTCCGGGCCGAGATACCCCCCGCTCCCCATCTTGCTTCGACGTAATACTCGCTTCTTTGACTAGTCTGTCCATTCGTCAGCAAATTATACTCTTCTATACCACCCCAAGAGCCCTCCCCTCTCCTCACTCCCTCCTTCCCTCCCATACTCCACTACACTCTTTCCCTCCACCTCATCCATCTTCTCACCACAGCGGGGGGAAAGGAACGTACTCTTGCATAAAAAGCGCGTAATTCAAAAAGATCTACACAAAATCAGCCACACATTGTTCCATTTGTTTATTGCAACGTAAACAAGGAGCAGAGGATGGTGCGGGAGGCGAGAGGCGTACGAGGATATCCACATTCTTGCTCAGCGGGCGGTTCGCGTGCGCTTTGACAATCTTTTTGACCGTGCCGCGGGGGTAGAGTGTTTGCGCCATGATGGGCTTGAGAGGATGAGGAGACGATGGGGTGCTGGTGGGGAGTGGTGCGCAGTGTCTGTGTGGTGCCGTGGCGAGGGGAGGCTGTTTGTTTAGAGTTGGGTCGGTGGTCTGTGCACCGCAACATTGGAACCTTGCAGTGCTGGCAACAATAAAATGCGAACCAATCAGCAACCAATCGATATCGGTTCAACCGATATCGCCTATATTGCCAATATTGGTTTAAAAAAGCTTGGCATTGCAAATTTTGCTTCATTTTGCTTTGTACGATAGAAATTAACAAGTAAAATGTCTCTATTAGCCGAAGAAAGCGAAGCCTTGTCTACTCTTTCAGTTCCTTCAACAAAGAAATCACGAAAGACATCTCCTGTCCATGCGCACTGTCGTACGCCAACAGTAGAAGAAAAGGAGGAGAAGCCTGAAGCAAAATAGATATGGTGCAAGCATTGCCAGTTCGTTGCTCAGAACACAACGAATATGAGAAATCATCTTAGTTCAACTTATAATATTCGAATCCCTACAACAACTTCGGCTATTCGTACGATAGCAGCCGACACCGTGGATTCATTATACGCGAAGCTCCTCCTCCAGCTTGGCGATAAAGATAACCTTGACCAAGAGATCCTTCAGCGTACGGTTAAACAGGAGGTTGTTAACGAAACGCTTCTTAACTTGGGTTATCGTACGACGGCTTCCATTCTCATGTGTAGAATGGCCAGAATTCCATGCCTTCGTCCAGGCGTTGAACCCTCAAGGCCTAGTCTTTATGCCAACATCTCACAATACACTCAAAAAGAATGTTTCCTCCTGGTTTTATCAAGCAAAAGACATCGTACGAAAACGCCTTCAGTCGTCCCGAACACGTATCCACCTTGCGCTTGACATCTGGACGTCCCCTAGTCACGATCTATTGCTTGGAGTCTATGCTAGCTTTGTTGATGCTTAGGACTCCTTTCGCAATATTCTTATTGCGTTACGCATCGTACGACGAGGCCATAGTGGTCAAAGTCAATGGGATGCTCTGCTTCCAGTCCTTAAAGAGTATGGAATTGAGGATAAGCTTGGTGTTATTATTGGTGATAACTCAACTACAAACGACACACTATGTCGTACGATAGCCAGTTACCTCACATCTGAAAAGAACATAAACTGGATTCAGACACACTCACGGCTTCGATGTATGGGTCATATCCTAAACCTAACTGTACAGGCCTTTCTATTCTTAAGTAACAACGAAGAGAATGAGATAGGCTTGTACGATGAAGAGGAGGCAAGAGATGAAGAGCTAGATAAGAAGCGTGAAAAGGAAAGAGCTACAAATATTCGTACGAAAATGGGCGTTATGGGGAAGGTCCATAATATCGTTGTGCACATACGTGCTTCACCACAGCGTATGAACGAGTTTAAAGCAGCTGCTGGAAAGTCAATTCCGCTTGACAATCGTACGAGATGGAATAGCTGGTATCGAATGCTTCAGACTACGCTTGAACCACTTGTTCTTAATGCTGTACGAAACTACACTGAACAGCATATTACCCAAAGGAACGCTTGACAAAAGAGATGACTTGAGCAACTCAGACATTACTCTTCTTCGTACGATAGCCAACTTTCTTGGTGTTTTCAACAGTGCGAGCCTATGGCTTGAAGGTCAACAATCAACAATTGAACGAGTTCTTAAAGTGGTAGAGATTATTGAAGCGCATTTCGCGCTATCACTAGTACGTCGTACGATAAGGGTTATTCTAGTATACTAACTTAAACAGAAAACTCTAAAGCAACTCAAATCTCGTGTAGAGAACTCAAAAGCAAAGCTTGATTACTATATATCAAAGCTTGACCCAAACGCCATACTACGCAGCTGCTCGAATTCTAAACCCAGAGGCTCGTACGACCTGGGTTAAAGACACAAGTTACACCCTTCGGGTTACTGCTCTCTTGGGAGAAGTATCGTCGGGAGAACTGTATTACCTCTTCCTCGTACGATACTATGCTTGTGCCAAACCAAGCAGAACAGCAGCCAATCAATAGATTTGAGCAGCTTCGTCAGAACCTAAGAGAAAAACACAGCCGGCCTCAGAGTCAGGATGAATTTGAGAACTACTGTAATGAAGCAGTCTCGTACAATACTAAAATTTCAGCTATTGAGTGGTGGTTGCAGGATACACAGAAGCAGCGATGGCCGCAGCTATCCTCTTGGGCAATTGAGGTTCTCTCAATACCATCTATGAGTGATAAGCCAGAGCGAATCTTCTCAGGTGGCCGTCGTACGGTTTCATGGGACAAAACTTCAACAACGGCTGCTATACTTGAGCAGCTTTGAATGTGGGCGGGATTGGAAGAGAGGATACTTGCTTATAGATAACTTTTAATAGTATGTTATCGTACGAGCCAAAACTTTGTTGTTTTAGTACTATATCGTTACTTCCTCAAGCAGGGCTTGGCGTGCCAAGCCCCGCCGGCAGCGACGTCAAAAGGCAACTGCGCAGGTTCTTCACCTTTACTAAACACACACACACGTTGTAAGTACTACCCACATCAATTTCTTTCGTACGAGCCTAAGCAGCAGTTTGTTCAGCCTGCTAAAACACCACCTTTACTTTGTACGAAGCTAACTTCTCAATAGCAGCAGCAGCAGCAGCAGCAACAGTAACAACAACAACAACAACAACCATGTAAGTTTGTACAATTGCTACATGTTCAACTACAGGCCACTTGTTCAGCTATCCCCTTTCATTATCGTACTAGACTAACTATTATATAGGGCTCTTGTCATCTACAACGCCGCCGTCGTTGCCGCCCAGCTCGCAGGTACGAATGCGAACCCTATTCTCCGTGTTGGAGGGCAGCAGTTGGCCCCATATGTGCATAGTCCGCAAGGACGAGCAGTCTTAGCCCTTCCAGGGCAGGATGTGGAGATCGTACGAGGCAGCGTACGACTCAATCAAATAGGCTCGCATCGTCCTTCGTACATCAACGCCATCCTCATACAATCTCGTGGTGTGGGAGTGGCAACCGAATGCAGCAGCTGCCATACTGCTGTACCAGGCCCACGACCATTCCCAGAGTGCCGCCGGGTAGCCGGACACTTTGGCGGGGCATGTGCCAACTGCAAGTGGAGAGACCACGCAGCACGCTGCTCCGTACGAGATGGGGGTGATGATGCTCCTAATGGTGGACCTCTGCGCCTGGCTCCTCGTGGGCCTGATAGGGATGGGTCGGCAGCACGGCCGTTGTTGATTGAGGATGACGACGACGATATGCCTGGGGCTGGGCCCCATAATGCTATTGTTTTTAGCATAAGGTACGTACGATATAGCTTTTTTTATTTCTACACTCTTAGCTGTAGGGGATGTCTACAGCAACTGCCTATACCCAGCTGTGGGAGGTGTCCACAGTACCTAGACCCTAGGCCTGAACCTTTACGAGGTGTCTAGGATAAGTAGCCGTACGAGGCGAAACTAAGACAGGCTTTGTATATAGAAAAATATAGATGTTTAAATATTGAAGTTGAGCTTGGTCTGTGCACCAATATTGCTAATCGTGATTGCCAATATATCGGCAATAGCCGATATTGGGATCGGTTGTGATTGGTTCGATTGTTGCCAGCTCTGGAACCTTGGAAGTCGCGCTCGCACGTGAAGTTGGGACGTTGGGAAACCCGACTTGCGAACCCGCGATACTGACGACATTCCACGACTCACCTAAATAGCACCTCATAAATTGAGCTCCAGCAGCGTTGAAGCTGTCTCGTAGTGCGATGTATGGCAATCAAAGTTCTATAAGGACTACTAATCGTAGCATGGGTTGGATAAAAGACTAACAAATGGGAAATCTTCATATAAGACACTTCTATCTAGGGGACTAATCACAGGTAATGTTACATCAAGTCCCTACAAGCGACGTTTTTCACACCAACCACCGGCTCTGTAGACTGTATTTACACTTTGAGACCAATTTCATCAGCGAATGGTAGCACGTGGAGGTCTCCGACAGCCGATACTGACGCCTTTTGCTCCAGTAATGACTTGGCGGCCTGTAGAGTTTTATTAGCATTTTGTGAGGACTGAGTAATCATGTCAAGACTTACCGACTTCAAGGCTTGCTCCGTGACACCATCAATAGCCTTTGCAACCTCATCGATCTGGTACACACCGCGTTATTGCTCACAAGCCCGGAACCAGTGAGGACAAGGCCGGGCAGTAAGGTCCTGGCCGTATTCGAGTTCCTTGAACTTGGCAGCAGCCTTGGCCTTTCGGAAAAACTCCTGGTTAACGGGCTCGTCGCCCGAGGCAATTGCCTTGATCAGTTCCACGGTTCTATAGGCAGTCTCGGCAACGTTTGTTGCGTTGCTGCCAGTAATGGCAGTGTACAAGAGACCTGCATCGGAGTAGATGGCGCTTGTGGTCTTGACCTGGGTACTAGCGGAAGCCTTTGCGTTGCCGAGGAGGGAGAAGCCGTTCGACCACTTGATGGTGGACTGGCCACCGAGCATAGATGCGAGCACGGCAATTTCAGGCTTGTAGAACTTTCCGGTGAACGAGCTGGATCCCGGGAAAGCAATGACGAAGGTATTAGCCTTGTCGTGGGCAATGCGCTCCTCGCCTCCGAAGTACTTGGTCTGCTCGGTGCCAGGGGTATCCGGCAGTCCAAGATGGTTGGCGGACTCATCCGGGACGCCGCCGAAGAACTCGCTCACCCACTTGTTCAGATGGCCATGCTCAGCTCCGTTTGCAACAAGGGCGAAGTTCGGCTTGGCATACGCGACCTTGGAGAAGGCCTCAATCGTGTGGGCTTCGAGATACTTGGTGTAGGGGGTGAGACGACGAGGAACTGGTGGGGTTGCCTAGGCCGCGGTGGAAGGCAAGGCTATGTGCGGAGTTGATGGCCATGTCGAGCGGGTTGGCGAGGAAACGCTTGTGAGCGAAGTGGATCATGGGCAGTACATCCTCCAGGTAGACGTGAGCTATGTGGGTCAGCTCTCTGTTCCATTCAGCGCGAGGCTTCACATACGCTGGTACTTGGTCGATGTAATGACGTCGCCAAAGAGCTCGACGAAGTAGGGCAGGTCATCGCGGAGGAACTTGGCCTCGAGGACGAGGTTCTCGCGGGTGTGGTACGAGGTGAGGTGAGCTCCGAGAAGCTCTCGGCTTCGCGCACAATGCGCAGCGTCGACCGCCTGTCGGTGTTCTGGAGTGCAATTGAGCGTCAGCGAGCTCCCCCACGGCTGCGGGTTCGGCTTCAAGGTGCGTACTCGGAATGCAAAGTGCTGCAGGCCCTCGGTCAGGGCCAGGCAGCGGCTGGTAGCGCGTGCCTGCCTTGGCCACCAGGGCGAGGGTCGTGGTCGGGCCGGCGTAGTCTCTGCTCGCAAACTTGACGCCGTTGGCGTCGCCCGCCTGGTACTGGAAGGATCCTGACGCCGGGGCAGCGAGCCCCGCGGCGCTGCGACGGGCGGACGGCGTGGTGGCGCGCAGCCCGCTGGACGCCCCGGCAGGCGGCTGTGCGAGAGAACATGGTGGTGCGGACGCCGTGCTACGGGGCTGGCAGGAGGGGTGAGGCGGCAATGGATGGGATGGTGCTGTCGGGAGACGCGCTGGACGAGGTGAAGCACAAGTTTCGTGCTGACTAAGCGGCCGCTCATTGGCTGCGCGGCTTGGTCGCCCAAAGTCCCCCTCACTGGGGCCTGCTGGAACTGGCTCTCACCTGCCGCGCCGCCTCTTGAAAATTCCCCAAATGCCTCCCCGGTAGCCCTACTGACACCTAGATATCTGGCAAATATCTAGGCAACATGTCCTACACCCAGCGCGAGACTCCGGTACGCCGTGCGCCTTGCACGCGCCCTCGCCCTCGCCCTCGCCCTCGCCCATGACTGACGCGCCGCCAGATTCTTGCCGCGCTCTGCACCTTCCTCGTCGAAGACACATACGGCGAACTTGCAGCGGTACGTTGGCCCCCAGAGCATGCCCCGTGGCGTGCTACGCAGCAGGCTTTTTTTGAGTGCGCACACTCTGACGCTGCGCAGCGAGTCTTCTCGGTCCTCGCGCGCTTTGGACGGCAGCGCCGTGCAGACATCTCCAAGGCGTCCTACTTGAACTCGAAACAGATCAGCCTTGGGCTCGTCATCCTCATCCAGCAGCACCTCGTCTTCCACTCGCCCTCCGCAGAGCCTACCACCTTCTACGAGATCGACTGGCAGCAGTCGTATGCCCTCGTCCGGACCGGCAAGATTGCGCACTTTGTCGAGCAACGCTTCGACAAGAAGGCCGCCAACGTCGTCTCGAATTTGCTGACCCTAGGACACACCTCGGTCGCAGATCTGAGAGACGCCTACTTCCCACCCAACAGCGACGAACCGGAACACGAGGCAGTGAATGGCGTTGGAGACAAAAGAGAGAGACTAAACGGGGCGAACGTCAACGGAGACGCTGTACTCGCCAACGGCGAGAGCAAGTTGAATGGAACCCTCGAGACGGCCAAAGTAAACGGGACACATCGCACAGTGATGACGCGACGCTCGACGACGGGTCCGTAGCGTCGCCCGACGAGCTGTATGGCATCATCCAAACCCTTCTAGAGCACGGATGGGTCATGCAAGTCGCCGAGGCACAGTATCTGTCGGCTGAAGACATGCACAACATCGCACGACAACAGGCCATCAATGAGCGCATGGGCGGTGCTGCTCCTAATGGTATCAAAGAGACAAGGAGAAGCTCACCGCTTATACCATGGAGCAGAAACGACGCACCCGCGATTCATGGCTGGAGGTACCACGCTTAGCGAGCAGGAAGCGAAAGGCAAACGACTCCGATCAAGGTGGGACCCAACAAGCGGGCGAAGCTTAATGGGGTAACCCAGTATGGTGGCATCGGCGCCTGCGACTCCTCCCCTGATGATGATTTGGTCATCCGTGTCAATCCAGAGAGAAAGTGGCCGTGGCAATGCGCAATCAGCATCTCGTGCACCTTGTGGAACAACGCATAGGCTACACAACTGCCCGTGTCTATGAGATTATGCTACGCGATCGCTCGAAAAGAACATCCCTCGCTGTTTTGAGGAGTACCCAGATCCTCCACCCATGAACATCGAAGAGGCACCGGCGTGGGAACCCGACATGGCGAATGTTGTCAACACCCAAAGATATCGCTAATAAAACCAAGGTACTCGGCCTCGACGTCTGCGACGGCTTAGACCCGCATGCCATAGTACGCATCCATAAAAAAGTGACCATCGACGGCGACGGTATGCTTTCCCAGTCTGTCGACTCTTCAACATTGAGTTATCACGAAAGGCTAGAAATGGTTGAGGCACATCTTAGACTCCTGGTCGATCATCCCTTCCATTTCGTCACTTGGCACACACGAGGGCAATTCAGAGTTGACTTCGATTTGATTGCGAAGGACCTGATACAGAACGAAATCGAAAACACAGTATTGGCAAGGCAGAGTAGCGTGGCTATGAAGCTCATCCGAGCGCTAAAGAAGAAGGGCAAACTGGACGAGCGCCAAGCTTGCAGCACGATGATGATGTCCCCCAACGATATTCGAGGCATTGTCAACGATCTCGCCGTTCAGGGCTTTGTGCAGATTCAAGAGGTTCCCAGGGTTGACCGGCGTGAAGCCAAATTGTCTCTCCATCTTATCTGGTACGACATGCAGCGTGCGCGCGAGAAGCTGCTCCATGACACGTACAAAGGCCAGGTCCGTATCCTGCAGCGCATCGCCTTTGAGCGCGAGAAGACGCGAACTCTCCTTACCAAAGCCGAACGCACTGATGTCGCCGGCAACGAATCGAAGTATCTCTCCAAGTCCGAGCTTGAGCAGTTAAAAAAATGGAAGGATGTACAGGAAAAGTTGCTGCTACAGCTCGACAGAGAGGATGATCTAGTTGCTACATTGCGTGACTACATCGGTCCGTTGCTTACGGCCTAGCCTAGGACGGCTTCGGCCTCGCCATTTGTCCACCATGTAACAGTTATTTCCTGGGCGGCGTTTTGTTTTCGGAGCTCAGCTGGATGGGTCTGTTTGGTTTGATTTCCAGAAAAGCATTAGGTAGGGAAAAGATACCCCGAGCATGGACGGAGTTTGCCCATCTTTCTGTAACTATAGCATAGTGGGGTAGCTAGACATTGAGGCCTCTACACACGTTCCCTGTGACAAGCATGTGTTACTTTGATCTGTATATTTGCATTGGGGTGCAAAAGTTTGCCATCATAGCGATGTCATCATCCACTAAGACGTGAGGTAGCCGGCCGTATGCGTTTGCTGCCTGTCATAGGAGTACCATGTCACTATCTGCGACACTCACTGGCCAACAAAATTTTCCAGATGGGCAACTTCATCCATTCGCTCACGTTTCACTCGCTGCCGGAGTTCACCTGTTTATGCCTCTTCTAACTTGATAGCGAGACTGCGGGCTCGGGAGAAGGTTTCTTTTTCATGAATTTGCATAGGCTCTGGGTATTGGAGTGCGGATTTGTTAGAATTGTTTCTTGTTGGTTGTTTCGTGCGTGCATGCATTCGTGATGGATTTTCATTCATTCATATCCGTTTATAGTCAACTCAACCTTTTATAGATTATGAGACTTGACAGCACAACCAAGGTTCAATGATGGACCAGATGACAAGTGACATAAGGTTGGGCAATAGCCACTCATCTCAAGTACCAAATTGAACGTCTACGCACAGACGCATGTAATTGTATTATGATGCCACGTATGACACGTAAGTGTCCAACCTAGGGCTGGTTATACGCAAAAGTATGCAGCAAGTGCAAGTTCCAATTCCGAGATAGACGATCAAGGAATAACTCTCTATGCCACGCTTACCCCGTTCATTCCTACGATGCCCACCCATACCAACCATCACGCCTTCTCAATAGTATCCAGCTCCACGCCCCCGGGACTCCCAAGACTCCCCCTCCTCCGACTCAGCGGCCGTTCCACGCCCCCCGCCACCCCCCGCTCCGCCTCATCACTCTCCTCCAACCCACTCTCACTCGTATCATCACTCGCCTCCGTCTCAATCACCTGCCCATGATTCCCCCCAACCGACACCATCGTAAACGGACTCGCCGTCGGCGCATCCAGCACACCCAGCTCCTGCGGCGTAAAACCACCTCGGCATCCCCCACGTGCGCATAGGGATATACAACAATATAAACACGGGGAACCCGATCGCAGCGACAGTCTGCGTGATGGCGAACGTAGCCCCGAAGCCGATCAGTTCGAGGGCGACGAACACCCAGATGGCGCTGCGGCGCTCGATGCGCATCAGTGGGTCGGAGCGAGGCGTGAGGGCGTGGTCTCTTGGCGAGGAAGAGGAGCTTCAACGTGATGCCGTTGGCTTGTAGGGCTTGGATGCCCATGACGAAGAAGAGGCCGGCCAGCACGGCTTGTGGGATGAGATGGAGGACGATGAGGAGGGGGCCCGTCATGGTGCCGAGGGTTAAGAGGCCTTGGGCGAGATTCGAGACGCGCTGTTCGACGACGTGGTCGACGATGCGCGGCGCGTGTGGCCTTTGTTGGCTTCGGAGTCGTCGGCGTCGGAGGAGGATAGCGTGCGGGTGACGCACAGGGAGGTGGTGTGGAAGGGTGCTTGGGGGATTAACCCGTTGGGAAAGGGGATGCCGAGGAGACCGGAAACACCGGTGGTGAGACCTAGTAGGAAGATGTCCCAGTGGAAGCCAGCGGGTTTGCGCAGCGGGAACTCGGTCCCCTGCGCGATGAGCGAGGAGACGTTGTGGTCGAACCAGAAGAGGATGGTGAGGAGGATGGCGAACGGGATGGCTAGGAAGACGTCGCCAACACTGATGTCCCAGAAATGGATGAACCACGCACGCTCTGTGGTTGGGAAGAAAGCACGACTCGTAGGTAACTTGAGCAACTCAATGTTTGCCATCTTCCTGATGTGCACGAAACCCGTGAAGAAGACGACAGTCAGAGGTGTTCCGTAGTCTTCGACGAACTTGCGGATGTGCCGCTGGAAGAGGGACGAGTTGCCCACGATGCCACAGATATAGGCTACGGCTGTTACTAGGAGCGCGCGATGGCAATGGAAAGGTATGCGGACGCATCGCCGGCTTCCCATTGGCGAGTGAGCACTTGGACGCCCTTCTGCAGATAGATGAAGGCGACGTAGAAGCCGAAGATGTCGCAGGAGAAGCGCGTGACATATCGGATGGCATTGGACGAGTTCGTAATGGCGAGGATCCAGTGGAATATGAGGGACCATCTATATATCGCGTGAGACACAATCTCGTAACGATGCTCGCCCGACGCTTACATGCCAATCCACGCCATGAAGGCGAAGTAGTTTGTGCCGCGGGGCGCTATCATTTCGTAAACGGTGTAGTTGAAAACTGTGATGGGACCTTGAACATGTGAGTGGGAAACCTAGCCGTACGTCGAATACCATGCGGTCTTACCCGTCACTCCTACAATGACAAGAGGCTGACAAGCCGCGAGCGAGAATACAACCGAGGCCAGTACCGAGGAAAGTAGCACCTCGTTGACGCCGAAAGACTGGTCTGTCTTCGCGAACATGTCCAGACTGAAAGCCAGGGCAGGAAGAATGCTACTCGGAGGTCAGTACGTGAAGGTGGTCCCCCAGGAAAAAATGGCAAGGGGGTCGACTCGAACAGTCCCATATGGACTCTGAAGCGTGGCATTCGAGTCCAGAATTCACTTGTATAAAGCAGTCGAATCTGGGCAGGTGATATCATTGGTACATACTTTGCAAAATACATATAGACGGTCGCGGGGACCACTCGATAGTCCCAAGCATCCTTGAAGTCGCTCCAGTAGAACGGCGCCCTCCTCCTGATGTCGTTGTACATGCCAGCAAACAGCGTCGTCTTCCACCATGCAGTCTTCTTCGAAGCCACCGACCGTCTTGACCGCCGAGTATCCTCGCGAGTGAGGACACATCAGGGTTAGGGTTCTTGGACGAGGCGAAAGGCATGCGCGACTGCCATGATTTCTTGGAGCGGTATGGCGACGTGGAGCTTCGCAGTGAGACGCCGTGGCTTTGTGTCGGGACCATCAGAGCCTCTGCCGGCGCCATTGCGGTGGTGCGAAAAGAAAAGGGCGGAACTAAAGGTCCTTTTCAAGTGGAGAGGTCAGGATAAGAAAGGGTCCTGGCCATACATGTCTAGACGCAGCGTCGCAGACGCAGCGACATCGCTCATTTTAAATGTGGAGATCGCCCTTTTGGGGAATACCGTGGGTCACCACCTGGTGCACGGCCCCACCTGGTCCACGGTTTCCAGAGATGCCCACACCCACAACTTTTGCAGCTGTAGAGTCGCATATATATTGTATTATCGCGAGATTTTTTAGTGGAGGGCTTTTAAGGACCTATTTGATTGATTGGTAACGATAAACTACGTGCGATACCTCTGTGGGAGGCGTACTTTGCGGGTGCGCGTGGCAGGGCCGGGTGTAGGCACCACATCAACTACAGATGATATATCCACACCAACATCCTCTGTCTCCTCAGCGACTTGAGGAGGTGGTGCAAAGGCCTTTTGACGGCGTCTATTACCCTTTTTGGAGAATTGTATATCTTGTTGGAGTTGCTTTTTGGCTTCGCGCGCGATCCTAGCTTCTTCGCGCTGCACGGCCTTCTCGCGCTGTTCTTGAAGGCGTATTTCTTTGGCCACCTCTCTCATGCGCTGCCTCTCTTCAAGCATGGTAGCCTTCTCCTGCTTTTGCTGCTCCCTACGCTTAATCTCCTCGGACTTCTGTTGTTGTAGTAGCTGCTCGTCGGCATCCTTTTGTGCTTGGCGATCGCGGGCGTCCTTGACTTTGGATGGCGACTAGAAATATAGCTCTACCATTATACTCCTGCGGTGCCTTAAGTAATAGAGGCCTGCCACGTTGACGGCGCTTCTTCTTATTGACAAAGGCCCCTCTGAGTCGCTCGTTTTCATGCTGGAGGAGCTGTTTTTGTACAGCCATCACGTGAATCGTCTGGCTTAGCTGTTAGGAGCGTCGATCGTAGATATCCTCCACTACCTGGCGCAGTAATCGCTTAATCTTTCTCCAATCTGAAGCGCTGAGTACGGAAGTAGTACTATCGCTTGATGAGGGCCTCTCAGTCTCCTCTATTTTAAACTTCTTAAGTATAGCCTCTAGGTCTAATGGCGAAAGCCCTGTGACTTGAAAAGCCGTTAAGATCGTCTTTTCCTTAAACGTTGTATGCTAGGCCTTATAGAACAAGCGGAAGAAGTCTCTTTTTGTAATTGCGGAGATGCCCTGGCAGCTATACATGAACTTGGAGAGCTCGTTTAAGTAGGCAGTTGATAGAGGCTTAAAAAGGCAGATGTCAAGCGGCTGCAAGGTGTGGGTAGCGTGGGGAGGATAGATAGCCAGAAGAATCTAGTTGTTGTTGCAAAACTTGATAAACTCCATTAATATATGTGAGCTATAGCCGTTAAGGATAAGTAGACAATATAATTGTCTTGCCTTTGCTTTTATTTCGCGATTAAACACCTGTTCAAGCCATGCGAGCCCTAGCTTGTTGTTAGTCTATCCACTAGGCGATGAGGCGAAGAAGGTTTTGTGCTCTATAGGGTCGAAATCTTAAAGCTATAAGTCTTATATCTTGCCAGAAACAGCCTAATAAATTAGCGCAGGCGTAAGATAGCTGCCGTTAGCGCAAATACAGGCTATTGTAGTTATCTACTCCCTATTGCTGTCCTAGAGTGCTTGTTTCACGCCTCTGTGATTATATTGATGGCGGGAGAACACGCGCTTCATTTTTAACAGCACCCTAATTAAGAAGCCCTTCTTATCCATATTGTAGATATTGCGAGCCTTGATATCGTACTGAGTTATCTTCTGGTCTAGGAGCTTAAAATATAGGGCGTATTTGAAGGCAGAGTTAGCTCTGTGGCGTGTGGAATCGATGCCGGATGCCTATCGAGATACAAGCTTAATGTGATGCCGCGCGCAATAAAGCGATCAACCCAGTTTTTTTTTTTTCCTGGCTCTTTTCCTGCTATTTCTGCTGCGAAATTCTGTATCATCTCCCTTGTAGGTGGTAGCCCTCGTACACAGAGCTTATCAATATATTGTACGAGCTTAGTTTCCTGTGTAGAGTTGAGAAGGCGCATATTATCGACTTTCTCCGAATAGCTGCCGATAACCCCGCGGTGACGCTTCGACAGCAACGTTCGATCAACACACCGTACTTTTCGCAGTCTGAGTATAATTAGGCTTCTCTCCAAGATTCAGCGATTTTAACGACTCTAGGGCAGCCTCCATTGGGTGTATATTGGTGGTGTAAAGCGATTCTGAAAGTGCGGGAGATTTGGTGTTGGCCGTGCACGAGGTGGGGCCGTGCACGAGGTGGTGACCCACGGTAAGGGAATAATTCCCTTGGCGTGCATCGCACTCGCGGGCTTTCGTATAGAGATCTAGAACTTAACAGGCAATTTGCACGTCCATCTCTGCCATCACTTGTACGTGGAAAGGGTATTATTATTATCATTCACTGCAAAACGCACGTATCCTCTAGATCCAATCCGTCCTCCCCCTGCTTCCCCATCTTCGCACCCAACCCCACCTCCTTGAACGATGCTGTAACACTACCCAAATGTGTCTTCTCCATAGCCCTCCGCACACCATTCCACCCTTTGCCGTCGTTTCTCCGCTGTGAAGAGGCGCATACTTGGCCAGTCTGGGCATCCTGCCGTCTTATAGGCTCGCTGCCTGTATCGCCAATTTTGGCCTTGTCGGATACACGATTACGACGGTATCTGGATCGAGGTCGAATGACGAGGACTCCCAGAGCAACAAGACTGACAAACAAGAGGACGAGTACAAGGCGCGTCCATGACCCCACAAGCCTCCGACAAAGCACCCAGGCCTTCTCCTTCATCCCCACTGCCCGCGCATCAATCGTTCGTTTCATTCGGCCCGCTTTCCTTTCCCCAGATCCGTCCTCACGGCTCGTATGGTGGCGGTGGAGTTTCGACTCTCTCACTCAATCTCTCCTCGGACACTAAGAAGAAGCCTCTCAAGTCCGCCGAGGCAGTCTGGGTCGGGGATGCCGGAGTGCTACGGCTCTCCGAGTAAACGCTGATGGTGTCGATGTCTGAGATCGAGGGACGTGCTTTGAGCAAGATGAGTGTGTAGCGGAAGACGGATGGCGGTTTAGACGAGGCGGTGGAGGAGTTGGAGGGAGTGCGACGATGGAAGACAGTAGGCATTACAGGACACTAGGCAGTGGCCGCTTTGCTGTCCCAGTAGTTGCTGTAGCCAAAAAGATTTACAAAAAAAATTCGGCTGATATATGTCGTTAGGCGAATAGTAGTCTCGTCTGGTATCTTTGCCGTCACTGCGCACTCTGCGTAATGCGTCGTCGTGCGTTCCGTCGATGGCAAAGACTGTCTTGATTCATAGTAGGATCGGGATGCCCATTTCTTTATACGCCCGCTTTACCATTCTTCCTTCCCCGCCTCTGCGTTCTTGTATAGCTACCACCGTGCACGTGCACTCTGCTTTCCGCATGCGGAAACAAAGGCGCTGGGAGCGGAAAGGCCAGGGCTGGACGCGGCGGGCGCGTGTCTCGCCTTGTGAACTTGGGAGTGGAACATATGTGACTGCTGTATGTTTTGCATCCAAGTGTAGGTGAGCGTCATGTAGTCCCAAGTGAGAGGGTATAACGGGGACATTCGCTCTTGATGCGGAGCGCGATTTGTTGACCTGTTCAATTTGACCATGCCTTTTGTAACGCGAGCATGAACCTAAAACCTGGAGATATTGTGATCATGCAAGACAGTATTGTCGCCGCGCGCTGATCAAGTTTGGAGGGCTGCGTTGCGCAAGTTCATGCAAATTAGCATCGAGACTCTGGAATGTACATAGTCGTAGCACAATGCGGAACATGTGATGTCTTTTGATATGCTCCCCCACAGCGAGAATGGTATGCTCCCGACAGGCTACCAAATCTACCGTTGCATCTGCTTAAACCTAGGCAAGGGAGCTGTCTATAGTTCCAGGGGCCTGGTTCGGATACCTGGAAACCTTGCATCTGTAGTGTCGCCGTAGCATACATTGAATGAGGCATGTGCATCACCTCCATAGATTATGTGTAAAAGTAGAGGAAAGTATAGCTAGCATTGAAGAAAATACAACAAGAAGAGTACAACCGCAAGGAAAACTCCATATGTGCAATTTAGCCAAACAGCAAGCATGTGAAGGAAAAGAACCACAGAAAACCAACCATCCGCCCCAACGCTTTCACAGCAACCCACGAAAAGAAAAAAAGAAAATACCACTGAGCAATCTTACCCAAACGACCCCCACCACCTAATTGCCGTCCCGATAAAGGTTATACATGTAATGCATCCTCTCCTTCTGCAAAGCCGTAAACCCCTCATAACACGCATCGGTACTATAGTCCATGTAGTTATGAATCGGATCATCCTTGACCTCGCCCTTTTGCTCAGGACACGTCTGCTTCACCGGACTTGTTGGACACCCATCCGTGCTCTCCTTCTCAAACGGCGTGTCATCGATATAATCGCCCGCTCCATCGCACGCATACCCCTCAAACGTGTGCAGCAACCCGAGCCAATGCCCCGTCTCGTGGACCGCCGTCTTGCCGCGATTGTACCCCTCCATGGAGCCACCTGGCATCGTATTGGCATTGACATTGCATCCGTCATTGAAGTAGACGCTGGGATCCGAGCTGCTGGGGACCTTGCTAGGGAGCGAGCAGCGGCCCAGAACGCCGCCGCTCAGGGCGGTCTGGAAGTAGATGTTGAGTGTGCGGTAGGTGCCCTGCCTTAATTGCTTCTTCATCTCCGCGTCTGCGTCTTTTTCGCCAACGGCCCACTTGTCGTTGGTGTTCCAGGTAACATTGATGAGGTCGAACGAGATGCCGTAGTCCTTGTAGGCGGCGTTGAGCGCGTCCAGTTGTGCCTGGGGCATGTCGTTCGAGATGTCGGCTTTTGTGTCGGGGGTTGCGACGATGTGGAAGATGGCGTGAACGGTGATGGCGCTGTTGTTGTCCTTTTCACGTGCGACGAGGGCTGCACGTGCAGCCGGACTCCCACCATTGCCGCCTTCGTGTAGACCTTGAATGGTCTCTAGGAAGTGGTCCGATGCATGATTCGCATCCGTTCCGCAATCGAAAGGCTCTGGCCTCGGCGTACCATTCTCCGCACTGGCACTGGCTAGGAGTCCTAGCCCCAGGGAGGCAAGGAGGAGGGACCTCAACATGACCACGATCGCAGAGAAGAATGTGAGAATTCAATGATGTCCGAATAAGATTGCGACCGGTGTCTTTCGAACGATAGTGCAAAAGCGCTGATCGTGATGGACTGGAGCATTTTTGCGCGGCTTATATCTTTCTCTTCGTGGAGGTCCAGATTCCACAGTCTCAGAATGTCCTTCTAGGCATGTTTTGCCTCACATCTAGACATTCGGCCAGGCTCTCAGCGTGGACGGAAGCGGGGAGAGCCTGTCTCAGGCACAGTCATTTCACTGACATCCTCTTCAGAGTATTCGTTAAAGCTATTGAACACATGTGAGCATATTACTTTCACTAGCAATACAATGGGAGGGGCATGGTTTGCCGCGCTCGCCGTGTATGCATTACGTATCCTGGGATCACTCGGTACCTGTTCTGTCGTCAAAGCATCGTCCTAGTGCAATATATGAACACCACATGAATAATCGAAAAAGCGCTGTGAATCAATTCGTCGCCTAAAAGCGCCGTAACTCCAGATATTCAGAGACCTGTGGTACAAATACAAATACACTTCCCAAAACTCCGGCCCATGGTCACGATCCAAGCGCAAATGGAAATGAAAAACACCGTATCTACATTAGGAAGGATATCGTCATGATCATGCGCCCTCGCCTGGGCGAGCGCTGCGTCCGGTCGTCGTCGCGGTGCTCGGTTGTTCGTTATTCCACGACAGGTAGGTATGGTCGCCCAACTTCCTGTGCATCCTTCTTCAGCATATGCGCCATTCTGGTATAGATCCATTGCTCTCTTACCTTGGTTTGACCAGATGCGTGAGAGTGAAGACGGTGCCTAGCAGAATGCAGAGGCCACCAACGACTACGTAGGCAATTCCCAAGAATGGGTTCTTCCCACACCACGACGACTGTTCGAGTCGAGATAAGAATAGACTTGCTTCCGCCGTACTTGTGCGCCGGGAAGCCTGTTTTAATGTTAGTGCAGTTTAGAGGAAGAGTAAGCTGAACGTACGGTCAAGGATTTCAAGCCGGTAGGTTCCGCTTAGCAGCTCATCCTCTGTGTTCTTCATCGCAAGCTTGCTGAAGGTTGGCAGACCAGCTGTCCTCATCCAGACTTGGAATGCCTCCCAAGTGTGAAGATTTGGCAGCGAATCCAGGTTGTCGTAACCATTCTCGTCATACTGTTCTGCCCAATTTGGTGGAGGCACAACATCTGCAGGCTTGTACTTAGACTCGCCGTACAAATCGCCCTCGGTAGCCCAAGAAATGCCGCGTTCGGTAAAATTGTAAGACGCTGTGTTGCCATTGAGCGAAGTTAAATTGCGCGGTAGGTGTCGTTGAACATGGAGTTCGCAATGAGGCCACAAGGGTAATATGGACGGCCATCCGGCGCGGTGCTAAGAGGATCACACTCGCCGGATTCGATGCTTGCGCGGTCTATGGCCTCTCCTTTCAATTGCTCGGTGTCCAAACTCTTAACGTAGCGGCGATGGTTCTGGTAGAAGTTTGTCAGGCGATAGTAGAAGTAAAGTAAATGGGGCGGCTTAATGTTGTCTGGAACTTGGAATTCCAGTATGCAGACGTCTGTGTCCTTTTCCACACCGGAAATCGGGAATTTGTAGCTTTGGCGCGCGTGTGTGCCCATTTGGGCTTTGAATCCATTCTCGCTTTAAACGATGAGGTGACGCGGCCCGGGTCAATATCTTTTAGAGGGTTCGGCTCCGACGCGTTGATCGGGAGGGTTATGTTGGGCGAGGACTCGTCCGTGACACAATTGGTGTAGTCGAGCGAGAGCTCCTGGACCTGACGGGTATCAGCCTGCCGCCTGCTTCCCGCTGCCATTCCAAACACGTACCTGAGAGCTGGCGTACAGCAACAACCCGCCGATGGGCGCAAATATGATGCCGACAATGAAGAAAATAGGCAGGACCGTCTTCGGGGTCAGGATGGGTCTGTTTGCGCACGTCAGCTGCGCTACGTTCACCACCACCACCACTACTGCCCATAACATACTGCCATGCTTTTAATCGCTGTTGCCTGAAGGCAGTATCTAGACCACCGTCAGCATCCTCTGTCCTGCGCGCACGGCCCTGCCGGACTGCTCACTCGGGGGCCTCCTGCTCTTTGTCTTCTTCGACTGCTGCTCGTTGTGCGGGTCCTGACTGGATATCGAGCCGGCCGGGTCGACCTGCTGCGTCTGCGACATGGTTGGTGATCCGCGCTGTTCCGCAGCGTGGGCGGGCGGAGGGCGTTGTGGTTGTTGGTGGTGCACTGGTGGTAGAACGATGTTCGCGGAGGGTTTCGACCATGGCCGGGCTTGCGGCGCCTGCCGCCTGTCCAAGTTTAGCACAGCACGAGCTTACGCCGCGCCACGCACCCTTCCCGCATCATGTCATACCCGAGTGTTCAGCGTCTAAGAATACAATTCACGGCTATGTACACGCAAGCTATAGTCCCATCGGATCATTCACAGTACACGAGAGGGATCGGTCTCCACTCTACAAGGCATACGTGGCTAATAATGAATTGCTCGTTCTAAGCTACAGAACAACAGGAATATCCAACCTGGTCGAGGGAACCTCGCACCTTCGTACCGTATGTAACAGTAGCAGCAACAGAAGGGAAAACACATCAATCTTGGTGTTGGGGGTATCAGCATAACGCATAGAAGCAGTAATAGAGCGGCGTATTCCATCTGACGCCACAGTGGTAAAGAACCGAGCCCGATCCAAGGCAGCCTGCCCGTTGATGCGAGATGCATATACCCAAACGAGAAACGCCTGTTCATGAAATCATAGACGGAGAGAGGGGTACATCCCGTGTCTCCATGCCGATAAAAAGAAATAAAAGTCAAAAACACCGCCGTCCGTGTCCATGTCTGCATATGCAACTAGACGCGCAACGTATAGGTCGAGATGATCGAACGTCCATGCCAGCCGTGAAGGAAAGAAATGCAATGCCCGGAATGGTTAGACGTACTGAACGAAGTATTTGGGGTCGAACCAGCCAACTTTGTCGTAGACAGACCCAGAGCTTGCTGGCCTTGTTGACGTCGATCTTGCAGGCTTGCTGCGCATCCGTCTTGCGGAACTCCTTATTAATCCTCAAGGCTTCGATGCGAGCCTGGAAGATGCGACGTTTGCTGCAGAGGTAGGTAGCACACGTCAGACGAAGCGTTCCGGCCAGAGGTATTTCAGCCTCGTGCAGCAAGTGTCGGTCGGGGTCGTCGTGAAGTTTGAGGGCCGAACCCTTCCACTCGGTTTTGAGAGCGCTGGTGTTGCCTTTGGTGAGGGTCTCGAGGGGAGGCGAAAAGTCCGGGAGCGAGTTGTAGTCGGTGTCATCGCGAGTTCCGGCCGGTCGTGCGGGCTTGGGGGACTCCGAGGTAGGGGCGAAGTCATCGAATGAGTCAGAGACCTGAGTCTTGGGAGTGCGTTTGGGGAGCGCGGGGGGCGCGAGCGGGGCGGGCAAGTCGCGGGAGCGCAATCTTCGGCTTGCTGCCCGCTCTTGCTGAGGGTGCAGGTGCCAGCTTCTTAAGCGGCTGCCTCTTCTGCACACCTCTGGTTGACTGGCTGTATTGTCTATCGAACTCGCGTTCCTGTTCATACCAAGAGCGTGGGCTCTTGTTGTACGAAGTGTGGACGTTGGAGACGAAGGAAACGGCGAGCTCGTAGTCTGCTCGGGCGGGCTTGCTCTCAAGGGCGGCGAAGTCGGCGGATTGCATGTGCTTGGTGATGAGATCCTGAGCGGCCGGATCGACCTGCGGATGCTCCTGGGGGAACAGTGGCTCGTCGGGTGAGATTGAGCTGGCGGTATCGTTGCGCACAAAAAGTTGGGGGTCTCGCACGCAATCCACGTCCATTCTGTCCATATTCTCTCTTTCTGTGACTCTGAATCGTAAGGCGAGATTGGCGGAGAAGCGTATGTGAGGGTGGCGTCGCGGTGCATTGTGAGAGGCCCCTCCGGAAGCCAGGCAGCCATGGCGGGGTGCGATTGCTCCGACTTGAAGGAAGAGAACGGCGTGGATGTAATTGATGGCGCAACTGACGATCCAAATGACTCTGAGCGCTTCATCTCCGGCGGCGAGAGTAGCGAGGAAACGGAGATCTGTTTTGGGGGTGCCTTGTATGGTGTGGCGTTTGCCATAGCGGGTGAATTGTGTGTGAATTGAATTGCTGGTGGTTTGCAGCCACGCAAGCGGACGGGTGCGTTGCGTTTTATATATGTGCTAGGCAGCAATCGAAGAGCGGGTGTGTTGGGAGTCAATCGCAGGCTGCAACCCTGGGGTGGAGGCGCGCTGGGAAGGTTGGTAGCGGAGTGGAGCGGCAAGAACCTTGGTACAGGAATAAATAGGCGGCCCAGTCAGACTTGGAATGCGGTGGAAGCAGAGAAAGACGGGCGGATGAAAGACGCTTAAGAATAGAGCACAGCGAGCAGGGCGGCGCGGGCGGAAAGGCTCCAAGACGAGGGGGGAGGGTGGGCTTAAGAGGAGGGCGCGCTCCAGGCGGCAGCACTTGAAAGAAAGTCGCAGGTGACAAAGACGGTAGCGCAGACTGAAACCACACAAAGGGTGGCATGGCACATGGAGTGGCCCATCAGCTGGCCTTTCCGGCCGGGAAGACGAGGGGCTGAGCAAGCAGCAATCATAGGTGAGTCGAACGGCGAGGAAGGGTGTGGACGTACGGGCCCCGAAAGGGCGTTAGTGCTCTGCTGCAGCGTGCTAGGGCGCGGCGTCCACACTGCACTCCACTCTGGAGGCCTTCCCCAACCGTCGCCCATCTGCTTTGTGCATTCGGCCCTCAATGCTGCTCAATGCTGCTCAATGCTGATGCTGCTCAATTCACCCGGTGCTGGCCGCCATTGGGCATACCGGTGCCTGGCTCGCCGGCCGCAAGAGAGCCACGTTGCTAACGCTACGTGCATGGCTGCACCGGTGGGGGATTGACCAACTTGACACGGCGCTCGTCATGCTGTGGACGGCCAAACAGCACAATTCGACAAGGCGCGCCGCCTGACCTGCCCGGTCGTTCTGGATTACCATTCCATTCCCACGGACGGCAGCGGACATAGCGCACCGACGGACTTCGCTTCTTGCAGCCTGCTTCGTTCCGCCGCCCAGCTCGATGCGCTCACCTTTCCATGAACGCATTGTTGGGTCTCGTGATGGACGAGATGGTGGTCATGCACGGATTGCCACAAGCCACGCGGCTGCTGTACCGCACACACAGCGAGCCAGAGGATCCTCGGCTGCGTCGGCGAATGACCACAGCCCGTCGACAGGACCCTCTGCACGCTATCCATGGCCAAACAGGTCCATGACCCTGCAGGACATGCCTTGCAGCGGGAGCGACGCTGTCTGCATCGGTGGCTCGCCGTGGCTGGTCGCATATTGGTGCCTCGACGCCCATTGCCGTCTGACGGGGCAGATGATTGTGCCGTGGAGCGCTTCGCGCTTGGCCTGATATTAGCATGTGACGGAGGCGACGAGTCTCAGCTGGACGCGCGATATGCCCCCAGTTCGCCGGATCCAGCGCTCCCGTGAGTCATTCCACGTTCCCAAACGCGCACCTGAAGGCACCACGAGATGAGCCCGGCACACCATCTCGCGGCCGTAGTAGTGTACCGTCTCGGGGAGGGGCAGCCCACCGCGGGGTGTGTCTTATCGTTATCGCGGCACTCCGTAGCCGCCAGCAAAGTGTGGGGTCGATTGCAGCAAATGCAGCAAATGCAGCCATCACCGATGCTATTTCGGGCCATTCTAGGCTGGTGGCCTGCCCAAAAGCCGCTGCATACCGAACGCCTACGAGCATCGTCATCATGTCGGGCACACATCGTCATGGAGCAAACCAACCACGATGCGCATTGACGCCAATTGGGCGGACCAGCCTGTCGTCAGCTTCCAATTTCTCAATTCTGCAGTGCCAGTCACGCATGGGAACTGTGCCATCGGACTTCAAGTACGGTACACATCCCTGTCGGATTGGTGTATCCTACATCCACACCCCTCACCATATCGCCCGTAGACCCCAATATGCGCGCCTTGCGTCGCTTTCTCTCGAATGCCGAGGTGCACTCCCAGACTTTCTGTCGGACATTGATCGTCGATCTGGACCGTCAATGGAAGAGAGAGTTGTCGTCCGGCTCATTCCGCTTGGTGTCAACCATGGGGCAAGAAAGAATTAGCGTCAACCCTTCTTGGGCAAGTACCGAAACTACCTACTCGCCCAACTAGATGAAACTACACGTATTTCCCTTCAACCAAGGGCAGCAAAAGCCATATTCTACCAGTGGCCCTTGGAACTTGCTATCACGGTTCTTCTTGCTACACGCGCTATCTTTTGCCGTGGCCGGTAACGCAAGACTTCCATGGCACGAAGACCATTGTCCCCTCCCATCCCAAATCACCATCTCAGTCCTGTCATCAGCAGTCCCGCGCGATATTCGCACTCGAGGTGCTGCAATAAAACGTCATCGGATTAGTAGTAAGACGACACGCCAGTACATATATATCGATCCGCGAGTGAGATTTGCTTACATACAGTGTTCACTAATTATTGCATCGCATGAGAGCTAGGTGAAATGACGGCGATGACTCTTTTTATCTTACATTTACCTATATGTACACTTGCATAGATAGATGAATCTACATGTGTACATGTGGACGATCTACAATCACGTGCCCGCGCATTGACCTACATCTCAACTCTATTCCAACCGTCCGATCGCCATGCCCCGCCCCGACCTCTATCTCCAACATCAACATCATCAACCCGAAATCAGAATGCTCCACACTCTGAAAACATGTCCCCACCACACCTGCCCTACCCTCGCGCCTTCATAACCCAGCTTTTCGATGCCCTGCGCGCCGTTACACCGGCACCCGCCCAGGATGACCACGACGCGCCGCCTCTTCCCTCGAATTCGAACCCGCTGAATGGCGCGCCCGAGCCGACGAAAAAGCAGCTCCTCGCGCTGCATGTTGCATTCCAGAACGAGCTGCTGCCTGCACTGGATCTACTCGATCGCAGACTTGTCACGCGTTTCCGCATACGTCGTGCTGGAGACGGTGGTACGGAAGGAGCTCCAGTTGTGCCTCCAGAAGTGCCCAGACTCAATCAGCAGGACGTTAAAGCCATAGTACCAGCCGCCAGCGAGCGAGATGGCAGTGCGAGCCGAACTCCATACCAGGATGCGTCACTGGCGCAGGATCCATGCCGACTGAAGCCCTCCTCCAACACATCGATGCTAGACGTGGAGATACCAGCGCAAAACCACGCTCAAGAGGAGATCAGAGTCACCGAGAAAGACGCCATGGATGTAGTATACTACGTCCGCTCCGCCCAGGCCCGCTCCTCCCGCTACAGCACCTCCTACGACAGCACGACAGCATACGAAGTCCGCCTCCGCGCCTGGAACTGCTCCTGTCCTGCTTTTGCATTTTCTGCCTTTCCCTCGACACTATCTGAAATTCCTTTGCCACTCTCCCACCCAACACACGAGTCGGAGGGACAATGGAGCTTTGGGGGCGTAAGTCTAGGGAATGGGACACCGCCTGTGTGCAAGCATCTGCTGGCTTGTGTCTTGGCGGAGAGATGTGCTGGATTGTTTGGGGGCTGCGTGGAGGAGAGGGAGGTCAGTGTGGAGGAGGCTGCTGGGTGGGCAGCCGGGTGGGGAGATTGAGGTTCTGGAGGGTGGGGGTGAGGTGGGTGATATGATGGGGGATAGAAGCTGCAAGTGATACCCAGCCGGACGCAGCACGGCTTCACGAAGCATATATAATTCAATGTCTATACCGTGTCGATTGTCTATGATGTCATTATGCCACATTGCGGGCACATGTAACTATCTTGATACCCTACAACGTTCGAAGTGTGGTAAATTGCACACTCATATGCGTACCTAGTCTCCAGGCCTGACTCAAAGCTCGACCTATCGTCTGACTCAACCCTTCTTCTTCTCCCCTTCTTTGCTCTTGTCCTTATCAGCCTCTTTTGCGTCGCCGTTTACACCATTCGCTTTCTTGTCCTTTTCTCCGTCCTTGCTCTCCTCCTTCTTCACCTCCTTGTCCTCTGCCTGCTGCTTGTTTTGTATCTTGTTCTCAATCAGGTCATGGAACGCGGTTATTGCCCTGATCAAACTCGACAGATAGATAGCCATCAGCTGATCGTTCGTCTTGATGCTCATCGCGCGCGCCAACTCGGAATTATCCAGCGCGCCCGCCGCGCCCACCGCAGGCCCCACGCCGTTTGTCGCGCCCTTGGTCGGCGCGGGCTTCGGCGTTGACAGGTTCGGAAGTAGGTTGAATACGTCTTGCAGGTTGCCGAGGATGGCGTGGTTGACGGGCAAGTCGCCATCGAGCACCTTTTGTAGGTATTGGCCGATGTCGCGGAGGCGCAGATGCAGGCCTTGGAGGGATTGCAGTTGCGAGGTTATGCGGGTGGAGAGGGTGCCGACGGCGACGTCGCGGATGTCGCGGAGGAGGTGCTCGACGCCGATCTCTTCCGCTTCTTCGGCTTCGATTATTGACGGGGTGTGGACGAAGGTTTTGGAGGTTGTTGTGCCGTCCTAAGCCGCCTCATTAGCCAAAGTTCGTCTTCTCAAGATTGTGGGCTCTGCCAAAATGAAGGCTCGGGGCTGTTTGGAAACTCACATCCTTGATCTCCTCGACCGCAAAGTACGCATCTGTCGGTACGCCCACCTCCTTTGGCTGCACGTCGATAATGACTAGCAGCGGATTCGGCGTGTACCTCTTGAACAACTCGTTGATCTCCAGATCCGACGCCCGTAACTTTGGCCCGGTGTGATACCACCCAATGAGCTTCTCTCGCGCATTCACCTTCTTGAACATGTCGTTCATGCTCTCGACGTAGTTGTGGTCCAGAAACCATACTGAAGGATCTTTTTCGTCTTCCTCGAACGGCACTATGACGCACGAATCAGCAATCTATATGTCTGAGCGAAGAGTAAAGTTCGGTGCTTCTGAGGCGGCGGCGGCGGCGAATAAATGGCGGGGGAGAGCATACCAGCGAAGCTGTTTGACACCCTCGCATTCTTCCCATCGTTCTGTCCCAGGAGCACCCCGACTACGCGTTTCCGTGTGCCCTTTGCTTGTCGGCCGTAGTGATCTGCTGCGGAGAGGAGCACGAGCGGCGCGACCGAGACGTTGCGAGTCACGAGCGACAGCGTCTCTGCTGTTGTGGCGGGCATGGTGAGAGGGCGCGGTTTGAACAGACGACGGTAGTTGAGTAGCGTCTGCAGCGGGGATGAGGGTGGAAGTGGCGGATTTGGAGGGTGGTTGCGTGTGTTGTCTCTAGTTCTACCTCAGGCGTGAAGCTCGTAATGCCAAGCCGCCAGGCACAACTCTCATGCTGAAAAATACATCTCACCGTCACCTGTTGCTACTACAGCAACTTCTTCCTGTGAAATTCTTCAAAGGGATGCAAATGGTCTTACTCCAAAATTGGAGTATATTTTGAAAATTTTACTGCGTGTAGCTAGTGTGCCATCTTGTGAGATAGTACTCAAAAACCATCAATTAATGGAAGACTCTCCACCGCCAGATCAACGCCGCAAGCCCTAAACTTTACAGTCGTCCCATATCCAATGCTCATCCTACACCGTACCACACGCCATATCCCCTCCCAAACCGCATCCAATACTCAATTAGTACAAAAGAAATGAGAAAACTTAAAGCGTCGCTGTCGGGAAGTAATACTGGTCCCAGAGGAACTCATAATCTTCAATCACACCACCGACTATGTCAAGCAGCGGCTTGTTTCGGAGTTTCCGCGTGATAGCGTGTATCCAAGCTCTGCAGATGGTTAACAATGCCACGATTGATCCGGTTGCGCATACGTACTTGGTGATGTTCTCGTAGAAGGCGCCGCGCATCATCCACCAGCCTAGAGCCCACCCACGCTTCCTCAACTCTTCTTTCTCTAACCCGGTCAAGCCTCGTAGTCCGCCGGCGAGTCGTTCCTGGAAGTCTTTCTTGGCTAGCTGTCTTGCCCCATACTCCAAACCGGCCCCTATCAGCCATGGACGCCAGCTCTTCCTGTCTCCACTGAAGTGCTGCATAGCCACTGCATAGACGACTGGCCGTAAGATATATAGAACTTCGGCCACCTCGCCCTTACCACTGACACGGTGCAATAACGCCTTGGGAGGCTTGATATCATCTGCTGTAAGTACCTTGGATAGAAGATAGCTCGAGATATCGGACGAATCTGGTAGGCTCGGCATCGACAAGCCAGTACGTGGCATAGTCCAGTTCTCCGCTTCCGCTTCTTGCTCGGTTGGTGGGGTGTCCATGCCATTTGCAGACACCGACGAGTCTTCCAATGAGGCCGGATCTACTTCTCTCTGGGGCAGGGGAGGCGATAGCAGTGGCCTCGAGTTCGTCAAGCGTAGAAGGAGCAACCGACACACGGCCTTGACGACCTCCAAGAGCACCACGACCCGCCAGCGGACCTTCTCCCCTTTTCTCTTTGCTGCCATTTCCCAAAGGAGCTCGGTGTATTGGATCATCTGGAGGACAAGCGCAAGCCGCTTGTATGTCGGCGACTGGTCCGTCCAGAACTTGGTGTAGCGATTGTGGGGTGTAGCATGTTGTCGCTGCCGCCCTGGCAGTCGTGCCACAGCTTTGGCGAGGAGGGAGTCATGGTATAGGGAGAGGAGTTGGACGCCGCTATGCACTGCACAATGATCAGCTGGTGCTATGCGACAATGCACCTGGAAGATAACGTACACGACTCGGATGCGATTTCAGACTCGCGAAAACGGCCTGTGTGCAATCAGTCTCTGTACTTGGTCAAGATGCGACGACGATGGCGCACCAGGGATAATGTAGGTCAGCGACCGCAGCGCGGACTCGATCTGCGACACGGCGCTGCTGTTCTTGGCGATAAAGTCGGAATACATGCCGAGCCATTTTGGCGGCAGCGACAGCACATCGGACGTCTTCTGCGTCGCCTGCTTGTACATGTTACGGCGCGATGGGTGTGGTGCTGGAGGGCTGCGGACGGCTGGTTGCGAACGGCGTCATGCTCGCGTGCCGAGGTCCCCTGCGCGTACCCGCAACGGAACAACCAGTGCCTTGGCTTCTCACGCCTACAACCCGCAGGAGCGCCTTCTCGCTTATATGATGAGTTATAAGCCCCAGTGCTATTCTCAGTCCGAGAGCCCTTTTTCCCTAACTAGATGGAGCCAGATCATGGCGGACATGAGCGAGAAGGGCGCAGATGCGAACGAAAAGAGACAAAGCTGGCTCAGCATGTGACTACGCGCGTCGGCCGCACCCCACACCATTCCAGATTTGTCGCACACTCTCTTCTCACACGTTAGCATCCCTACACCAATACCACGCAATGGCAACCTCAATCCCAGTCCCCGTCGTGCCAATCCGAGACGAGGATAGACATCTTTTCCGGTCCATTAACTCTTTCGTCCACGCCTACATGTCCACGCCTACCCATGACAACTCCCATGATTACACCCACATTCTCCGTGTTCTCTCCAACGCCAACATGCTCCTCGCCTCCGAACGCACCCTCCGCCCCACAGTTGCCTACGACCCCACTACCATCTTCCTCGCCGCTCTCCTCCACGATGTAGGCGACCACAAGTACACCCAGCCGGGTGCTTGCTCTACCTCCTCTGAAGTCTCTCAGATCCTACTTGACCGCGGAGCGCCTAAGGAATTGGCAATGAAAGTTCAGACTATCGTGAAGAATGTCGGTTACACCAACGAAGTGAAGGATCCAAAGGGTGTAAGTGAGGTATTGGGCATGTATCCTGAGCTGGCCATTGTACAAGATGCGGATCGGCTGGACGCCATTGGGGCAATTGGGGTGGGGAGGTGTTTCGCGTATGGAGGAGCAAAGGGGCAGGGCAGGCCGCTGTCTGGAGCTATCGATCACTTCGAAGAGAAGTTGGTCAGGTTGCCGAACATGATGAAGACCGAGACCGGTCGGAAATTTGCTGCCTCGAGAAACAAGATCCTCGAAGATTTCGCCATGCAGTTTCAAGAGGAGGCCAACCTTTCTTTTGATCTAGAACCGTTAGATACTGGCGAATAACCCGAGACGTAACCCACACGCAGGTAATTCGAGAAGCGATTGTTGAGTTATGATGTATTGCGCTCAAATACCAAATGATTGGAGGTATCATCTCTAGCAGAATGAGAGGGCCGGGGCGGCAGTTTTGTCGCGAGATTGTGCTGGTTCTCCGTTGGCTGCACATATATTAACTATATACGCATCCTTCCCCCCTCATCCCCTCATCAGGAACAGAGCAACAATGCCAATGTACTATCGAGATGTGGGGATTACTCTACGTTCGAGCTATCTTTTGCAAACATCCCGCCTTCTGATGCTCTCTTGAACGTCAATCGTGACTGGAAACTTAGCTCAACATAATGCAAGTACTGAATTATGCCATGCTCTCAGTGCTCACGGCAGTCTACACCGTGGCCCAAAATACATCCATCCCAGACGGTCCTACCTTCAACGACTTCTTGCGCTTCTCTTGCTCCGAGCTCAACATCCAGCGCATTGATCCGTACAGTCCCTTCTGCACTTCTTCTCCTTCTCTTTCTCAATTGACATTACTTCAGACTCGTCACACCCGGCTAAGTTCCATCACCTCATCTTCACCAATTCGTAGGTGGAAATGCCCTTGCATCCAGCATGGACCCCTCAATGAACATCTCCGAAGAAGCAACCTGTACAACGTGTACTTTCAGCGAAGACTTCTCAAACTACTGGACCGCAGTGTTGTTCTTCCGGCATCGGAATGGGAGCTTCCACCGCGTGCCGTTGATGGAAAACCTTGGTCTCGAAGGACAGAGAGGGGGCATGACGGTCTACTATACGGCTCCGTATGATAAGAAAACAAAGGTGACGGCTTTCAAACCTGTGAGTTCTTTGCCTTTTTGATCTTCTCGTCGACTCTGGCTGATCTACTGCCAGGGCTTCCGGATGCTCATCGGCGACCCAGCGTACCGCGAACCCAGTCCCAACACGGACGAATTCAAAAGCATAGCCTTCCGCCGCTTCACAGAGCCATGGGGCCCCGCTCCCCCTGATTCTGAAATCGGTGGTTCTTGGGACACGCGCCACTTTCCGACCGAGCCATGTCCATACGGGCTACGAGTCAACAACTTCTTTCCCACCTGTTGGGACGGAATTTCAGTCGACAGCCCGGACCATAAGAGCCATGCTGCGTATCCGTCCAAGGGGACTTTTAACACCCAATGGGAATGTCCGGACACGTGAGTGCTTTTGCTATACCTCGTGCATCTCCATTGCTAACGCAACGCTACTCAAGTCATCCGGTCAAGCTCCCACAAGTTCTATACGAGACGATATGGAACACGTCCGCTTTCAACGATCAGACCATGTGGCCCACGGATGGGACTCAGCCATTTATGTTTAGCATGGATGACTCCGGTGGGTATGGCTGGCATGGCGACTATCTGTTTGGATGGAAAGGCGACGCGCTACAGAGCGCGATGGACAGGTTTTGCTTTTGCGGCACTGATTGCCTGGTGCTGGAGACGCAGAGCGTGGAGGAAGCGAACGAGTGCGCAAGTAGAGGAAGTAATTCGAGCGCTCTACCGCCAGATAGAAGTAGCGGCGAGATGAACAATTCGGGATCATAGAAGATATGTTTCCTGCCATGCCACATAAAAGACACAGGATTGCGAAGTTTACAACGCTAATTTGCCTACATCGGCAGGGGTAAAATCTCTGCGGCTGAATCGTGGCATCGTGATGTGCCTTGTAACATGTTGGTTCAGCACTTGGCGCGGTTCGGCAAATGGCGCACCCCCGCATTTTCCACCCAATCCTTCACCCACCCATAACTCAGCCAATATGGATCCAATTGACAAGGCAATTGAAGAAATCGAATCGCGCGGACCAGGAGAAGAATTCTCGTATCGAAAAATAGCGAAAAAATATGGTGTACTAGACACTACGTTGAGGAGGATACACTAGGGTAAAAAACGTGCTAATAAAAGAGCAACAACTCTAATGGCGAAAACTTACCCCTTAATAAGAACTGGAGAGCTTGTAAGCTATATAGAAAAGCTTATAGGCTATTGTCTACTACCTATAAGGGAGATGCTGCAGAATTTTGCTTTATTAATTGCAAAAACTAACGGCAAACAACTAGTAGGAAAAAGCTAGGTTACCCAATTCATTAACCGCTACAACGTCGAAATCACCCCCTATTGGGTTACTAGAATGGATCGCGCGCGCCACCAAGCTGATTTAGGGGCTAAATACGAGCAATTCTTTCAACTTCTGCTAGAGAAAATGGAGGAGTACAATATAGAGCCTCGTCACACGTACAATATAGATGAGAAGGGCTTCCTTATAGGAGTGATTAGAAGAAGTAAAAGGATCTTCAGCAAAGCTATGTGGGACCGCGGGGAAGTGAAATTAGCCCTCTAAGATGGCAATAGAGAGTGGATGACCATCCTAGCTTACGTTTGCGCTAATGGAACTGTGTTGCCACTAGGGCTACTATTTGTAGCTGCTAATAACGCTCTCTAATTAGCCTAGGTAGAGGATATTAAGGCTAGGAAGCATAAGGTATTTGTTACTACATCTTCTAATAGATGGACTAATAACGATATAGACCTTGCGTGGCTCGAGCAGGTCTTTAATTAGTACACAAAAGCGAAAGCTCGTTAATTTTACTAACTACTAATTATAGATGGCTATAGGTCCTATATAACGAGAGAGTTTATCGACTACTGTAACCACAATTAGATTCTTCTTATAATATTCCCCCCTTACAGTACCCACACGCTGCAGCCCCTTAATGTAGTACTCTTTAAGCCTCTCTTATTAGCCTACTTAAAAGCCCTCACTACCTATCTCCACAAGGCCTAGGGGCTACTCTTAGTAAAGAAAGGAGACTTCTTCCATCTCTTCTAGGAAGCCTAGACTATCTCCTTTAAGAAGAAAATAAAATAATCTAAAGTCCTTTTAAGGCCACTAGTATATGGCCCCGTAACGCTAAGGTTATCCTTTAGAAATACAGGCCATCAACTCTAGTGGAGCAGGATTCGAGAGAGAGAGAGCAGTACCTCTGTACTTAGCGGCAAGGATTGGCTCAAAATCGAGACCCTCGTGCGTAATACTGTAAGGGAGGAGGGCAGTAGGGAGGTGCAGAAGCTGAAGCGTTCTCTCCACCACATCTCTGTTCAAAATGATATCCTCCACGCTAAGGTACAAGGCCTAACAAAGGCCCTACAAGTTAAGAAGAAGCAGCAGAAGAAGAGCAAGCCTCTAGACCTGCAACAACGCAGGGAGTACCACAGTGGTGCAGTTTTCTAGTCCCCAAGGAAGCTAAGGGAGGCTAGAGTACGCGAGAGCGTTGTAGATAAGGAGAAAGAGAAAGTAGAACTTGAAAAAGCGCGTCGTAAGAAGGCAGAAAGAAATAACCTCAGCTAAGCTACGTAACCTGCAGGAGAAGAAAGAGAGAGAAAGGTTAAGGGTTAAGAAAAGGGAGGAAAAGGAGAGGGTCGCGGCGGAGAAACAGGCTGAGCAACAACGGAGGATTCAGGAGAAAGAAAACTCCGAAAAGGCTATACAAACTTCCCAAAAGGGAAAGAGGAAGGCCTCAAAGCCTGCCGCAGCGCCAAAACAGAAAAAAAAAAAGCAACGTGTGGTGGTTGCTGAGGGTAGGGGGGAGATAGCGGTGATGAAATGGGGCGTGATCCAGCACCCACAACAACAACGCGCCGTGGCCGCAACATCAAACTTCCAGCGAAATTCCAGTAGTAGTACATCTTTTTCGCAGCAATTTATATAGTAATTGAATGAATTATTAGAATATTCTAGCTATTGTGGATGGCTCAGTAACGAGGTGTTGTAAACTGCATGATTTGGTTGGGGTGCGCCATTTGCCGAACCGCGCCAAGTGCTGAACCAACATGTTACGGCTTAGCGGAGAAAACGGTTCGGCCATGGCAAGCTTTAAAGCGAAAACGTCACCCGGGATTGAGTCAACGGCAACGTCAACGTCTACGGTCAACGCTGGATTGCAGCGGTGACTCAGGTGTCAAGATTCGACGATGCTCTGCACACATTGTGCAAGAGTCGGCTCGGATCTCGAACCATTCTTCCCCTGAGTTTGGACCATCCTCTTCCCTGTGTGGAGGGCCTCAGCAATCAACGGGGCAAACACAACATATGTACGGCCGATATCGAAGTATTTTTAGCACCTCCCGGGATTCCATAAACACGCGGCAGGCCGGAAAAGATGTTCGATATTGTTCGATATGGGAGCTCCCGACTTCCGACCAGGCCCCCACGGCGGCGCTAGCCCTTGTCGAAGATCCGCTTGCCGCATTTGGGTCTCTGAGGTTTTGTGCACTTGTCAGCACTCGACCTGCCTTTGGACGCTTCTCCCCGGAAGCCTCGCGTCTGACTCCTGCTGCGACAGAGCCCATCCGTGGCCCGCCCGTCACATGAGCGCAATGCAGCCCTGGAGGCCCTAGATGCAGAGCGGAAGGCGACGCCACGCCGCCGCCTCGTCCACATGTCCTGCCCTGCCCCTGCATCATTCCGGGGCCCTGCGCGCTGTCCTTCGCCGCTTCCCCTTGCGAACAGGACCTTCCGCCGTCCATAAAAGCTTGGTGCGTCAGACGTCACCGTGAAGATTCATCAGCGTTGCCCCGTCCTTCGCTTTTCTCTCACCCACCTTCAACCCTTTCCCTCTTCCATCCTACCATTGTACACTTTTTAATACTAATAATCTCTTCCCTATCGCTGCACCTCTTCGATTTCCATTGAGTCTACCTGTACATCACCAACATGCGCTTCTCCTCCACTGTCGTAGCTGCCGCGGCGCTGCTGTCGGGCGCAGAGGCGGCATACAAGGGCTTCAACTACGGAGCCTTCTTCGGCAACAACCAGGCCAAGGTCTACAAATGACTTCCGGTACGAGTTCGAAGCCGCCAAGGCACTTCCCGGAACAAACAAACCAGTTCACCAGCGCTCGACTGTACACTATGATCCAGCATGGCACGACCAGCATCACCATCCAGGCTATTCAGGCCGCCATTGACACAAACACTCAATTGCTCCTCGGCATCTGGACCTCCGCGGGACAGACGGTCGTTAACAACGAAATCACCGCACTCAAGGCCGCCATCGCCAAATTTGGGACCAAGTTTACCAATTTGGTCGTCGCCATCTCCGTCGGCAGCGAAGACCTGTACCGTATTACGCCTACAGCCATCGCAAATGGCGAGACCAACCCCGGTGTCCAGCCTGCTCAGCTGGTCAAGTATATCAACCAGGTCCGCACCGCTATTAAGGGTACCGGCCTCGCAAGCAAGCCCATCGGACACGTTGATACCTGGACTGCCTACGTCAATGCTAGTAACAGTGCCGTCGTCAGTGCTCTCGACTTCATCGGTGTCGATGCCTACCCGTACTTCCAGGTGAGTCACCCCAGTTTCCAGACTGCAAACACAGACGATACTGACAGCATAGACGACAATGGCGAACAGCATCGCCAACGCCAACGCCACCTTCTACGACGCTTACAGGCAAACCGTCAACGCTGCAAAGGGCAAGCCCGTCTGGGTTACTGAAACCGGCTGGCCTGTCTCTGGTCCTAAGCAAAACCAGGCCGTCGCCAGCGCCGCGAACGCCCCGTATCTACTGGGAGGACGTTTCTTGCTCTCTGATGCGCAATAACAATCAACCTCTTCTACTACACGCTCCAAGACATCCAGTACACTACGCCGAGCCCAAGCTTCGGTATCAAACCCGGAGGCGACCTCAAGGCAGTGAAGCCATTGTTCGACTTGTGTCCTGCCCCGCCGGCAACAAAGTAAGCTACTTTCTCCCACTTATTCTTTCGTCTCTTCTCTCTCCACTGTTTCTGCTCCTCATGTACAATATATCCGTTGTCTCGTTCGTCGTCGCCCTTCTACTGCCTGCTAGGCGATATTGCCCGCCTTGCCTATGTAGCCTCAGCAGTCCTGCATACCCTTCTTGGACCGAGAGGCCCTACAGTTGGATTACGCGGGCTAATGAAGTCGCAAAGCCTGAGGAAGATACGGCAACTTCGAGTAGCAGCAGTAGCAGTGTGAATACACCAGCGAACAGTGGCAATATGAGCACGCCAACGCGCAGCGCCAGTTCCACAAATACGCTTAGTTTCAGCAGCTCAAGATCCGTCACTTGTAGGAGCAATTAGTTGCGGAGTAGTACCAGGCTAACACATCACAGCGCGACCTATGAGCAGTGTATTCGTGTGGCCGACACCCCGACCTTTACCTCCGTCGTCTCAGCCCGTCCACGCTCCGTCATCAACACCCGCATCCTCATTCCCTGGCTTTCCACAGTTAGATCAACTCAGCGGCCTTACGCCTCCGTTCGTAGCTCCCAATCTAATTGTCTCAATCGACTCCTCCGACCCACAAAATGTCATCGGGAACTCTATGACTGCCCAAGTCTCACCCACACGCTCAACTCTACTACTCGTCTTTGATGTTCCACCCTCAGCTTCCAAAATGTGCAACCTTTTCTTCGCTATTCCTCCTTCTTTCGATCCGGACTACATCGTACCCATGCGACTAACCTCACCCGGCGGTGGTATTTCTGTCTCGCGCCTCGACAAGCCGGCTACCAGTGCAATGAGCTCAAGCTCTGCTCCTGCGGGGCAGTCTGTCGGCGGTGTGCCGTGCGTTGCTGCTGCCAGGGAACAAATACAGAATTGCAAGTGCACCGTGTGAGGCGGGGACAGCGGGTCGGGTACAAGGTTGATTCGGCGAATGGTCTGGATATGAACTTCTTTCAGATTACGTCGCCCCCGTTGGGCTTGTTCATGGAGATGGTTTGTGTGCGCCGGAATGGTTCAAGGTGTGCGCGTCCTACAGTAGCCTTCACAACAGAGCATACGCATTTGTCCTAATGTAATGTATATTGAATTTCAGACGACTTTGTCGCGTATTACGTTACATTTTCACATTTGCCACGCCGTGCCAAACCCTCTATATTGCGTGTTAACCCAAGATAAGTAAATGGCACTCAACTAACATAGCTAGAAGGAGTTAGTTAAGATTACTTAGGTCAAGTGGAGAGTTGGAGGCTCTCACATTGCCTTTAGATTACTCTATAGCTAATGCATCGCATGATACTCAAATGTGCAGTGTACAAAAACACATGGAAGCGCCAGAAAGTGGAGTTGATATTATACACGAGCATCCCCCTCCCCTTTTATTGCAAAGTCCACACCATCCATCTGACCCTATTTCACTATAGCCAACACGTACCCATTGAACACCGGATCCGGCACCATAGGATGCGACGCAACAGTCGGCACAAACGCCGCCCTAACCCTCTCTCATCTTCCCCAATCCGTTCGATAACCGACCGACTCCCCTCAACCGCCTCCCCATTCGCAATCATCGCCGGCACACCACATCGTCCAAAAAAACACCGCCCCACCCGCCCGCGTCAACCTAACAGCCCAATCAAAATGCTCCCACTGCTCCCCAAAATCCGCATCAATAAAGACGAAATCGAATTTCTTGCCTTCCTCCGCCAACTTGGGCAATACATCGAGGGCCGCCCCGAGGATACCGTCTGCGTCGAGTCCTGCGACGTTGGCGCGCGCGATGTCGGCGTGTTCGGCGTCGATTTCGATGCTCGTTACTTTTGCGCCGGCTTGCGGTAAGATGATGGCGGAGTAGCCGCCCAAGGTGCCGATTTCGAGCACGGATTGGGTGTTCATGAGGTGCGTGAGGAGGGAGAGGTGTTGGGCGGCCATGGGGAGGGTGCTGATGGGGGGGAGGGCGTGGGCTTGGGAGGTGGCGAGGGCGGAGGAAGGCGGTGCGGGATTTGGTGTCGAAGAGGGGGGCGAGGCGGAAGTTTTCGAAGTTGAGGATGGCGGCGAGGGAGGGGGGAGGGGGAGGTCATGGTGGTGGATTAAATGTGGTGTTTGAATGGATGATGGGTGTGAGGTGGGCAAATACCGGTAGTCTTTAGGCGAGAAAATGTTGTGGATACTAATAAGAGTACTTGAAGACTGCCTTCGTGTCGTATATATACCATCTCGCTGTATTCCAGTGATGGGCGATTCGATAGTAATTACTATTGCATAAAAGGCCCATCACTGCTGTATTCTAAGCGTGGACAGATAGTCCGCGGGTACGGCCGACTCGACCGACGGCTCGGTCTTGTCGGTCACACGTTGGATTTCCAATCGTCTTCGGCATCTTCGTTGCAACGGTCAAAACAAAAGCGTTTTTCGCTGTTATAACAGTTTATACACTCATTAGGAAATTTTTTTCTAGAGAGGGCTACTTAACTATACGCAGACGTGCGCATATATGCACATTTTTATATAAGCAATTTGCTAGCACAAAAATGCTTAGAGATGCGTAGACTTGCGCAGATATATGCACAAATAGTTTATATTAGGAAAGTTTTTCTACTTAACTATGCGAATTGTGCGCAGACATGCGCAGACTTGCACATTTTTGCGCATTTTTGCATAAGTAATTTACTAGCACAAAAATACTTAGAGATACATAAATATGCGAAGACTTACGCAGATATATATAAATAGTCTAAATAAGTAATTTTTTTAAAGCTTTATAACTTTTTTACTAGTAAAGCTATAATTTTAATTTTTTAATAAATTTATAGAGAAAATACTAGTCTTTACCGAGGTGGACGGTCGAATGAGCCCGACGGCCGAATGAGCCACCCCACCACGACAACACCTCAACTTCAACACGCGATAACTCTACCACTATGAGCTCGATTGAGGCTGCGATTGCAGCGATTGAATTGCTAGGAGACCTACAGAAAAATTTAGCTATAGACAGATTGCGAGAGATTATGGTTGCAGCTGTGCAACGCTCGCGCGGCGACACTAAGGCATCTTAAGGTTACGCAGTACAATGGCGGAGAATTAATAAGCTCTTTATCCACAATAGGAACTAGAGCTTCTACACTATATTAAACGTCTTACAAATTAAAGGCCTACCACCTACACGAGCTATGATACGAAATTTCGCCTCGCAGATTACGTAGAAAGAGGTTGGAGTACACTGGGTTAATCGCTTTGTGCACTGACACCTAGACAAGCTTATCTTAAAATAGATAATGGGCATTAATAATAGTCGCCACAAGGCTAATTTAGGGAGGAAAGTATAGCCTTTACTTTAACCTTCTACGCGAGAAGATTAATTAGTATCACGTTAAGGCGCGTCATACCTACAATATGGATGAGAAGGGCTTTATGCTTGGTGTTGTAGGTCGCTTGAAGAGGATCTTTAGCAGGGCTTTATATGAGGATGGGAAGAGGAGGGGTATTATCCAGGATAGCTCTCGAGAGTGGATAACGCTGCTGGCCTGTATCTGCGCTGATGGATCTTACCTTGAGCCCGCTCTTATCTATTAGTTAGCCTTAGGATCGATACAGGACTCCTGGCTACAGGCCCTTAATTATGCGACTCATCAGGTTCGAATCTCCCTCATCGCCCTCTGGCTGGACGAACAACAATATTAGCCTCGCGTGGCTTAAATAGGTGTTTAATTGCGGTACAAAGGCGAAGGCTCAATCTTCCTATTAATTGCTTATCCTAGATAGCCATAGATCTCACCTTATAATGGATTTTATTAAGTACTGCAATTAGAACAAGATCCTCCTCGCTATATATCCTCCTTATTTAACCTATACGCTACAGCCGCTCGATGTAGCTATATTCAAGCCTCTGTCCACAGCCTACTCAAAGGAGATCTCAGTCTTTATGGAAAGGAGCTAGGGCCTTTGCTTAATAAGCAAGAGGGATTTCTTCCCCCTCTTCTACTAAGCCTGGCAGGCCTCCTTTAAGGAAACGACAATCCTAAAGGCCTTTGAGGCTACAGGCCTCTCACCCTTCAATCCTAAGGTTATACTACAGAGATTCAACTCTAGCCCAAGCTCCTTAAGCGATAGCGAATCCTTAGCCTTAAGTGCCTTAAACTAGAGGAAGACTGAAGGCCTACTGCGTTAGGTAGTGAAGGATTAAGGTGATAAACGAGCTTAAAAGCTAAGCCAGGCCTTCCACACTAAATCTCAACTTAAAAGACCCTCCTTAAGTATGAGGTTAAGGGCCTACGCGAGGCTCTAATTAAACGAGAGAACGCGTAGGAAGCGAGGCAAGCCTCTCCTACTTAAGGAGCCTAAGGAGTATTAAGGTGGAGCTATATTTTGGTCTCCAAGGAAGGTGAAGGAGGCACGTGATCGCCGGCAGCTCTAGGAGCGCGAGGAGGAGCAGGTACAACACTAAAAAGCTAAGACAAATAGGCTTCGTAAAGAGGTAAGACAGGCAAAGGCGAAGGCGAAGGAGAAGGAAATAAGGCGTCAGGCGAGGGCTGCAGCTAATCTAGTAAAGGAGAAGGAGAAGGCGGAGAAGGCTGCTAAAATAGGCCTCTAGGGCAGCTACTCACAAGACTGCAAAACGACTCCAACAAGCTCTTAAAACCTCTTAAAAGGGCAAAAAGCGCAGCCTTAAGGCTTCTGCAAAAGCAACTCTTAAAAAGAGAGCTGTTGTGAGGCCCGTAGGTAGGGGAGAGCCTTAGCGTGCTGCTGCAGGCGCGCCAGCTCTCAGGTCACGACGCAGCCGCAACATCACGCCTTCTACGCGA
This sequence comes from Laburnicola sp. JP-R-44, assembly GCA_009805535.1. Taxonomy (NCBI): domain Eukaryota; kingdom Fungi; phylum Ascomycota; class Dothideomycetes; order Pleosporales; family Didymosphaeriaceae; genus Laburnicola; species Laburnicola sp. JP-R-44. The sequence goes on along the minus strand of SELF01000015.1, from coordinate 547,404 downwards.
TATCAATAGCTATATATATTAATTAAAGCCTATAGATATCACTACTAGAAAATATCGCGATAATAGCTATTGTGTGAGGCTCTACAGCCTCAAGTTGTGGGGCTGTTTTGGTGTTCAAGGTGGCTCATTCGGCCGTCGGGCTCATTCGACCGTCCACCTCGGTAATTATTATATTTAAAAAATACTATTTTATTATTTAATTAGTTAGTAATTAAAAAAAACTCTTTATTTACTAGTATTATATATATTATGTAATATTATTATATAAATATATGGTACTAATAATATAGTATATAAAATTTTAAAAAAGCTTTAATAAGAATAAAGTAGTTAAAAAGTAGTTATTAAAGTTTATACTTTGTAAAATAGTGTTTTTTACTAAGCCACTAATTTTCGTCTAATCTAATTCTTTTAAATAATTATAAAACTATATTTTTTCTATTTTTAAACTTATAGAACTTAGAATTTAGAGTAGAGGTTAGGTAGAAGTTCTATATAACACGCTAGTAATTAGAATAGATATACATAAATAATTTAAATAAGTAATTTTTTTAAAGCTTTATAACTTTTTACTAGTAAAGCTATAATTTTAATTTTTTAATAGATTTTTATGTGACGTTATTTTATCTACCTAGGAGTTGGACAACAAAGGCTTTTATCTTAAATAAATAACAAAAAAAAAAAGCAGAGACCTCTGCTTAGTAATTATAAAAATGTAAGCGTAATTAATAGATTTATAGAGAAAATACTAGTCTTTAATTATTTAGTTTAAAAAATAGTATTTTTATTACGTAATTAGTTAGTAGTAATTAATAAAAAACTCTTTATTTTACTAGTTATTATATATATTACATATTTCTTTTTATTAACACCTTACAACGCTTTTCTATATATATAATAGTAGGAGAGATATTTACTATTATTATAATATTTTTATTAGAAACCTCTTAGTCGCAAAAAAAAACTATTAGCAAGGGTAAAGAGTGTATAGAATAAGCATAAAAAAAATAATAGAATAGAATAATATAGTATTAATTACTTATCTCTAAAAAGGATACAAATAGAAAGGAGAAGATTCTATAGTATATAGGCTATAGCGCATAGACATTATATAATTTCTCTATAATACTATTATATAATAATATTAAAACTTTAATATTTTTAAGTGCCCTTACCTATATAGTATATAGACACTAGTAACTTTTTATTATAAGGTTACTATTAGTAGTTTTTCCTTCCTCTACACAAACTATCTACTTGCTAATATTTACTTTATCTATTTATTATTTCCCTATCTATATACCTCCTACTCTAGCTAGTCTACTTTAGTTAGTAAGAAGATTCTATTAAGTAATTATTTATTATACTTTACTACTATTTATTAAAGACGTAATTAGGCTTATTAGTAGTAGTAAAGTAGTAGTCTAGCTAATAGTAGTTAAGAGTAAGATTACGTAGTTAATAATAAAATTATAGTAATAATATATTATTTATATATGGCGTTAATTAATCTACCTAGGGGTAGAATAACAAAGGCTTTTATCTTAAATAATATAATAAAAAAAGCAGAGCCCCCTACTTAGTAATTAAAAAGAGCGTAAAAAAAAAGGTAATTATAAGAAAAAGCGCATTTAAACTACTAAGTAAGCTTAGTAGTCTTAGCGCGCATACCTCCTATATATAAAGTTAATTTACAAAAAGGCTATAGTTAGAACTTTAGGAGAAGGATAAAAAAACTTTAGCGTAGTAACACTATAAGCTATTCTTTCTTTACTATTCTAATTATTACAAATCTACTATTTAGATTATTATAAATAATATAAACATATTCTATTAGTAGCCTGGATAGATTAGTCCGCTAGATAGTTTTTGCTAAGACTATAACACTTTACTACAAATTATAATAACTTAATAATATAACGTGTTATTATCTCTAATTAAGAATGCAGAATTAAGCTTGCCTTTTACGCCTATTAGAATAAGCAAATTTTAAGCCTATAACGCGCTACTGCAGTATATAATATTCTAAAGTCTACACTAAGTAATTAAATTAATAAAATTACCGCCTAAGTAGATACATAATTAGGCATAGCAAAGCTTACTATAACTAAAGAGCAGACGCTTATATAGTATATTATTAACCTAAATTTGCAAGAATTTGCACCCTAGCTAGATAAATAAAATAGAAGATAAAGCTAATAAACTACTAGCTACGCGGCATAGAGACCTTATAGAATAATACTAGGCTTAGCGCTTTGTAAAGCGCGTACCTAAGCTTAAAATAGCTTTTAATTAAGTAAAGGATTAATAGAAAATATAATAGAAAGACCTAGAGATTATAAATATGTGGTTTTAGCTAGTAGAGGGACACAAAAGCTAAGTATAGAGTATAGAATAAAGATATTTATAACTTTAATAAGATAGGCTTCTAAATAAGAGTTATTAGCTTAATAAAGGTTATAACTAGTTTAGAAAGATATTCTTAACCTACGCTTATTTAGCTAGGCAACTATAAGTAGGTTATAGTAATTTAGAGTATTTGCGCTACTAGATATACTACTCTACCCTTTATTATCTATAAAGGGCAAGTCTATATCTTAGCATAGTATAAAAAGACTAGTATTCTCTGCAATTAGAAGCTCTTAGTCTCTAAGACTAGCTAGACTAATAATAAGCTTAGAGTTGCGTAGTTAAAGCACTTTAACGCGTATATAAGGCCGCGCATAGTAGGGTTATAGAGGTTACTTATTCTAGATAGCTATAAGAGCTACTACTCCTAGAATTTTAAGGATTATTACCTAGAATAAAAGATCCTAATACTCTATATACTAGCGCACTTATCTTATATCCTCTAGCTACTTAATATAGTCTATTTTGCGCTACTAAAGCTAAAGTACTCCTAGTGTATATAGGACTTAGCGCGCTAACGCGTCTTTTATATTAATAAAGAGGGCTTCCTATTAGCGTTTTATAACGCGTTTTTTAATATATTTATACTAGAAAACTATAAAAAAAACCTTTAAAGCCTCTAGACTTATTTCTTTAAATATATTAGTAGTAGTAGATTGCCTTAATATGCGTATTTATACTCTACCTTAAAGTACCCTACTAGATACACTATAGTAAGCTAGAACTCTAAGTAATACTCTTAAGTTTAGATTCTAGCTAAAGCTTATACGCGACTTTTTTATTTAGTCTTTACCTAATACTAAATTAAGCTACTTATAGCTTATAAAAAGTGCTTAACTTATACTCTACTATAGTATACTTTAAACCTATATTAAGGAACTTAAAGAGCAAATTAAGATTTTAACAAAGTAAAAAACACGTAAAAGAAAGCGCATTTAGAAAAGTAGGACGCTAGGCTTTGCTTAAAGAGTAAATTTAAAAGTAGAAAGCCCTTTTATTAAAGTAAAGTTATTAAAAAGGGCATAAGATAGTAGTAAGAGAGAGGCAGGTCCCTTAATATAATACTGCTATAGAAGGTGTAAAGAGCCTAATGTCAGATACGTAAGTATCTTTGATGAGATGAGATGAAAGTGATGGATTTGATGATGAATTGATTGTGGAGTGATCTCTGTCGGAGAAGCTCAGCTATCGTACGCAATATCTATCTAGTGCTAAGACGCACTAGTAATAGTGCGGAGTAGTGTAATAGTAGTACGCCAGTCTCCTTTGTGTATTTCACAGTGATCTCACAGTGAAATCACTATAAGTTACACCAACTGTCGTCATAATAAGACTATGTGATTAGACGCACGTGACTACTGGATTTCACAGTGAAATCACAGTAATTTCTAGTGACCTAATATCTAACACACACCCTTAGCTTAGATCCTTAGAGGGCTAAGCTAAACTATCTCTTGCGCAGTTGTACTATTGCTTATAGTTCAAAAGCTTCTATCCTGTCTTCTAACTTGTCGAGGTCGGCCTCTTGGTCGGTAATCCTTCCCCTAACGTCTTTAAGTCCTAGTTAATTTAAGAACTTGGTCTATATGGCGGCTAGCAGAGCTTTTGTAAGACCATCTACTGCTATTTCTTCTAATTGCTGGTACTAGACTTTGATAGCTCTATGTACTACTTCTTATTGAAGCCAATGATTGTGTATATTAACATGCCTAAGCTTAGTTTGCAGTTTGGCGATTTCCTTAGTAACAAGTTAAATAGTTTGTTAGTTGTCGCAATTGATAGTAATTGTTGATAGCGACAGTTTAATCTTAAGTTCATCGATTAACTAAGCTGTAAACAGTGCCTCCTTTGCAACTTGTGAAAGTGCTAGCAACTCAGCTTCAGCTGTCGAAGTAGTGTGACGGTGTCTTGTTTATTTGCCTTCTAGGCGACTAGGCTACTAAACAATTTAATAATATACCCCTGTAAGCTCTTTCTATTAAGGATGTTGTCTGCAAACAACGCGTCGCTTGTAACCTTGTAAGTGTCTGCTCCTCCAAATTGTAGCCCTAGTAATCGGGTGGATAATAGGTATAGCAGTACGCGGTTGGCGGTGTTGTGATGGTCGTTGCTGGGGTTTAAAAGGAAGCGCGATAATTAGAAGCTTGCAAAAGCTATGTCTGGGCGTGTGGTTACTACAGCGTAGAGGATTAATCCCACCCTTCTGCTAGTACTAATTTAATCTCTTGCTATTATAGCGAGTCCTTCTTAAGGTAATAGTTTAACTGCTAATATTAGGGTATCGTGTTTAAGGTCGCGTTAGTTAATTAGACAACTGATCTTGTCCACATAGGACCTCTGTAATAACCAGAGTTTGCCTGTTGGCACGGTCTCTGACGACTTTAATGCCTAGAAACCACTATAGATTGTTACTACTAGTTAGGGTGAACTTTGTACCTATCTTTTTTATCACTACATTAGCAGCGTGCTTTTAATCTTTTAAGTATGCGACGATAAGGTTATCTATATAGAAGAAGATAATAATGCTGTCTTTAATTATATAGCAAGGTTCGTGCAGGACTGTGGTAAAACTAAGATCCTTAAGCGCACTAGTGAATTCTCTCTGCTACAGTAGTAGTAAGATAAGATGCGTAAGCCATATAGTGCCTTGTGCAACTGTATAGGATAGTGCCTTTTTAGGTATAACCTTAGGGCATCCGCATGTAGATTTCTCTGTCTAGGTTCGCATGGACGAAGGCGTTGGTAACGTTGTACTGGCTTAGCTCTAGGTTAAACTGAGCCGCTGTTGACATGAGCAGGCGAAATAATCTACCTGCGAGTGTTGCGACATAGGTATCCTGTGTGGTAAGATAGCGTTGTTAATCTCTCTGCGCACTACTAGCCTTGCCTTGCACTTTTGTAATCTATAATGTTTATTAAGTTTGTAGGTATATACCTATATACAGTTAAGAATCTAGTAACCGCGTGATCGCACTAAGGCTGCGGGCACCTCGCTCTAAGACCTTATTTCTTTGTAACTTTGTAGATAGGATCGCTTAACATCCTTCTATATTTTAAATAATAGATGATTATCTATCTAGGTTCTGTATAATAAAGGTTCTGGTAGTTAACTTTAATAGGGTTTCTTGCCTACTACGAGCATGCGATTAAATTGAGCTTTATTAAGTAGCTTCCCCTTGTATTTGCCTCTACTTCCTGCGAGTGTACCTGCAAGGAAGGCGGCTGCCTATAGCACAGCGCGTTGATCTAGCTGTGGTGTTCCTATAGGTAATTTTTTAATTTAGTTCTGTTCAAAACTCACTATTAATTGGGCAAGCAATGCGACAGGTAGAGGTGTCTTTGGTGGTGTTAGGTAGGTGTAATTGATCTTCCTCCCTTAATAGTACCCTAGAGCACCCTCGTCCTCCTTGTAAGAGTTAATAATCAACTTATCCTCGTAGAAAGACTCTATATTTTTATATTCTAGTGGTAAGGGCGGTAGAGCTCTACTATTTAGGTCCATGCAGCAATCTCTTCAGTAGTGCTGTGTATAAAGTTGTCCAACAGGTCTTCTTATTTACCTAAGAACACTTAATTTTTGTTAAAGATAACGTTGTGTGTGCTAATAACTTTGTTAAGTGGAGGTATCTATACTCTCTAGATGTTTGTTGATTAAATAGCCTACTAGGTAACTAACCCATGCCTTTAGGTTAAGCCTTTAGAGCTTGCTCTCTTGCCGCGTTTTATATCGTTAGTTAAGGAAAAAGCTTTACAGCTGTAGGCTCTAAGGTAAGCCTAGTTTAGTTTCTTTAGTTAAGTAACAATACTGTTTTAGTAGGCAACTGTGTGTAAAAAATACTTTGTGTGGTGATCGCTATTAATTGGCGTAGTTTGGCGTTCGATTATACAGGTATACGGCCGCTCGTGTGATCTCTGGCCATAGTGTCTAGGGGAGGTTGGCGTCAAGTCGCATTGCACGGCTCTTTTCCTTAATTACACCCCCTAAGTGTTTAGCCCCTCCATTTTGAGCTTGGGTATTAGGTGCTAAAGGCTTAATAACAACCCCTTTATTAACACACCACCTGTGAACGTCTTGTTTAACTAAGAAAATCTCATTTGTTGGATTTAATAACTTTTATAGTCACCTTAAACTGTACTTTTATAAATAGCACAAATTCCTTTAGCAGCTTGATAATTGTTCGTGCTAGTCAATTGTCTTTAAAGTAGAAGTAGAAGTCCTAAGCTATGCCTAAGAAACGATCGGAGATAAGCATTATACTCTTTTCGCTAGTTAAGCTCTTGTCTTTAAAGTTATAAAAGTCTATAGCGACTCTCTCTCCTAGGCCATTGTTAATTTGTCTAGCCTGACGTCTAATTTGTCGCCTAAGCTTTGATCTGCCACAAGCGTCGCATTAGACTGTAGTTAACCCTTTAATACGTACCCCTTTACTGTGATTTACTGTGTGCTCCAGTGCCTGAGGGCCTGGGTGGCCTAGTCGTTTGTGCCATGTGATGGCGTTCGCCTTCTGCGCTTGTTGTGCGGTGCGCGAGGTAAATTTGTGTGTAGCGTACGTACTATTGATCGTAGTACAAGTTAATTTTGATATTGGTATGAACTCCAGTACCTATTGATTGTAGATTTCTTGGAGTTTGGCCAGGATCGTATTGTCTTGTCTCCTAATTGTTGTTGGGTCTAACTTGGTGTCCTACTAGAGGCCTTGCCTTTAGAGTAATTGGAAGGACACTAGGTTGTAAAAGTAGACCAGGACAGTAGGTGATATTGTCTAACCTTACTAAGTAATTTCCCTCCTTACTCTTAACGTGAAGATGGACACTCCTATATCCCCTTATCTATACTTGTGATAATCCCGCCCATACGAAGTCTCCTAGCGACGGTGGTCGCTATAAGACGAAGCGATCAATATATATTAAAGATGTGGCAGGTTGTGCTAGAATTAAGGATCGCGGAGTTACGTAGTAGGTATGTGTTCAGGTCTAAATAGTAGGAGGCTGCAATAGTATTAAAGCTCGCTAAGAGGACAGTAATCTGTCTGCTATCTAGTTATTTATTGTTAGTAATCTTAGTAATTTAAGTTGGAGTAGGGGTTTTTAATTGTTTAATCTTTAGTGTCTGTGACTTTTAACGCTTTACAGATCTTATGCGCTCTATAAGTATAGGGTTATTCTCTAACCTATATGTTATAACCGCCTCCATAGCAGGCTTTAGTTTGAACTATTTAGGTTGTTTGTTGGGGAATGCGTAAAAGCAGTCTTTTAGACTATGGCGTTGTTCACAAGCAGGGGCACTTGGGGTTTGATCCCTCTTAGCCTCTAACTGCTGTTGGCTTATCGTCGGTGACTTGTATGGACTGCTTGGATTTGGCTTTAGGGCTAACTTTATTAGCGCGTGATCTGCCTCGCTTAGGTGATGCTACTTTATCCACAGGTTGGGCGTCCCTAGCTGCGGCCTAGGTGGTTACACCACTGTTAGCGAGAGATGGTCCTGCAACAGCAAAGGCGCCCCTTTGTTTACCCTTAATTAGGTGCTGCTGCATTACCATTTGTTCTTAGAAGAGTTTCACCATCTCTTTTCTATTAATAGACTTGTCCTTACTTCTGTGTTGTAGGAAGGTTGTAACCTATTAGGATGCAATATTAGTAACCGCTTTTATAAAATCTTATTTAACTAAGTCTAGCTCCTAAAGCTCTAACACACGATTGTACTTAGCTTCTGTAGCCGCATAATTGTACTTAGCAAGCCAGGGTGTACCATAAACTGACTAATCTTATTAGTTTGAGAGCGTCTTAGTACCTGATCCTTGCTCTTCTTTGTTCATTATGTTAGTCAACCCTAACTATTTTTGTGAGGTTTTTAATCTATTATTTAATTAATTTACCTAGGGTGTAGCAATTAGACTATAAATGTGCCAAGGTAGTGGTTTAAATAAGAGTAACCAGCTTATCTAGGTTCTCCTTCTCCTATTCGTACTTTCGATCTAGGAGTTTGTAGATTTTAAGTTAATTCTTATAGAAATTAGTATTAATTTTGTACGCCTTTTCGCTAACCAGCAATAGGTGCGATAGTAGCGATAGACGGGTGTTGTTGGTGTTTCTGTTAACGAAAGTAGGAGCTAGTTAATAGGCACTAATATTTGGTGCGACTAGCATAACTAGTTCTGCCATTAGTTTATTGTTAAGGGATAGGTCAATAAGATCCTATGCTTTCAACAACTAGGCTTAGGCTTTAATTTGCCTTAGCTATAGTGTGTAGTTCAAGTAATTGGTTAGGATCACTATAGGATCCCTAAGTGTTAATAGAGATATAATTTTTAGTTTAATTAAGGCAGTGAGACTCTTAATTGTCAGATACGTAAGTATCTTTAATAAGATAAGATAAAAGTAATGGATTTGATGATAAATTAATTGTAGAGTAATCTCTGTCGGAGAGAAGCTTAGCTATCGTACGCAATATCTATCTAGCGCTAAGACGCGCACTAGTAATAGTGCGGAGTAGTGTAACAGTAGTACGCCAGTCTCCTTTGTGTATTTCACAGTGATCTCACAGTGAAATCACTGTAAGTTACACCAACTGTCGTTATAAGGAGACCATGTGATCGGACGCACGTGACTACTGGATTTCACAGTGACCTGATATCTGACACCTAAATACAACGCAAGGACCTATTAAATAAATAAAGAGACCGAGAAGGAGTTAGATATTACCTTTAGCGGCTTATTTTTAGATAGTGTTAATAGTAAATTAGAGTAATTTTATTATAGATTACTATAAGGCTAAAAATAATAAGTTAACTTTATTTTGCAATAGTATGCACTTAGTAACTAAAAATTAGATATAGTACTACTTAAGATATAGTATGCTTTACTATAAATTATAATAAGTATACTATATATTGCCTATATATAGTATCGTAAATAATATATTATATATTATAGGGAGTCTTATTATAAGTTTATACTACTAAGAAAGACTCCTTAGCTTTATATAGCTACTATAGCTACGTAAAGAGACTATATAATATAAAAGTAGATTAAATAGTAATTTAGTATATTATAAGTTATAGTAGATTATTATAAGTTACTATAAAGTAACGTTAGTAGTATTTTATAATAAGTTATAAGGGATCTTAAAGTTACTAAAAAAAACTATCTAGCAGACTAATCTGTCTAGGCTACTACTATAAAATATATTAAGTTAATATATTAATAGGTATATACTACTATGCTTATAAGTAAGATAAGAGTAGTATATACTAAATACACTATCGCTCTATTACTATATTAAGATTATCCTTAATAAAGTTTCTACTATTTCTCTAAGCCTTACTATCTATTTAGGTATTAATATTATCCCTAAAGAAGTACTTGCTATTACTAAAAAGTACACGCTAAAATTTACGCTACTATTACTAATATAGCTATATTAAAGTTCTATTCTATTTATAAGATACTTATCTAGCGTAATAGTTTTTTTTTTGCGACTAAGGGGTTTCTAATAAAAATATTATAATAATAGTAGATATTTCTTCTACTATTATATATATAGAAAAGCGTTTTAAGGTATTAATAAAAAGGGGGTTAGCGCGTTAGCCTAAGCTCGCTAAGCGAGCTTAGCGCGCCTACTTTAAACTAAAAAAAAATCTACATATAAAATATAGTAAGGCCACATTACTATACTAGTTTAGAGTAGGGGAAAAGAATAAGAACGTGTGTTGTAAACTATTATCTTTCTCCTCTACTATTATTTCTAAAATATTTACTAAAAGTAATAGCTATTTATTAAAGGAAAACGAGCTAGAATCTTAGATTTAGTAAGCGAATTAGATAAGATTACTATATAAAAAAGGAAAAAAGGCTAGACTATATATATGCTTATAGAAAAGGAGTAGGGCTAAAATAATACTACTTATATAATTATAGGCACGAAATCGCACTTAGTTAGAGCCTTATTTCTATAACACACCCCCCTAGGTAGACTGCGCAAGTAGCGCGCCTACTTATATATTAAGGCTTAGAATAATCCTACCTCTAATTAGCTTACAAATTAAGTACCTACTTAAGTAACTAATTAGTTACTATAGCGTAATTTGAGCGTTTATAGTTATATAAGCCTATAATAGCCCTTTATTAATAATAAAACTCTACTTATCTACTCTCTATCTCTTTGCTTAGTTTTTCTAGTTAAGTTTTTTATAAGAGTAAGTTAATTATCCCTATCTTCCTTTTCTTACTACTTAATAATTATAGACTACTAACTAGCACTTATAAAACGCACTAATTAACGCGTCTATAAAGTTTTAAATAAAGCTTATTTAAGAGAAGCGCAAAAAAGAGGCTAAAAAGATATAAGATTAGGTTAATTAACTTATAATACGCCGCTCTAATTGCCTATTAAATAGGGCTCCTAGTAAGGTCACTTCTAATCTACTAAAGAAGAGAATATATAAGAAGAAGGCAAAAACCTAAAAGCGCAATTAATTCTAATTGTCTAAGCGTTCTAAGCCTATTAAGGACCTTTCCTAATCTTGTAAGAAGTCTTCGCAATTAAAGGATGCTAATTAGAATTCCCCTAAAGCTGCTCCTTTAAGCAGCTCTAAGTCTAAGAGTAAGCCTAGAACTTCTAAGAATAAGAAGATTAAGAAAGATAAGCTTAGTTTAGCCTCTAATTAATTATATAGCCCTAAGCGTAGGTATCTATATATTGCATGCCTTAGATCCTATCTCTCTAGTAGCTTAGATAGTAGATATTTTAAGAATGCGTTAACTAAACGCTTAAATACCCAATATTATTATTGCGCGTCTAAATATGTGTATAAGCTATTATATAAAAACTCTAATTATCTTTAGTAATCCTTCTTTGCTAACGTTCTTAAGGCGTAAGGAGCTTAAAAATAAGGCTTATAGGTTTATTTAGTGTTAGGTAAATAACACTTTAGTAATATAATTATATGCATTTAGTTCATTATTTATTAATCTTTATAGTACTAATCTTCTTATATTAATCTTATTAAGAGCCTTAGAAAACGCCTAAAGATATGTTTAAGTAAGAAGAAGATAAAGAAAAGTGGTGCTCTGTCTCCCATTCTACTTTTAGGTAAGGGTAATAATTACTAATCTTCCTTAGAAGGTCTTAGCGCTCCTATCTAGGCTAAAGAGATCCCTATAGGTCTAATTAATCTCACTTAACTAGATTCTACTAAGCAAGCGCTTCTAACTTATAGTATAAGTTATCTAGTATTTAGTACTTAATTATAATCTATCTAGTTAGGGTCCTTAGTATAATACTACTTAGACTAGTCTAGCTGTGCAGTAAGGTTACGTAATACTAAATTAGCTAATTAACTAATATTCTAATTAGCCTAGCCCTAAGATTGTAATTAACAAGCAATAGTCCGCTTAGGTCCCTATTAGTGGAAATTTACTTTACCTATATTAGATCGCTAAGGCATACTTAATAGAATAAAATTACTTATAAGACTAGTAACTTCTTAAAGTATAATACTAATACTTCTACTATAATTAATATTTACACTCTCTTAAATAGTGCTTAATTCTTCTTAGTTAGCCTTATATAGTGTGCCCTCTTAGAGGAGCTTACTATATATATCTTAGACTTAACTAGTTAGTCTAGTGTATTAGCTACTTAGCTTAAGTAAGGATTAGGAACATCCTTAAGGCAGAAGATTATTAATTTAACTAAGTCTATTACTCTTCTATAGAATAAGATTGTTACTAGTTAAAGGGATTAGGATTATTTAGTTAGTTCTAATTATAATTTCTCGCTTAGCGGCTTTTTAGATATTAATCCTAAATAGCTAGTAGCTAATTATTAAGGCTCCTAAATGGCAGATACTAGTGCTTCTACTAATAGTCTTTAAGGACAACTTAAGCATTTTACTTTATCTAATAATTAGCAACTAGCTTAAACTTAATTTTCTACCCTAAAACTATAGAATCTAGCAGGGCTATTTGGATCGCATAGTACAAATTATTAGAATTACAGGAGTTAGCGCGCTTTATTACTTAGTAATTAATCTCTTAGCCCTTTTAATTGCTCTAAGACTACTAGTTTTGCTTACTAGAGTAGTAGACATAGCCCTTAAGCTACTCATAAGTTCTCTTATCCCTACTATAGGAGTTTTCCTAATATAGTACTAATTATTTAGACGCTCTAGCTACTAGCTCTAATCTAGCTAATAATATATTTACAAATGCCGCACTATCTATTAAGCAGCCCTAATTACAGCCTATATGCACTAATTCTAATACTAATACTTATATAGGTTTGCTAAAAGTATCTTCTTTCCTATATAATAATAGAGAAGCTGCTAAATCCAAATAGCGCTTTCTACTAAAGCTAGACTAATCTAGGCCAGTGTAGCCCTAAGCGTTACATAGCCACTTGTAATATCTTATTAACTTATTAGGCTACTATAATTAGAAACTAGCATAAGCTCCTTAAGAAGTTATTTAATCTTCTTTTAAAGAAGTAGTTGTTTAGATTTTCTTAGATTGTATATAATAGGTATTAGTTCGCGTTTGTCTAGTCTTATATTAGGATCTTATTTACCTAGGTCTACTAAATAGGTAGTAGCTCTACAGAGCTTAAATTTATAATTAGTTTATAACTTATATTCCCCTTATAATAATTTTGCTTATATTCTTAAGATTTAGAAGCTTTTTAAAGTAAGCAAACTACTATTAAGTAGGCGCTTTTATAAGCCTGTCTGTTAGTATATTACTTATTTTTAGGTAGGTAATTTTAAATAATCCTTTTACATATTCTTAACGTAGCCACATATTCTAAATATTAATATAGCGCAGATAAGTATTAATACACTTATTCTTCCTAATCACTAGTCTAATTATTAATTAATTATTATAAAAAACGTTCTATATATATCCTAAATTAAGATTAAGCTCCTTAAAGAACCGCTTTAGTGCTATTAATTCTTTGCTCACATGCTTAAGTGTAAGTAGCTTAGCTTTAGTAGTAGAAGTTGTAACTAGCTCTAATAAGTAGCCTTCTAGAGTATTACTCTACTAGAAAGCATAACTATATATTTATAAGATAATCTCTAAGTTTCTAAATTATCTATAAATAAACCATTACTACAAATTATAAAACTAGGTCTATTATATTAGCTGTACTAAATAGATTGCTAGCGCGTTCTTTAAAGATATATAATTACTTAGTTAACTATAGCATAATATTATTTGCTTAAATTTATTAGAAAGTGCAAGAGCTTTAAATTAATAAATATAATATTAGGCCTAAGCATAATTGCTATATATAGTATTAATCCAACATGTTTCTAATAGCTCTTAATCTCCTACTTAGTCGCTTCTTCTATATTCTTTATAAGCTCTTCTAATAAACGAGACGTTATAGAAAAGCTCCTACTATCTTTAAGATTAAATTTCTTTATAAACTTATTAATATAAGTATTATAAATAAGCGTAATTGTTCTATTCTCATAATCTTAAATTACTTAAACGCCCAGAAACTATTTAACTAGTCCATAGTTTTTAATCTTATATTTCGCTTTAATATAGCTCTAGAGCTTCTATACCTCTACTTTATAAGCTTTGTTAAAAATTAGAAGTATATTATTAATATAGAAAAGTGCTAAGATATTGTAATCTTTGCTTATAAATAAACAAGATTCTTTTTTTTAAGATAGTAAGTCCTATAAATCTTAGCAATCCTAAGAACTCTTTATACTAAAATAGTGCTAAGTCTCTTAATCTATATAGAACTTAATTAAGAGACACGCACTTGCTATATTGCTTAAACCTATCTAGATGCTTATAGATAACTAGGTTATTAGCTATAATATAAGTGTTTAAGAACGCTCCTACTATATTATATTAAATAATCTCCAAATTGTATTCTGCTACAATTACTATTATAGTTCTAAATAACTATACTATAAGCGTCGCTGCGTAGGTTAACTATAGCAAGTTCTTAATCTAGAGATTACCTCTTATAACAATTTAAGCCTTACACTTTAGAAAGTACCTATTCTAATTAAACTTATAGGTCCAAACCTATTTTAATAGAAGTAGTTGTCTATTAGCTTATACTTAATTAATTACTATCCAGGTTCCTTTCTTCTTAAGTGTAGCAATCTTAATATAGGAGGCTTACTTAAAGAGCTTTCTAAGTAGATAGTTAGTAAGGTGTTTCTATAAGGTAGGCGGCTTTGGCAGCTCATCTCTATATAGATAAGTAGGACGTAATGCCTTTAGCATCTTTTTAAGCATTACTACAGCGACTATAGAATTTATTATAGTGTACTTTTAGTGCTTATCCTAGGCTCCCTTTACTCCTAGAATATATACATATATAGAAAATTGTTTTAAAGATTTTTTATTATATATCTAGTAATTAGTGTATATACACCTAATCTACCCCCTAACTAATTAGTAGTATTATTATATTAATTATAATCTCTTTATTTTTAAAGAGGCAAATAGTCGTAAACGTACGTATTTACATTGTCGTCTTAGAGTCTTCTACTTAATCTTATAGATACTTAATCTTACCTTTGCCTTTAGCTTACTAGTAGGTTATCCGCTTCCTCTAGCGCGGTTAAGCTCCTAGGGCTAAATTAAGAGGCAGCTATAGAGCTCTTAGGCTCTACACTTTAGAGAGAACACTCTCTAGAATCTAATAGGCCAGCTTACCTAGATTAGTGCATACTCTAGTAGCTATTAGTCTCTCTACAATTTCTTAATTAATTATGCCCTAGATTGCCTGGCTCTAGCGTCTATTTAGAGGTTATAAGCCCTATATGCTCGCTTTAAACTGTACGAATTCTCGGCTGCTTACTAGCTAAGCTCGCTTTCTTAAATAAGCCAGGTATTAGAAGTAATTAATTATTAATAAGATAAACTGCAGCAGCTTCTCTATTAAGAATAGTGCTCTATACAAGTAGGTAATTACTAGAATGCATTATTAAGTACACTCTTAAGCTCTTCTACAGCTACTTATTAAAGACTAATAGATTAATTAGAGCGTAAGCTATTAACCCTAGGTAGGCAGGAGCAGTTAAGCTCCTTGCTATAGGTGTAAATTTCTAGCCTTTTATTTTAATTCTACTACAAAGCTTCTTCTATTATAGAGAGATACTAAATAATTATTAATACCCTTACGCTCTTTTTTAGTACGAGTGATTAGTAGTATTTCTTTAGGGCATTTGCTAGTAATAGTAGTTTAAAGACGTTAGCAATTAAGACTATCCCACCCACTTATACTTTCTAGGTCTATAAGGACATTTATTAGCCTTCTTATAAACTTTCTTATTTAAGCCACTACTACTTGCTTCTTCTAATTATTATTCTAACTAGTAATTATTGTAAATACACCTAACAACTTGCGATTAGGTACTTAAAGCTAGTGCTTCTAAACAAGCATAGAGTAGACCTTTCTAATATTAGTAAGATCTATCACCTTAATACTAAGCGAAGCGTTTTTATAAAGACGCTAGTTTATTAATTAGGCCTATTTTAGTATAAGCTTAACTACTAGCGCGTCTAAGAAGTTGTATATAGCAAGCTCACCTTCTATATTAGGAAGCTTAAAACTCTTAGCCTTATTAAAAAGAAGCTACTAATCTTAATACTATATTTTAGGTGTTTGCCTTTTGTGCTTAGCTTTTTTAAGGTATACTTAGTATTAGATTTGTACTAGGTTCTTTATGCTTACTTCTATTAGAGCTAGATCTTTCTAAAGCATCTTAATAAGCGCTTATAGGGAGGTCTTCTTTTAGTTATTTATTATAATTATAGCTAGTGCTAATAGATCTTAGGATACTATAGTATAAACCCATAAAGTAAGATTCTAGATCTTTGTCGCATTAATCTACTAGTCTTATACTTCTGCTTAATACTCTATAATCTAAATATTATAAAGTTTAATCTAATTATTATATAACGTGTTTATAAGTGAGCGGCGCATATAAGCGAGCGGCGCACCCCACTAACTTTTTGCGACGCGTTACCTATCAACTATAATGGCTCCACCAACGCTTGTTCAATTGCCCTATAATGAGGCAAATATCTTCCTAGCTATCTTAGCTATTAAACAGAATTAAATTCAGAGTGGACGACGCGCTGCTACTATGTACAGCATCCCTGAAACTACGCTCCGGCGCCGACGCGCAGGAATCGCTGCGCGACGCGACTGTGAGCCTAAATTAAAGAAGCTTACCAAGCTAGAAGAGGAGGTGATTGTTAAGCACATACTTGACCTAGATTCGCGAGGATTTGCGCCCACTCTAGGTGCTGTACGAGATATGGCGAATAAGCTGCTCACTGAGCGCAGCGCAGGCTACGTTGGCTAGCTATGGCCTAGGAACTTTGTCAAGCGAACAGACAGCCTTACAACGCGATTTAATCAACCCTACGATCGACAGCGAGCCCTCTGCGAGGACCCGACGGCTATACAGGCCTGGTTTGAGCTAGTAGCACGCACAAAGGCCACCTACGGTATCTGTGATGAGGACACCTTCAACTTCGACGAGACTGGCTTTCTAATGGGTAAAATATCCTCCCAGCTAGTCGTTTTACTGGCTCAGAGAGGCGTGGCCGGCCAAAAGCGATCCAGCCAGGCAATCGCGAGTAGGTGACGGCGATCCACGGAATCAACGCTGCTGGGTGGGCAATCCCGCCCTTTATCATCTTTGCTGGCCAGTACCACCTCTCTGCCTAGTACGAGGGCAACGATATACCAGGTGACTAGGCTATTGGTCTTAGCGACAATGGCTGGACTACAAACGAGCTTAGTGTTGCCTGGCTATAGCATTTTATTAAGCATACAGTAGAGCGTAGAGTAGGCGCGCGTCAGCTCCTAATACTCGACGGCCATAAGAGCCACAACTCGCTCGAATTCTAGGAGATCTGCAGGGAGAACAAGATCTATACCCTATGCATGCCACCACATTCGTCACACCTCCTACAGCCACTTGACGTGGGCTGTTTCTCGCCATTAAAGCGGGCGTACAGGCGCTAGGTCGAGGGCCTAATACGCGACCATATCAACCATATCACCAAGCTTGAGTTCCTACTAGCCTTCCGCGCCGCCTACAACTAGTTAATTACAAAGGAGAATATCTGCGCAAGCTTTCGAGGCGCTAGGCTAGTCCTACACGATCCAGAGGCGGTAATATTAAAGCTTAATGTGAAGCTTCGTACGCCGTCGCCAGCAGCCCTACTAGAGGCCCTATGGGAGTCTGCAACACTAAGCAACGCGCGCAAGCTAGGCGCTTAGTTAACTCTAGTTCGTAAGCAGATCTAAAGGCATTAAGGATCCTCTCCTATATTAGTTATCTAGTCGCTTAATTGGCTTATAAGAGGGGCTAAGAGAATGGCGCATTTAATAGTGCTTTATGCGCGATAAGATAACTAGTTTACAGAGAGTAAATAAGGCAGCTATAACGCGTAAACAGCGCAAAAAGAAGCAGATCTAGAAGCGAGGCACCCTATTAAAGGCAGAGGGAGAGGAAATTATTGCTTAAAAGGCTGTTGAGCAGCAACTAGAGGGAGAGAAACGCGGTATAGCCAGGCGCGGTTAGGTGCGAGCCGGCAGGCTTCATTCAGCGCGCTGCACGCGCTGCAGGGAGCCTGGGCACAACTCACGTACGTGCAAGAAGGCTTTCTCTAGATACTGCTTGATTTAGGATAGCTATTATATTAATATTAATAGAATATTAATGCGTTGTGAATTTATACGCTGCAAAAGGCTAAGAGACTTGGTGGGGTGCGCCGCTCGCTTAGGCTAAGAGACTTGGTGGGGTGCGCCGCTCGCTTATATGCGCCGCTCACTTATAAACACGTTACTATATTGCTTATACTTACAGTCTTCTCTAGAAGTATAAAACAAGTTGGTTAGATTAGATCTTAATTAATAATCTTATTAGCGTTAGGGTTAATAAGATGCTAGATCCCTTTAGACTAAGTATAAAATTAGAGCTAAATAATCTAAAAAGGCTAGCTCGCTTAGTCAGTAAGGAGCACCTTTATAGTAAGAATCGCAATATTAGTTATTTTAGTTATAGGTAAGATTTAAGTGTAGGAGAAAATTAGAAATAATTAGTAAGGAGTAATTAGAGTATATAAATTAGGATTCTAATATATAAGTGCGTAGAAAAAATTAGCCTATAATCTTAAAGCGCTAGACTTATAACTATTAAAGAAAAACAAGCTAGAATTTTAGATTTAGTAAGCAAATTAGATAAGATTACTATATAAAAAAGGAAGCTAAAAGGCTAGACTATATATACGCTCACAGAAAGGAAGTAGGACTAAAATAGTACTACTCACATAATTATAGGCACGTGATCGCACCTAATTAGAGTCTTATTTCTACAACACTATTATATTAGTAGATTTGTATACTACTTATAAAATATATACTAAATAGAGAGCTTATACACACTATAAGTACACTAATATTCTATCTTTATATTAAAGTTAACCTTAGTAAGACTTTTACTATTACTCTATTTTCTACTATTTTCTTAAACCTTAATACTAATACTACTATTAATGCAGCCTAAAAGTACACTCTAATCTATCTACTTAAAGTTACTAGGCCTATACTAGAATACTACTCTATCTAGAATATTATTAATAGAAAGTAGAAGGTATACCTTACTTTATATAAGATAGTTCTAGTGTACTAGTTAGACTAGTAATAGATTAGTAACTATAGGCGCTATAATAAATATATATAGGGTTCCTACTATAGTTTATTATATTACTATAGGTTAGGATAGTAGTAATAAAGGGCAAGGTTAAAGGGTAAAAAAGGTAGGTATTTATTAATAAGTTACTAGAGGAGGAAAGCATTGCGTAGATGTATTAGATTCTTACAGTTATAGCGTTAGGTAAGCGTAACACATAAGTATGCTATATAAGTAGCGCGTAAATATAGTGCGGTTACTAATAATAGTAATAATAGAGCTTAGTTTACTATGCATATTTTAAGTAAATATTAATAGGCGTTTAGAGCGCTTATAAATAATAGAGTAAGTACGTAGTTTATAAACTATTATAAACTATTATAAACTATTATAAACTATTATAACTACTATATAAACTATTATTATATTAGCGGAGACTAGGAGTAGACTATATTTTTAGGCGCTAGACTAGAGCGGCCTTTC
This sequence comes from Laburnicola sp. JP-R-44, assembly GCA_009805535.1. Classification (NCBI taxonomy): domain Eukaryota; kingdom Fungi; phylum Ascomycota; class Dothideomycetes; order Pleosporales; family Didymosphaeriaceae; genus Laburnicola; species Laburnicola sp. JP-R-44. The sequence goes on along the minus strand of SELF01000015.1, from coordinate 527,827 downwards.
TATCCTAATCTACGCAGGCTTAAATTTAAAAAAAATGTGGTTAAAAAGGGTAATTAATACTAAATAAACAATGCGACTATCTAGCGTAATAGATAGATATACTTAACTATTTATAATACTATTTATATATACTAGTTAGGCTAGCAGCTAATCTAGTTTATAAAAAAATAACTAGACTATATTTCTACTCTAGTTAACGTAATTGCTTCTTATTAATAATAGAATTCTCTAGTAGGAAACGTAAGAGAATAATAAGATCTTTATTAATAAGCTCTAGTATAGTAAAAGCATTATATAGATCTGCAAGATTCTTCTAGCTATTATTACTATTAAGTTAGCTTATTTAAGCAAGTATACTACATAGCGGCGCAAGTGTAAATAACTAATAATAGTAGTAGTAATAAGCTAGGTATGCTGTGTACGCTATAAGTAAATCTTATATAGGTAGAAAGCTTATAGAGTATAGGAAAAGTATAAGTAAATTTAAAGTTTAAACTAATATTACATTATTAGGTAGTGTTTAAGGTTAGTTTTTAATTCGAATTAGGTGCTATATACATAGTATATATAATCTTCCATCTTAATCTACTTTAACCTTAAACTAAAAAAAGGTTAAAAAAGGCATTTAATAAGCCGACTATTAATTATATAAAGTTCTTTTTATTTAGTTTTTTCTTATATAATAAGTAGACCTATTTATCTTATTTATTTAGGTAGTAATATTAGACAATTGTGCAACATTAGATAAGGGAAAGATAAACCCTAATAAGAGGTAGAAATTAAGGCGCTAGATAAAAGAGAGAGATATAAGGTAGGCTTTCCTTTCTTTATTCTTTTCTTTTTTATTCTCTACTTTAAATATCTCTCTATACGTGTCCCTTCTCTCTAGCTCTTTTCTCTTTTTTATTAAGCTAATCCCCTATTTTTATATAGTGCTAAACTGTGCCTTTTATTATATAATATCTTGTCTTTATATAGTGCTAATAACTCCTTTTTATTAACACCTTAAAACGCCTTTCTGTGTATATAATAGTAGGAGGAATATCTGCTATTATTGTAATATTTTATTAGAAACCCCTTAGTCGCAAAAAAAAACCTATATAGTGCTAACTTGCTATAGATAATAGCACTTATACTAGCTAATAACTAAGTTAGCTTCCTTAGCTTTAATTTTATTATATAGTCTTATAAATAGAATTACTCTCCCTACTAGTTTCTATATAAACTATATATTCTTCTAGAATATCTTTATTAATATAAGTTCTCCTATTTCTTATAGGTTTGCTTTTATACAAATACTAACTTTAAAAATAAGCTTAGGAACTTAATATTGCATATAGGCCTTTGCATAATGTTAATATTATTCTTCTAGCTAGTATAGACCTATATTTGTAGGCTGCTAAGGTTATTTAGCGTAAAGGATATTTCTATAAACTATTAGTTTAGTTATGTAGTTGCCTTAGGGGCACTTTATACGCCTACTACTATAGTAGTATAACTAGGCCTCGGTCCTTTACTAAGTGCCGCACACTAGTAGGCTTTTAGATAGAATTATATTATTCTTATATATCGTAAAGCTATAGTGCTAAGTGCAATTATTGTATAGAATAGAACTGAACTAGAGTAATAGAGTAGATAATACTAGATATTGTTTATTAATACTAAAATAAAAAAAGACTTTTTTCTAAATAAACATATATTATATCTCTTCTCTTTTTATACAAATAATAGATAGAAAAATGCGCATTTTTAAGTAATATATATATATATATATATAGATTTAAATAAATATACTGCGTAAAAGAATAAGTAAATAATAAGAAAATAGTCCTATATAAAGATTAGGAAGAGCTTGCATAGGCAGGCTTAAGGCAATTTACTAATACTTTAATAGTAATTATTAAGATATTACTAGAGATTAAGAACTCTAGAGCCTAGTTTAGGGCCTTCTTTATATAAATATTAATAGGGTTATTCTTCTTATTAATCTATCTAATTTTAGTGATTTTGTAGTGCTTATACAATATGTAGAGTAATATAATATTAATTATAAGATACTTTTTCTTTATAGTTCCTAGATATATAAGGTAGTTATAAAGAGACTTAGAATCTATATAAATAACTATAGAAATTAGTAGTAGACTAAGCGTGTGTATAGTCTTTTAGAGGGTTATACTAATAGTAATAGTATTATTAAAGCCTTCTACTATACTATATAGCTTGCTAGTAAAAACACTTCTTATTACTCTCTTACACTTAGTTAAATTCTAGTATATAATATTTACTAGGATATTAAAGTTATTACTATTAACTATATAATACTTATTACCTAGAGTGATTAGAAATTCTAGTTATAAGCTTAGGTTCTTATTATTAGCAAATAAGCTATTAGTAAAGATAAATAGCTTCGCGTAATAGAGGTCTAATAGTATAAAGGTAAGACTACGCTTACTATTATTAATCTACTATTAGATTTATATATTTAATATCTTATTAACTACTATTAACAATATTGCCGTGCAAAACGTCGACGACGAAATTATCGTTATTTTGTGTGTATTTTGTTACTACCACTGTGTGCTAGGTGCTAGGTTTTAGTGCCTCCTATTTTACTCCTCTCTATGTATAGTGCGGATTCGACCTTGGTTAGAATCTTAACACGACGAAGATCTTTAATATTTAATATCTTAGTATTTTTATATAAAAGTAATATAGTCTAAGTAGCAATAAACAAATTAAATACAGCTTCTAGTTAGCATATAGATATATCATAGACGCCTTTTACACACTACTTTATATACCTCTAAGTAGTATTCTTATCTTTAAAATTAATTATATAAAGGCGCTTTACTTAACCTTTTTCTATAAGAACTATAGTGTTATATATAAGCTAAAAATTCTTCTACTATTAAACTTAATAGGTTAGTTCTTAGTAAGAATAGTCTTATCTTTTGTATAAAAGGCTACTTTCTTTAGCTCTTATTTTTCTATTTATATAATGTTCTTATTAATAATACTAAGGGTATTATCTATCTAAAGGCTAGTAATTCTAAAGGTGTGCTCTCCTTTATTAGTAATAAGCAGATATATAGATTATATAATAAAGTCTTTATACTAAGTTTTTCTTTATAGTAGTTATAGTAAGTCTTAAACTAGTAAAGACCTAATTTAGCTATACTACTATAAAGTATTTATATAATCTAGTGGTTTTTTTTATATTTTTTTTTTTGCGACTAAGGGGTTTCTAATAAAATTATTATAATAATAATAGTTATCCCTTCTGCTATTATTAATATAGAAAAGCGTTTTAAGGTAGTATTAATAAAAAGGGGTTAGCGCGTTATAAGCGAGCTAAGCGAGCTTAGTAGGCTTAGCGCGCCTACTCTAACTAAAAAAAATCTATATACAAAACTATGCGTAAGGCCATATCGCCGTACTAGTTTAGAGTTAAGAGGGAGAGAAAGATAAAATAATAGCACTGGCGCTACAACTAGTATAACACTATAACTATTATCTCTCCTCTACTATTATCTCTAAAGATTACTAGTAATAGCTATTATAATAGTAGGTTTATATGCTACTTATAAGATATATACTAGGTAGGAAGCTTATACACACTATAGGTACACTAACACTCTATCTCTATATTAAGATTAATCTTAATAAGATATTATCTACTACTATTATTCTATTTCTTACTATCTTTCTAGGCCCTAGTGCTAATACTAATACTAATACTAATACTAATACTAATACTAATACTACTATACTAATACTAATACTAATACTAATACTAATACTAATACTAATACTAATACTAATACTAATACTAATACTAATACTAATACTAATACTAATACTAATACTAATACTAATACCGCCTAAAGTACGCTCTAGTAATCTATTTACTTAAAGTTACTAAATTTATACTAGAGTATTACTCTATCTACAAAATTATTAATAATAAGTAGAAGGTATACCTTACCCTATATAAGGTAGTTCTAGTGTACTAGTTAGGCTAGTAATAGATTAGTAACTATAGGCGTAATAATAATAATGCATAGAGTTTCTACTATAGTTTTTTATATTACTGCTAATTAGAAAGGCGGTAATAGAGAGTAAGATTAAGAGGAAAGAGAAGATAAAGGTGTTTATTAATTAAGTTGCTAGAGGAGAAGAGCATTGCGTAGATAGATATGTTAGATTCTTATAGTTCTAGTATTAAATAAGCGCGTTATATAAGTGTATTATATAGCGGCGCGCAAATACGGCGCGATTACTAATAATAGTAATAATAGAGTAAGAGTTAGTTTTCTATGCACGCTTTAAGTAACTTTTAATAGGCATTAGAGCGCTTATATATAGTAGGGTAAGTATATAGTTTATAAACTATTATAAACTATTATAAACTATTATAAACTATTATTGTGTTAGCGGAAACTTAGTAGACTATATTTTTAGGCGCTGGACTAGAGCGGCCGGCCTTTCCATCCCAACCTACGTAGACTCAAATCAAAAAAAGGGGGTTAAAAAGAGTAATTAACACTAAATAAACAATGCGACTATTTACATAATATAAAAGATTACATCTTATAAAAAGTTATACGCAGTTTCTTAAGCAGTCTAGTATAGAGTATATAGTAGTTAGTTTATTAATAAACTAAATATAAGCCTAGGTAATATCTTATAATTTAAAATATATTTTATATATTATCTAAAGGCTTACTCCTAATATAAGAAGTAGACACTAGCTTATCCTTAAATAGTAGGTAATTAGGTAAGAATTTTATTCTTTTTCTTATTAGAGTAGCTAGCAAAACACAAGGTAGAATTTTTTATATAGTTAAGTAGTCTTGCCCTTAACTTCTTATATAAGGCAAAAGTTAAAGATTCTACCTTTATACTTAAATAGATTAAAGAAAAAAAATCTTAAATATGCTATTAGTAATAAAAGCGTCTATCTTTATATAATCTAACTTTTTAAAAAGTACTTTAAGTATTATAATTATACCTTCTATACAGAGCTATAAAAATAGTTTCTAATTACTTATCTTCTTCTAGAAAATAAATACAGCATTCTTTCTTAGGAGGCTTCTTCTTCTTTTCTTTAGAAGATCTCTTTATATAGAGGTAATATTATATACTTTATATAATAGTAAAAGAGTATAATTATCTTTATAATAGTATAGCTTAACTTATATATAGTAAAACTTTACTAAACTATTCTCTAAATTAAGAATTATATCTCTATTCTTAATACTCTTAATCTTATATGGGCCTATCTATCTACCTTTCTCTCTCTAAACTATAACTTTAGATCTAAGTAGGAGCTTAAGGACTTTATACACTACTAATAGACTCTTATAAGTATTTAGCATATAATTAATATTAGTTTTATTCCTTTTCTTCTATAATATCTTTATTGCCTTTCATATAATATTTATACATATAATAATATTAGATAATAGGAAAGAATTAATACTAATCCTATAATATATACTAAAGACTAGTAGTGTAAATATAAAGCTATCTAAGCCTATAGTATATTGAAAGCTTTAATAGCTATCTAGAGAATATTCTTCTTATCTATATAATTTTCTAGTTTAGTCTTAAGAATATTAAAGGCTCTATAGAGATATATATAAAAATACTTAATCTTTCTTATTACCTAATATACTTCTATAGGTATCTACCTATAAATTATACTAATAATCTTTGCTTAGTTCCTAAACTTATCTAATATAAAATTTATACCTAAGTTATATATAATATAGTTAGGTAGATCTTAGTAGATATTAATCTAGCATCTATAGAGGGCTTTCCACGTATCTTATATAGATATTAATTTTAAGAAGATTGTAGCTTAAAATAATATATCTATATCTATAATAAATAGTGCGTCTCTAGTTCTAATATATATAATATTAATAATAATCTTATAGTTAAAGTAGATACTATTCTTATTAGTAAGCTTAAAGCACTATAGGGCTTATTTATATAATTAATTAATAGTAGTAGCAAAACTTCTAAATTTTATTTAGTATAGTAGTATCTACTTTATAGCTAGCATTAATAAGCATTTTCTAAAGTCTTTCTATATAGAAATATTTAAATTATTAATAAAGGCAATAGAGTTCTTATTTAGTAAGAAAAGACACAGTTTCTTTCTTACTAATATTAAAGAAAGGGTGTCCCTATTTATATATAATAGGTATTAGGAAGAAAAACATCGCAGACCTTTTAGTATATAGTATAACGCTGTAAGGGAAAGCTATATACAATAGGTATAGTTATACTATTCTTTTATAATAATATTTAAAATATTATTAAAGTAGGCACCTAGCTTATTAGTATCTACTAGTAATAGCAGGAATAGTATTAGAGTATCTAGGATATAGTAGGTAACTATTTCTATTAAATTTATAATTTATATAGTTCCTAGAGATCCTTATAGATTCTAACCTCTAAAGCTAATATTAGTATTACTAGGTATCTAATTAATCTTTATATAGGTGTCTTTTATATATATATATAAGACTGCCGCATGGCTGTATGGTCGGTCCTTGGTCACATAACCTCGGCCGGAATAACCTTATGCCTAGCCTCACCCATATACACCTTCAGGCCCTCGGCCCTCCATAGTAATGAGACACCTCTTTTCTCATAGTCAACCCATATCACTATAAATTACTGTGATCTCCACTATCTTACAGTTATAAGCCCAGCACAAGGCTTATTGCGCACCCTCTAAAACTCCTTACTAATTAGTCCTGCTGCCACATTATCGCTCGCATGGACCAGAGCAGAGTTTTCACAATAACAACAAGAAAAGTTATCGCAAAACCACTATTACAGTCACTATAAATCACTATAAAAACACTATAAGACTCCAAATTACAACAAAAAGCCCACACTAGTGGCTAAACACGCAAAAAGTTATTACAAACGCGTTATAATAGCAACGCCAAAGGACGAAAAAGTTATACTAAAAGGGATAGACAACTTTAAACTATAGTACACAGTTTTTAAACATACCGCGCGCACACTACGCGTCCTAAAATATGTTAACCTAGAGGCTACAAACCTTGCGGTGCTAGAAGACGTTAAATTCAACCTTAATAAAAACCTCAACATTGCAGTGTAGAAAGAGAAATACAAGCGCAAATAAGAACGCGAGAAATCGCTAAGTAAGCTTAAAAGCCACATTACAAGTATAGTAAGGGATAATATACTAATTTCTATGCCTGCCAACTACACTATCACAGAACAAATTAGGTTCCTGTACAAGAACTACTTAAAACCGATAGTCACTAAACAAGAAGAAGCAGACCGTTAATACAATAAGGCGAAGAAGTACACGCCTAGTCGCTAGTTAATTAAGGACTAGATAAACAACTTCTAAATTTATCTCAACAAGGCCATTGAACTAAAGGTTCCAGCTGTCTAGGGTTTCGCTCCCTAGCAAGATCTTCTTAAGGTCTTTTATGCTATTAATTTAGGGTTTACAGCAACAATAAATAAAAAAGTCTATAAGGCCTGTTTAGTATACGTTACGCACGCAGAACTTAATCCACTAGCGTTAATAGTCTATACTATACCAGCTATTATCAATCGCGTAGGCGTCGTTGTTACACAGAACCAGAACAACTTATTACAGTCCCTGCACCACCACCAAGTATACCCGACGAGGTATCTATCGCGGCGCTTATTCAACACTACCAAACAAACAACGCCGTACCTACACAGCTCAAATAAGGGCAACATACAAGGCACCGCCTATACTACGCTTAATAGAGCATAGTCTCTCCTTACTATATAGATATAAGAAATTAGAGCTATAGCTTAACGCCTTTAAACAATATAGGAGGACTTTAGAACAAAATAGAAAGTGCACTAACACTAAGATCGCTAGTGGTTCGCAAAGAAAGCCTTATCCTTGTGGCAAAGGCGACGCCCACCTAGGTAACCCACGATGGGGAGCTTGTCCATACATCTGCACCTAGCTGCAAGGAATTAGGTTTAAAATTGACCTAGCTTGCGTTGAAGCCATTTAAAGATACAGTAAGGTCACTAGATAGGCTAAGCTACTTAACAAAATACAAATAAGAGAGAAGGCGAAGCAAGATCGCGTTACACCTATAGGTTATATTAACGCTAGCGACTAAGCCTCTAATAGAGAATATAAATAGGCACACGTAACGAAATACCTCGCAATAAGCAACGAGCGATGTCTAACCTTAGTACTCTGTCACTCTTAGATCCTCGATTGTGGTTCGGATATACACGTCTGTAATAAGCCTAATAAGTTTATATAGATTTGTCCTGCAATACTAGGCAAAAGGATTAGTTATAGAGAAGACTTAGTGGAAATCGCCGCATAGGGTGAATGCGATATTAAAATCCAGACACTAGGTGGACCTATAAGGACTATATTAAGGAACGTTGCCTTATATCCAGGCTTTATCACCTTACTAGTGTCGCTCTTAAGGCTTAGAGGAAAAAAGATATTTACTTTAACTTAGGGCGTGAATGCCTGTACATAAAGGATAGCACTAAGAATCCTATCTAGGCAATAGTTAAACCTATAGGCGGTTACTATGTTCTAGTGGACCGACGGTCTCCCCCAGCACCACTAAAGGACCACACCAACAGACCTTTCCTAGCGCTTGCTAATAAAAGGAGCTACAAGAAACCCTCTATTGCACTACTACCTAACCGCACGTTATCTGGTCTTTACGCACACGTCTTAATAGGCTATGCTAGAGCTAAATTAATAGAGAAACTAAGTTACAACGTTGCTAGCATAGCTCCGCTTATATCTCCTCCCCCTAGTACATAAGACTGCGAACAATGCAGAGTTAATTAATAGGCTTTACAGATTATCTTATAGAGATCTAATAGAGAGCACTAACCTACGCGTGCATTTAAAGCTATTGCTATTAATATTATTGCACTTAACGCCGAATCTCTTGCGGGCAACTAGTACATCTTTTATAGTTACTATCTTGTCTCTAAGACCTATATAGTGTATAGCATACCCAATTAATCTACAAATGTCCTAGATAGAGTCTTTAAACTTATAGACAGACATATTAAACGCCGCTACAACGCCAGCCTAGTGTTTGTACTAATAGACGGAGAGAGAGCTTATAGGTTTTAAAATAACCTTAGTGTAGTTAAGCACTGCAAACAACAAGGTATTACTATACAGCTCTAGTCCCCTAACACTACAGAACAATTAGGCCATGCAGAACGGTTAGGAGGAAAGATGCTAATCACTATGTCTCGATCACTTAGGACTACATCTAACCTTCTACTTTACCTATGCGAAGAGATGTACGTCTATGCGGCATATCTACTTAATTGGACTCCTATTAAATTATTAAACTAGACTACACTGTTTAAGGCTGCACACAGCAAACTGCCCTCTATTGCTTATCTACGCATCTACAGATGTAGAGTAGAGCATACTACCTTCGCAAGAAGATTCCCCAAACAGACAAGCTTTCCCTAAGGGCGCTTATTGGTTACTTGGTAGGCGTAGACTCACGCAATATCTACTATATATGGGTACTAAAAGCTGTATCCCGCGGACACAGAGGCAAGGTCATTTGAATAAGGGATGTTACCTTTAATAAAGAACTATTCTTTAGGTCTACTGATAAAGAGAGCCTACTTGGCATTTAGTTAGATTAAGCTATCAACAATATTAAGGTTAAAGAATTAGAAAGTGAGCAGGAAGATTTTAATAAGGAAGTATATAAAGACGCTAAGCTGTCTATCCTTCCTACTAAAACCCTACTCGCAGGCGAGAAAATTAGGCTAAGCTTATAATGTACACTGTGGCAGAGATGCATACCCTTCACTAGTTTCTATGGTTAATTGGACCTCCGCGCCGCCAACGTTAGTACCAGCTACACTGCCGACGCCTCTTAGTCCTCTGCGTCCCCTACACCTACATTAATGGGACCTCCTACGCAAAGAAAGTAATACAGGACCAATACCTATCTCTAAACTACTAATATGTTGCCTAAACGCACACAAAATTCTGCTGCTAACACTATCTAGACTTATTAGAACACGTTCGCGTTGGCCTTACTACTAGACAAAGTGCCCTAATTAATCGCACTATTACGGCGAGTCTATAGAGACTAGCTTCCGCCCCTGCCTTAATTTTGGAATAATATCCTAAAACTCCCTACGTAGTTCAGAAAAGGCTTCATAGCAGCTGCGAAGAAGGAGCTAAATACTATCGCCAGAAAGGAGACATACACTAAGATTCTGCTCTTAGAGCTTCTTTTAAATACTAAAGTCTTACTACTTATGTGGGTCTTTACATACAAATTTAATTAAGGCTATTTAGCCAAGTTCAAAGCAAGGATTGTTGTAAGAGAAGACTTGCAGACTGTTATAGGTAACACCTATGCTACTACTCTTGCTGTACAAATATTCCGCGCTCTTATAGCAATTGCCGCCTACTTTAATATAGACATACGTTAATACGGCGCTGTTAATACTTTTACTAACGCTAAACTCCCTAAACCTGTTTACACCTTTTAACTAGAAGGTTTCTATAACAGCGGGCACTACTGGCAACTTCATCGCGCCCTTTATGGCCTCAAGACGTCACCACTACTCTAGTACGAAGACTTTACAACTACACTTAAGAGCTTTGGTCTATTACTAGTACTTAACGCACCCTATCTATAGAGAGACAACCACATTATTGTCTTCTTTTACATAGACAATATTATTACTATAGCCCTTCTAGGTCATTCATCCTTCCTTGACGCCTTTAAACGCAAGCTTGTTAAACAGTATGAAATCACTAACTTGCAAGACTAAGAGAACTCTACTTTCTATAGTATTACTACACACAGAGACCGCAATAATAGTTATCTTTAGTTGTCACAACGTGACTACATCTAGAAAATCTACGCCAAATACCTAGCACCTTAAAAGTCGTCCTAGACTAAGGCACCTACTTCACCTCTACCTTTTAAGGAGCTTGTACTAGTCTAAGAACAAGGACGCATCTTATTGTTACTCCTAGATAGTTAGATCTATTAGCTACGCCACTAGTGCTACACGTCCAGATATCGCTAAAGCTTATTTAAAATTGGCTAAATTCCTTACTAACCCTAGCCCTAAATACTTATTAGCTGCATATTAGTGCCTCGCATACCTGTATTACTCCTAGGACCTAGCACTGTACTACTTTGCAGACTACACTACTCCGCATCTCTATTAAAAAGATACTAAAGAGACTAACTTCTATAGCGCAACTAACGCGTCTTACGCTAATTATAAGGCAACCCGTAAGTCCTTACAAGGCTACATCTTCTTCCTATTTAGCGGTCTAATTAACTAGAAAGCAACGCTCCAACGCTGCGTTGTTAAGTTAACTACTAAAGCTGAACTTATCTCACTCTCTATAGGGTACACTAAGTACTACTAGTAGTCTAGGATCTTTAATAATCTCTACCTAGACTTTAAGGAACAACCCTCTATGTACTATAACAATAAACAGACAATTTGTCTACTAGTTACAGAGTCCCCTTAGCTAAAGACAACCCTTCAACATGTGGATATACACTACTATTAGTTACAGGAATAGGCACTACAAGGAACTATTACTCCCGCTTATATTAAAACAAACTCTTAGCCCGCAGACAGCCTTACAAAACTTCTACCTAAATAGAAGTATTAGGAATAGTTAAAGCTCTTACAACTTAAGCCTATTCTAAAGCAGATTATAGGTAAATAAGTAGAGTCTTTAAGCTCTTCCACCTCTGCGACCTTATAGCAGAATATTAGCGGTTTAGGTGACCTATAAGTCTCACCCTGTCCCTGCGCCCACAGTCTCTAGAATTACTGTGTTTTACTGTGTTAATAAGGCCTATAGCTACGCGCTCCTCTAGTCCAATGCTCCTCTATCTCTACATGTTAATAAGGCATATAGCCACGCGCCCCTCTAGTCTAATATTGCCCCTAAGCACTGCTCTATTCTAGCACCCTACTTTCCCTGTGTTTCACAGTAACAAGACCTTATACGTGTTGTATTATAGCTCTAGCAAGAAGAATCTTAACATCTAACGCAAAGCACTATTTATTAAGAAGTTAACAATAGCTAATAACTATCTACACCTAGGTGGATTAGCTACCTATCTTGCGGATTAGTTCCCTTAGTACATACACACCTAAGGCACAAGTCTAGGTATTAGTAAGGAGTTCTATCTCTTTGTGTGCTGGCGCAGCTATATAAAGTGGTTCCGCCCACTTACGCTAGAGTTAATCACACTAGAGTCAATTAAGACAGCTCATATTAATAACAAACACGGGCAGACCTTAGCACTAGACTAGGACCCACCTTTTCTTATTTTAAGACCAGACTCTCCTATAAGGTACGCCCTTACTTGCTGGCCTAGCTATATAGAATAGTTACAATTGTTTACGCTAGTACCTAGGCAGACTGCTTTCTTATAGTGATTTTACATTAAAATAGACCTAATCTACTATTACAGGCTATATGCTAAGGACACTTAGACGCCAACCCACACACAGACAGCTTAGGTGACCCATCAGTCTCACCCCGTCCTAGCGGTTCAGGTGACCAATAAATCTCACCCCATCCTTGCACTCACAGTCCACAAAATCACTGTGTTTCACACTGTTAATAAGGCATATAGCCACGCGCCCCTCTAGTCTAACACCATATTAATAAGGCACATAGCTACGCGCCCCTCTAGTCTAACACCTTTTAGCTTACTTACACTGTTGTCATAGTGTTTTAGGGTAACTTTCACAGCAAGTAGCCCACATAAGAACCTGCTAACGGCTCCTTTTTCTTCCCCTCACTAAGGTTAGGAGTTGTTTATTGCCTATCGCGCTATTTTAACTTCATCTCTTATCGCCACGCATACCTGTTTTAACTTAGGACCTAGCATCTCTCAGATCACCACTGTTGGCAATCTAAAGGGGGTGTGTGTAAGACTGCCGCATGGCTGTATAGTCGGTCCTTGGTCACATGACCTCGGCCGGAATAACCTTATGCCTAGCCTCACCCATACACCTTCAGGCCCTCGGCCCTCCATAGTAATGAGACACCTCTTTTCTCATGGTCAACCCATATCACTATGAATTACTGTGATCTCCACTATCTTACAATATACCTCTAGCTATACTTTGCTAATAGTAAAAATAGTTACTATACCTATATTCTATAGTTTACCTTAGTATATTATATAGTATTAATCTTTAAGAATAAACTATTCTATACACTTCTTTAGCTCTATCTTATAAATATATTTACTAGCTATATAGTAAAGATAGGCAGCAGTAGTTAGTAAGTAGAACCCTTAATTATTACTATTCTTATTATCTTTACTCTACTTCTCTTCTTTATATAAAGTAGGTTCCTTATTATTATACCTTTTTATATCCTAAATATAGGACTAAATAGTTTTATATAAAGGCTTTTTATTATTATACTTTTATATATTTTATATTATTAAGTATATATACTTTTTATAAAGTAATATACTACCTTATATATAGGTACGCTTATTGCGCAAATAGTTAAAAAACTAATAATTGTCCTTATAGCACACAAAACACTTCTTTAGTCTTATATAAATATTATTTAATTAGAATCTAAATTATAATAATAATAGTACAAATTATCTATAAAATTCTTATCTATAAGGGCCTAGTAATCTCCCTTTTTATATAGGAAATTATATTTATAATTAGTGTAGTACGCATTAGCCTCTTATAGGTACTAATTAGATTAGTAGTTAATTATAACTTAAATTAATATATAAAGATTAGTAAATAGAGCTTTATAAGTAGACTTAGAAGTAAATATAGCCTACTCTAGCTCTAGATATCTATAGTATACTTATATAATAGTAGTATAAAAAGGAGCTTTCCTAGTAAAGTCTACACCTAATACTCTCTATATAAGGATAAGCCTATTAATTATTACCTTTAGGACTTTATATAGACTCTTATTAGGGTTCTTACACTAGCATTATATAAAAGTTATTATAGTTTAGTTTATCTAATACTAGTTATAGTTAATAATAGTATTAAAGTAACTATAAAGTGCTTTATATAAGCACTTCTATAATTATCTAAAGTAGATAATATAGAGGTAATACTATACTGCACAGCTAATAAGAATATTTAGAAAAATATCTAGGTATTAATCCTTAGTAATATCTAGGCGTCTGTATAAATCTATAAAGATCCTAACTAAGGTTAAGTCCGCACTATATATAGAGAGAAGTAAAATAGAAGGCACTATAACTTAGTACCTAGTATATAGTAGTAGTAAAAACTATATATAAAATAATAATATTTTTATTATTAGTAGTATTCTATATAATAGTATTATTAATAGTAGTTAATAAAAAGTCTACTATCTAGTATAACTAAGTTATATATTATCTGTCCGTACACCGTACGGGCAAGGGCACCTAAGGGTGTTGAGGTTTCAATATTGCCGCACGATGGCATCACGTGGGGATCACGTGATGCCCGTGCGCCGCGGCCCGAGCGCCGCAGGATCTTCTCCTTTCCATCCGCACCCTCTCTAGAGACAAGCAATTAATACCAAAGTCGTTCTGTTATGTTATTTCCTTTCCTCGTACGATTATCCCGTACACCCTCCACACTTGCTAATGCAGAGGATTAGAATTCGATGTCTGTATAGCTAGCTGTAGAGCCCATTCAACATTATCTCTTAACTAGTAGACTATTAGAGAGCTATAGTAGAGCATAGAGTTATAACTATAGTTTGCTATATATATACTCAAATATTCTTGAATTGAAACAAAATATGAATTCTAATAAAGTTAATTTTGTTTTACCTGCAAATCATAATATTATATAAGTTTGTCTACTCTTATAATATCTATATTATCTAAAATTTCTTTTCCTTTAATATATATAATACTAAGTCTTTTAAACTTAACTCTTTAATATATATAGTAAGCTAGCTTTCTAGTATTCTAAGATTAAGTTATATAATACCTATAGTTAGATAGCTACTAAAGAATTTAAAACTAGCATAGATAATTAGCTAGGCAATATTAGCTATTTAGCCTACCTACTATAAGATATAGTTAAGGTAGGCCTACTAGAGGACTAAATTAATTATACTATCTTAGAAGTTATAACTAATAATTTATTTAGGCTATATACTATTTTTACGCAACTCTAAATTCTTAAGTATAAGGCTATTCTTTTATATAAAGGCCTAAGCAATAATATAGTAATATTTATATAATAATAATAGCTTTTTACTATTATATTATTAGTAAAACTAGAGAATAGACTAAGATATAGTAGTAGGTAACTATTAAAGAAAAAGAAGGTATTTCTTATATATTACTAGAGTGCGCGCATATAGCTATAGTAAAAGAAGCTTCTAGTAGTAGTTAAGATCTTATAGGCGTATAAAAATAATAAGAAGTAAGAATAGTAGTATAATAAAGGTAAAAGTAAGTAGTAGTAGTAGGGGAAGCACAAAGAAGATAGGCGGCAGCAAGGTCCTAGGAGGTAGTATATAGCCTAATTGCTAGTTACGAAAGAAAATCTACTATAGAGAAGTAATAAAATAGTTAAGTTAGTTACTATTATAATTATTATTATTATTATTATAGTAAAAAATATTATTAAAGAAATTATCAACTATGTAACATAGTGGTTAGTTAAATAGCTAGCCCGAAATTACGTAATATTACAAATTAATTCTAGGAAAGAACTGGAGAGTAGTATATAGCTTACTAGTTACAAAGAAAAATCTACTATAGAAAAGTAATAAAATAGTTAGATTAGTTACTATTATAATTACTATTATTATTATTATAGTAAAAATTTTTATTAAAGAAATTTTTAATTACGTAATATAGTAGTTAGTTAAACAGCTAGCCCAGGACTACGTAATATTACGAATTAGCCCTAGGGTAGAAATAGAGCTTTAGTATGGTTATTATTATTATTCTATATCTTTTAGAATTAGATTATCTTAATATATTCTATTAGTAGCCCGAATAGATTAGTCCGCCGAATAGTTTTTGCTAAGACTACAACACTTTACCATAAATCATAATATCTTAACAACACAACGCGTTATTATCTAATTAAAAAGGCAGAATTAAGCTTGCCCTTTACGCCTATTAGAATAAGCAAATTTTAAGCCTGTGACGCGCTACTGCAGTATATAATATCCCAAAGTCTACACTAAGCAATTAAATTAACAGAATTACCGCCCAAGTAGATATATAATTAGGTATAGCAAAGCTTACTATAACTAAAGAGCAGACGCTTATATAGTATATCCTCGACCTAGATTTGCAAGAATTTGCACCCTAGCTAGGTAAGGTGGAAGATATGACTAACAAACTGCTAGCTGCGCGGTATAGAGACCCTATAGGATAATACTAGACTTAGCGCTTTGTAAAGCGCGTACCTAAGCTTAAAATAGCTTTTAATTAAGCGAAGGACTAATAGAGAATATAACAGGAAGACCCAGAGGTTATAAAACGTAGTTTTAGCTAGTAGAGGACACAAAAGCTAAGTATAAAGTGTAGAATAAAGACATCTATAACTTTAATAAAATAGGCTTCTAGATAGAAGTTATTAGCTTAATAAAGGTTATAACTAGTTTAGAAAGACGTTCTCGACCTACGCTTGTTTAGCTAGGTAACCGCAAGTAGGTCATAGTAATTTAGAGTATTTGCGCTACTAGGTATATACTGCCCCGCCCTTTATTATCTATAAAGGGCGAGTCTATATCTTAGCGTAGTATAAGGAGACTAGTATCCCCCGCGATTAGAAGCTCTTAGTCTCTAAGACTAGCTAGACTAATAATAAGCTTAGAGTTGCGTGGTTAAAGCACTTTAACGCGTATATAAGACCGCGCATAGTAGGGTTATAGAGGTTACTTATTCTAGACAGCTATAAGAGCTACCACTCCTAGGATTTTAAGGATTATTGCCTAGAACAGAAGATCCTAACACTCTATATTCTAGCGCACTTATCTTATATCCTCCAACCGCTTAATGTGGTCTATTTCGCGCTACTAAAGCTAAAGTACTCCTAGCGCGTGCGGGACTTAGCGTACTAACGCGTCTTTTATATTAATAAAGAGGGCTTCCTACTAGCCTTTTGCGACGCGTTTTTTAATATATATTACACTAGAAAACTGAAAGAAAGCCTTTAAGGCTTTTAGGCTTATTCCTTTAGATGCGTTAGTAGTAGTAGATCGCCTTAATGTGCGTATTCACACTCCACCTTAGGGTACCCTATTAGATATACACTATGGCAAGCCAGGACTCTAAGTAATACCCTCGAGTTTAGATTCTAGTTAAAGCTCGTACGCAACTCTTTTATTTAGTCTCTACCTAATACTAAATTAAGCTACTTACAGCTTATAAAAGGTGCTAAACTTATGCTCTACTATAGTGTACTTTAAGAGACCTATATTAAGGAACTTAAGAAGCAAATTAAGGTTCTAATAAAGCGAAAAACGCGTAAAGAAAGCGCATTTAGAAAGGTAGGACGCTAGGCTTTGCTTAGGGAGCAGATTTAGGAGTAGAAAGCCCTTCTATTAGGGTAAAGTTGTTAATAAGGGCGAGGTGCGCGGGTAGTGGTAAGAGAGAGGCAGGTCCCTTAACATAACGCCGCTATAGAAGGTGCGGAGAGCCTAGGCACAACGCAAGGACCTGTTAGATAGATAAAGAGATAGAGAAGGAGTTAGATATTACCCTTAGCAGCTTATTTTTAGATAGTGTTAATAGTAAATTAGAGTGATTTTATTATAGGTTACTATAAGGCCAAAAATAACGGGTTAACTTTATCTTGCAATAGTACGCACTTAGTGACTAAAAATTAGATAAAGTACTACTTAAGATATAGTATGCTTTACTGCGAATTATAATAAGTATACTATATATTGCCTACGTATAGTATAGTAGATAATATATCGTATATTATAGGGAGTCTTATTGTAAGTTCGTACTGCTAAGAAAGACTCCTTAGCTTTGCGCGGCTGCTGCAGCCGCGCAAAGAGACTGCACGACATAAAAAGTAGATTAAATAGTAACTTAGTATATTGTAAGTTATAGTAGGTTATTATAAGTCACTATAAAGTAACGTTGGTAGTGTTCTATAATGAGTTATGAGGGACCTCAAAGTTGCCAAGAAAAACTATCCGGCGGACTAATCTATTCGGGCTACTAATAGAATATGTTATTAGCTATAATTCTTTAAGAAGGTAGATTATACTTAGGCAGAAGCTTATATAGGTTAGATTATAGCATAGGCTTAGTCTATATAAATTAGTATAGTGCCTATACTTCGCGTTTAACTAGTAGTGGCTCTATTCTATATAGCGTTTAATAATTGCAAGCAGATAGGCAAAATAGTAGTTAGGTACTATATATAAAAAGTAGTAGTTTATTTAGTTATTTATATAAATAAGTTTATTCTTAGTATTTATATAAAGGTTCTTTTAAGATATCTATAGAAACCTATAGCTATATAGGTGTCTATAGTAGTAGTAGCTTACTCTATTTAAGTTTATATAATAGCCTAACTAGCTTAAGTATCTTCTATATTGCTTTAGGCTACTTTATATAGTTTGTTAGTCCTTATAGCTCTAGCATCTATTTTTAGTATAATACTCTTTTTTTCTAGGACTATAATAAGCTCTCTTTTAAACACACAGTTTAACTTTAAAAAATAATATTCTTTCTATCCTTTAAAGTCTTTCTAGAATAATTCTAAGAAACCTATCCCTTTTTAATATAATATATAATAATTAGTAATACTATATACTACGTATAATTATATTTCTAAAAAAGAGAAATTATTTACTAGATTAATTTTATTCTTCTAGTACTTAGGTTTATTATTCTTACGTAGTGTTATCTCTAATGTTTCTATCTCTTTAGTATACTTATTATATAGTTTAGTATATTTAGGTATATTAGTATTACTTTATATAATAGAGGTAGTAAAGGTAGGAGCTTTATACAAAGTTATAGTAGAAGTATTTATTACGTAACTAGTTTATTTAATAGGTTAGTTATATAGAGGGTTACACTTTATTAGAATTTATTATTATCTAACTATATATTTATATAGTTACTAGTAGTATGCTTAGTGCACTATCTTCTTTTAAATTTTATATAGTAGTAATATTTACTTACTAACTTAATAAAAGAGTTAATCTACTATTTTTATAAATAAGAATAGATTATATATATCTTATATAATCGCTTTCTTTATTTTATATGTGGCGTTATATTAACTACCTAGGGGTAGCACGACAAAGGCTTTTATCTTAAATAATATGACAAAAAAAAAGCAGAGCCCCCTGCTTAGTAATTAAAAAGAGCGTAAAAAAAGTAGTGATTATAAAAAAGCGATTATTTTATATAGTAGTAATAGTTACTTACTAACTTTATAAAGATTTAATTTACTATCCTCTTAAATATAAAGAATAGAGTATAAATAAAAAATTATATAGCTAATAATAACTTATAATTTATTTTTACGACTAAGAGGTTTCTAATAAAAATATTATAATAATAGCAGATATTTCTCCTACTATTATATACATAGAAAAGCGTTTTAAGGTGTTAATAAAAAGGGTTAGCGCGTTATAAGTAAGCTTAGCGGGCTTAGCGCGCCTATTCTAACTAAAAAAAATCTATATATAAAACTATACGTAAGGCCATATTACTATACTATAGTTTAGAGTAGAGAAGGTATAAGATAGCACTAACGTTGCAACTAGTATAAAAGCTGCAACTATCTCTCTCTACTATTATCTCTAAAGATTACTAGAAGTAATAGCTATTATATTAGTAGGTTCGTGCTACTTATAAGTAGTATATACTAGGTAGAAGCTAATAATAACTTATATAATCTATTTTTACTTTTACTAATTTATAGTTAAGAGTTAGTTAACTACTAATTAGTATTAAATAGGTACTTTATAGCTAGCTATATAGATATTAATATCTAATACTCTATATTAGTAAGTATAAAGAGTGTATAGGACAAGTGTGTATAAAAAAGAAAATAATATAATAAAATAACTTAGTATTAATTACTTATCTTTAGAAAGGGTGTAAATAATAGAAAGGAGAAGATTCTATAGTACATAGGCTATAGTGTACAGGCATTATATAATTCCTATATAATACTATTATATAATAATATTAAAATCTTAACACTTTTAGATACTCTTACCTATATAGTGTATAGATAATAAAACTATATTTTTCTCTATTCTTAAACCTATAAAACCTAGAATTTAGAATTAGGTAGAAGTTCTATATAATACACTAGTAATTAATACTATTAAAAATATTGGTTATATAGATATTCTAACTAAGATTAAGTCTATACTATATATAGAGAGGAGTAAAATAAAAGGCACTATAATCTAGTACCTAGTATATAGTGTGTGGTAAAAAGTAAGCACTTACGCGATTTTTTTATAACATACCCCCTAGTTTCTTAAGACTAAAGCCAAAGAAACTAAAGAAGAGTAGTAGTACCTCGCTATTTTTACCGAATTTTTCGTACTCTAGGCCTAGCTTCGCTAGGGTGCTCTATAGGGCGCAACTCTATAGCGCTGTTTTCTCCTTAGAATATAGGGCGCTCTTAAGCCTATGCCTACAATAGGACCCCATCTCTCTAGCAATTTACTAGGGAGCTGCTTAGGCTAGTATAAGTAAAAAAAAGAGCTTATAACTATGGCACAAAGTAAACACTTACACGATCTTTTACAATATAGTAGTAGTAATAAAATATATATAAAATAATAATAATTTTATTATTAGCGCTCTATATAATAGTATTATTAATAGTAGTTAATA
The DNA here is from genome assembly GCA_009805535.1 of Laburnicola sp. JP-R-44. Taxonomy (NCBI): domain Eukaryota; kingdom Fungi; phylum Ascomycota; class Dothideomycetes; order Pleosporales; family Didymosphaeriaceae; genus Laburnicola; species Laburnicola sp. JP-R-44. The sequence goes on along the minus strand of SELF01000015.1, from coordinate 506,927 downwards.
AATAGTCTACTATCTAGTATAACTAAGTTATATATTATCTCTTAACTAGTAAACTATTAGAGAGCTATAGTAGAGCGCGAAGTTATAACTATAGTTTGCTATATATATATTATATAATTCTTTTATAATATTTATAATATTTAAATTTTTTTTTCTTTATTATATATAATATTAAGTCTTTTAAATCTAACCTTTTAATATATATAGTAAGCTAGCTTTCTAGCGTCTTAAGATTAAGTTATTTAATATCTATAGTTAGATAACCTAAGCAGGGGGCTATGCTTTTTTATTATATTATTTAAGATGAAAGCCTTTATTATGCTACTCCTAGGTAGTTATTTTAACGCCATATAGTTAGATAGCTACTAAAGAATTTAAAAACTAGTATAAATAACTAGCTAGGCAATAGTAGCTATCTAGCCTACCTACTATAAAATATAGTTAAGGTAGGCCTACTTGAGAACTAGATTAATTACACTATTCTAGAGGTTATAACTAATAATCTATTTAGGCTATATACTATCTTTACGCAACTTTAAATTCTTAAGTAATAATTAATACTATTATATTAACTAGTAATTACTATCTAGTAAAAGACTTTACTTTAACTTTATACTTTATAAAAATTCTAATTTTTTTAAAGCTTACTAAGCAACTTACTAAGTAGATTACTAAGCTTTTTTAAATTTTAGCTCATTAAAGAGCTTTATTTGCTTATTAATTAGTATTTTATAGGTAGTATAGGCACCTAAGGTATTCTAGCTACCCTAGCTACTCTAGGTGCACTAGTAGTATAGGTATATATTCTTACGCAACCTTATATATGTGTACACTAAGAAAAAAGTAGTATTACTAGTGCGCTCTAAGCGTATTTAGTGCGTAGGCGTGCGCAGCTTTATATAGGGCTACTTAGGTGCTCTAGGTGCTTATACGCGCATAAAAAATTTTCTAATATATATATACTTATATATATACTATACTATATATACTTATATATACTTATATATACTTATATATATACTTATATATATTATTAACTAACTATTTAAGAGTAGAATAATAAAGACTTTTATTTTAAATAATATGTAGCGTTAATTTATCTACCTAGAGGTAGGACGACAAAGGGCTTTTATCTTAAATAACATAATAATAAAAGTAGAGCCCCCTACTTAGTAATTAAAAAGAGCGTAAAAAAGGGTTAAATAACATAATAAAAAAAAGGAGAGCCCTCTACTTAGTAATTAAAACAAGCGTACAAAGGTAATTATAAAAAAAAGCGCGTTTAAACTACTAAGTAAAGCTTATTAGTCTTAGCGCGATATTTTAGACTTTATTAAATATCTTTATTATATAAAGATTCTAACTAAGATTAAGTCCACACTATAAATAGAGAGAAGTAAAATAGAAGGCACTGAAACCTAGTACCTAGTATATAGTAGTAGTAATAAAATATAATATATACAAAATAATAATAACTTATTATTAACTTTTTTATAGTAGTATTATAAATAGTAGCTAATAAATAGTCTACTATTTAGTATAACTAAGTTATATGTTATCTCTTAACTAGTAGACTATTAGAAAGCTATAGTAGACTATAGAGTTATAACCACAAAAGCAGTGTAGGCAATAAAACACTTAACTATAGTTTAGTTATTATATTTATAATCTAGTAGCTATAGTATAACTATAGTTTGCTATATATATAGTGTGTAAAGTCTACTTTTATAATATTAGTAACACCTTGTATACTAAATCTTTATCTTTAATATATAACTACTACTACTATCTTTTAAATCTAGCTCTTTATTTATTATATCTAGTAATATAATAATATTCTAGTAGTCTAACTACACTACTTCTTTTATATAGGGTAGTATAGCTATAGTAAAGTTCTAAAAGTGTATAAAGAATTAGCTAGGTAAAGTTAAAAATAATTTCTAGAAATTTAGCAATCTTATATAGTAATTAGAGTTGTTAAAGAGGTCTTTTAATCTTAATATCTTTAATAATACTTAGCTCTAGCTATTTAGACCCTATTAGCTAGTTTTATAACTTTAAATTTTAGAGTGTAAAGCACTTCTTTAGTATCTAAATAGAGGGTTAGGTTAGGCGTTTATACTATAATAATAAAATAAAGTAAAGATATTACTAAAGAAGCTTAAAAATAAGAACTAGTAAAGCAAAGGTATAGGGTAGCTACTAGATAATAAGTAGTAGTTTCTTAGAGACTATGATTTTTTTTTTGCCGACTAAAGGGTTTCTAATAATAATATTATAATAATAGTAAATATTCCTTCTACAATTATATATATAGAAAAGCGTTTTAAAGTATTAATAAAAAGAGTTAGCGCGTTATAAGTAAGCTTAGTAGGCTTAGCGCGCCTACTCTAACTAAAAAAAATCTATATGCAAAACTATGCGTAAGGCTATATTACTACTATAGTTTAGAGTAGGAGAGGTATAAGATAGCACTAGCGCTATAACTAGTATAACGCTATAACTATCTCCCTTTACTATTATTTCTAAAGATTACTAGAAGTAATAGCTATTATATAGTAGTAGATTTGTGCTACTTATATGTAATACATACTAAGTAGAAGCTTACACACTATAGGTATACTAATACTTTATTTATTTTTTATATTAAAGTTAACTTTAAAGAGACTACTCTAATTTCTACTATTTTTCTAAGCCCTAATACTAAAATTGCAGTTAATGCTGCCTAAAAGTATACTCTAATCTATCTATCTAAAGATACTAGGTCTACACTAGAATACTACTCTATTTAGAAGATTGTTAATAGGTTAAAGTAAAAGGTATCTTTTACCCTATATAAGAAGGCGGTTCTAGTATACTAGTTAGGCTAGTAATGGATTAGTAACTATAGGCGCGCTATAATAGATATATAGGGTTCCTACTATAGTTTCTTATATTACTATAAGTTGGGATAGCGATAATAAAGGGCAAGGTTAAGGGATAAGAGAAGGTATTTATTAATAAGTTGCTAGGAGAGAAGAGTGTTACGTAGATGTATTAAATACTTATAATTATAGTATTAGGTAGTAAGCATAACGCATAAGCAACGCAATTGCTAATAATAGTAATAATAGAGAGCTTAGTTTTCTATACACGCTTTAAGTAAATTAATAGTGTTAGAGCGCTTATAAATAGTAGAATAAGTGCGTAGTTTATAAACTATCCTTATAAACTATTATTGTATTAGCGAAGACTTAGTAGACTATATTTTTAGGCGCTAGACTAGAGCGGCCTTTCTATTCTAATCTACGTAGTAGGCTTAAATTATAAAAATGTGGTTAAAAAGGGTAATTAACACTAAATAAACAATACAACTCTTCGAGACTATAGAAGTTTAAAAGTATAGCTATAGAGTAAAAAACTTATAGATATAATAGTAATTATTTACGGTACTATTAAGGTAGGAGACTATAACTAAGTAATAAGAGTAAGAGTAAGTAGTAGTAGTAGGAGCATAGAAGAGATAGGCGGCGGCAAGGTCCTAGGGGGATAGAATATAGCTTACTAGTTGCACGAGAAAATCTACTATAAAAGAGAGTTAATAAAATAATTAGGTTAATTACTATTATAATTATAATTATTATTATTATAGTAAAAAATATAATTAAAGAAATTATTAATTATATAACACGGTGGTTGGTTAAATAGTCAGCCTAGAATTACGTAATATTATAGATTAGCCCTAGGGGAGAAATCTTAGGCTTTATATATTTAGATAAGTTTATATATATTTATATATACCTATATATATTTAAGCAAAATTACGCTAAGCTAAAATAAAATAAAATTTCCTAATATACTAGTAGCGGTCGGCTTACTAAATACCTTTTTTAACATTTTTTTAGTTTAAGGTTAAAGTAGATTAAAATAGAAAGTTATATATACTACTATATACTACACCTAATTCTAATTAAAGCCTAACCTTAAATATCTTAATAACCTTATACTCTATAAGCTTCTAATCTATATAAGGTTTACTTACGCTATATATAGTACACACCTAGCTTATTACTATTACTATATTATTAGTTATCTATACTTACGCACTAAATAAGCTAACTTAATAGTAATAATAGCTAGAAGGATTTTATAGATTTATATAACACTCTTACTATACTAGAGCTTATTAATAAATATTTTATTGTTTACCTTTTACCTTTTCTTTCTTAGATTTAGTTGCTAATTATAACAGTTTTATACTGGCCTTCCTACTAAAGCACACCCTATTACCTTTCTTTTACACCCTATTTCCTCTATCTACGCCTTTTACCTTCCTAAAGGCGTCTTTTCTAGTTAGTGTGTTAGCGTGTAGCTAGCGTGGGCTTGTGCCCTACGCTGCCCTCTATATAAGAAAGGACCCCCTACGTCCCTTTCTTATCTACTATCTTAGAATAGTCTTAATTTAACTAGCTCTTTTAACTATTCTAGCTATTTTAGAGAGGTTTGCCCTATAAGACTGTATACTATCCTTATATTATTCTAAAAAAAACTAACTCTTTTATTTGGCTGTAGATAGTAATATAATATCTACTCCTCCTTTAAGACGATGTCTATAGGCAGTTAAATTAGTAGAAGTTTTATCTTATTAGTTACTAGTTGTGCTAGGTAGTTGCCTAAGGTCTATAAGACTACTAATATAACTTCTTTTCCTACTATAAGTAGGTAAGGGTGTATTAGGTTAGTTACTAGTTATACTAAGTAGTTGTTATACTACCTAAGGTCTATAAGACTACTATTATAACTTCTTTGCCTACTATAAGTAGGTACTAGTGTATTAGGTTAGTTACTAGTTATGCTAGATAGTTATTACACTACTTAAGATCTATAAGACTACTAATATAACTTCTCTGCCTACTATAAGTTAGTAAGAGTGTATTAGTTTATTAGTTACTAGTTATACTAGGTAGTTATTACACTACGCTAAAATCTATTTAAGAGGCTACTTGTACACTTCTCTACCTACTATAAGTTAGTAAGGGTGTATTAGTTTGTTAGTTACTAGTTATACTAGATAGTTATTACTCTACGCTAAGGTCTCTATTTAGAGAGGCTACTCTAAAAGTCCTAATATTCTAAATATAAACAATAATTAATAAATAATAACTATTATACTATACTTTGTAGAGCTAACTTGCCTAATAACTACCTTTTAGCGCTATTATAGTAAGGGTATAAGACATAAAGCTAGAGAATTAGAGTTAGGCTATAGAGGTAATATAGAGGTTAAAGTTTTATATATTTTATTTTACACTTTATCTTTTATCTAGCTTAAACTATATACGCTAGCTTACACGCTATATAAGACCTGCTACCCTAGATCTATTTACTATACCCTCTTTATAACCCCTACTTTACTTAACTCTCTACTACTACCCACACTATAGTAAGCTACTATCCTTTAATCTAAAAGACTTCTGGAATGTTCTCTACGTCCTTTTTACCTTTTTACTCTAGATAGTTCTATAATAGATAATATAAAAGGGGATATTTATCTACACCCCGCTAATAATAGCTTATATAATACTTATAGTAAAGATTTCCCTACTTTACCCTACTAGCAATCTGTTATTTGTTAAGTAAGGAAAGCAACTAATAGTTACTTCTAAGACTACTAGTTGCCTTCTTAGCCTTATAAAAAAGAAGAGAGTATAGTTAAATTACTTAGAAAGGTCTACTCTAATAAAATTTCTTATAACACTTCTAAGCATAATTAATATATATTGCTGCACTTAAAGCAGATTAGCTAAGTAATAAATTTTTTTACTAATAGACTTTAAGTAGCTTACGCACTAAGGCAAAGCTAAACTTAAAGCTAATAAGAAGTTTAGCGCATTTTTAGCGTAATTTAAACCAGACTAATCGCTCTAGCATAGCCTAGAAATAAAATAATTACTTGCTACCTATTAGCTTTAGGCTTAATACTACTTTTCTTAAGGTTTGCTTTTAGAAAAGTTACTAGAATTAGTGGCTAAGGCTATTATGAAGTCTAAAGATAACTCTAAATAAGGGAGTATTATTTAGGCTTTATGCGAGCGCGCTAATATATTTAAATAAGCTTTTACTATACTTAAGGTATAGACACCTTACACTATAATATATATAATAGAGAAGAGATTCTAATTCTACTTTAATAGTGCTAATAACACAGCTATTAAAGAGGACTTATTTACCTCTAATAAAGCTCTTTCTTTTATTAAAGATACTTATAATTTGCGGTACCACACTTATATACCTTTAAAAAACTCTAGCTTAGAAACACCTAATCTACTATATAGTTTGCGCTACTTTTATATAACTAAGTAAAGCTTATCCTATTTAGTTATGTCCTAATGTGCGCCCTAGCTAGCGCCCCTAATATACACCCTATTATCCGCCTTAGCTTATAGTGCCTACTTTGCAATTAAATAACACTCTTTACTACTCTTTAGTTTTTAGATATATATAAACTAAGCTTGCTAATAGCGCCTAAATAGACATATTCTAAAGTAGACACACTTTTATTACCTCTAGTGTATCTAAGCTAGAACGCTCTACAAAGCTACCTAATATTAATAAATATTATAGAAAAGGTTAACCTAGTTTTAGTAGTTAAGAATTAGCTAGAGGATATGTGTAATAAGATTTGCGTAAACGTAGACTATTACTAAGGCAATAATAATAAGAAAGATTAAGATAACTTAATAGAAGCTATCCTTAGCTACCTTAAAGGCGCGCCTTAAGAGGTAGCGCAAAATTAGTATTAAATAAATTAGGCCCTCTAAAAAAATTGTAGACTTAATGTACTCTTTAAATTTCTAAAAGAGACTTACTATAATTTCTTTTTTTAATAGGTATATAAGAAGTTTTATAAGCTCTTTCTCTCTAATAAAATAGACATCTAGATATTTTTGTAGGCTTTTAAGAGCCTAGCTAAAAAAGGTAGACTAGACGCAAAGACTTAGAAGGATAAATTATAACTTAAGTTAACTAGAAGTCTTAAATTAATGCTTTAAAAAGAGATAAAAGACTTTAATATTAACTACCTAGTAAATAAACGCTAGATAACTATAGCTAGCCACACTCTCTATAATAATAGTATAATAAACCCTTTCTAGGCGCATATAAAGACTTCTTATAAGGTACTACTCTCTAAATTAACACTCTTATATATGGTAACTAGAAAATAAACATTTATTTTTAGACTTACTCCTTTCTTTTTAACCCTTTATAATTAGACTAAAGTATAGTGTATAAAGTATAACGCCTACTTTGGCTATAGTAAGAAACTTAGAGGCCTATACTTACACCGCTGCCCTAAAATAGCTATATAAGCAAATGTAAAAGCAGAAAATAATTTTAATTTAAATAAACTTAGTATTGCCTACTACTATAATTTAGAGGTAGGTAATTTGTTAGATAATAAGGCTTTAAATGCGCGCTACTAGACTACTTTAATCTAGTAGCTTATATAAAAGCTACTAAACTAATTAATCTAGACAAACTATAATTTTAACTATAAAACGTAGATACTACTAACTAAATTTGCTACCTGTGGGCGGCAAGATAGTAAAGATTTATAAGCTATTTAGAGGCTCCTAGCTAGTTATGCCAGTGCAAATTAAATTCTAAGGGTTAGCTTTTAGGTTGTGAGTCTTAATAGATACTAGTGCTAGCGCTTATAATCTTATTGCTTTAAGGTATATAAAGGCGGTATAAAAATAGCTTAAAGCTAAACTTCTTTATCTAAAGATACTAATCCCTCTCAAGAACTTTGTAGGAAAGAGAAGCATAAAAGTGGATACCTATTTTATAGCCTAGCTTAATATTAAGAGACATAGTATTACTATATAGTTTTTTTTCTATAAATTAGGGGACCATAATCTTATTATTAGTAGGAAATTTTTTAAGTAAGTTAACTGCCTAGTTAATGCTTAGGACTGCCGCCTTTGTTAAAAAGATAATAAAAATCTAACCTTTGCTAGCAACCTTATCCTACTATAGACTTTTTTACTACTTAACCCTTTCTACTAAAATAACGCTACCTAATAGAATAGTCTACTTAAAAAGTAGAACTATATACCTACTAAATAACTTACTTATTAAAAGCTAACTAGAGTATTTCTAAGGAGATTTTTATTTAGCTTTTTAGCCCCACTATCTTAGTTATTAGAATGTACTTAAAGGCTTACTAGAAACTAAGCTATAAGGACACCTTTAATAAAAATAGTAGCGTTAAGGCTATTAAGCTGCCTTCCTTAGATAAGGAACTATTAGATAATAAATTGCCTTTTAGTTACCCTGTTCCTACTATCTAAGAAAGCCACTAGTAAGACTAGTCCCTAGGAATTATATAGTAGAATCTAAGTCTTACCTCTAACCCTAGACCTAAAGACTATAAACCTACTAAAGAAGCTAATTTATAGATTAGGCAGCTCTTACCTATAGAACTAACTATTTAAATAAAATCGCCCTAGCTAAAATAATCTAGATTAGCACCCTTCTACTCTACTAAATTGCTAACTAGAAAGAAGAACTTAGTATTACTTACCATAGTAATAACCCTAAAGATTATAACGCGCCGCCTATTATAGTGGTAAATTAGAGGATAAAGAGCCTGCCTATTATAATAACCTCCCTAATATAAACCCCAAATTTACTAACCTAATTAACCCTAAGTCTAGATCCCTGTAGAAAGGATGCTTAGATAATAAATTTAATAATAAAACTGCCTATTAAAATCTTCTAGATCGCTAATAATTAGGAGCTACTCTTTAACTATTAGCCCTCACTCTAATCCACTAGTTACCTAACTTATTCCACCCCTAGAGGCACTCTAAGCCACTAAAATAGGTGGCCTAGTTTACTACTAGTTAAGTAGCTTCCTAGCTAGCCTACTATACGTAGGCACCTATTACTTTTAGCGCTCTTACCCCTAGTAGCTCCCTTACTAGCTAGCTTACTACTAATTTAGCAGTACTCTAACTAATATATACGCGCAGGGCACCTATAACTTTTAGCACTCCTACTCCTAAATATTCCTACTACTACTAGTAGCACCATTCTAATTAAAAACTATATAGTTAGGTTAACACGTTTTTTAACACTCTTCTATAATACTAAGAAATATTATATAATATAATTGCGCTCGCGCATAATAAACTAACTAAATTTTTTTTAGCTAACTATATTTTTATATAATATTAGAGCTAAGAATATACTCTATTAGCAAAACACTAAATACTAAGATATAGTTTCTATCGCGTTTTTTTACTAATCTACTAATTTACCCCTAATAACTTTTCTTAATATATCTACTAAATAGTAACTAAATTAAAACCTAAGGCTACTATTAGAACTATAGGGGCCTAGTACCCCTACCCCTTGCAATCCTCTTTAGCCCTAAAATAGTGCTAGTTATATTAAAAATTCACTGAAACACCCTATTTTATATATATTTTCCTTTCTATTTTTAGATCTTAAAAGGTGGGTTATATAATAGTTCTATACTAGTCTTCCTACTAAGCACACTCTATTACCTTTCTTTTATATTCTATTTCCCCTATCTACGCCTTTTACCTTTCTAAAGACACTTTTCCTAGTTAGTGTTAGCATATAGCTAGTGTAGACTTATGCTATATGCCGCCCTCTATATAAGAAAGGGCCCTCTACGTTCCTTTCTTATCTACTATCTTAGAATAGTCTTAATTTAACTAGCTCTTTTAACTATCCTAGCTATTCTAGAGAGGTTTGCCCTATAAGGCCGTGTATCGCCCTTACACTAATAAGAAGCAATTACTTCTACTAGAGTAGAAATATAGGCTTACTAGTCTTTAAGAACTAAATAAGCTACTAACCTAGCTAGTAAATAAGAATTTCCTCCTCCTAAATAGTTAGGTATACTATACTAGGCTTTTATAGATAATTATTTTATAAATAGAATAGAACTCTAGTATTATTACCTTAGTAGTAGTAGCGCAAAACTATAGTGTATACTCTTTAGTAATAATAAGTACTTCTTTAAGAATAATATTAATGCCTAGATAGATATATTAGAAAAGTTTTTTCTAAAGAGGCTACTTAACTATACGCAAATGTGCGTATCTGTGCGCATTTTTATATGGGCAATTTACTAGCATAAAAATACTTAGAAATATATAGATATGCGTAGACTTGCGCAAATATACATAAATAGTCTAACTAAGTAATTCTTTTAAAGCTTTATAACTTTTTTACTAGTAAAGCTATAATTTTAAGTTTTTAATAAATAATTTATAGAGAGAAATACTAGTCTTTTAATAATTATACTTAAAAATACTATTATTATTATATAATTAGTAGTAATTAATAAAAAACTCTTTATTTTACTAGTTATTATATATATTATATAATATTATTATATAATATATATAGTACTAATAATATAGTATATATAAAATTTTAAAAAGATTTTAATAAGAATAAAGTCGTTAAAAAGTTATTAAAGTTTATACTTTGTAAAATAGTGTTCTTTACTAAGCCACTAATTTTCGCCTAATCTAATTCTTTTAACAAAATATAAAACTATATTTTTTTCTATTTTTAAATCTATAAAACCTAGAATTTAGAATTAGGTAGAAGTTTTATATAATATACTAGTAATTACTATCTAGTAAGAGACTTTAATTTTATACTTTAAGAAATCTTTTTTTATAAGCTTACTAAGTAGCTTACTAAGCTTTTTTAAATTCTAGCTAATTAAAGAGCTTCGTTTGCTAATTAATTAGTATTATTTTAATAGTATAGATGCTATAGGTACCCTAGGTACCCTAGATGCACTAGCGGTGTAGGTGCGCATCTTTACATAATCTTATATATATATATACACTAACTAAAAAAGTAGTATTATAGGTGCGCACGCGCGCTTAAATTTTTTCCTAATATAGTAAGGCGTAGGCGTAAAGTAGGAAATTTATTAAGAATAACTTTAATATAGTAATAAAGTAATAGATATATATTTAGTATATATTAACTTTATCCTACTTATAAGAAATAATATACCTATTAATATATTAACTTATATTATTTGCGATAATTAGAATAGTAGAGAAGAGATAGCTTATAGTATAGTAGCGCTAAAGTTATATTTCCCCTAAAGTTCTAAGTAGCCTCTTTGTAAAAACGTTATATATAGAAGCTATGTGCGCTAAAACTACTAAGCTTACTTAGTAGTTTAAACACACGCTTTTTTTTATAATTACCTTTTTTACGCTCTTTTTAATTACTAAGTAGGGGGCTCTGCTTTTTTTGTTATATTATTTAAGATGAAAGCCTTTGCCGTGCTACCCCTAGGTAGTTAATTTAACGCCACACACATACTAGTAGTAGTAGAAATATCTAGAAGTAGTAAAGTGAAATTATGCGCTGGCTTTGTGCGATCATCGTCTTCGTGGCTTCGTGGGTGTCGAAGCTAACTATGTTTCCTTTCTCCTAAACTGCTTCGTTAGCTGGTAGACTAGGAGGAGCAGTGCTGCGGATAGTACAACGACAAACCATCTTGGACCAGAAATCTTACACAGAACGAACACAGGCAAACGAGAATATTCGATGCTCCGTGGAACCTACCTTAAAAAAGTTCTTTTCACACCGATCGTGCTGGTGTTAGTGAGTCCGACGGAGTTGGGCAAACACTAGCGACAGATAGGAAGGTGTCCTGCGAGAACGGCAAACCGCATACACATCAAGCACCATGATCAAGAAGACTTCGCGTACGTTGGGTACACGGTATAACACATTAAACACCATCTGATGTCTATGCCAAAGTTTGTATCGACATCTCCCCAACACTCTTACAACCACCGCCCCTAACGACCCACCGCACCTGCCCTCGGCACGCCCGTCGGCGGCAACGGTACAAACGCCTCCGTATGCGTAGCCTTCGCCGTCCCATTCGTCGCATAATCATCCGTTACCTCCTGACTCCCATCCGCAATAACGACATGATTCAGCACGCGCTTGAAAATCTCCAAGCTGGCCTCGGGCTGATAATACGGAATCTCATGCCCAGCCTCGTAGATCCTCGTGAAGGAGAAATTGCCGTATTCCCTGACCTCTCCATACTCGGTCCCGTTGACGACAAACGGCGCATACCCTGCGTTCCGGAAGGCCTCGGAGTCGGAGTAGTTGGCTGCGAGCGAAATGGCTTCGCCGCCGAACCAGTTGCAGATGTAATCTGCGTCGCCGTAGATGAGCGCTACGCGCACGCCGTACCCGAGAATCTCTTCCATGTCTTCGATGAAGTTGGGATACACGAAATCACCGGTGCTCTGGAACCCAGAGCTGACATTGGGAGCATTGCTCGTCGTGTAGTTGATATTGACACCTAGGGCCTCCTGCGTGCTAGCCAGGTTCAAAAACCCCATGAAGTAGTCTGGTGGCGTGGGATCATTGTATGGGTGTCGGATATCATAGACGCCACGCCCGCCGAAGCGGTAGTATGGCTCTTCGACCTCGGAGCGGCAGATTATCGTGGCCCGGTAGCAGTAGAAGTAGGTGTCATCGGAATGGGGGTCTTCGGCTAGGGCTTGCTTGCAAATGTGGATTTGGTCGCGACAGCCGTTGGCGTCGTAGTATGCTGACTTCATGGAATTGTAGACACTGTCGTCCACAGCTTTTATGCCGTAGGTGTTGTTCACAGCGAACTCGGGATAGTACGGTGCTTGGATTTCTGATCAGGTGTCAGCGGATGTGCAGGATCAAGATGAGAATACCGTCTACCTTCATCGATGATGCCGTTAATTATGCCTAGCGTGTCCATGGCAAGCGCTACACCTGGCACTGACCCATTCTTGATAGCTTCGTTTTGCTTGTAAAAGTAATTGTAGAAACAGGGGCCGTAATGTCCACCATAGCTGTCCAGCTTGTCAGGTCACTCCATACGTGTACAGCACGTATGCTTTTATAACTTATGACAAGGGGCTAGACATGGAAGAAATGCAGACTCACCTTTCCGTCCACAGATTGAAAGTGAAGTTCTGATAACTAGGATCCAACTGTGGTGACAAATCCAGAAATGCTTGAAGAATATGCCACGCACCCACAGCCGCAAACTCCGTGGTGTTCACCGTATAATAATCAACTAGCGAATACCGGCCATTTGCATCGGTCTTTGTGGTTTCGTAGGAGAATCCAACACCAACGGGCTGTGAGAGGTAGAGCATGTTCGACTCCTCATTCCAGGAATATGGGTTCAACTGCGTCTTGAGGTCCGCGGTGACATTGCAAGGTCCATGTTCTGTGCATGTCAGCCTTGATTTCACTCACGTACCGGCAACTGTCGAGGTCACATACCTTGGAGAAGACCAATCATCGAGTCCGAACCAGGCCCACCATTCAGCCAGAGTGTCAACTGCAAGTTATCAGCCTCTTCCTCACAAGCCTCTCAACCATGATCTCCTCCACACGCGAACGTGACTTGCCGGCTTCTCACTTGGGTTTGTCCTCGCCTCAAAGAACCAGAAGAACATGTTCGTAGTCTCATCCAGACTGATATACCCCGCATAATCCTCGACCCCAGGAGTCGTCTCACAAACGCCCGCTTTGCCGGGCTGCTTGAAACGGATTTTGGCACCCTGCGGCGACGTAACAGTCATGACACCAGTAGGATCTACCGGGATTCCGCGCTCCTCCAGGGTGGGTTTGCGGGCCGCACCGAAGGAGACGCACGTCAGAAGCGCTACCAGTTGGGATAGGCGCGCCATTGTCTTGACTCAACCGAGGGGAAACAGAGACGGATGGCAGATGAAGCCATGCGAAGGCACAGTGTCCTTCTTATACGTGCAAACAACCTCCATGCAGGCCGACAACAGTTGTATTGGGTTGTCGAAGGATAAGGCCCAAACAGGCCGACAACAGCTGTATTGGGTTGTCGAAGGATAAGGCCCAAATAGGCATCTATACGGCTCTTCGGAGACAGGCGGTATAGCTATTGGTCTTCGGCGAAACCGGCATGGCCGGTTATCAGCAACCCCAGCAGCTCCGAGATTCGCTTGGGGCAAGCTTCGCAGCGTGCTTGAGCTCGATGCCTGAATAGGAAGGTCCTCACTCCTTGTGGTGTACAAGCTGGTTTGCCAAGTGGGCAGCCGCGCATACGGATACTTACCAGCCCTAAGGATTGAACTTACGATTGACGTCGTGGGCTCGGAGGCATGACACGCGTTTGTTAGGTAGTTAATGTAGTTTAACCTGCCTACTTGTTCCATGAACGCCACCAAGCCATCGCAGCCGGTTCGTATAGTTTAGTACACGGTGACAAACAACCGCTCACAAACATACCCATCACTCCACTCGCTTCGCAGCAACAAGATCGGAACAAACAATAGAAGGAAGCAAAAACTTTTCATGTCTCCATATCCCAGCCTCACCATCCCACAACACCATGCAATGCAAACTCTAAAAGCTACTCAAACTTCGTTCCAAACATGCAGCCCCATTTTTTATCTAACGAACCCCAACGGTGCATATAAAGGCGAGTAGAAAAAGGGTATATATGTAAATGCTTTCCACCAAAACACCGACAAGAGTCCCCGAGGGAGGAAGGGCCAATGTATTCAGTCATGCGAGCTGCTCGTCACACTGCTCCGATTCGTGCTCTCGCTGATATACGCGACAACACTTGACCGCTTGAACTGCGACGTCAGATTGTTTTCTCTTGACGACGGGCTCGAGAGGCCTTGGTGATCGTTCGAGGGCGACGACGAAGCCATAGGATGCGGTTCAGATGCACCGTATCGGTCGCGCAAACGCTGAATCTCGCGGAGGCGGTTGCGCCACGAAGACACGGACTCTCCACCGTCTTTGATAAACCATACCGAGGAGAAGACGCATGCGTTGATAGCGATGAGGCGGCAGTATACGGCGAGGTGTTTGCCAGCCACTATCTTCGTTTCCGCTGCGGGCGAGATATCTGGAAAGCCGGGCTTTGACATGACCTGCACCTTGTAATATCTGTCCTTGCCGTCGGGGTCAGAGTCTAGACGGCGGTCGACGAAGGACGCGCGGGATTCGGGAGAGATGACAATGTGCACATAGTTGAAGGCGGAAGGGAAAGTGTCAAAGTTGTAGGGGAGTCCGGAGTCATTGTAGATGATGTTGACAAAATCATTGCCAATGTGTCGCTTTTTGTTTGGATACGTCATCTCGTCCTGCAGGTTTGTCGGCATCATGGTGGTAATGTGGAAGACAAGTTCAATGCACCGGTCACGCCAGGCATAGGTGAATTCGCCGTCTTGGTCATCGCGCGTATCCAAACCACCTGTATTGAATTTGGCACCCTTGAGGCGACACAAGGTGCCCAGGTCACTAAGGAACGAAGTGTAAGCTGGTGGTCCAATGTTGTTCATCAGCATCTCTCGTTCGTCAGTTTGGCCGTCACCAATGTAAATAACGCCAACTTTGTAGCTGTCTACTGTTGATATTCGATCAAATGTTGTGATGGCCCGACGGATAATATCGTTGTCCGGAAGAGCGATTGGTGGATCGTGAGACGAGGTCAAGGATGCGTAAAAAGTCTGGAAAATATCATCCGGTAGAATACCAACATAGGAAGAGCTGTAGTATGCTTCTGAGGCGAGACCGACAGTCAAAGGAGCCTGGTGACGTGGGGGCGGGGCTAGTAACGGACGTACAGAAAGACAACGAGTGGCACACTGTTTACGGGTCATTGCAGGTTCCAAGAGACACCATGGATCGCACTTACGGGTCTTCTGTTGGTGATTTGAGAGACCCCGGTCCTTGCAGCCGTTTCGATGGTCACCAAACTGTGCCCGACAACCCAAGACTTTTTCCAGACCTCCCCATCGCCCGGTTTAGCAAAATTGGGATTTCCTATCGTTTCGTCGCGATCGGAATAGCAAACCAAATTCATCATATCGATGACGACCTGACCCTGTTCCTCTAATTCGGTTTGTCGGCCCATGCCGTCTGTAAAGCGTAAGCTTCGGGCGATCCAAGGCATGAGCTTTGGCCGATCCTCCATTTTCAAGCCCATGAACCAAAATGCAATGACATGATAAGCCAATGAATACAAGTATTGCGGAAGATCGTCTTCCAATGGCCTTTTCTTTTTTGAGCCATGGTCTGGAGAGGCTGCCAGCTCTCGGGAAGGTCCACTGTGACGGAGCGACCGATGAAAGCTCTGGGAGTTTGAAGACGTGGTTCGCTCGCGTTGATCTCGGATGTGTTGCAGGTATCGAAAACTGACCCCAAAGACCATTTTAAAGTCGTCTTCCCTGAAGTTCTTGAACAATTCAGGCATCCGTGCCAGCGAGGTGAGGAAATCAAGAATATGAATGGCAGTTGCCGGTTTTGTTACGATCTGTGACATCTTTTGTATCACCGTGTCCAGTGATTTGCTCACGGAAAGCGGCAGCTCGTGGCAGCACACGGACAGCGCATGGATGCACCATTTCGAGGTTCTGTCCCAATTGCCAATTCCATGGATGAAAGCTTTGACTAGATCGTCTTCCTCACTTTTTTCGAAGTGGTCATGGTAGCTTATCAATACTGTGAGAATGTGGAACAGACACACGGCAACATCTGCCTTTTTAAGAAGTGTGTGAGATGGAGGTTCTTGAAAGGAAGAATTTCGAATCTGCTCACAAATGACATTCCGCAGCATTTTCAACTGGAGTACGCAGCTACGCACCAGAGACTGGTTGGACAGTTGCGGACCCAAATGAACCAGCACATAACTGTACACTTCCCAATCCGATGATTTTTGAAGTATAGAGATGGCAAGCTCGAGCCACAACGTAACCTCCATGTCGAGAATATCCTCGCTGAGTGGGTAATGCTCAGGATCGACATGAGAGAAGACGACCCGACTGACATCAGATGATGGCTCCTCTGGGAGGCCCTTTGGACCCGGATACATCCACAAGGGCGGAACGGGTTTGGACACGCGTCCAGTTGTAGTATGGTGGCGACCGGAGTGCCTAATAAGCGAAGGAAATGGGCCCCCAGAAACTTTGCGGTGGTCGCGGGAAGGCGACTGTTCCTCATGTCGAGATTGGTCGGGTGCTACCGTGTCTTCTTTCGTGGAGATGGTGGTGGCTGTTTCCTCGGTCCTGCACAGAACTGCTGCAAGACTCTCACCTTCAGAAGAACAACTGACGTAAAGAGCATGAGCGGAATCTGCGCGCAGCCGGAAAAGAAGTCGTAGCACCGTAAGCCGCGCATCGCTCTCGTACCGTTCGGAGCCCACGACATGACGCAATGTCTCATAGAGAAGGCGTGTTTTACGGGCAGATTGCTTAACGCTCCGGATGAACAGGCGCACAAATGCCGTCGCAATCACATTACAAGGAGAACCCAATACTCTGTCAGTGTCCAACTGGAAAGAGGAAGACAAAGACGCCGTGGATACGCCTGAATAATTCTGCGACAGCGCAGTCCGCTGCATCCGTCTCTTTAACAGCTCTACTGTATCCGGGAAACTTGCAAATAACGCTCGATCAGCAACGTCGACGGCAAAGTCGACTAGTTCGTGCAAAACGGATACATCCTCTTCCGCATCGATGTTGTTCAGTAGGAGTGCTCCACACTGCAGAACCGCATCGCTCGCACATAACATCTCTACTGTGTTGTATGTTTCACGTAACGCTCTGATAGCCATAATACGAAGCGAACGGGGTCTAGTGCTATCTTTGATGAGCCCAGAGACCATGCTACGGCAGGCTTCAAGCCAGTTCCCGTTTGAGGGATGTAGATACCGCTCATCGACGTAATAGTTGATGACATTTTCGGCAGTCGAGTCGCTTAATCGGTGGGCAAGGCGCATGGAAAGCTCCATGACGGCATCTTTCTGTACAAAGTCGAGATGTTCGCTGAGGTTGTCTAATTTGCTGAGCACCTTGAAGATTCTATCCTCGGAGTGGCGCGACGCGACCTCTAGTCGAGGGGTAGGTGCAGCCAAATCAAGGTTCGAGATGGCCTCGCCGTCACCATCACCATTGGAGGCAACCGAGCTGGCCCCGTTTGTCACAGTGTTGCGAGATACCGATGCATTTGTGGGAGCCGCCCTCTCATCTGTGGACCTCTCTGACTGAGCTCGTATACGTTCGTCGGCCCGCTCAGCGCAAGTTTGAATAATGTCTAGCAGCTCAGTCCAATCCACCTCTGAAAGCAACAGGTCTCTGAGCGAATCATCTGCCAGAATGGCGTCCACGACCTTGATGACATACTCTTCTTGGGTTTTGTGTGGTTGCTGTATAGAAGCTTTCAATGCGGAAAACAATAACGGCATTGGGACGACAGGAAGCCCGTTTCGCCCGTTTTCCAGCAAAAGTTGCTGCAGAACCTGAATGGTTCCCCTGTATGCACTCGACTCGCGATTCTTCCGCACGGGTCCGTCAGACAGAACACGGAGGAGAGCAGATACGGCGACCTGGCCGACATGCGACTTGAAGAGGTTGGCCAATGCGTGCCACGTCTGGTCCTGGAGGCTGGGTAGTTGGCGGTGGACGGCACACAGCACCTCTAAGCACGGTCGCAAGGAGGGTTTTGGAAGGTGGCCGTAGGTAATGACGGTATTGAACAGTCTGATGGCATTTTCAATATCGGGGGATTGCGTGGTCTCTTGACATATCGTCACAACCTTGCTGAGTAAGAGTTCGAGGTCATCATCGCTAAACACCTTGGAGTTGAATTTGCAGACATCGATGGTGTACTGGAAAAGCTGGGCCAGGTTTTCCAGCTCTGGAATGGGTTCGGCGCTCTTCTTGCTCCCACCTGCTTTGCGCGACGCACGGTATGCATCAACGCTCTGCTTGAAACAGGCATCTAAGGACGTCAAGATGAAGTGGGCGAGGGACGATTCACAAGCCTGCACATTGCGACCGCGCTTGGTTAGGGCGGCAACGATGTCGAGGCGCTTGTCAAAGCTGCGGTCGTTCTTGCGCAGCGAGGCGGCGTCGAAGAGGACGTTGCGCTCGAGAACACTCAGCTTAGGGAGGCCGACACAGTGTCGGAGCAGCCTGTAGCCGGACTCGGCCACGTCGTCGGGCTGCTCTGGCAGAAGCATGTCGCTCGCGCGAGACCACAGATGGAGCACGTTCTCTACCATGTACTCGTCCAGGATGTTGCAGATGCTGTCCACGGCCACGGCCCTTTCCGGAAACGGACGCTTCCGGTCCAGCTGCTCGACGAAGCCGTCCAGCTCTGGCGGTCCTCCCAGCACCGGGCGCGCATGTTTGGGGCCGATTTGCGCGCTTATGCGCTTCAGCGAGCCGTCGGCAGACGAGGCTGTGGGACTGGCCAGCGACTCGGCGAGGGAAGACGAGCGTGCGGGCGTGTACGTGGCTGACGTGGCCGACGGGGGTGGGGTGGGGCTCTTTAGACGGCCGCCCGTGAGCGAGCGGAAGGCGCCCAGGAGCGCGGAGGAGGAGGAGCGGCGGTCGGGCGTGCGCGGGCCATGGTCGGCGGGCGGAGACATGTGTTTTGCGGCGTGCTGGACGGGCGGCGTCGGCTACGGGGGCGAGAGGGCAGCCTCGAGTCACTCATGAGCGCTGGCAGGATGCTTCGAGGAACGGGCAGACAGACAACGGGCCGGGCGCTGGCAGGATGATTCGAGGAACGGGCAGACAGGCAACGGGCAGGGCAGCGCTGGGAGCGGCGGCATCTAGGCATGCTGGGCGCTCATGACGACGGTGAGGGCGCGGGTGAGGGCGTGGGCGAGGGCGTGGGCGAGGGCGTGGGCGAGGGCGCCGTGCGTGGGGGCGGCGAGGGCGACAGACGGGGTGCGAGGCAACTGCACACACGGGACAGGCCAAGGGCGGCGTAGCGGGCGATAGGCAGTGTGGCCCTGTGTGGGTGACGACTCCGGGGGGACTGTGGGTGACGGCGGGTGGACTGTGGGTGACGGCGGGTGGACTGTGGGTGACTCTGGGCGACTCTGGGGGGGACTGTGGGTGACGACTCCAGGGGGACTGTGGGTGACTCTGGGCGACTCTGGGGGGGACTGTGGGTGACGACTCCGGGGGGACTGTGGGTCATGGGGACGACGACGGCAGCGGCGAAGGCGTCGAAAATCACGAAATCTGGGGAAGGCGCACGCGCCGCCTGCTGCTCCGCGCGCGCCGACCCGCAGCTGCAGCAAAACATTGTGGCCCTGCACCTCACCCAGCACCCGTCCAGTGTCGCCCGCCGCAACCCACCCCCTCACGCCCACCCCCTCACACCCGCCGGTGCGCCGCCCGCCACAATGGCCGCCGACTTCTCGACGCTCCCCGCGCTGCTCGAGGCCAGCTTGGATTCCCGCCAGAATAAACAAGGTACGTGGTGTGTCTGCTTCTCTGGTTATGCCCCGCCATGCCCTGCCTTTCCTGCGGCAGAGCGCTCAGTTGCCTCGTCCTGGCCAGGAGCTGACTTGCGCAGCCGAGGCGGCCATCGCCCAGGAGCAGTCCAAGCCGGCCTTCTCGCTCGCCCTCCTCCAGCTCGTCGCCGGCGACTCGTTCCCCCCGACCGTCCGCCTTGCGAGCGCGTTGTACTTCAAGAACCTCATCAAGCGACACTGGGTCGATGAGAATGGCGCCTATCTGCTGCCCGAGCACGAGGTGGCGGCCATCAAGCGCGAACTGATTGGCCTGATGGTTTCTGTGCCGCCGAACCTGCAGTCTCAGCTCGGCGAGGCCATCAGCGTCATCGCAGACAGCGACTTCTGGAAGCGCTGGGATACGCTGATCGACGACCTCAAATCCAGGCTGACGCCCGACAACACCACGGTGAACAATGGCGTGCTCCGCGTCGCCCATTCCATCTTCAAGCGATGGCGCCCGCTCTTCCGCTCCGACGACCTCTTCACCGAAATCAACCACGTCGTGAACAAATTCGGCGACTCGTTTCTGCAGCAGCTCCAGCACACCGACGCCCTGATTACACAGTCGCAGAACAACCCAGAGGCGCTGAAAGGCGCCTTCACGACGCTCGATCTGCTCGTCAAGATCTTCTACGACCTGTCCTGCCAGGACTTGCCTCCGGTATTCGAAGACAACATCACCGGCATCCTCCCCTTGTTGCACAAATACCTCGTCTATGACAATCCTGCTTTACACACAGACGATGACGACGAGTCGGGCGTGTTGGAATATGTGAAGGCGGGCATATTCGAGGTGCTGATGCTTTACGTGCAAAAGTACGAGGATGTCTTCGGTGCCCATTTGCCCCAGTTTGTTGAGTCGACATGGACCTTCCTCATGTCGGTGGGCCTGGAGACCAAGTACGACATCCTCGTCAGCAAGGCGCTACAGTTCCTTACGAGCGTGGCAACTACCCACCATGCCGAGTCGTTTAACAACCACGAGGTACTCGTGCAGATCATAGAAAAGATCATCTTGCCCAACTTGACATTGCGCGAGTCTGACGTTGAGCTCTTCGAAGATGAGCCCATCGAGTTCATCAGAAGAGATCTAGAGGGCTCCGATAACGACACAAGGCGACGCGCTGCCACCAACTTCATCCGCGCTCTCATGCAACGCTACCAGGAACTCGTGACGAGCACCGCCCAGACGTACATTACCCTCTACCTCCAAGACTATGCAAATAACCCCACGGACAAATGGAAGTCCAAGGACACCGCTGTATACCTCTTCTCCGCCATTGGTGCGCTAGGAACCGCTACCGCGGGGCAGGGTGTGATAAGCACGAACCCCCATGTCGACATTATGAGCTTCTTCCAGAACCACATTGCTAGTGATCTAGAAGGAGAAGGCGCGACTACCATCTTGAAGGTGGACTCTATCAAGTTTCTGTACAACTTCCGCAGCCAGCTCTCGCCTGATCTCTGGCGCGCCGCATTCCCCCTGCTCGTTAATCATCTGGGGAACTCAAACTACGTGGTCCACACGTACGCCGCCATCGCCGTGGAGCGCGCTCTGTACATGGTGGATTCGAACCAAGAACCCATTATCCCCAGAGCCCAGGTTGTCACAGTATCAAAAGACTTGCTGGGCCATTTGTTCAAACTCATTACCAAGGATTCGGCGCCTGAAAAGATTCAAGAAAATGAGTTCCTCATGAAGTGTGTCATGCGCGTTCTCATATTCATTCGGGATGGCGTATTGCCGATAGATGACTTGGTTCTCACCTATTTCGTCAACATACTCAAGATCATACGGCATAACCCTAGTAATCCTCGATTCCAGTACTTCTTGTTCGAGGCCATGGGTGCGTTGATCCGGTTCGCTGCTCCTACACACAGCAAGTTGTTCGAGAGCAAGCTCGCCGATCCATTCCAGGCCATTTTGGGCGAGAATGTCGAAGAATTCGCACCCTACGTCTTCCAGCTCTTCGCCGCGTTGCTGGAGGCGAATCCCTCCGGAGAGTTGATTGATTACTATCAAAATCTCTTCGGGGTTGTCATCCTACCCAGTGTGTGGGAGTCGCGAGGCAACGTCCCAGCTTTGGTCCGCTTGCTTACAGCTATGATTCCTCGCAACGTTCAGGGCATCGTTGCGAAAAACCAATTAGAACCGATACTGGGCATCTTCCAGAAGCTTGTGTCATCTAAAGCTCATGAGGTCTACGCTTTCGACCTCATCGAAGCCATTATTGCCTCTGTCCCACTCGCAGAACTTGAACGCTACTTACCCACTGTCCTCCAACTTATGATCACACGACTGTCTAGCATGAAGACGGAACAGTTCACCCAGCGCTTCATCGCCTTTTACCACTTCATCTCCGCTAGGAAAGATAAGGGAATGGGTGCCGACTATTTCATCGCTGTCACTGATCAAGTCCAACACGAGTGAGTATTTGCCTATCACTGTCATGGCTCCATACTAACGTACAACAGCGTGTTCAAAGGTATTTACCTCACAGTGATTCTTCCCGGCACCCCACAACTACTCCGCCCGCTTGACCGTAAGACTGCTGTTGTCTCCTTCACCAAGACCCTCACGGATTCGGAAGCCTTCGTCCACCGGTACCCCAAGGGGTGGAACCTCACCACGCAGCGGCTTATCGAGCTGCTTGTCAACCCGCCGGTATATCAGCGAGATAACGATTTTATTCCCGATGCAGATGTCGACGAGCTCGGCTTTGGTGTCGGGTTCACACAGCTTAACACCTGCAAGAAGCCACTCAAGGACCCATTTCCGGAGATCACGGACGTCAAGGCTTGGGTGGGTCAGTATCTTAAAGAGGCCAACACGAGGCACAATGGCAAGATCGTGACGTTGGTGCAGGAGAGGCTGACACCGGACACGAGAAAGGCTTTGGAGGAGTATTTACAGTAGAGGTGGTAGTGTGACTGTTGGTGGCTTGGGTGTTTAGTCCCCTTGATATATGATACCAGCTGTGCAGCGGTGGACTCTCAGATGGATGACCGACATCTATATGTATATCCTCGCGCCCGCGCCATAAATACAAACCAAACGTGTACCAAACGTGTTCAAGTCACTTCTGCCTCATGTTAGGTTTACGACGACCAATGCTGCCCAGTTTGCGACCACGGTAGGTCCTCAAAGCGATCCATTCTTAGCATCAGCGTCGAGCACCTGCCTAATTAGACTAGCTTAATCCTTGCACTCTAGTGTAGGGCGCGATCACAACCATAATGACATGACGTCTCGAAGGTTCTGTTTTATAACATGGAATATATGCCTCAACGGTAACCAAACCTCTAACCAGCCACTTCACGTATATCGGCACATGCGTGCACCTCCACTTGGCACCGTCATCCAAACATACCGTGTAGCCAAATTTCTGAACCACTCTCGTCCATCCATACAACAACCTCCCCAGAGCGCCAGAACCTCCGCCCTCAAGAAAGAAAGAAAACATGACGGACCCAAAAACCGAACCCCTCTACCAAAAAGACGGAACCCTCTACACGCACACCACCACCCTAACATCCATATCCCCGCTCACCTCGCTCCCCCCCTCCCACCAATCGTTCTTCAAACCCCCCCAGCAGGAAGGAGAAGTCGAAGCCGAAGCATACATCCTAACCACACCCTCCACCATTTTCCACGCCCAAGGCGGCGGCCAGCCCTCCGACACGGGCAGCATAACGCTCACCACCCCCACGGCATCCGGCCTCGATCCCAAATTCAGCGTCCGCCAGGTCCGCAAGATCGAGTCAACGCCCGCGATTTTGCACATGGGCGTCTTCGAGCCCCCGGACGTCGTGCTGAGCGCGCAAGAAGTCGGGCTGGAAGTCGAGCAGTGCATCGACGTCGCGACGCGGGTGCTGCATTCGCGGCTGCACACCGCGGGACACGTAGTCGGATTAGCGATCCATCTGTTAAGCGTTTCAGGCGTGCTAGATGGCCCGCTTAGAGGCGGGAAGGCGAGTCATTACCCGGGCGCTGCGCTGGTGGAACACGTGGGGCTTATTCCGGGGGAGAAGAAGGAAGCTGTGCAGGCGAAGGTGGATGAGTTGGTGGCGCGGGATTTATCTGTCCATATACACTTTTGGAGTGAGGCGGAGGCGAGGCGGAGGTGTATTGATGGGGTGGAGGGGGCGGCGATTGAGGGCGCGGAAGAGGTGAGGGTTGTGGATATTGGGGGGTTGGGGAGTTATCCGTGTGGGGGGACGCATGTTGGGTCGTTGAAGGAGCTGGGGCGCGTGGTGGTGAGGAGTATTAGGAGGCAGAAAGGGATAACGAAGGTGGGGTATAATGTGGAGGATGCGTGATGGGCGGGGGGTCAGGCAGGGAAGATGTAGGACGTTGCTCCTGCATTTGTTCATGGAAAAGCTTTTCGGCTTTTGGTTGGTTTGTAGTAAAAGCTGGACTTTTTATGTACTGGCTATCTTACAATATAGTCATCGGCTATGATCTCTAATTATCATCCATGCATGAGTCGTGTGCCGCGTGTATCCGGCAGACTTGGCTAGGATGCGCATATCTATAACGGGATGATTAATTCTCGACAGTCGGCCTGTTTATAACGTGCGCTGGGCTAACACGCTGCAGAGAAACCGATAACGTGCGGTCTATACCCAATCATCGTCGGACAAAGGTCTAGGTCGAGACACCTGGAATGGCGCATCCTTGATCTCTTCGCCAGCCCAACCAAGATGCAACTCGAACTTCTTAGGCAGTGTCACCTGCCTCAGCGGCGCGAGCAACCTCTCTTCACAAGCCGGATCCCGGAACCCGTCGAAGTACATCAACGAAACTCTTAGTGACTTCAAGTTGGTCATGTTGGATATGATGCGCCAGGTAGCTTCCCACGTGGCCTCATCATGGGGCGGGTACAAAGCGGGATTGGAGATCAAAAGCGCTTGGGCGAAGGGGTCGTAGATGGGCCAGGAGACGCACCATTCGATATCGAGGGTCTGCACGAGGGACCAACGCTGCGGGAGGATGGTGCTAGAGAAGTACCGAAGGCAGTCTAGGTCTGAGAAGGAAAAGCAGTTCGTGGAGTACAGAAAGCCTATTGCTTCAGAGTATCTGATGGTCGTTTAGCTGGGAGCAAATGGCCGGCACTGTACGCAATACAATGGCGTTGGGCTGGAAGACTTACATCTGCCGACATGTCCGCAACAGGGGAAGGATGTCGCCATCTGTAGGCTCTTCGACGGGCTCAGGCAGAGGCGACCACATGTTGGCGAGGTCCAGGCTGTGATGCATCGGACAGTCGACGGCACACGCCGCCTGGCAGCGCCGATGGCCCAGCTTGTTCTTCTTGAGCAGCATATGCACGGTGCCGTCCCCAATGGCAGCGCGATATACCATCTGCCTCAGCTCCAGCGGAAGCTGCATCAAGCGCGACGCTGGCTGGCCAAGCGTCATGCCGCGCTGGCCCTTCTCCCTGGCTGCGTTTTCCTGCAGCCCCGCGTGGGTTGGGATGCTCAGAGCGCGCTCTGGCGGGCGCACAGGCAGCGGTTGCGGAGCCATGGCCTGCCGTCTCTCGAAGCGGCGCTTGTCGTCCCGTTCGCCACGGGGTCGCAGGCGCCGCGGGCAGCAGCACGAGGCAAAGGCAAGCCAGCAACACAGGACGGGTCCGCAGGCGAGGCCGACGGCGATGCGGCGGCGGCTCATACTCGACGGACGGGGGGGTTGACGTAGGTGGGTGGGAAGGCAGGCAGTGTGTAGTCAGGTCAAGGACGGCGGTGCATGATGACGGGCGAGGTAGCGTCGCGGTCGGGATCAAGGTTCCGGGCGAGCGACTGGCGAGAAACAGGCTGAAGGCGCGACGGGAGAGAGTGAATGGCTTTCTGCTTGTTGCTCGCTTGGGCCACCCATCAGATGTTGAAATTCGCAACCGCAGCGCCCGCCCGACCTTGGCGTACACCACAACCACCCACCCGCCTCCTGCACGGCTGCGCGCCCTCCGAGACCACCCCATACACAGCTAACGAGCCCTTGTACGCCTCCACCTCGACACGCCCGCGAGCCTGGTACGCACGGCCGGATCCTGCACCATGTCGTCGTACCTCAACAACCTCCTCACCACCACCACGTCGCGCTACAACACGCTGCGCCGGCAGCTGCTCTCCGACGACACCGACGGCGACACCGAGGACGACTCGCACATTGCCCGCGTGCTGCGCGCATACTACACAGAGAAGGGCAGGCCGTTCCCGCAATGGCTGCCGCCCGACCCCAAGGCCCCGCAGGCCGCGCCCGCCCAGATGGTTTCTTCGTCGACCCGCCAGTACGGCCAGATGGCGGCACCGCCGCAGATGGGACGCGGAGCGGGAGGCATTGGCGACCTCTGGGACGCGCCTTCGCAGCCGCCCCCGCAGCAACAGCAAGAGCCCATGTCGCTGCGCCGAGCTCAAGGCCGGGGAGGCGGCGGACTGAGGCCGGGAAACTCGCTCTCGCCAGAGCCGCAGGTCCAGGGCAGGCCGCTGCCGAGTCAGCGAGCCGGGAGCCAGCAGAGCGCGTCGTCCTTTCGCATGTCGGAGCCATCATCGCAGGCTGGCGGCTCGGGAACCTCGGCACAGGACAGACTCAAGGCACGGTTGTGGGGAGCAGGCAAGTCGCAGAGTGCATCCTCTTCGCAAAGCCCGAGTCCTACAACCTCGCCCGCGCCGCCAAGCGGCATGCGCAGTCCCTTTGAGCGGCCAGGCGGAGGACGGCCGCCCTATCCCGACGACCGCAGCGGCGGCTATGCTGGCGGAGGGGGCAGGCAGCGGGACGACTACAAAACGTCGGCAAACTCGCCATGGGCAGGCGACGACGACGCATATGCGCCTTCTGGGGGCGGCGGCGGCTACAACAATGCTCGCCAACCGCCTGGGGCTGGAGGGAGACGCGTCGGCCTGCCGAGCGGGCCACGCATGCGATAGGCGGCTTTCATCATTCAGCATCGGCGCGTCTCGTCAGGCTTCATATCGGTGGCATAGGCGTTGGATGGTGCTTGCATATGCGATTCTGTGGCGATACGGCGTTACGACGGCATGGCGAGGGGTTGCACATGATTTAGATAATGAGGCAGGACCAAGCAATGACATCTGTGATGCTTGAAGCATCTCGTGCATACGCATCTACCTTGGCAATGTGATTCGACCCGTGTTCGATACATAGCCCTGGAGAGTCCATCTAGTGCCTGGTGCTTGTGCTGCACGGCGCCCCGCCGAACGTCATCAAGCCGCTGACAGCTCCCTCCACCGAGGCGCAGGCACCCTCCACTTCAGACTTCGTAGATGCATGCGCGCCCTAATACTGCGTCCCTATTCATCCATCCTACCCACCTGTCTCCTTGACCCGCTCTGGTCGTTTGTGAGGTAGTTCGCCGTCCTTGAAGCCGCCGTGCCCCGCATGGCTTCCCCAACGTCGTCTCGGAGCCCGCCATCGCCGTCGGCATCGTTCTACGACATGAGCGACGATGAAGAGGGCGAATATAACACGATCCGTCATACAAGCAGCGGGCGAGGGGTCAAGCTGTTGTACACCAAGAGCAAGGTTGGTCGTTCTCTCATGCACTGGCCCGTGGTGTGGCGCTGATGGCTCAACAGGTCTACGTACACCCTACGCCCTCGGCCAAAGACAATATACCAGGCTTCATAGCTCTGGTGCAACAAAAGTCGGCGTCCAAGACCAATGACGCCCGTCCGTCGACGGCCTCGTCTTCCAAAAGCGAGCATGCCTCCTCCTTTCTGCTGGCTTGGATGCCCGAATCCTCCCTCGGCGATGCCTACGACACCTACGTGAAGGTCGACCTTTCAGACTCATCTTCCCCGCCGCGACACACTTACCTCGTTCCTCCGCCGCCTGCGACTACTTCGCATGCATCATCAGTCGGGACATACGCTTTCGCTGTTCCGGTGAGCGAAATATACTCTTTGTTGGTACGTCCTCCGAGCATCGGGTGGTGGTTTGGAAGCGTCGTGGTCAATACCCGTGCAGGCGACAGCTTTCCGGCGCTCTTCTTCCACGACAGCGAGTGCCAATCGACCATTATGCAGCGGAAGAAGCTGGCGAAAGAGAGCTTCGACCCATTTGGTGACGGGGGCGGCATGTTTTGGGGTGGCGATGAGGTCCTGCGATGGCTGAAGAGATACGTACATGTTGAACGATCGGGGGCGGACACCAGCATCTACCTAATCGAGCCCACTGAGGAGGACAAGCGAGCAGTGGGCCGGAACGCACCTGGCTCGCCCAAATCGAAGACAGAAGATGGCAAACAAGATGATGCATCGTCATCTCAGAAGAGGGACGGTGGTATGGACCCTGTTACGAAGGCACTGAAGGAGGCAAGATGGAACTTCCTGGAGAAACTCAGCCAGGTCACGACCTTCACGCGGAGAACGGCCCAGGCTGTTGCAGAGAACCCAAAGCTTCCGCCACAGGTTCGACGCCTTATCCAGAACCCCGAAGTCCAAACCCTGCAGGACGAGTTTGACAGCGCGCGGCTGTATCTGGCGAGATGGGCCATGGGCATTGCCGAACAGAGCGAGCGTGAACGCAATCAGAGAATATGGACTGCAAAGGATGTACTGGCAATGGAGGAAAGCGATGTTGGAGACTTTGAGATTCTTGACATGGATCGCATGTCCATGGCAGAACGGAGGAAGCCGGTTACTCTGGAAGAGTGGAAGGGCTTCTTTGACAAGCATGGTCGACTGCAAATCACCCCTGACGAGGTTAAGGAGCGCATATTCCACGGTGGCCTGCACCCTGACGACGGTGTTCGCAAGGAAGCGTGGCTGTTCCTCCTCGGCGTATATGACTGGACTAGTTCAGAGGAAGAGCGGCGAGCCAACTTGAATAGCAGGCGAGATGAATACATTAGGCTCAAGGGTGCCTGGTGGGAGAAGATGGTGGAGGGACACAAATCTTTGGAGGCCGAAGAATGGTGGAAAGAGCAGAAGAACAGGATAGGTTAGTACCATCACCACAGGTCAAGTGTCCGAACAAGCATGGCTGACTTTTCCCATTTTATGGGGTTCGTTCTATAGAGAAAGATGTCCACCGAACAGATCGAACCATACCCATCTTTATTGGCGAGGACATCCCGCACCCAGATCCCGATTCGCCTTTTGCGGATGTGGGGACGAATGTCCATTTAGAACAGATGAAGGACATGCTTCTCACATACAACGAATACAACCTGGGCCTTGGCTATGTTCAAGGCATGAGCGATCTGCTGGCACCCATATATGCAGTCATGCAGGACGATGCTATTGCATTCTGGGGGTTTGTGGGATTTATGGAACGCATGGTATGTGCAATCACTTATAAGAAATGTGGTATTCATTTTTAAGGCTGACACTAATGACTCGCAGGAGCGAAATTTCCTCCGCGATCAATCCGGCATGCGCAGACAGCTATTGACTCTGGATCACCTCGTGCAGCTTATGGATCCCAAGCTCTACCTCCACCTTCGATCCGCTGATTCTACCAACTTCTTTTTCTTTTTCCGGATGCTTCTTGTATGGTTTAAGCGGGAGTTTGAATGGGCCGACGTACTCCGACTCTGGGAAGGGCTTTGGACAGACTACCTCAGCAGCAACTTTCACATCTTCATCGCTCTGGCTATCCTGGAGAAGCACCGCGACGTCATCATGGCGCATCTCAAGCACTTCGATGAAGTATTGAAGTATGGTAAGTGAAGGACGCCTTTCCTACGTTCGGAGGCGAACTAGAGTCATGGTTCTTTCTCGATCAATATGCTTACTTGATGCTAGTCAATGAATTGTCAGGCACTATGGACCTCGAATCTACGCTTGTTCGAGCTGAGTCACTGTACCGAAGGTTCCAACGCACAGTCGAGACGATCGATAAGAAGGGCAACTTCCCATCAGCACCGCAGCCAAGGAAGCGCAAATCGATTGCCTCTCCGCCAGTATCCCCAGGCCCGTCGAGCTCAACCGCACAAGCAAGCACATCTGGGACTGATAACGGCAAGCAGCCAGTTAGTGAAGACGAAACTAGAGTGATTAGTCCTGAATTGAGGATACTGCTTAGTCGCAAGATCGAGAAGCTCGAGAAAGAAGACGTGCTTAAGCATGGTGGAGGTGTGGGTTCGTGAATCTGGTACTCGGTGCATTTGAATTTGCCAGTCGCTTCTATCTATTCTCTTCATTTTACATGCAGTCTTGGATTCCTCTTCGCATAAGGTTGGGTTCAATATCACGCTCCAGGCGGCGTTTGGCGTTGGGTTCAAACTCGTCTACGTATCAGGACTTAGGCAATCGGAGTCTACCTGCACTCAGCTCTACTTCACTATTCGATATTCACTGCTCTCTTTATACTCCCCAAACAGCTCACAGTGAATACTGGATGCGTCATCACCATCACGTGCTGGGTGTTTGCGGCTTTCCAACGCTTCGTGCCCTCTTCAATGTAGCGCGGTTGTCCCGGTTCCCACACGGCTGCCTGGCCTCCACCTTACGACCAGCATCGATGTTCAACTTCACACGCACGCTTCTCCGGTCGCTCCTGCCAGCACAACCATACTTCACGTCCCAGTTGCATACATAAGCGCACATAGCTCCGCAAACACGGCATCATCTTCAATGGACTATTTCAAGCGCTTCTTCACCCACCGTGACCAGACAGAGGACCCTCTTCCACAGGCTCACCATCATCAGCAACAGCAGCAACCACACAACTCGCCAACAGCTGCTCGGCCTTCAGCACCGCCGAGAGAGCCGCATCCAGCTCCTCAACGATCGCACTCGAGGCACCGCCACCGACACACATCGCCAACATCGGCCTGGCCTCCAGCGCCACCTCCGTCGCCTCGACAAGATCCAAAGCAATCGTTGTCTCGCCATCGCCACCACAGGTCTAAGCGCAAGCGCAACCCTCTCCCTACCAATATGCCAGCCGAATCTTTCACAGGTCCGTCCTGCAGGAACCTCGTGGAGTTTATGAAGAGCGTCAAAGATATACCGTCCAAGCACAAGAACAGCTTCGACGAAATATCCAAGAAGAGCATTGAGACGATATGCGATGCTGAGGCACTGCATGTCTGGGAGAGCGGAGACGACGTGGATGACTTGCTGCAGTTAGCGCAGGTTATTGTCAAATTGAAGAAGATTGCTGCGGATGCGGGCCAGGAGAAGAAAAACCTGAAGGATGTACGCATGATTATCATTGCCGAGGAAAAAAAGGGACGAAATGGCTTAGAGAGAATCTGCGATCTTGTCAGGCATTTGACAAAGTCAGATGAGAAGAAGCATCTCAATGGAACGGTCTATGCATTTGACGCTATTGTAGTCGTCCGAGGCATTGACTACGCCGGTACTAGTGACGCGAATGCAACAATCAAACGCATAAATACGGCCATTGAGCGCGTCTTCAAGATGACGCGCCGCTCCCCCAAGCAAATTATTTGGCACCACGGGCCCATACTGTCCCTCCTGCTCACCTGGATCAACACGACTTCATCTGACCTCCGCTCCAGTCTGGCCGGTATCAGCATAACCGCCGCACTAGATCTCGCCGATGGCGTGAAACCGTCTCCAATCGGGAGAGCTAACAAGCTACCCGACCTACAGCGCCTAGAAGACTACGCAAAGAAACTCGACATTCCAGTCATCTTCGTCGACCCCGGCTCTCAACTCATCACGTACGAGTACCTCGCGTCGTACATGTACTTCTGGGCCTACTACATCCACACGTTCCTCCCCCCCTCGGTGATCCGCCCACACTACCACAAAGCGCTCGACGACCTAATAACCTTCGCCTTCCGCCTCCGCGGCGCCAGCGAATCCGAATACGGCCTGGACGTTGTCCGTACAGTGCAAGACCATCTCAACGCCAGCAATGCAAGACGCTGGGCCCGCAACTGCATGAATCCCGCCAGCTACACGAAAGACCTATGTCGCACAGCGGGAAAAGAAACCGCCATCCATCAAGCGGTCCAACTCGCAGATGCGCCCTTCGCCCTCTTCGCTCAAGTCCCGGGATACCCTCTCCCTGCTTTCTCCCGCCTGCCACTCTCCCCTTCCACCGACTTTACCACCATCTCGGAGAGTTACATCGCTGCCCCCGTCTCGTTTTCCTTCACGTCGTGTTCGTTCCGTGCGACGTCGTCGACGACGTTCCGCATCCTGCTGCCGCGTGAGGGCCAAGACGTCGAGAAGGTCACGGCGCGGATTCAGGGGACTATGATGGGTGTGTTGCAGCGGATTATTCTGGACAGAGGAAAACCGGTGCTGGCGGAGGGGGATAAAGAAGTTTGGAAAGAGGTGGTTAAGGCGTGTGAGTGGGCTATTGTGGGGTGCAAGGGGAAGATGCCGGAGGGGGTGGAGGAGAAAGTCAATTGGGTGAAGGAAAAGTTGACGGGTGGGCTGTGGGGGATTGTGAATGGGGTTAAGAAGGGAGCGCAGCAGGGTGGACAACAGGGGTGGCAGACTGGTGGGGCGGCAGCGTATGGTGCGTTGGGTGGGCAGAGCTGGCAGGGTGGGCAGATGGGTGGTGCTAAGGTGGGTGCGTCGTGGAATTGATCATGTGTAAAGGGTGGATTGTTTACTTTTCCATTGGGTTATAACTTTCTACAGTGCTCGAGATGCTGGTTCCACGTGACAGCCCTCGGTCTCCTCATGCGCGGCTAGGTCATCGGTCTTCTAGCTGGGTTGCTTTCGATTAGGATAGTGCTTGTTTACCCCCGATAAACACATTACCCATTATCTCCTGTTCCGCGATAGTATACCACAAGTTGTTTCAACGAACCAATGCTAAAATTAAAGAAGACGATGAGACTCAATCGTAGCTCCCATTCTGCACGTATAGCTTGGAACCAGATAGTGTAGGCTACCACGCCCACGCCACGTTACCTGGTATCTTACCCTCGCTGAAATGGTCCATTTGAATACTTATATCCTCTATCCCTCCTGTCTTGGACTTATTCCGCCCATCTCAACGTCCTCTTCTTCTCAAATTCCTCACCGTTGTCACAAGTCCACCTCACACTATCTCCTCCATTCGACAAGATCCCAACCAAGATCCCGACAACGAGGCCTACCCGTCCTCCAACCCGCAGAAGAAGTACCTGACTGAGGCATACATGCCCGCCATGTGCGCGTCGGTGCGGCGGTGCAAGAATCTGGAGTCTTTGGGCGTGGTCGCGACGCAGTGATTAGACTGCCGCGAGCTGGAGTGGAGACCCGAAGGGGCGGGATTAAAGAATGTCTATATCTGCTGCGCGACGATGACGGTGGAGAGTCTATTGCGGCTTCTTGGTCTAGCTGGGTGCGATGATTGGACCGTCTCGTGTTCGGATGATACGGGAATTATTGACAGCGCTCCAGCTGCGCTCATAGCTTTTCAGATAGACGGCGTTCAGCTCCTCGACGGCATATGGGAAGCTGTCTTCGGCCGTGTCTCTCGATGCCACTCGCTTCAGAACATGCATGTGTACAACATTGGCTACAGCAGGTACGGCGCCTCAGCCCAACATTCAGAGCACAACCCTCGACCTTGGGAGAATTCCCAAGAAATCCGGTTCGAAGAGCAGGGGTAGAGAGCGGTTGCGGGATGCAATTAGGAATGTGCAGAGGCGTGAAGGGAAAGTGTCGAAAAAATAGAGTTGTTTGCAAGCGAAGGATGGTGACGATCATGCGAGTCGCATGAAAGACATGAGGGGAGGATGCAGTTCTTCAGGGATGTAGTGCCTGGCCGTGTCCGAGTCATCATCCATCATGATAATCATATATGTATGCGGGGCGTCCTTGTCTGACAGAGCGGCAGCGTCGTCAGCATAGGTTGTCAAGGCCCAGAGTCGTGAGAGGATGGTTGGTCTGGGTCAGCTCCAACCTCTTTCTTTGCCTTGTCCCGCGCCTTCCGTTTCAGCTTCTTCTCGCGATTCTTTCTCGTCCTCTTCTCTCGCTCTGCCGCGTCCTGGTCCTGCGCGAGCTGCGCCTGCTCAGCTTCTTTATCTTTGGTAGCCTGCAACTTCTTCCTGATCGCAATCCTGCTCTTCTTGCCTTTGCGTCTCCTCTTCTGGGCCGCATCTTGCACTTGGACAAGCGCGGGAGGATGGCCAACAAGGACAACCTTCTGGAGTCCCGCAGCGGTGATCCGACGTACCTTCCACGGCATCGCACAGCCAGGCCACGGAACTCTCGACATGTCCATTACATCGGCTCCCGTCACGGCAGCAGCCTTGTATTCCGATTCCCTCACACCCGTGGCCTCTTCGGCAAAGTAATAGCTCCTCGGCTTCTTCACGAGCAAACCCGCGTCCCCCGAGGCGGCATCGGGCGAGGAGAGTCGGATTTTGTGCGGCGCCGTGGCCGTCGCGGGTCCAGCGAAGAGCACTAGCTCGGCCTCGTCATCGCTATTGGCTGCATCGTGCAGCGGCTCGTCGGGTTCCTGGTCATGGGCTGTGAATGTGTATGCACTCTGGATGCGCGAGCGAAGAAGCTCGGCCAGGTCGCGGTCGGGACTCGATCGTGGTGAGGATGCGGGAGACCGGAGCTCGTTGCGGCCAACTCTATCCAGCTCTTAGCGATGTGCATTTGTGATGTACAGTGCGCCCAAGGCATGCAGTTGGCTACCTTTTGGCGTCGGGTGGGGCGAGCATAGTTGCAGTGTATAAGTTGACAAGGTAGACACCGGGACGCGTAGAGCCAAAATTCCAGAGCTCGGACAGTGCCAAGATCATGATCCTTGGTGCCGAGCACCTCTATGCGGAGGTAGGCTGCCACACCACACCTCTACCTATGTGCATTCGGTATCACCAAGTGCCAGCGAGTGCTTGGTATAGTACATTGATTATGTTGGCTCTCTACTCTATTGCTATTATCAATATCCATACTTCGGGCTGGAACACCTCATGTTCATGTCTGTATCACGCGTCAGATCAACACCACCAATATACAGCATGGTACCCCTCACTCTTCATGCCAGCTCGAAGACATTAAGCCTGGACGGTATTCGTCGATACATGTGGCGCAGCTGAAGTGCAGCAAGCGCGAGGATTACATATGCGCTGGGCTAGAAAATCTTGAAGAGCATGAGGCGAACATTGAAGTAGGAATTTTTCAAAGGAAGAGAAGGGTTGAGTGCAATGGACAGACGAGGGGCCATCTTATATGCCGCAATGGATGGGATGGATGGGATGGATGGATTGCAAGACTTGGCGCACGCCTGTGGAGCACGACCTGTGGAGTTACCCACACAGCCTAGGCCATGAGGGCGACATGCGATTGGGTGGTAATCACGCTGTCATACCTACCTTACAGGTTTCAAAAGCCTCCAGCCATGGTAATAATCCGAGGGCGCAGACAAAATGCACTGTTTGGCTGGTTGGCATCCAAGTGTCACAGTTGCAGTCAATACGATTGTCCGAAAGAACCCTGTTGCCGGTTCTAGGAAGTGTTCTCAAAGTGAGTTCCCAGAATCCGTGGTGTTTACTACGCAAGTAACTAATTGTACGCCAGCATACATATCCGCGAGAATGTACTGAATGTTCTATGCTGAGCTTTGTTCTGCAGTGTGTCCTATGTGATCCTTGTCGTTGACGGGAGCACTAGCCTGATCCAGCTACCCTGACATTGCGCCATCGACTTAGTAATCTCACGGCACCCAAATTTATTCCCAGCAACAGAATGCATTCATAAAGACGCTCGAAGTCGAATACTGTGCAGATACGTGGGGTGAAGGTAATTCTATTTCTGTCGATCCTGTGTCCACACGTCTGGAGGTTCCAGCGACCAATCAAACAGAGCCTTAAATTTTATACGCATTGTTCGCGAAAGAGAGGTCCTGCCTTTATTCTTGTCAATCTCAATATCCGGGCAACACTAACACTTTTTCCAGATGTCCTCGATGGGTACCTTAATTCGGCCTTCGCTCACGTGTCAAAGGGCTGCAGGCCGTTCAGCGCTTATCCCACATGCAGTGCCCCAAGTGCCAGTGCGAAGCTTCGCGTCGGTACCGCCAGCCACCTCTACTTCTCGAAAGCACAAGGTGGTTGTGGTTGGCGGTGGCACAGCGGGTCTGACGGTGAGCCATCAGCTTCTACGGACTGGAAAGTTCAACCAAGATGATATAGCCGTTGTCGACCCAGCCGAGTTCCACCACTACCAACCAGGATGGACTTTGGTCGGCGGGGGCTTGAAGAAAAAGGAGGACCTAAGGAGGCCGCTCACGACTCTAATCGATCCCAAGCTGAAACTCTACAATGAGCAAGTGGCCACATTCTCGCCGGAGGACAACTTTCTCACCGTTGGCAATGGCGACAAGATCAACTACGAGCAACTGGTCGTCGCACCAGGTATCAACGTCGATAACAGCAGTATCAAGGGCCTATCAGAGGCTCTAGCCGACCCAAAGTCCTTCGTCTCCACGATTTTCAAGTACGATACCTGTGACAAGGCTGCGAGGAACATCCAAGACTTTAAGAAAGGCACCGC
Source organism: Laburnicola sp. JP-R-44 (assembly GCA_009805535.1). Taxonomy (NCBI): domain Eukaryota; kingdom Fungi; phylum Ascomycota; class Dothideomycetes; order Pleosporales; family Didymosphaeriaceae; genus Laburnicola; species Laburnicola sp. JP-R-44. The sequence continues at coordinate 470,113 of SELF01000015.1, read as the reverse complement.
CATCTTCACGCACCCGGCCGGAGCTATCAAGTGTGCGGGCGCTCCTCAGAAGATCATGTGGTTAGCGTCGGACCATTGGCAGCGCGCCGGCTTGTACAAGTACAGCGACCGCTCCTCGTCGCCCATCAACATCGCCTTCGCAACCGGTCTTCCTGTCATGTTCGGTGTGCCCAAGTACAGTGCTACGCTCGAGAAACTCCGGAAGGAGAGGGGCATCGAGGGGCTCTTCCAGCATGATCTCGTTGAAATCAACGGCGATACCGCTGTCTTCGCGCGGCCGGACGGCAAGGACAAAGTCAGCAGGAAATTCGATCTTTTACATGCCGTACCAAAGATGGGACCGTACGCCTTCGTAAAGAACAGCGGCCTCGCGGATCAAGCCGGCTACGTTGATGTCGACCAAGCCACCCTGAAGCACAAAAGGTACCACAATATCTGGTCTGCTGGCGATGCATCGAGCCTGCCGACATCCAAGACGGCAGCAGCCATTACCGCTCAGGCACCCGTGCTTGTTAGCAACATGCTGCGCACCATGGAAATACGGGAAGTGGAGGCGAGCTACGATGGATACACATCTTGCCCGCTCTTGACCGAGTATGGCAAGGTGCTTCTTGCGGAGTTCAAGTACGGTGGCGTGCCGAAAGAGACGTTTGGGAAGATGTTTGGCGTTGATCAAGGGACGCCGCGGAAGGCCTTTTATTATCTGAAGAAGGATTTTTTTCCCTGGGTGTATCACAAGCATATGGTCAAGGGTACTTGGGGAGGCCCGAAGGGTTTCATTCGATAGATGGGGAGATGGAGGATGAATGGTGTTACAAGGTCGTAGCCGTGATAAAGTCTGTTCCGATGCAGACCGAGTGTATTAGAAGATAACGAGGAGAATTATTAATGTCGTGGACCACTAATGTTGGTAGCTGGCAAGGATGCTTCCCGATTAGGATGTCAAGGCGGGCCGTGGGGCAGCCGCTGCTGCCTTGCCGCTAGTGTAGCTTCCTCACTTGGCTCACCTCTCTCCCGCCTACGCTCTCCGCCTCGATTACCGTCCAATTCTATGCAAGACATGAGGACCCTCCCATCCGAAACAAAAGAAGCCATCCTAGAAGCCCTCGTCGATTCCTACGACGACGACCCAGCATACCAATGGACCCAACTACGTCACCTTTCCTCTACACAAAAACGCCGCATCGAGCGACGCTTTCAGCACTTCTGGCTCCCTAAGCTTACCATCTCCCTCTACTGCGGCGTCTGGCTCTCGGTGGACTACGCGTACGATAGCACCGATGCCCAGCCGAAGGCAGAATTCACCACGTTCAAGTTTGATCCTGACTCTTACCGCGCGGACGAGGATGTGTTGAGCAAGATGTGGGCCGGGCATAGCGCGGAAAATCCGGGAAAGATTTTGCGTCTAGGGGAAGGGTTTTTGAAGCGGGGTTTGAAGGGTGGGTATATTGTTAATGATAGCGAGCTCCCTGGCCTGGAGCTGAGTGATGATTACCTTGTGGTTCGGTTCAAGTGGCATGGTGCGCTTGATGCGTTGTTCAGGGAGGAAATGCTTCTTAGAAAATATCGGGATGGCGTGGTGAGTCAGACTGCAATTCGAAGCGATTGCATGATCACGGTGATTGACAGCATGCAGTTGCAAACGGCGAGGCAAGAATTCGCAGACTTGGGCGGCAGTGTAGAGGAAACATGGGCTTGCAACAAGTATCTGCTCAAGCGTTTGGCGTTGTCGGGCCAAATGGCCAGCCGCGTCGCCGTTGTACGCCACCGGTTCGCACGGGAGAATCGTACAGCGACTTTCAACGAATGGTCGCAAACGTTACATGGGCAACAAGCAACTAAGAAGCTCATGGAGGCTGAAGAATCGAGGGGTTGCTTCTGCTGCAGTCGCATAGTAGGGCCCGATATCTTCGAAATTGTCCATCAGGAAGAAAGCATGGTTCTGGCGTTGGCAGGATGGGAACGTTTGGGCAGCGAGATGCTATTGGAACTGTATGCGGAGGAGTTCGACTGGCGGTGTTGCATAGTGCAAGGTCAGAGAGAGGGTGTGGAGTTCCAGCAGCAGAGAAAGAAGGGCTGGATGGGTACTCGTGAGGATGCGGAGAGGGCTCTTGCGCGGTTGACAGCGCGTGCAGGCTTTGATCCGCTGGGCTGAGGCTGGTAGGTGGTTGCAGGCGGCATGCAGGCCAAGCTTGGAGGGTGACCTAGGCGGGCGACAGCAGGTTCCCAGTAACGTACAAGGCCAGTGAAGGCCGTGAAGCGGCCGGCCAAGGCGGACACGCTTCTTGGCCAGCGTCGGTATGGATACATGCGTAGTAGTCGCCTGACACTCGTGGAACCTTGGAAGAGATTTTCTAGTGGCGAGGTGAGCACCTCAATGTCCATCGCCAAGCGACTGCCCATATTCAGCTCGCACTCGCTCCCTGTACCGCGAACGCACGCTCGAAACATCTACCCAGTCCACTCTCCATCTGTTCGAAACAACTCTTCTGCCATGAAGCTCATCACCCTCTTCCTCGCCGCCGCCGCCGTCGTGGTTGCCCAAGACAGCGTTTCAGCCACCACCGGTGCAGCATGCGAGCCGCATGGAGACCACTGGTAAGCTAGTACTTGGCCGTCTTGTGTCCGTCACCTTGTTCTGACCACACCCACCTACAGGCACTGTCCGTCGGGCGTCGCCGAGCCCACCACCCCGCCTGCAGCAGAGCCCGCAGAGACGGCCTCGGAGGCAGCAGCAACGGCATGTGAAGCTCACGACGACCACTGGTAAGTTTAGCCTCGACCAAAACATGCGTCTACGCTCGTTTTAACCCGACGTTGCAGGCACTGTCCTGATGGCGTCCCGGAGCCCACCGCACCTCCTGCAGTGCCCGCAGAGACGGCCGCCTCAACCACACGCCTCCTCCTGCTACAGCCACCGGCGATGAGCATGACGATGAGCACGACGAGGACGACCATGACCACGAGGCGACGGCCAGCACCTGCGAGCCTCACGGTGATCATTGGCACTGTCCCTCGGGCGTGGCGGAACCAACCACTCCCCCCCCGGCTTCCATGGTTACTACTTCTACGGCAAATCCAAGCACGACGGTAGCAGAGGGCGCTGCCACCACGTCCGCCGAGTTCGAGGGCGCAGCAGTGCCTGGCCCCGTTGGCAGTCTAGAGGTGGCCGCTGCCGCCGTCTTTGGCCTGCTTCTCGTATAGCGAAACCGAGGCAACCTTGGGCGTGCTTCGAATTGTACTGACATCTTAAATACCACATGCCACTGCATCGCCAGACATGGGTCGTGTAGTCCTTGGGTAGATAGTAATTAGCCATGTCTATAGTAATCAAGCATATCCCAAACTGGCCCTGCTGTATTTACTAGTCATCGGTGCGCCGCTTGTGTGGAATGGAACACTCAGGCATGACGCGGCAACTCAAACTGTCGGGGCCTAAGACGATGTTGACCTGTCTACATGCGGCGTGGCCGGTAACCGAGTCCTTGGGACGTGCTAGACCTCCTACCTAGTCTGTTCGCTATTGCTGGTAGGTTTGTCCGCGACTGCGCTAGTAGGTGACGTTAGTGTACACTACACTAGTGTTACGTACGTAACTCAGAAGGTCTTTAATGCAGACCTGTTAAGTACTTTATTAAGTTTTACACAGTGTATAGCTTAAAGTTAATAATTATATTAATTATTTAAGGTTACTTTCTTTACTACTAGTTTAGTATATTTTAAATTTATTTTTTATTTTTATATATAAAGTTTTACCTTAATACCTTTTTTTTATTATTAAGCTTATAGTTTTTATTTTTTTTAATAATAGTAGTAAGGGTACCCTTTCACTTCTAAATATACGCATAATTAATACTTTAGTATTAATTACCTACTATTTTCATAAAAGATACTTTAAATAAGGAGAGTTAAACTTATAAGTTTACTTTACTAAGATTTTAAGGTATAACTTTAATAGCTAATAAGTTTAAGTACTAGTAATACTATATACTTTTACTTTTTTACTTATAATCTAACTTCTTTTAGTATAATAATTATTAAAATAAGGGAGTTAAGAGATATAAGTTTAAGAGTTACTTATATTACTATAGTATATTAATAAAGCTATAATAGTTTTATTAATAAAAAGAATTAAGGTTACTATATATAAGCTTTATTATAGTAGGTTATAATAAGAATATAGGGTAAAGGCACTAGCTTTTATTTTACTTCTCTTATTACTACTCTTTAATAGTGTTATGGAATCGCCCGGGGGTCGGCCCCGACGCTCCGGCGCTAGCACCTAATTGGGCACTAGCGCGGTCTTAGCCACCTATATAGTGACTTGTCGAGCCGTTACTAGTACGGCACCGTAGATTTTGACAATTAACTTTTAACTCGGGCTAGCACCCTCACAAATAGCCTATTTTACTACCTTTTAGAGTTTTATAGTTAAATAGTAATTCTAAAATTACTATCTTATAATTTAATTGCTTTATTATATAATTAGCTTTTATAATTATTATATTATATTTTAGCTCTCTACTATAGCTAATCCTAATTGCGCCTTTTTTTATATACTTTAGGCATTGAACCTTATTTATGCTTACTATTAAGTCTTATAATTTATAAAAGGTTAGGTTAAACTATAAACTAATATAAATGAATGAAAAAAAAGTGAACTCAGACCTGCGCTAAGCCTTTCTTGGCCGTAGTCTACCGATGCTTCCCCCGATCCCGAAGTGCTTTGCAGTCGGCTCCCCGCTCAAGGTCCGTGTCAGCTAAGGTAAATAGCATCACCATCTGTCCGTATCCATGCGGAGAAACGCCCTTGTGATCTCGTGCATTGGGAAGCTGAACTATTGGTCGGACCCAAAAGTGCCGTTCCAAGTCTGAATCGACTTGAAATACATATAAAAGCGCGAGCTCCTTTGGGAGACTCTGCAGATCATCGCAACTCTCTTTTACTTTCGAGCATCTCTGTCATCCATTTTTCAATCACAAGGTACTTATAACTTTGACTTGACTACAGGTAAACTGTCTGTGTTCGAGATGGACGCGCATTTGGGCGTTGATTTGGTGCCTGGCACCGAGGTCATGGACGCAGATGGAAGAGCGATCAAGGCCTTGGTCCCTGAACCAACGAGTGATCCTCGAGACCCTTTGAACTGGTCCACGGGATGGAAGCGTCAGTATGATAGCCTGCTTTTGTATGTTGCTGCTAACGCGTACCTAGTCACTGTCATGGCAAGCCAGTGGCTCTTCACCTGGATCTCCGTCACTGGTGCCCTCTCCATCGCCCCCATGTTTCCACTACTCGGACAAGAGTTTCACCTCAACAACTCGCAGCTGGCATTCCTCACCGGCATCACCGTAATTACGCTCGGTGTCGCCGGGTTCATCATTGTCCCGCTGAGCAACATTTTTGGACGCCGGGCTATTAGCTTAGTCTTTGCCGTTCTGATCATGCTCACGTGTATCTGGCAAGCAATGGCAACGTCCCACCGCAGCCTTCTCGCTGCGCGTGCCGTGAACGGGTTGGTTTGTGCGACCAGTGAGACGATCCCGGTGCAGATGATTGCTGATGTCTTCTTTTCCTTTACGAGCGCGGCGCATGGACCGGTGTTTATTTGTAAGTGCAGCCTTGTCCGCTTTTTTTTGCCTCAAGCATGCTCATAATACAAAGCACTGGGTACTTTCTTGGTGCCTTTCTTGGGTCCTGTGATGAGTGGTTCGATTGCTGCTCATCATGGCTGGCAGTCCTTCTTCTGGCTGGAGACGGGTCTCTCTGCCTTTGCAATCTTCCTGATTGCATTCACTTTTCCAGAGACAAAGTACCACCGCGAAAATACCAGGCACTTCCCAAGCACATCTGCTGCCGTTTTGCTCCGAGACGATACCCTAGAAGGTAGCGAACAGAATCCGGCTGAAAAGCAGCCATCGCACACCGGCCGCCCAGTCTCTGAAGGCAATATCGCTCTACCACCTGTCCGCCAAGGCCGACCGTCACGCCAGCAATTCATGCCCTTCCAGAAGCCCGATCCCCGCTGGCAGATGCTCATCATCCGCGATACCTGGACACCTATCAAGGTCTTCTTCAACCCCATTATCCTGTGGGCAGGTCTCATGCTCGCCGGCCCCGCCGACCTCGTCCTCTTCTTCAACATCACCGAGTCCGTAATCCTAGCTGCGCCTCCCTACAATTTCAGTCCCCAGGCTGTCGGCTACACCAACTTCGCCTTCGTCATCGGTGCCCTCCTCGGGCTCGCCAGTGCAGGCCCCTTCTCTGACTGGGTCGCTGCACGCGCCACGCGGAAGAACAATGGCATCCGTGAGCCCGAGATGCGTCTCCCCGCGTTGTGGTTCTTCATGCTCATCACCATCCTGTCCATCATCCTCGGCGGTATCGGATACCAGCACCACTGGGGCTGGGGCCATATTGTGGTATGGGGCTACGGTTTCGCTGGCTTCTCCGTCACGAGCGTGCCCACAATCTCCATCACGTATGCTATAGACTGTTACAAACCCATTTCCGGCGAGATCATGGTGGTTGCAACCGTCTTTAAAGAACTTCATCGCCTTCTCGTACAGCTATTGGATTTTTGATCTTGCGCACACGAGTGAGCATGGCTGGATTACGCCGGCTATGATTATTTTTGTATCTACGGTTGCGGCGGCTTTGTTTGCGTTTCCGTTGTATTATGGGCTGGGGAAGAGGGTGAGGACGTGGACTAGGGACTCGGATGTGCATCGCATGGAGTAGCTTTTTGGATATTGTACCGCGTCAGCGGGGAAGTAGTCCTTCCGTAGCGGGAATAATGTTGCTGTTATATTATGTAGACCCGGAGAGGAATGTTATGTGACAGGCGTATAGATCGAATTCATTCTTTCCTTCATATCTGGTATAGATCGAACTTGACTGCCAACTAGTATATGCCTTAGTCTACACGAGCAGTGTGCAGCGCGCCGCTCCCATTATGTGCCATTGCAATCATCGACAGAAACGTATCCCCACAGAACGTCGAATCCACCTCGTCCATCATCCTGCCAAACCCATGTACCGACACCAATTCCGTGCCGACCAGCTTCCCCGTCGAAGCTGCCGCCGCAGCAATCCAAGCCTGCGGCGACTTGGCCATCCACAGCCCGGGGCGGCTGTCAAAAGGCAAAGACTCGATCAACAACCAGTTGGAGCAATACCCGTATTTCCACGCGTTGAAGCAGGAGACGAGAACGTATGCCATGACGATGGTGCGACGGATGCTTTCTGCCAGGAGCCACTGCTGCCATGGCGTCCGGTCACGTAGGGGCTCTGCGCTGGCGATGCTGAGCAGGTGCTCGGCCCAAATTTTGTGCTATGTTGAGCTGTGATTCTGCTTCTTCTTGCTTGGATGGGATGGCTGATACGAGCATAGGGGCAATCAATACCAAGAGGGTTTGAAGGGCGGTTAGTGTTTCATCCAGAGATACAGTGGTGATATCTATGACTGCTAGGTTCTGGAGCCCATTTTGCACGGCAGCGCTATCAAGCGGATGTGTAATGAGGGAGAGAGGAGAGAGACAATTTCGCAAGCTCGGATGAACGAATACGGCTGGAGCTTGGGAGGCGAGAAGTTCCGGTATTTGCAGGAAGCAAAGCGACATCAAATCATGGGCATCCTTGTGTCCCGGTGGGCAGAATGCCGGGTCGAGAGTAGGACCGTATGTCTGGTTGGAAGATTCTGCCTTGGAAAGAAGGCAATAGCCCGTAGTATCAAAGCCCGCCCCCCCGAGAAGCTGGCTTGCCGCGCATTTGTTCTGCGCGTCGGCGTTACTACTGAGCGGCTGGAGAATGTAGGTGCAGGTGAGGCGTTTCTGCACGCAGCGGGCGCAGCAGCTGGGGAGTTGGACGGTGCAATGGCGTTTGGAAGAGGCGCAGTTGCGGCAGGATTTGCGGAGTGTTGCCATGTCTGTTTCTTAGAAGCGCTCGAGTGACTAACAGGAAGATGCTGAGAAGTCGAGTTGATGGGTCGTGAGACTACGCGGAAGGATCGATCTAGAGCGCTATGCTGTGTGCGGTTAGTCCTTCCCCGCTTGAAGCTATAAACAGGGGCCCCTGATATATATACCTCTGCTTGTACTGTACACGACTTGGTTAAGCTGTCTTGATGCAGCATGAAGGCTTGTACACGAGTTCTCCATGTCCGTCACTCGTGTCGTTGTGGTCGCGTTGACTAATGGAGCAGAGCACGAGTAAAAAGGCATACTGTGTCCGTGCACTCAACGCCCGGATTCAGTCAACGCCCCGCTGAACACCATAGCAGCTTAACTAAAATAAGGCTGCAGAGCCACACAAAATCGCTATTATTACGAGATTTTGTAGTAGAGTACTATTTTAATGCTTGCGATTCACCTGTGCTACTTATATTTACTTAGAAGCTTAACGTTGCGGCCGTGCTGCGTGGTCTTAGGTGGAGCTGCTGATGCGGCACCTGAAGCCTCCTAAGTAGTTATAGTATTAACTACGCGTTTCTAACGCTTATTGCTCTATATAGATGGCTGCGAGGCCTTTCTCTTACCCTTTTAGGTAGATTGTAGAGCTTTTGCATCGTTGCGAGCTTCTCTCTAGTGAGCACGCTCTGCTGCCTTCTTAGCCTTCTCCTTCTCCTTGGCTACCTTGGCTGCCTCCCTCGCCACACGCTTCTCCTCTGCAATTTTCTCCTTGCATAGCTTAGCTGCCTTCTTTAACTTAGCCTTCTTAGCTTTTTAAAGCTTCTGCTCCTTCTCCTCTTGTTCCTTTACAGACTAACGTACGCGAGCCTCCCTAACCTTCCTTAGTGACTAGAAAACCGCCCCCCCATAGTACTCTTGACGTTGTTGCAGATCTAGAGGTTTTCCCTTCTTCTTGTGCTTCTTTTTTGTAGTAAGAGCCTCTCTTAACCCAGCAATCTTATAGTAAAGTAACTTATTTTGAACTAAAATATAGTAGAGTGAGCGGCTAAGCTTCTACGCGTCCTTACTACTCTGATCTTCTACTGCGGATCGTACAAGGCGGTCTAGTTTACGCCAGTTAGATCCGCTAAGTACTGACGTAGAGCTCTCTCGCAATTCCTGCTCATCTAGGATAGTGTTAGTGAACCTTTTAAGTATAACCTCTGGGTTAAATAGTGATATGCCTATTACTTTAAAAGACTTAAGTATTGTCTCCTCCTTAAAAGAGCTCGTCTAGGCCTCCCAGAATAGAGGGAAGAAGTCCCCTTTCTTAATAGGGAGGAGTCCCTGGCTCTAGTGGAGGTGATCTAATAGCTCCTTTAAGTACGCAGTTAATAGAGGCTTAAATAGAACCACATCAAGTGGCTAAAGCGTGTGGGTTGAATGAGGGGGGAAGATGGCTAGGAGTATCCTATTACGGTCGCAATAGTCGATAAAATCCATAGTAACGTGAGATCTATAGCCATCAAGGATGAGTAACTAATAAGACTGTTGAGCTTTTGCCTTAGTGTAGCGATTAAACACCTATTTAAGCCAGACAAGGCTAATATTGTTGTTTGTCTAGCCTAAAGGCGACGAGGAAATGTGTACTAAGTGCTCTCCTGCCTTAATATCCTCTACCTAGCTTAATTGTATAGCCTTGTTAGTAGCCTAATAGATAAGGCTTAGCGGCAAGGCTGATCTATTAGCGCAAACACACGCTAGGAGGGTAATCTATTCACGAGAGCTATCTTAGAGAGATGCTATAACCTCCTTATTCTCCCACATTTGTCTGCTAAACACTTGTTTTAATCGGCTAGTAATACCAATTAAGAGAAGCCTTTTTTATCCATATTATACGTGTGACAAGGCTTGATGTCATATTCCTTAATTTTAGCACCTAGGAGATCAAAATACAGGCTGTATTTATCCCCTAAGTCGGCTTGGTGGCGATTGCTGTCCATACTAGCTGCCCATTGAGAGATCAGATGGATGTTGTGTCGGTTGATGAAGCGAGTAACCCAGCTCTCGCTCACTAGCTCCTTAGCTATTTGTTGACGCGAAATTTCGTATTATCTCTCTTATAGGTAGCAAGTGACGCGCTATAAGCCCTTTAATGTATTGTACAAGCTCCTACTCTTATTAGGGACTAAGTTTCTGTCAGTTAAACCCCGCAGTTGCACACGCGTTGTTTGAATCGCTTAGTGCCTTCGCGACAGCGTACTTCGATTAACGCCATGCTTGCTAGCGATCTTAGTATAAGAGAAAGATTCTTCTAACCTTAGCGATTCTATTTCTTTAATTGCAGCCTCAATTGAGCTCATATTAGTGGCGTTATAGCGTGTTGAAATTTGGGGTGGTTTGCGTTCAGCGGGGCGTTGACTGAATCCGGGCGTTGAGTGCACGGACACAGTACTACCTAGGTAATTAAAGGTACACAACACCTTAACCCACTACCCTTCACAGCACAAGCTGGAGAGAGCTCACGTTATTTGTATAGTTAGAAGAAATCCGCCAACGTCATAACTGCACCTATATAGTGGCTAAGCCCTGGAAGGCTATAGAAGGCGTCCTTTACCCAGTCTCGACATCCACTATGATTTTCCCAGACACCCGCCCGTTTAGTAACTGATTATAAGCCTGGAGATGTTAATTCCATCATGGCGCTTGGTGCAGCTTGATTCTTACTTCTTTTGTATTCTCCATCTCTACACGCGTCCCAACATGAACTGTCAGCGCCCCCTCCTCAACTCTGCTTGCCAATTCTTGCATCGCCTCAAGATTCGCAATTCCGGTCACCTGCCTATACGCTCTTGGTACGCCACCAACAAAGCGCGGCCACAAAAGGTTTTGGACCATGAGCCTGATGGTAGAGAGCATACCCATGGTTGTGTATGATCCGGGTCGAGGGCCGACGGTCACATATGGTTTGCCTTCTTTGAGGAACTTGGGGCAGTTGACAAAGAGGCTTTGAATCCCAGCGGCATCAATGACTGCGTCGAATCGGGACGCATGGTATGTTTCCGTCAAGTACTTGTCCACGGGTTCATGCAACGTATAGTCGATTACCTAGCACATATCATTTCAAGAAGCTTTTACGATGGGCGAAGTTCTCACCTCTTCCGCTCCAAGCTGCGTCACCCATGCCATATTGCTACCGGAGCAAACGGCTACTATCCTTCCAGTTTCGCCAATCTGAGCGCGACACATTTGTAACGCCAAATGCCCGATTCCTCCGCTTGCGCCGTTCACAAGCACCATGTCACCATGCTTCAATTGCGCAGCCTTGACAAGCTCCAGAGCCGTAGCACCCGCGATTGGCAATCCCGCGACTTGCGCCAACTCTATCCCCCTAGGAATCTTGACCACAGCGTAGTGCTCGACGACCACGTACTCTGCCAACGCACCGGCCACTGTTCGGATGTGTTGAGCAACAGGAATGGACCCGAAGACAGGTGTGCCGACTTCCAAGGTTCGGTTGTTTGGCACACCGGGACCGACAGCCTCGATAACGCCTGCGAAATCCATCTCTGGGATGGCGGTGGAGGCGCGAAAAGAAGAATGGAAGGAGCTGCATGACGATGCTTGCACCGGGGTTCAAGGCGCAATGCGATATTTTCACCCGAATCTGTGTGGGCGATGCTAGTGATGGGATACGCACGGTAGACAGCGTGAGAACTTCCTCCGGAAGGCCCTTCTGAGAATGCGTCCAAGCTCTCATTGTACCGACTGACATTGTGGTGTTGGTTCCCTTCAGAATACCCGAAGAACAAAAGGTTATCTGCTGGTGGTGGTATCGGACACGTCTCCGAATACAGGCCAGCAGCTATCGTTATCAGCTGTGCTCAGCTGTGCACTTTGGTTTGCACAAGCTTTGTGAATACGAAAGCTTGTGCGACATGTTATCTCACGGGCTAGACGCTCTAACTAATTTAAGCCCTGCTAGTACACACTAGCGCCGCACTAAAAACTCCTAAAAACTCCTAACAATTCCTAGACTAATTATATAAAGGGAAAAAAGTTTTAAAAACTTCTAGACTAATTAGAGATTATATAGAGTTAAATTAGCTAAAGTGTCTAAGAAAATTTAGTGTAGTAATATATAGAGGTCGCATTTGCTATTATAATAGTAATATAGCTATCTTTAACCTAGTACTTTATATATTATAAGTTATTTAAAATCTATTATTTTATACTTATTTTATAGCTATAGTCTTTCTTTTTAATATTACTAAGCCTACCTATACCTATAGATTTCTTTTAGATTGCTACTATAGTTATAAATCCTATTTAAATAACTATGCTAACCCTAATACTACTATTATTTATGCCTACTATACTATTCTATAATATTTTTAACTAAGTTAGTAGCTATTCTAACTATTTTAACACTAATATAGACTAAAAGAAAAATAATAGCCTACTAATTAGGGCTTTTAAAGCCTCTAACTTAATAATAAGCCCTCTTATAAAGATGCCTATATTTTAGCTACCTTTACCCTTCTTCCTATAATATAATTAAGATCTCTCTACCCCTATTCTATTATCTCTAACTATATTAGAAAGTTCTAATAGTATACTATAGTTAAGTCTAGTACTCTAGCGTCTAGAAGATATATATAGGTATAAGTAATAATAATAGTAAGGGCCTTAAATAAACTTAGACAAACTTAATATAGTAGTTAAGACGCTCTAGTCTCTTTAGTAGACTTTTTAAGACTTATTATATATCTAGATTAGCACTATATATTACTCTAATATAATAATTAGGTACTAGATATATAGAACTTTAGCTAGGTAATATAGTAAGTTTATAAAAGTAGTAGAAGAGCTAGCTTAAGGTAATATTAGTATTAGTATTAATATAGATAAGTATACTTCTCTTACTATTTTAAAGTACTTATTAGAGTTAAATATACTTATCTAGAAGAGAAATATCGCAGACCTTCTAGTATATAGTACAACGCTGTAAGGGAAAGCTATAGGTGTGTGCTAAAAACGCATTAAAAAAAGGTAAAGCTGCTTAGAAATAGATTAGGCTAGGGACTATTTATTAGCACGTACAAATTAGCCCCTTATACTAATAAGGTAGTTAATTATAGTGTACTATAGTCTATAAATACTAAAGTTAAAGTTAAAAATAATAATATAACATAGCTGCTTATATATAAAGTATAAAAATTCGCTACTAAATTAAGTGTTTATCTACCCTTATATATAGAGTACATTATTGCGTAAGACTTTAAGGTTACTATCTACTAAGGTACTAATAGCCTTCCCTTAACTAAATAATACGCTTTCTATAGAGTAGGTAGTTACGCGCCCATATATATATAATAAGAAGGATAATAATAAGAAGAATAATAATAATAAGAACGATAACACTAACTAAAACACCTAGGGTTAGTATTATAAAAGTTAAACGCTTTCTAATATTGCTAATAGTATAGCAGTATAATATAAGTTATGTGGCGAATAGATTACTATAGCTAGTTTATTTTATTATAGTATTAGTAAATATCTAAGTGCTCTAGGGGCTATATATTTTAACCTAAAGCTCTCTCTCTACTATTTTAGTAGTCTAGTCCTTAGCTATATTATAGATAAACTAAACTAGAGCTATTTTAAAAAGTAATATAGGCTAGATTTACTAAAGGTTATTAGAGATATATAAAGTATAAAACGGTACTATTTAACCCTAAAGGTTCTAGAGGGGTTTCTATGCTAATAGATTCTACTAAGAATAAGTAATAGAGATATAGTAGAGATATATAAATACGCGCTTATAGTATATAGGATTTCTATAGGCAATATATAGAGTAAGGCTAACACTAGAAGTAATAAGGTACTATTTAGTATTAGAAGTAGAAGCGCGCGCGCGCGCAATTTATTATATATTATAGTAGTAGTAATGTGTACGTCTAGGGGGTTTCTAAAAGTAGTTAATTATTTAGTAACGCGGTAAAAGGTTAAAAGGTAGGTAAAAGATTAAAAAGTAGGTGTTAATTATCTAGTAATATAGTAGGCAGGTAGGTAGGTAGGATATTATTATTATAGGGTTAGTTGTCTTAGAAGCTAGGAGGAGATATTAGAAAAACTTTAACGCGCTCTAGTGCTAGGGCTTAGCGCTTATATATAATATTACGTTATATAATATTATATAGGCGCTGTAACGCAATAAAAAAACACAGTAATTAAATATAGTAGGGCTACTTAAAAACTAAATAAGTAGAGAGGCAGTTTATACTTCTATCTAGGAGGGAAATATACTTATAAAGTAGCCTTTATTTAAAATATTTACTTCTAAAATAGATATTAAGATATTAGACTTTATACGTAGGGCCTATACTATAAATAATATTGCCCTAATATAGTTTACTCTAGTGTTTTTGCTTATCTTAAATATATAGGTAGGTTAGGTATTATATAGAGTATAAAATATATAGGCTACACTAAATAAGTAGTTATTTATAATAATAGCCTTTATATACTTCTTTTATACGCAGATAATATTAAACCTACTATCTTTAGCCTTAGATATTTATCTTATAGAGACTAGGGTTCCCTAGCGCGTTATTAAAACACTTATAGGCTTAGGCATCTACTATTTATATAAATATATAATTATAATTATAAATAGGTTAGCTAAGTACGCTAAGGTATATTAAAGTTTTATAAAGTTCTAAAAAGTTCTAGAAAGTTCTAGAAAGTTCTATAAAGTTCTAGGTATTTTAAAGGTATAATTAGCTTTTTTTAAGAAGAACGCGGTACTAAGTTAATTATTTTTAAAAAGTTCTAGAAAGTTCTAGTTAGTTTAAACTAATATACTAGACTAGAAATAGTTACGCCCACACGTATATAATCTATATACTATAGTTATATATAATAATATTAACTTTATAAATTAAAAGTAAGATAAGTATACTAGATATAAGGCTATATATTAGTTTATAATAACTAACGCCGCCTTAACTATATATAATAACGTGCTAATAGATAGTTTAATAGTTAGTATATTATATTTTCTTAGTCCCCTTATAACTAGCTAATATATAGATAGACTAGTATACTAAAAGACAATAAGATTAGTGTATAGATATTAATACTAATTTATATATAGAGGCTATATACTATATATATTCTATATCTATTAGTATAGTATTATAGTATAGTAGGTTTTTTTTGCGACTAAGGGGGTTTCTAATAAAAATATTATAATAATAGTAGTTATCCCTTCTGCTGTTGTATATAAAAAAGCGCGTTTTAAGGTAGTAGTTTAATAAAAAGAGGTTAGCGCGTTAGCCTAAGCTTGCTAAGCGAGCGTAGTGTTTAGTATACAGTCTTTACAGTCTTTAACTGCCTTTTTAAAATTTCTATTTATTAGCTATTTACTAGCTAAAAAGACACTATATTAGTAGTTTAAGAGAATTAGCGTAGATAAGGGCACTATAGAGAGTAGATATTAAGTGTATAATAGTATCTATCTTAATTAACTAAGGCTTTACGCTATAGTAAATAATAATAAATATTTATTAGACTTTATATGGCGTTAAATTAACTACCTAGGAGTAGCACGACAAAGGCTTTTATCTTAAATAACATGACAAAAAAAGTAGAGCCCCCTACTTAGTAATAAAAAAGAGCGTAAAAAAGGTAATTAAAAAAAGATTAGACTTTTAAATAAAGATACTTAGATCTAATTATATATAAATTTTTGTTTACTATAAATTAATCCTTTTTGTATTACCTTCTTACGCCTTTTTTAATTACTAAATAGAGGGCTCTACTTTTTTGTTATATTATTTAAGATAAAAGTCTTATTATTCTACTAGGTTGATATAAATAACGCCACATAATAATTAATTAACTATATAATAGATATTGTTAGCTTGCCAAATACCTTTTTTAACCTTTTTTTTAGTTTAAGGTTAAAATAAATTAAAATAGAAGGTTATTATATACTATATATAGCACCTATTTCTAATTAAAAACTAACCTTAAATACTACCTAACAACGCAATAATAGTTTAAACGTCGCATTATTTATTTAGTGTTAATTATTCTTCTTAACCACATTTTTTTTTAATTTAAGCCTACGTAGGTTGGGATGGAAAGGCCGCTCTAGTCCAGCGCCTAAAAATACAGTCTACTCTTAGTCTCCGCTAATATAACAATAGTTTATAATAGCTTATAATAGTTTATAAACTACACACTTACCCTACTATCTATAAGCGCTCTAACACTATTAATTTACTTAAAGCGTACATAGTAAACTAAGCTTTATTGTTGCTATTATCGCGCTTATCTAATACTATAACAACCGCGAAAATTTAATATATTTACGCAACACTCTCCTCTTCTAGCAACTTATTAATAAACACCTTTATCTTCTCTTTACTACCTTTAATTCTGCCCTTATTTATCTTCTTTCTAATACATAGCAACGTAAAGTATTATAGGTATAGTAGGAAGTCTCTATATCTATTACTACGCCTACAGTTACTAATCTATTACTAGCCTAACTAGTACACTAGAACCGCCTTATATAGGCTAAGGTATACCTTCTACTTTAATCTATTAATAATCTTCTAGATAGAGTGGTACTCTAGTGTAACCCTAGTAATAGTAGCGAGCAGATATAGAGTGTACTTTTAGGCAGCGTTAATAGTAGTATTAGTATTAAGGTTTAGGAAAATAGTAGAAAATAGAGTAGTAAAACTCTCTTTAAAGTTAACTTTAATATAAAAATAGAGTGTTAGTATACCTATAGTGTGTGTAAGCTCCTACTTAGTATATATCATATAAGTAGCACAAACCTACTAATATAGTAATATCTTTTAAGAATAATAGTAAAAGAGGAAGATAAGGGTTAAGCACCTTCTTATCTCCCCTCTACTCTAAACTATAGTACAGCAATATAGCCTTACGTATAGTTTTGTATATAGATTTTTTTTAATTAGAGTAGGTGCGCTAAGTCTACTAAGCTTACTTAGCTCGCTTATAACACGCTAACCCTTTTTATTAATATTATCTTAAAACGCTTTTCTATGTATTAAAGATTTTCGTTGTGTGTTAAGATTCTAACCAAGGTCGAATTCGCACTATACACAGAGAGGAGTAAAATAGAAGGCACTAAAACCTAGCACCTAGCACATAGTGGTAGTAATAAAATATACACAAAATAATAATAATTTTATTATCGACGTTTTGCACGGCGGCATTATTAACGGCAATTAATAGATAGTCTACTATCTGGCATAACTAAGTTATATATTATCTCTTAACTAGTGAACTATTAAAGAGCCGTAGTAGACCGCAAAGTCGCAACGCTTTTCTGTGTATATAATAGTAGAAGGAATATATCTGCTATTATTATAATATTTTATTAGAAACTCCTTAGTCGCAAAAAAAAAAACCAAACTATAATAGTTTAAACTTACTCGCACCCTATCTATACCTTATAAGCTTCTAATCTATATAAAGTTTACTTATAGCGTATATAGTATATCTAGCTTATTACTACTACTATTATTAGTTATCTACGCTCGCGCACTAGATAAGCTAACTTAATAGTAATAATAACTAGAAGAATCTTACAGATTTATGCAACACTCTTACCACACTAGAGCTTATTAATAAAGACCTTATTATTTTCCTTTTATGTCCCCTACTAGATTCTATTACTAATAAAATAAGGAGTAATTATATCTACTAGAGTAGAAACTTAACCTTACAGTTCTTTATAAACTAGATAAGCTACTAACCTAACTAGTATACTAGGACTGCCTTATATATAGTTAAGTATACCCACCCGTCGCGCTAAATAAGTATTTAAATAGAATAGAACTCTAGCGTAGTTACTTTAATAGTAGTAGCGCGTATCTTTAGTATATACTTTTTTAGTAATAGTAAGTACTTCTTTAGAAATAATATTAATGTCTAAATAGATAGTAGGATATAGAGTAATAGTAGGGGCTTTATTTAGGATAACCTTAATATAGTAATATAGTAATAGTGTATCTAGTATATATTACCCTTATTCTACTTATAAGTATAGTAGTACGTACCTATTAATATAGTAAATACTAAATATTAACTTATAATAGTTATAATAATCTAGATAATAGTTTATAATAGTTAGAATAGTAGAGAATAGATAGAAATTATAGCGTGGCCGCGCTAAAGCCTTTTATTTCTTTTCTAAAGTTCTAACCCTAGCCTCTTTATAAATTAACTTTGTATATAAAAGCTATGTGCGCTAAGACTACTAAGCTTACTTAGTAGTTTAAACGCGCTTTTTTTTTAATTTACCTTTTTACGCTCTTTTTTAATTACTAAGCAGGGGGCTTAGCTTTACTTTTTTTGTTATATTATTTAAGATAAAAGCCTTTGTTATCCTATTCCTAGGTAGATAAAATAACGCCATATATAATAGATACAGCTTTAACGAAAATTTTAACTATAGATATTATATAGTAATATAATAGTTTATTATTTATATCTCTTTATAGATACGAGCAATTACTCTAAGGTTACTTCGTGTTATAGTTGTCGCACGCACCTTTATTTTCTTCCTCCTATTCTTTTAAAGAACTTAGTTCGTGTTATTATTTTATTATTATTATTATTATTATTATTATATTATTATTATTATTATTATTATTATTATTATTATTATTATTATTATTATTATTATTATTATTATTATTATTATTATTATTATTATTATTATTATTATTATTATTATTATTATTATTATTATTGTTGGATAGGCTCTCACTAGTGAAAGGAAAGGGACTGAAAACGGATTACATTTGAAGATTGATTATTATTCTTGTCTTTGTGTGGATGCTACAGAGGTGTACATGCTCTTGTCCAAGTAGGACTAAAGTAGGATTGAGGCGGTTTATTAGGCATTGTTGGGCAGCTAATGTATCTACTAATGCCTATAATCTAACACTAGAAATCTTTTCTTTCTAGATAGCTTAGTAGTAACTATGTGTGTCTATATTAACTGTGTGTAAAGCATTAAACATTAGAGCCTGTTAGCCTCTGTACCTAGCACTTAACTTAGACTATTAACTTATTCCTGTTAATAAGGTGCTTAAGGGCGCGGTTTAGTGATGCCTTAGTGAAAGTGTCCGCAGGATTGTCTTTACTATTAATCTAGCAGATTTTAGTGATCTCGCGACGCTTATATGACTGGCGCAACACTATAATGTCGATTATAAGGCGCTTTTCCTTTGTTGTCCTAAGCTTTACTAGACACTCGTACAGCGAGTATAAATCTGTGCAGATAACTAAGGGAATTGCAGGTAGTCTAAGGCGTTCTATAATTATCCTTAAGGTAGTTGCAATAGCGATGCCGATATTAAAACTATTAACTATACTATAGATTTCTAAGGCCAGTACGCTTCGTGTGACGTGTTTGCATTTTGTAGAGCTATAGTGGATCACATTACTATAGATTGTAAAGGTGTTATTAATGTCTATAGACTTATTAACAAGCATTAATATAAAGCCTAGCTGCAAACTAAGGTCCTTATTGTTAGCAAATAAGCTGTCTATAAAGACCATTAACTTGGCATTAATAAGGTTAACGGGTACGTAGCGCAGACTGCGGTTAAGGTTCTCTATCTGGCATTTAAGGCGCTTGTTAAGCGCCCTAATATCCTTATCTAAAGGTTGCTGCGCTTGCGCGGCTACAGATAAATTAAAAAAAGCCTCTAGTTAGTACATTAAGGTAATATACGCCCTATAGGCGCGCTGTTCTATATACTGTTGCGCGCGATTGTGCGCCTTAATATCTATAAGCTTAATCTTTCCTCCTTGTCCCCTCTACTTAAGGTTTAAGATCGCTTTACTATTTTCTATTATAAGCGTGCAACTATTAAAGTCTAGTTGCATATCTAGTGTTAGGATAGTCTTTAGCTTTAATTAGAACTATGTGTCCTTAAGCTTTTTCTCTTTAAGCGACGAGAATGTAGCTATTCTAAGCATAAGGGTATTATTAGTCTATATACTAACAAGTCCAAAGGCGTCTGCGTCCCTGTTTGTAACCAACAAGCAAGGGTTGTATGTTAATATAGATATATCTAATTCCTTATAGTGATGTCTGTAGTATGTTGTCTACTAATGAACCCCTACCTTCGCGATCCTATACAACGGTTTAATCACGTAAAGCAGCGTGCCTTCTGGATATTTTAACACTAGTTCTAAGGGGAGATATGCAAGAATTGTCCTTTAGAGATTTGTCTGCGCTTAAGGGTATGCCTGCGTTATATTGCGCAGCTTAACAGTTATCTTACGTTGTACAAGTATAGGCGCTAGGGCTATAATTAGACGCTAGCTACAGCGTTAAATAGTTAGAGACTGTGTTAAAATAGCTTCCTTGTTGTGGTCCTAGTAGCCTTAGATAACTAGATAGGATTTCTTATAGGGCTTAGTTGTTTTTCCTTTAACCTCTTGTACAAGACGCAATTTAAAAATTTAGATCCTGCTATGTAATTCCTTATTATATAGTTCAAACTCGAACACTCTATGGCCTATAAGGTTACTAATCTCTTAATTATTAGACGCCTTAAAGGGTGCGCCTAGGGTTATAATAACCCTATTATTGCGTAGCTTAATCGCTAGCTTATAGTTGGCCTCCTCTTTCTTAGTTATGTACACATTCGCCTTGCGCTTGTTTTTTAATCCTAGAGGACGGCCTCTCTTGCTTAGTTGCGCTGCTATAGGTACTTCTACATCTGCAAGTGGCTTATGCAGTGCGTGTGGCGCATTAGGGTCGCTCCAGAGGTGGTCTAGTCTATAGTATAGCTTAACAACAGTTAATCTAAATATTATTAGACTATTAACTATTAATAGTGATATTGTGGCTATCTATACTAGTAATTTTATATAGGCTGTTCTAGCTATTACTTTCTTTCTAGATTAAAACCTCGCTTTGTAGCAGGAGTGTAAGTACATCTTTAATAGCAGGTCCGTTCTAGGTGTTTAGGGCGTCCATAACCTAGCGCTCTGCGGCGATCTTGCGCAGGGCTTTTGTCGCCTTTTAAATAGCCTCGCTGCGCTTAACTATTAATAGTGATAGCGGTGACTTTGTTGTTATACGTAGGTACGCCCTAAAGACTAGCAGAGTTAGGACTAGCCTATTAGGGCCGGCCGTATTGTTAACAGCTTTCACAGCTATCTAGAGGATCGCCTTATTAGATATAGTGCTGGCGAGCTTGACATAGAGTATATCCTATGCGCGGCGTAGGGGCGCATAATACCTCTTAGTCTTGCCTATAGACTAGTGCGCCTTTGTAGGCACTTGTTTACACATTACTTCTATAATTTTTGCTTTAGCGCAGAACTTTGCGCTTATAAAGTTAGTGCCTATATTATGTGTAATAATATCTAGCAGGCCTTAGTAGGTGTTAATCTATAACATCTGTAGTGCCTTCCACATCTCCTTAGCCAAAATAGCGCTAAGGAACTTCGCGCCTTGAAACGCAGTAGACGTATTAACTACGTGTAGTATAGGCTTATTGCCTAGGTATATTACGTCGATAAGGATTTTATAATTAAAGTAGCGGTTGTCCTTAAGGGTGAACTTAAATTAGCGCGGCGCGGAGCTATTTAGTTAATAATAATAATAGAACTTTATAATTTCCTTAAGAGTTCTTTCTTTAAAGTTATTGTAACTAGTATTCTTTAATAGCTTAACAAGTTGTATAACAGCTAGGTGCCTAAACTAGCGATGCAGCTGTCTTAACTTAGTCTCTGTTAGAAACATTGTTGCGCGCTCTCTCTTGTTGAGATGGAACCACGGATGTCCCTATTTGCGGATCACTAAGGTGCGGTGTTCTCCTTGTACGAGCTTATCTGTGGTGTTGTTAAAATAGACATTTAACCTGTCTATATCCGCAAGGCACAGCAGGAATAGTGTGGGCGCTTTAAGCACCTTGAAATTGATTTTCCTAATCTCTATAGGGACCTGCGCGGTGCTAATAGACGCGGTAACACAGCTTTTACTGAATTTAATAAACACTTTTCCTACTATAGATATATCTATTATAACTGTTAAGTCTTCTTATGTTAGCGCGAGGTATTATTCCCTGCTAACTGTGGATATATTAGCGGCGCTAGTATTAGGCAGAATTCTCTAGTACACGGATCGCGCGTATTAGTCCTTAATAAGAAACTGCGACGCTAGCGTTAACAGTGTATGTCTGCTATAAATGTTATTGCTAGAGATGTAGTGCAGGAATACTTAATTTGCGAGGCATTATTCCTTAAAGAATTGTTGTTTAATATACGCGGCTGTGACGCTATTATTATTATCCTTATTCTTGTAGGCTTCCTCTTCTCTCTAGCCTTTTTAGTTATACTAGGTCGCGTGTTTAATCCCTTTATACTCTACAAGGTACATAGAGAAGTCTATAAGCGGTTATATGTCCGCAAAGTAATATGCAGAAAAAAACTGCGCGTAGGTGGCTTTGCGTTCTTTGTCTATATAGTTAGTTAACTAGTAGCCTTCCTTCTAGTAGATAAAACACTTCTTCTTCTAGTGTGGCGTAAATCCACGTGCGCTATTATAGCTATTAAAGCGCTAACTGCCTCTATTGCTTGCTTAGCCTCCTTAGAATCTACCACTAAATCCACCTCCGCCTCTAAATCCTTCTATAAATCCTCCTCTAAATCCCCCTTAATCTCTTCTATTGCTGTTGTAGCGGTGGTCTAGGTAGTACTAGTCCTCTATAACTATCTTGCTCCCTATTAGCATTTATGTTGTGTGCTAACGTGTAAGGTGCGTCTTAATTACAAACTATAAGTCTAAAAAGAGCCCTTTGCAGATTAGGGCTGGCTTAAATAGTGCTATTTTAAGTTTAGGAACTCTACAGCACGCATTAATAACTGTTGTACGCAAAGCATCCTCGCCTTTAAAGTTCTTCCTAAGCGCGTGTTAGCACAGCTGCAGCTTATCTAGTATAATCTGCAACACCTTGTGTAAGCCCTTTTTAGGGTTCTCTATTTGTGTGTAAGTAAAGCTTATAGTAGTCTAGTCTATATAGTAATACTAATAGTAGATATTATAGTTAAAATAGTTCTTAATCGCTATGTACGCACTGGCGAAGCTATCGTCCTTTTATACAACCTAGATGTAGAATATCTCTGCGCGTCTAGTAAGAATATAAGGAAACACCGCATAAAACTCTTCCTCTTTAATATTAACCTACTAACAGATACTAAAGAAGATCTTAATCTTATTATCTAGGAGATCGTACGCGTCCCCTATATACTTCTTGCTATTATTCTAGATCTTTAAGAATTGCGTAATTGTGCTGGCGTTAAGCCTATTATTGCGCGTAACTATTGTGGCGGCAGCGTCTTTTATGGGTTGTAGGGAAGTTTAGGCGGTCTATAGGGTATGCTAATTGTTAGCTACTGCGGAAATAGCGTAATTTCGCAATACGCGATCGCTAGTAGTTGTGTGTAAGTTTAGGGTTGCTATTGTTGTAATTAGTTGTCTTATACTTACTATTTTTAAGGTTAATATCCTCTAAGCGTATCGCTTATGTATAGCAACTCTAGACTATTAGGGCTCTAGTGTACTAGTTGTGGCTCCTGGCTTCGAGCGCCTTGCCTTGCTTCGTACTACTCACCTTGTTGCAAGCCCTACAAGACCTGCTATAACGGCGGTGGCTGCATGTGCGATTGCGGTTGCCGTGTACTAGCTACTAGGCTAGCCTGCTGTAGTTGTTTGGCTTTAGGGGCTATCTATTGCGTGTTCCTTTAGCGCTTGTACGCTCTAGACTAGTAGTTGAACTTTATCGCTTAAAAACTCTATAGGGTCCTATTTGGGGGGGTTTTTTATAGCTAGTGTCTTGTATAGGGAATCTACTACCCTAGCGCGGTTGTTGCTAGTGTAGACTCCCCTATTTCGCAGCACGGTCTTAAGAGACTTTAGAGTATTTCGCTTAACCTTAAGAAATAGGTCTCTTATCTATCCTTTAAAGTCTACTTTGTAATTATTAAAAAGCTTATTATCCTAAACTATTGCCATATTATAGTTATAGACTATCTTAGCGACCTAGGTTATTATGTGCGTCTTGTTTGCATCCGCTGGTACAGGTATATCCTAGAGAGATGTGTTAATAACATCGAGCGTAACTGTGTATAGACAGTTTCTTATAAGATGCTTAGTAGTAAACTTAGCCTAAAAAGAAGGAGCTTCCTTGCGTTTGCTTATGCCGTGCTCTAATAGTTTGTTAAGCAGCTAATTCTAAGTATCTACTATATCTGCGGCGCTTATATCGCTTTAGTTATCCACTATTATACTAATATGTGTTAACGCGTTGTTAGTGTTGTCTTACTAGTTGGTTATTTCTAGCACTTGTTGTGGTTATACTTAATTAGGTCGTCTAGAGACACTTATACTAAATTAGTATGTGTGTTGCTAACGCGCTCTATGTCCGCGGATTGGCCTAAACTAGTAGCTTAGAGGGAGGTTAAGAGTGCTTTGTGTTATCTCTGTCTTGCTTTGTTCTTAGTATATATGTCTTATCCTAAGATTTCTCACATTAGGGTGTTAACAGTCTATCTCTTCTACTTTGCTATCTATAATTGCCTTAAGCAATTACTAATTAGTGTTAGATAGGCTCTTACTAGTAAAAGGAAAGGGACTAAAAACAAATTACATTTAAAGATTAATTATTATTTCTTATCTTTATATAGATGCTACAGAGGTGTATATGCTCTTGTCTAAGTAGAACCGAAGTAGGATCAAGGCGATCTATTAGACATCGTTAGGCAGCCAATGTATCTACCAATGCCTATAATCCGACAATTAATCCGACATTATTATTATTATTATTATTATTATTATTATATTATTATTATTATTATTAGTATTATTATTATTATTATTATTATTATTATTATTATATTATTATTATTATTATTATTATTATTATTATTATTATTATTATTATTATTATTATTATTAGTACCACATCTATATAGTATTATTAGTACCACATCTATATAGTATTATAAGTAGTAAGTAGGTAAAGATACTAGTGTGTATACCTCTTATTATTATTCTCTTTAATAGTAGTTAACTACGGATAGTAATATATAGCGAGATTATGTAGCGTTAAATTAACTACCTAGGGGTAGCACGACAAAGACTTTTATCTTAAATAACATAATAAAAAAGTAGAGCCCCCTGCTTAGTAATTAAAAGAGCGTAAAAAAGATAAAAAAAAAGTAGTTTTTATATTTAGTAAAGAAGGTACGCTTAGTAGCTTTTACTTTATTAGCCTAGTCTACCTCTATTATTAATCTTAAACTTTTAAATAATATATTAGATACTATAAGAGGTTAAGCTATTCCTTACTATTTAATACGTAGTTAAATATAGAAAAATTAGTATATTATATTACCTAGTAAACCTACTTATTATTATCTTCTTTAGTGCTAAATAAACTAACTATCGCAAAAAAATATATATATTACTAGTAAAACCTCTTCCCTACTAATATACTAGAGTTATAGTAGACTATTCAATTATTTAGGTTAGTAGTAAACTAGTAGGGTTAGTAGTCTATATTTAAAGCTATTTATCTAATACTAAAGTATTACAACTATATATATAGGTTAAATATTAGAAACTATAAAAACTTAATATATAATATTAGGTCGCATTGTTTATTTAGTGTTAGTTATCTTTTTTAATACATTTTTTTAAATTTAAGCTTATATTGGTTAGAATAGAAAGGCTGCTCTAGTACAGCGCCTAAAAATATAGTCTACTAGTCTTCGCTAATATAATAATAGTTTATAAACTATACACTTGCCTAATATTTATAAGTGCTTTAACTCTAAGTTACTTAAAGCGTGTATAGAAAACTAACTCTTACTCTATTATTACTATTATTAGCAATTGCGTTATAAGTGCGCTACTACTCTAGCGCACTTATATATTACGCTTACTATCTAACACTATAATAACTATAAGGATTTAGCGTATCTACACAACGCTTTCCTCTCCTAGTAACTTATTAATAAATACTTTTATCTTTTCTTTACTACCTTTAATTCTGTCTTTATTTATCTTCTTTCTAATATATAGTAATACAAAGTATTATAGGCGTAGTAGAAAGTCTCTATATCTATTACTACACCTATAGTTACTAATTTATTACTAGCCTAATTAGTATACTAGAACTGCCTTATATAGGGTAAGGTATACCTTTTGCTTCCTATTAATAATGCCCTAGATAGAGTAGTATTCTAGTGTAGGCCTAGTAACTTTAAGTAGATAGATTAGAGCATACTTTTAGGCGGCGTTAATAGCAACTTTAATATTAGGGCCTAGAAAGATAGTAGGAAATAGGATAACAGAGATAATAGTAGAGGTCTTAAGGTTAACTTTAATATAGAAATAGAGCGTTAGTGTGCCTATAGTATATATAAGCTCTTACTTAGTATATATCTTATAAGTAGTATAAACCTACTAATATATAATAGCTATTACTTCTAGTAATATCTTTAGGAATAATAGTAGAGGAGGAAAATAAGGGTTAAGTAACTTCTTATCTCCCCTCTACTTTAAACTATAGTACAGCAATATAGCCTTACGCATAGTTTTGTATATAGATTTTTTTTTAGTTAGAGTAGGCGCGCTAAGTCTACTAAGCTTGCTTAGCTTACTTATAATACGCTAACTCTTTTTATTAACACTATCTTAAAACGCTTTTCTATATATATAATAGTAGGAGGAATATCTACTATTATTGTAATATTTTTATTAGAAACCCCTTAGTCGCAAAAAAAATATATATATAATATTAATCTTATCTTCTATTAGGCTAGTTTATATAATATCTTCGTATATTAGTATTACGCTTATATTAAAGGCGTATTTAGTAAGTCTATACTCTTTACACACACATATTTGTAGACGCGTAGTTAGATATATTTCTTTTTATATTAAGTTTACTATAAAATTACTATATAGAGCTGCGTAATCTAAGTATTATATTAAGGCTAGCTATATTTAACTTGTATAATATTTTTATAGCTAGTATAATAGCGCTAGAGGACTAGGTTAATTAGTTTAACGTATAGCACGTCTATATAATAGTAGGTCTTAAGTAGGCTAATATATCTATTAAGGATAGTTTTTATAATATTAAGCAATTTGTATAGGTTATATATAATAGCTATAATAGTAATATTCCCTTCTAGGCAGAAGTATAAACTGCCTCCACTTATTAGTTTTTAAGTGGCCTCACTACGTTTAATTACTATATTTATTTATTATATTACTAGCGCCTATATAACATTATATATGCGCTAAGCTTAAAGCGCGTTAAAGTTTTTCTAATATCTTTCCTAGCTTCTAAGATAACTAATTCTATAATAATAACACCCTAACTTGCTTGTCTACCTATTATATTACTAGACAATTAATACTACCTTATAACCTTTTACTACGTTACTAGATAATTTAACTATTTAGAATCTCTACTTGCTTTACTACTATAATAATATATAATAAATTGCGTACGCACCTACTAACACTAAATAGTATTCTACTATTCTCTACTAACAACCTATTAACTTATTAACCTCTAGACACCTAGCTATTACTGTACTTATTTTTTATAGAAATTCTCTATAGTATAAGCGTGTATCTATATATTCTCTACACCTCTAGCACCTACTTAGTATAGCTATTATTATAAAAGTAATAAGCTATTAATTAAAAATCTAATATTGCTTATAGCCCTTAGTAGTAATTACTTTTAAAAGCTGTATAGTAGTATATAGCTACTAGCCTAAACTCTTACTTTATAAAAATATTTATATTTTTTAGTTCTTATTCTATATAGTTGCAAGGACCTTATACCTAAACTAGTATAGGGTAATCTATATTATAAGGCTTATTCTACCTTTAATTCTAGACTTCTACTTACTAATACATATATTCTACTTAATATAGCAATCTAATTCTATAGTAGCTATCTACTTACTATATAGGTTCTTAGTATAAACTATATAGTTTTTATTATTAAGTAGTATTTAGCTATTTTATCTAGCCGCGTTATTATTTACGTCTTCTAGATAGGGGTATAACACTATATATCTAGTGGCAATAGTAATAGTATCTCTTTAGAGTAAGAAATAGATATAGCGACCTTAAAGTCTTATATAATAATTAAATATATTATATAGTAGATAGATAAACACTTAATCTATATCTAGTTGCGAATTTTATATTGTGTATGTGTAGGCAACTATGTGTTATAATAGTTTATGCCTACCTCCCTACTAGTTATTTACTATTACCTTTCCTTTTACACTCTAATAGTGCCTTTTACCTTATAGAAGGCGTCTTTCCTAATTAGTGTTAGTATGTGGTTAGCGTAGACTTATGCTCTATACTACCTACTATATAAATAAGGGCCCCCTAGGTCCCTTTCTTATCCCCTATCTTAGTATAGTTTTAATTTAGTTATCTCTTTTAACTATACTAGCTATCTCTAGGAGGTTTACCTTATAAGACTATATTAGGAAGAGAAATATCGCAGACCTGTTAGTATACAGTATAACGCTATAAGAAAAAGCTATAAATGTGCTAAAAACGCATTAAAAAATGTAAAGTAGTAAGATAGGTTAGGAACTGTTTGTTAGCACGTGTAAATTAGCCTCTTATACTAAAGATAGTTAATTATAAAATATACTAGGCACTAAAGTTAATAATAATATAACGTGTAACTACTACCTATATAGAATAAATGCGTAACTAGACATAGATTACCTATTTATACTACCTTTCTATCCTTATAAATATTTAATTACTAGTTAAGACCTTAAGGTTAGTTGCTATATCTATTTCTCGCCCTAAAGACACTATTGCCACTAGACGTGTAGTATTACGCCCCTATCTAAGAGACGCAAACAACACAGCTAGGTAATAGCTAAACGCTACTTAATATTAAAACTATATAGTCTATACTAAGGACCTATACAGCAAGTAGATGGCTGCTATAAAGTTAAATTACTATATAAGTAGAATACTCATCTTCTTAAGCAGGAGCCTAGAATTAAAGGCAAAATAAGCCTTATAATATAGATTGCCCTATGCTAGTTTAGGTGCAAGATGCTTATAACTATTAGTAAGAACTAGAATATAGTTATTTTTATAAAGTAAGAGTCTAGGCTAGTAGCTATATACTGCTGTATAGCTTATAGAAGTAATTACTACCTAATATTAAATCTCTAATTAATGGCTAGTTCCTTTAAAGATAGCAATTATATAGAGTAGGTGCTAGAGGCGTAGATAATATATAAGTACGCAATTATATTATAAGAGATCTAAAAAAAAGCTAAAGTAGTATTAGAGTGCTATTTAGTGTTAGAAGTAGAGAGCGCGCACAATTTATTATATATTATAGTAGCACTAAAGCGTGCGTCTAGGGATTCTAAGTAGTTAATTATTTAGTAACGCGATAGGTAGGCAAGTAAGTTAGGGTGTTATTATTGTAAGTTTGTTATTTTAAAAGCTACGGGGAGAATATTAGTAAAACTTTAACGGGCTCTAGTCCTAGAACTTAGCGCTTGCATATAATATTATATTATGTGAGCGCTAGTAACGCATTAAAAAAAGCAGTAATTAAATATAGTAGGGCCACTTAAAAACTAATAAGTAGAGGCAGTTTATACTTCTACCCAGGAGGGTATAAGGCTATATACCACCCTTATATTATACTAAGATTAATATTTTTTTTTAGCTATAGATAGTAATAAAATATCTACTTCTCTCTTAAAACACTGCCTATAGGTAGTTAAATTAGTAAAAGTTTTACTTTATTAGTTACTAGGAAGGATTCCTAGCGCTAGAAATTTTATATTTTACTACCCTAAGGTCTATTAAAAGAGGCTGCTGCTTTAAGTCTCTTCTCTACTTATTATATAAGGGTAGGAACTTTATTAGTTATTAGAAAAAGTTCCTAGCGCTAGGGAGTTTATACTTTACTGCCCTAAGGTTTATTAAGAAAGGCTACTTCTAAGTCCCTTTTCTACTTAATATATGAGGATAGGAACTTTATTAGTTACTAGAAAGGATTCCTAGCGCTAGAGAGTTTATGCTTTACTACTTTAAGGTCTATTAAAAGAGGCTGCTTCTAAGTTCCTTCTCTACTTAACGCATAAGGATAGGAACTTTATTAGTTACTAGTTATATGAGATAGTTATTATACTGCGCTAAGGTCTATTAAGAGAGACTGCCCTTAAAATTCTAATATTCTAACAATAAATAATAAATAATAATTAATAAATAGCAACTACTACGCCACCACCCTATTAAACTAACTTGCCTAATAACTACTTTCTAGCGCTATTATAGTAACAGCATAAGGCATAAAGCTAAAAGAATTAGAGCTTAGGCTAGGCTATAGTAGTAATATAGAGATTAAAGTTTTATATATTTTATCTTATACTTTATTATTTATCTAATTATTTTTAGCTTAAACTAGACACTAGCTTGCAAGCTATAAAAGACCTACTACCCTAGATTTATTTACTATACCCTTTTTATAATCTGTACTTTGCTTAACCTTACTACTACCTATACTATAGTAAGCTACTGCCCTTTAATCTAAAAGACTCCTAGAACGTTTCCTATAACTTTTCTACCCCTAGATAGTTCTAGAATTAATAATATAGAGGTAGATATTTGCCTGCATTCTACTAATAATAGTCTATATAACGCTTGCCTTAAAAATATTTTCCTACTTAATTCTACTAGTAAGCTGTTATCTATTAAGCGTAGAAAGTAGCTAATAGCTACTTTCTAGATAACTAGTTGCTTTACCCCTAGCCTTATAAAAAAGAGTATTATTAAACTACTAAAAAAGGTCTACCCGAAAAGAATTCTTTATAATATATAGCATAATTACTATATTACTACACTTAAAGTAGA
This sequence comes from Laburnicola sp. JP-R-44, assembly GCA_009805535.1. Lineage (NCBI taxonomy): Eukaryota > Fungi > Ascomycota > Dothideomycetes > Pleosporales > Didymosphaeriaceae > Laburnicola > Laburnicola sp. JP-R-44. The sequence goes on along the minus strand of SELF01000015.1, from coordinate 439,206 downwards.
CTAGCTAAGCAATAAATTTTTAATATTAGACCTTAAGTAGCTTACAGACTAAGGCAAAGCTAAATTTAAAGTTTCTAGCAAGTATAATATATTTATAGGAAAATTTAAGCTAGACTAATTAATTTAGTATAACTTAGTAATAAAATAGTTACTTGCTACCTATTAGCTTTAGGCTTAGTATAGCTTTTCTTAAGGCCTATTTTTAAAGATAGTACTAGATTTAGTAACCAGGGCTATTATAAAGTGTAAAGAAGACCCTAAATAAAAGGTTCTTATTTAGGCTTTATATAAGTGCGCTAATATATTTAAATAAGCTTTTACTATACTTAAGATAATAACACCTTACACTATAGTATATATAGTCTTAGAGGATTCTTACTTCTAGCCTAATATTACTAATTAAGTAGCTATTAGATAAGGCTTATTTAGCGCTAAGAAAATTCTCCCTTTTATTAAAGATAGTTATAATTTATAGTACTATACTTAAGTTTTTTTAAAACCTTCTAGCCCTAAAACACCTAATCTACTATATAGTTTACGCGGCCCTTAGGTAGCTAAGTAGAGCTTATTCTATCTAGCCGCGCTCTAATATATATTATAATATCTGCCCTAGCTTATAGTGCCTACTTTATAATAAAATAACACTTTTTACTGCTTTTTAGTCTTAGGATATATATAAACTAAGCTTACTAATAGCGCCTAGATTAATATATTCTAGGGTAGATACGCTTTAGTTGTCCTATTTAATATATTTAAGCTAGAACGCTCTGTAAAGCTACCTAATAGTAATAAGTACTATAAAAAAGGTTAATCTAGCCCTAGTATTAAAAATTAGCTAGAGGATATGCGTAATAAGATCTGTTTAAATATAGACTACTACTAAAGTAATAACTATATAGAAAATTAAATAACCTTATAAAAGCTATACTTAGCTGCCTTAAAGGCGCACCATAAGAGGCTACTCAAAATTAGGATTAAATAAATTAGGCCCTTTAGAAAGATTATAGACTTAACTTACTTTTTAAATTTCTAAAAGACACTTACTATAATTTTTTTACTTCTTAATAGGCACGTAAAAAGTTCTATAAGCTTTTTCTCTCTAATAAAATAGACGCCTAGATATTTTTATAAACTTTTAAGAGTCTAGCTAGGGAGGGTAAACTAGAAGCAAAGACCTAGAAGGCTAAATTATAACTTAAGTTAATTAGAAGTTTTAAGCTAATACTCTAGGGAGAGATAGAAGATTCTAATATTAACTACCTAGGAATTAAACGCTAGATAGCTATAGCTAGCTACACTCTTTAAGATAATAATATAATAAGTCTATTTTAGGCGCGTATATAGACCTCTTATAAGGTACTACTCTTTAGATTAAAGCCCTTATATATAGTAACTAAAGAATGAGCACCTTACTCTAAACTTACTATTTTCTTTTTACCCCTTTATAATTATAATAGAATATAGTGTATTAAGTATAATACTTATTTTTAGTATAGTAAAATAGGGAATAAGCACTTAAGCTACTATAACTATTTCTAAAAGATAGCTATATAAGTAAATATATAGGTAGTGAATAATTTTAATTTAAATAAACTTAGTATTGCCTACTACTCTAATTTAGAGGTAGGTAATTTATTAGATAATAAGGCTTTAAATATAAGCTACTAGACTACTTTAATCTAGCAGCTTATATAGAGGCTACTAAACTAATTAATCTAAATAAGCTATAATTTTAATTATAAAACACAGATGCTAAACTAAAATTACTGCCTATAGATAATAAGATAATAAGGGTTCCTAAGGTATTTAGAGGCCTTTAGCTAGTTATGCTAGTGCAAATTGTATTCTAAGAATTAGCTTTTAGGTTGCGAGCCTTAATAAACACTAGTGCTAGCGCTTATAACCTTATTACTTTAAGGTATATAAAGGTAGTATAAAAATAGCTTAAAGCTAAACTCCTCTGCCTAAAGATACTAATTCCTCTTAAGAACTTTATAGGGAAGAGAAGCGTAAAAGTAGACACCTATTTTATAGCCTAGCTTAATATTAATAGATATAGCTTTACTATACAGTTTATTTTCTATAATATAGGGGACTATAATCTTATTATTAGTAGGAAATTTTTTAAGCAAGCTAACTACTTAGTTAATATTTAGGACTGCCGCGCCTTTATTAGAAAGATAATAAGAATCTAACCTTTACTAGCAACCTTATCCTACTATAGACTTTCCCCCTACCTAACCTTTCCTACTAGGATAATGCTACTTAATAAGATAGCCTACTTAAAAAGTAAGATTATACTTACTAAAAGACTTGCTTATTAAAAGCTAACTAGAGCGTCTCTAAAGAAATCTCTATCTAGCTTCCTAACCCTACTATCTTAGTTATTAGAACGTACTTAAAGGCTTACTAAAAACTAAGCTATAAGAATAACTTTAATAAGGATAGTAGCGTAGAGGCTAAAGAGCTGCCTTTTTTAAATAAAGAACTATTAGATAATAACTTGCCTATTAGTTACCCTATTCCTACTACCTAAGGAAGCTACTAGTAAGACTAGCCCCTAGAAATTATATAGTAGGATCTAGGTACTACTACTTCTAGCCCTAGACCTAGAGACTATAATCCTACTAGAGAAGCTAATTTATAGATTAGATAGCTCTTATAGAAATTAACTATTTAACTCAAACTACCTTAGCTAAAATAACCTAAATTAGCTTTCTTCTGCCTTACTAAATTACTAGCATAGAAGGAGAACTTATAAAAAATAAATAATAAATTGCGTTTAGTAGACCTACTAGCCCTATAGGATCTAGCTAACTTTCTAGAACTTATTTAGGCGCTAACCTAGGAACAATTATATGCTACTAGCTTTAATATTAATATAGTAAGTGCTATAGTCTTTGCTTTAAATAGTAGTTATAAGTCTAATATAATTATTAGTTATACTAGCCTCTATAAGCTAGCTAAACTTATTAAGGACTATAAAAGTAAGATACACAGCCTAGAAAATAAGTTCTAAGCTAACCTGCTTACTAAAATAGAATAAGCGCTCCCCTAGCTAGGATACGCTAGAGTAGAGCCTGCTTATTTTTTAAAATTAGATTCTAACACCCTTCTACCTTACTAAAAGGGCGTTAATTACTATATTAATCTTACTAAAGATCTATCTATACTTACCACCTTATCTTTATATAGTATATTCTTAAAGCACCTTAAACTTCTTAAAGCCTATATTAATAACTACATTAAGCATAGGTTTATTATTCCTAGTAATGCTAGCTTTGCTTTGCCAGTGTTATTTACTAAAAAGCTAGATAGAGATTAGCGCTTTTATATTAATTACTACTATAGTGGGGTGATAAAAAGAACAATAATTTTTTTTACTCTTTTTAAAAGCTTATAACTTTTTCTTAGATAATTATTAAAACTTTAATTCTTACTATATTAGAGACAACATTACCTAGTTTCAGATAATTAATAAAGATTCTGCTTAGTAGTTATAAACTGGGTACATATATAGACTTAAAAATAGAAATTTTTAAATCTCTATGTTAAAACCCCTATAAGTTTTTTTTATACGTATAGGATTCTATAATTTTTATATATATAGGAGCTATAGGCTATGTTAGTACTATGTTAACTTTTTACTATAGGTTACGTCTTTAATTATTTGTTTATATAAGATTTGTTTTTTTCTCTAATTTTAGACCAAAAGGTTTAAAATTATATTACTTTTTAAAATTGTTGTAACTCTTCTTATATTAAAGCTATACTATTACTTCTTAAATATTTAAAATAAAAAAGTTCTCTATTTTCTATTTTAAATTCTATATTTGGTTAGTAAGCAATAGTTTATAAAAAAATTATTTAAGAAAAGTCTATTTAAAAAACTAGAAAATTACTTATTTAATTTTTAGTTATACTTAGTAATATAATTATTAAGCTAAGCCAACATAGCAGTAGTGCAGATTACGTAAGCTATAATTCGAACTTATATTTTATCTAATTAAGTAAATTTTTAATATTCTAAAAATAGTATTAATGCCAAGACTATAGTATTATATAAGTAATTACTAATTTAAAAACTAGAAAAAGAATTTTTTTTTTAAAAAAAACTTAAACACCTATTTTCTGGGCCTTAGCAATAATGGATCCAAATCTCTTCTAGATTAAATATAAACGTTAACCTTCTTTTTAAAAGCTAATTGCTCTATTTCTACTATTTTTACTACTTTAAATAAACCTACTATAAGTATTTATAATACTATATAACGTTTAAAAGTAAAAATAATAATTTTAATTTATAAAACCCTATTAAAAAAGGACGACTAAAGAAAATATTAGAAAGAGAAATAAGAGTTATTAATAGGGATTTAATTTAAAGCCCTAAAAAGGTTAATAAAAGATTAATAGTAGAGAATAATTCAGGGGCTACAGAAAGAACTCTATAAAGATTTTTAAAAGAGGAGAATTATACAGTAACAATTTCTAAGAAAATGGCTATTATAAATAAAGAAAGAGCTAGAAATAGGCTATTATTTGCTAAAGAGATGGATAAAAAATTCGAGAAAATTATATTCTAGAAAGAATTATATTTTCAGACGAATGTGCTATTCAAAGAGGCCATGGAGCTATGGTAGAATACTCTAGAATAAAAAGAAATCAAAAAGATAGATTTCAAAAACAGTATAATACCCGCTCAAATAGTAATTTTTGTTAAATTTATTATATTAAAAAAGGCTACACCATTATCCATATGATTCTATAATTTAAAGTTTAAAGTTTACTAGTTAGTTATCTCGTAATTAGGAAGTGTTTAATTTAGACTTTTAAAAAGTTATCTTTAACACTGCCTAATTACTAGAAAATTAACTAGTAAATTTTAAATCTTAAATCATAGAATTATTAAGCACAAACTATACTATAAAATGATAATTTTACTTATATTAATTTATTATTTATAGGCCGCGATATAACAATTCAAGAATGTGGCTCAGTTTGGATAGGGGAGAGATCTGAATTATATTTTATAAAAGACTCCCCCCTATCTTAATATTCCGACGAAAGGCCTAAATATACTAATAGGGACTATATTAAAAAGATATTAGTCCCTATAGTTAAAAAGTATTATAAACCTGGTTAGTTTTTATTTATTTTAATTTGTTCTTTTTATTCTTTTTTATTTTCTTTTTTTTGCTTTTCTTTAATTATTATTATATTATTATATTATTATTATATATATTATATTATTTCTAATACGAATTAATTAATAGGCTGGCATTTCTAACAAGATAACGCCCCTACCCATAAAACGGATAACGTTCTAGAGTGGTTTAAAAAAAATTTTAATTTTTTTCCTCACTCCCACTATAGTCCAGATTTAAATCCTATTGAAAACGTTTGGAGTTTATTAAAATATAGACTTTCTAAGCGTAAAATAGGTAGTCTAGGGGTAGGGACTAGCCAAGAAAGTTATAGTACTTTTAAAAAGGCTATTAAAGAGGAATGGCAATTAATTTCACAAAAGGATATAGATCATTGTATATTATCTATACCTAATCGTTATAAGGCTATTATAGAAGCTAGGGGCTGGTATACTAAGTACTAGTAATTTAATATTTACTAGTTTATAATTTCTTTTATTTAATAACGTGAGAATCCTAAGTAAACGGTATAAAAAGAGATTTTAATTAATAAATATATAGAAACTATAGCTATTACACTATAGACATTTCTATAGCTATGTTATATAAAAAAAATATCTTTTATTATAATTATAAGTTATAGGATTACGTTCTATAAAAGTTATATGGCCTTAAACTATATTAAAAATTAAAAGTTAAAAGTTAAAAATCTGTTAAAAAATACATGTAAAATTGTACTTTTTTTAATCTTAAGATTAAGATTTGGCTTCTAGCTATAAGATAATACTATCTAGAATTAATTAGATTGTTATCCTATAGTACTATAGCTAAAAATAGAAAAAGTAAATAATCTAAAATAAATAATAGTTTTAGGAAATAACCTATACTTAGAATTTGTATATATATAGATTTTCTATATACGTAAACTATACTATACTATATAATAATTTAATGTCGTGATAAAAAAGTTATTTACATTTCTAAAGAGATCTTAAAAATTCCCTACGTTTAAGGCTAAAAAAAACCTTTTAACGCTAATTAGTTAGCATTAGGTAAGTATACTTTATTAAAGTTACTAACCTTCCCTATTTTATATAAAATCCTATAATTTTTTCTTACTAAATAGGTAAGTTATTACATTTTAAAAAAGGTATAAAATATTATTCTTTTATTTTGTCACCCCACTATAGCTTAATACTATTACTAAAAAGAGTATTATAGTAATCTTACTTATTAAAAAGATACTTATGTGCCTCTCTAGAGCGAGACTTTTACTAAACTTATTATTTGCTAAGTATTCTACTAAATCTAGCTTACCTTAAAGACTAAAGTGCTAACTACTTTTTAAACCTAGTATAAAAACTATAAGTATAGTGTCTTATCCTTTAGTCTCTATAATAGTCCTACTACCTTTTAATAGTTTATTAATAGCATTCTAGACAATTATCTAGATAACTTCTATACTATATATATTAATATTATCCTTATCTTTTCTAAGAATCTTTTAGAATATAATGAATATATTTGTAAGGTTCTACTTTACTTAAGGAATACTAATTTCTAAGCTAATTTTAAGAAATGCGAATTTACTATAATAGAAACTAAGTTCTTAGAATTTATTATTAGCACTAAAGGAATCTATAAGGACTCTATAAAGACTGCTATAGTTTAGAAATAGAAAGAGCCTATAATACGTAAGGTATTATAGAGCTTTTTAGGCTTTTGTAACTACTACTACTTCTTTCTTTCTTACTATAGGTAGGTTATTTGCCCCCTAATTAAGCTGCTAAAAAATAGTGCCTTCTACACCTTTAGAGACTAGGAACGTGCTGCCTTTAAAGCCGCTAAGTAACTTATAGCTAGTAATATTCTAGTTTTATAGTACTTCTTATTTTAGATTACCTATATAGAAACTAACTCTAGTAATAGTATTAATATAGGTTTTTTTAGTAGTTAACTATAATCTAATAATATCTAGCGCCTAGTTGCATAGTACTCTAAATTGTTAAAGCCTACTAAGTTAAATTATAATATTTATAATAAAAAAAATATTAGTAGTTATATAAGGCCTTTTAGTATAAAAAGCGCAACTAATCAGTCTCTAAACTACTAAGCCCTTTAATATTATTACTAATTATTAGACCCTTAAGAACTTTAGCACTAAATATAAGCTTTCTCTATAGTAAGCCTATTAGTCCAGAAAGCTATCTAAATACTATTATTAAATTATATACTAACTAGGCACTATAATTATTATAGCTAATACGCTATTTAGAAAATGGAATAAGCTAAATTTATAGAAAAAGAAGAATTAAGAGGCTTACACCTAGTTTTTTTCTCCTATAAACTCTAGATACTACTAAAGCAGACCTTATAGCTATTATAATTATAGAGTAAAAGAAAAAAAAGTTAATATAACCTCTAAAGGAGCCTATTTTTATATACTTATTAATTGCCTACTATATATTAATTAAACACACAAAGTGCTTAAATTACTTTAGAAAGCTGCCTATTTAGGATTACTAGGTTTTACCCTTACCTTTTTAGGGTTGCTTCTCTATAAAGACTGCCTAGTAGGTCTCTTTATAGAGTTTCTTTAGACGCATTTAATTTAAATAATATATACTTATTAGGTTATTGTCTATTTAGGTCTATAAAAAACTCTCTAGCTTTTATACTAGTTATATTACTAGAAGGGTATAAATACTAATATTAATAGGTATATTTTTAATTATAAAGACTGCTAGTAGAGCAAGCCCCTACTTGATAAAAAGCTAGACTTATTACACCTGCTTCCTATTTCTAAAAATATCTAGTAAGATGTATTAATTAATTTTAAATTATTCCCTAAAAATAAGAAAGGGTATAACAACGCAATAGTATCTTATGGTGCCTATCTAAGCGTGCCTTTTAATACCCTACTGTAAGATAGTTACTACTAAATAAGCTGCTAATCTCTACTATTAGTATATATTTAGAGTCTTTAGCCCTCCTAGATTAATTATCTCTAACTGCGATCTTTAGTTTATTTTTTACTTTCTTAGCTACTTTGTGTAAGCTTATAGGTATTAAATAACTTTTCTTTATAGCGCGATACTTATAAACTAATAGCTAAACTAAAATTATAAATTAGTACCTTAACTAGTGTCTGCGTCTATTTATTAACTTTTATCATAATAACTAGTTAGATTTACTGCCTAGTATAGACTAGGCCTAAGTAATACTACTTTATAATAGTACTAGAGTTTTGCGTTTTAAGATTAAGTTTAGGTATTAGCTATACTTTTACTAGGACTAGCGTAAGCGTATTTAACTAGTTACTAAATCTTTAAATAATATTACTTTAGAAAAGGCTAAGGTGTAGGTTAAGGCCTATGCTAAAGTCTATAAATTTATTTATAACATCGCCTACACTAATATATCTACTACCTAGAAAATATAATTAGAGTAGGCTAATAAATATATATTAGCTGTTAATTTTAATATTAGGGACTAGGTTTTTATTACCCTAAAGGGATTTATTACTAAACGCCTATTAGTTAAGTTAGATTATTAAATCAAAGGACTATATCTAATTATAGGCAAGAAAGACTACTTATTTATACTTAAACTCCTATAGTATATAAGAGTTTACCTAGTATTCTACGCTAATAGGCTTTAAAGAGATCTAAATAATCCCTTACTAGGTTAATTATAACCTCTAGAACTACTTATTACTGTAGATAGAGTCTCTAAGTAGCTAGTTTCTTATATCCTTAATAGCAAAGTAGACTATAGAACACTAAAGTACTAGGCAGTATACGAAGGGCATAGCTTTAACCTAATCTACTACCTTATTAATAACTTTATTAACTCTTCTCTACTAATTAAAGCTTACTATTAAAAGTACTCTAAGCAAGATAGTCTACTAAAATAGTTGCCTATTTAGCTGGACGCTGCCCTTTAAGATACCTTTCTAAAGCCTATTTCTAAAGATAATATACCTATAAAAATAGGGTTAAAGCGCTATATTAGGCGTGCTTAGCTAGGTGCCTATTAATTTTTAATATCTATACGCCCTTAGGCTTATACATATAACTAGATACTTATTACTTTTTAGTACCTTTACTTCCTAATAGCCCCTCTACTCCTAGACGTCCCTACTACTACTAGCAGCACCTATAGCTTTAGAAGCTGCCCTGCCCTAATTAGAAACTATATAGTTAGGTTAATATATTTTTTAAAACGCTCTTCTATAGTACTAGAAAACCTTATATAATATAATTACGCTAGCGCGTAATAAACTAACTAGAATTTTTTTAGCTAATTATATTTTTATATAGTATTAGAGCTAAGAATGCGCTCTATTAGTAAAATGCTAAACACTAAGATATAGTTTCTACTATGTTTTTCTACTAATCTACTAATTTACCCCTAATAACTTTTCTTAATATCTCTACTAAATAGCACCTAAATTAAAAATTAAGGCCACTGCTAGAACTGTAGGAACCTATTACCTCTATTCTAGCCCTCTTTAGCCCTAAAGTAGTGCTAGTTATATTAAAAATCCGCTGAAACACCTTATTTTTACGTACTTTCCTTCCTATTTTTAGGCCTTAAAAGGGGGGTTATATAATAGTTTGTGCCTGCCTTCTTACTAGTTATTTGCTATTACCTTTTTTTATATCCTAATAGCGCCTTTTACCTTATAGAAGTCGCTTTTTTTAGTTAGTGTTAGTGCGTAGTTAGCGTAGGCCTATGCCCTATGCTGCCTACTATATAAGTAAGGGCCCCCTAGGTCCCTTCCTTATCCCCTATTTTAGTATAGTCTTAATTTAGTTATCTCTTTTAACTATACTAGCTATTTCTAAGAGGTTTGCCTTATAAGGCTGTGTACCGCCCTTACACGTGTTATATTATTACTTTAGTACCTAGTATATTTTATAATTAACTATCTCTAGTAGAAGGGGCTAATTTACACGTGCTAACAAATTGTCCCTAGCCTAACCTATTTATTTCTAAGCTACTTTACCTTTTTTAGTATATTTTTAGCATATCTATAGCTTTCTTTTATAGTATTATACTGTATACTAAAAGGTCTATAATATTTCTCTTCCTAATAATAGTAATATTAATTTAACTATTAATCTTAGTTAAATAGCTACTCTTAATCCTACTAGTAATTAACTACTACGTAGGTATTATATCTTTACTCTAGTTATTATATCTTTAAATTACTATATAGCTAGACCTATATCTATGTATAAGTCGCCTTGTTTGTTTAGTGTTAATTACCCTTTTTAACCACATTTTTTTTAATTTAAGCCTGCGTAGGTTGGGATAGAAAGGCCGCTCTAGTCTAGCGCCTAAAAATATAGTCTACTAAGTCTTTACTAACGTAATAATAGTTTATAAGAATAGTTTATAAATTGCGCACTCGTTCTCTAATATTTATAAGCGCTCTAACGCCTACTAAATTTACTTAAAGCGTGTATAGAAAACTAACTCTTGCTCTAATATTACTAGTATTAGTAATTACGCTATACTTATACACTACTACGCAGCACACTTATATATTACGCTTACTAGCTTACTATCTAATACTATAACTATAAGAATCTAATATATCTACGCAACGCTCTCCTCCCCTAGCAACTTATTAATAAATAACCTCTTTTCTTTCCCCTTAATCCTACCCTCTATTACCATCTTCCTAACTAACAGCAACGTAAGAAACTATAGTAGAAGCCCCGCGCGTCTATTATAGCACCTAAAGTTACTAATTTATATACTTGCCTAACTAGTATACTAGAACTGCCTTATATAGGCTAAGGTATACCTTCTTCTATTTTAATCTATTAATAATCTTCTAGATAGAGTAGTACTCTAGTGTGGGCCTAGTATCTTTAAGTAGATAGATTAGAGTGTACTTTTAGGCGGCGTTAACTGCAATTTTAGTATTAGGGCTTAGAAGGATAGTAGAAAATAGAGTAATAGTAGTGGAAGTCTCTTTAAGATTAACTTTAATATAAAGATAGAGCTTTAGTGCACCTATAGTGTGTATAAGCTTTCTATCTAGCATATATCTTATAAGTAGCACATAAATCTACTAATATTTTATAGCTATTACTTCTAGTAATCTTTAGAAATAATAGTAGAGAGAGATAATAGTTATAGTATTTTACTAGTTATAGCGCTAGTGCTATTTTATACCTTCTTTTCATACTACTCTAAACTGTGGTATAGTAATGTGGCCTTACGTATAGTTTTGCATATCGATTTTTTTTAATTAGAGTGGGCACGCTAAGCCTACTAAGCTCGCTTAGCTTGCTTATAACTCACTAACCCTTTTTATTAATATCTTAAAACGCTTTTCTGTGTATATAATAGTAGGAGGAATATCTGCTATTATTATAATATTTTTATTAGAAACCCCTTAGTTATAAAAAAATAAAAAAAACATATCTATATCCAATATATAGTACACGCTATAATAGATTTTAGCTGCACTATTACTTATTATTATCTGCCTAGGACTTTTTAAGACTTTTTAGAACTTTCTAGAACTTTATATTATTTATAATTATAGGAATAAAAGAATTTTTAAATAAGTTTAGTAGTTAGTTTATTTACTATATTATATACTAACTAAGATTTAAAGTATATAAACTAACAAAATAGAGTTTATTAACTATTATACTAAAAAGCAAAGCCGCCCTTTATATATAGCTATTTACCTAAGCCTATATTTTAGTCTAGATAAAGCCTAGAGCTTACTATTAACCCTAGTTATATAAATAATAAGCACTACCTTTCTATTTAAATAGCTATACTAAAGCCCCTAGCGCTAGACAATTTTTTTTTTAAATAAAGGTGTCTTTATTTAGAAGGTAGACTTTTACTACTACGCAGGTTATAAAGTATATACTTTATTATACTTAATAAATACTTATAAATACTATAATAATAACGCATATATATAGTGATAATATACTTAATCTTACCTAAAGATAGGTCATATAAATAAACCTAGTACTTCTAACTACTAGTCTAATAGCTCTTATACTATTTATTACCTTTAAGCTTTATATTAAGCTCTATTTCTATAATATATCTAATATAGTTAAACTTACACTATTAATCTATACTAGTAGTTATAAATACTAAGTTACTAATATAATAGTAGTATTCCTTTTTATAGTATTATTATCTATTAGATATAGAAACTACAAGTAGTAACTAGTTCTATAGCACTTGCGTCTACTATACTATCTACGCCTAGTTAAAGTAAGCCTAAAAGGTTCTATTACTAAGACACCTACTAGGAGTAATACTATTACTAGCACTAGTAAAACTAAGTCTATAATATATATTAATAACTATAGTATTTAAGAGATAAATTTAACTTATGCTAAAAGAGTTAGAAAGAGTTAGGTAGCACTCTTATTCTTTTTCTTCTTCTTTTCCTTCTTTTTCTTTCTTCTCTTCCTTTTTATCCTTATTCTTATTCTTATTCTTATCCTTTTCTTTAGCTCTAAAGAGCTTTAGTAGGGAAAAAAAAAGCAACGCCTACTATAGTATACTAGCATTATGTATAGACTTTAGAGTCTTTAATTTTATAAAGAGGCTAGGTAAGATAAGAGTAGAGGTAGCTATTAAAGTTAGTACTATTACTATAATAATTACTAACTAGGGGGCTCTGCTTTTTTTAATATATTATTTAAGATAAAAGCCTTTGTCGTCCCACTCCTAGGTAGATAAAATAACGCCACATTACTATAATATTTAATAGATTAAATAGTTATATAGGCTTTAGTAGTAGTAGCTTTAGTAGTAGCTACTACTTTTTACGACTACTACTACTACTACTACTACTACTACTACTACTACTACTACTACTACTACTACTACTACTACTACTACTACTATTAATATAGTAGTAGTAGTAGTAGTATAGTAGTTATAGTAGGCTTAGGCATAGGTATAGGTATAAGTATTAGCTATAGAGGTTACTCTAATACTCTATTTAACTATATTCTATAATACTATACTAGCTTACTACTATAAGTTACTATATTTATAGTTAGCTATTTATCTTAAATAGGTAACTACACTCTAATTAAATATTTAATAGCTAATATATATAGATTATTATATTATTAAATATTATTTATCTAACTACTTCTATTATAATAAGTTTAAAAGGTTTATAGATATCTACTATAGCTACTAGTATATACGCTAATTAAAGAAAATATAGGTTTTTCTTTATTACTATATATAGCTAACTGCTTATTTTTCTTACTATTTACTTTTTATATATACTTAAAAAAGTCTTAAAAAAGTTCTAGAAAGTTCTAAAAAGTTATAAAAAGATCTAGACTATCTAGTAACTCTAGTTAAAAGGTACCTATAATGCTATAGTAAAGCGCCCTATAAACTAGTCTACTAACTATTTATAGTAGACCTTCTCTAAAAGTTCTAAAAAGTTCTAGAATAATTAGAAGTGTCTATATTATATAATTATATAATTATATCTACGCGTATATTATCTTTAGTAGTATAAAATATATAGTAGGGGGGTATATTAGCGTAGCTTTATTAAAGATCTTTGTTGTGTAAAGATTCTAACCAAGGTCGAGTTTGCACTATACATAGAGAGAAGTAAAATAGAAGGCACTATAACCTAGTACCTAGCACATAGTAGTAGTAATAAAATATATACAAATAATAATAATTTTATTATTAGCGTTCTATATATATAGTATTGTTAACGGTAGTTAATAGCGTAGCTTTATATACTATTATTATTATTACACACACTATAGTGTAATAGATACTAGTTATTTTAGTATTAAAGTTACTTTATAAGTTATTTACTTAAAGTATATATAATAATAATACTTTTTAGAATATTAATAGAGTGCTAATTATAAAGGCGGTACACGGTCTTATAGGGCTAACCTATTAGGAATAGCTAGAATAGTTAAAAGAGCTAGTTAAATTAATACTATTCTAAGATAGTAGATAAGAAAGGGACGTAGGGGGCCCTTTCTTATATAGAGGGCGGCGTAGGGCATAGGCCTATACTAGCTACACACTAATACTAACTAGGAAAGGCGCCTTTACAAAGGTAAAAGGCGTAGATAGAAGAAAATAGAGTGTAAAAAAAAGGTAATAAAGTATACTTAGTAGAGAGGCGAGCATAGAACTATTATATAATCCTCCTTTTAAAGTCTAAGAATAGAAAGAAAAGTATATAAAAATAGGATATTTTAGCGGATTTTTAATATAACTAGCACTCTTTTAGGGCCTAAAAGGGTTGCAATAGGGGTAATAGGCCCCTATAGTTTTAATAGTAGTCTTAGGTTTTAGTTTAGTTACTATTTAGTAAAGATATTAAGAAAAGTTATTAGGGGTAAATTAGTAGATTAGTAGAATAACTTAGTAGAAACTATATCTTAGTGTTTAGTATTTTACTAATAGAGCGTATTCTTAGCTCTAACGCTATATAAAAGTATAGTTAGCTAAAAACTTTCTAGTTAGTTTATTGCGTACTAGCGTAATTATATTATATAAGATTTCTTAATACTATAGAAAAGTGTTATATAATAAAATATATTGTTAAAACTATATTTATAAGTAAAATAAATAATAGAATAATATATTAGAATTTCGCTATTATAATAAAAGATAAATAGATAGATAAATAACTATAAGCTACCTAAAAATAACTAAAATAGTCGTTCCGATAATACGTTATAATTAAAGCCAAAGTTAACTTTAAGTAACGTATAAAAAGTTTTACTAAAAGATAATTATAAAAAATCTAATATTATATATATTAAATTACTTAAAAACTAAAAACAAAATATAATATAAAACTAACCTAATAAATAATATAAAATACGCCAATATAATATAAATAAGCCCGTAATTAATTTTTCTAAATCAATAACTTTTGACAAAACTTGTCGCAATTAAGCGCTTTAACAATTTTGAGCAATTGCTAATAAGAATATACTAAATAAGGCAATATTATATATATTAAATTACTTATTACTAAAATAAAATATAATATACAAAAGACTTATTATATAATATAAAATATAGTAGCGTATACTAAACTAAGAAGTAATAAATTATTTTAAAATAAGGCGTTTATTATTAATATTATAAACTAAGCAATAGTAAAATAAAGTTTATATATATAATAATAGCTTATATATAAAATACTAGTTTATATATAAAATAATAGCTTATATATAAAATACTAGTCTATTTATAAAATAATAGCTTGTATATAAAATACTATTATTTATATAATACTAGTTAAAATATTAGTTTAAAACACTAGCACGTATAAAAGTTAAAGACATAATTAAACTATATAAAACTAAGTATTTATTAGTCTAAACTATTTTATATATAAATTACTAGATAGCTAGTTTATTAAAATTAATAAACTAGTTTAATAATACTAACTCGATTACTTTTTTATTTATTTATCTACTTTTTTTAGGTTATGAGCCCAGCGCTCTAATAATTTTATTATTTATTATTATCTACCTTTTAGCTTACTAAGCTGCTCTTCTATTAATTTTTCGATATATACCTTATTTTTCTTAGAATTTCCTTAAGATTCTGATTCTTTTATACGAGCTAGTCTAACGTGTTCGATCACTCATCCGCGCAGATCACTCATCCGCGCACCCCACCAAAATCGCGACGCGTCCTCTCACAACTCTCGCAATGCCGCTCCCCTAGCACATCTAGCAGGCTTAAAAAGAAGGAAGACTTAGTCTCTTAATGCAGGCGATTTAGAATAAGCAGGTTAAGAGTCGCCGCTAGGCTGCGCGACTATATAATGTCCCTGAAACGACTATCCGCGACCGTACTAGAGGTGCTCGCCCTCAAGCTATCGCCAACGTTCAGAAACGAAAGCTACACCCTACTGAGGAGCAATCCCTAGTAGAGTGGATCCTAGACCTCGACCGACGCGGATTTCCGCCCCATATTATCAACGTACGACGAATGGCAGACAATTCTGCTCGCCGCGCGGGGGCCAAGAGCCACCTCCACAATTAGTCGGCGAGAAGTGGGTGTCGCGCTTTGTCAAGCGCCAGACAGAGCTCTAGACTAAGTGGAATTGCAAGTTCCACTTACAGCGCGCAAGATCTAAAGACCCTGTTGCGATCCGCGCGTGGTTCAAGCTCGTAGAGGAGACGCGCCAGTCATACGGCATCCTCGATACAGATATCTACAACTTTGACTAGACTAGCTTCTTGATGGGTATCGCTGCGACGTCAAAAGTCGTTACAAGCTCTAAGACAGTCGGCCGTGCGGCGACTATACAGCCAGGTGATCGCAAGTGGGTAACAACGATTAAGTGTATTAACGCGTCTGGCTAGTCTATCCCACCCTTCGTGATCCTGCAAGGGAAGCTCCACCAAGCTAGCTGGTATCAAGGCCTACCACCTGATTGGACTATCGCTGTTAGCGACAACGGCTGGACTACGGACAACCTAGGCTTCGAGTGGGTAAAGCACTTCCACCGACATACTGAAGCCCGTACGATAGGGGCCTACCGACTACTCATCCTTAACGGCCACGGCAGCCACGCAACGGCTGAGAGTTTGATAAGTACTGCGCAGAGAACAAGATTATTACGCTCTGTATGCCCTCTCATACGTCGCACCTGCTCCAGCCGCTCGATGTTGGCTGCTTCTCGCCTCTTAAGGTTGCGTACGGCCACCAAGTGTCCGAGCTTGCGCGACAACACGTCTTCCACATTGACAAGCAGGACTTCTTACGGATATACCTAGGCATCAGAGAGACAGTCTTGTCAGAGCAGAATATCCAGGCTGGCTTTTGGGCGATAGGGCTAGTCCTAGCCTGTCCAGAACGCGTCTTGTTGTCGCTAACAGTGGTTAGGACGCCGTCTCCGCTAGGGGCAGCGGCCAACGCTGAGGTCGCATGGACGTTAGAGACGCCGCATACTACTGCTTAGCTAGAGCAGTAGGCTTGATTTATCTAGGACCGCCTTAGTCGGCCTTTATAGAGCCCTACTACCTAGGCTATCCGCTAGCTTGTTAAAGGGTGTTAAACTTGCGATGAATTTAGCAACAATCCTTGCAGAGGAGAATAGGAAGCTCTAATAGGCTATTTAGTGGCGGCAGCGTAAAGAGCAGCAGCGCCGATAGTATATAGCCTATAGAGGAACTATATGGGTAGAGGAAGGTTAATTGCTTGCTGCAGAGGCTGAAAGGGTGCTCTAGTAGGTAGAGCAGGCAGGGCAGCCAAGTAGGCCTTAAGCACCGCCAACCTGCAGCAAGTGCTACGAATAAGGTTATACAAGGACTTAGTGTACTACTAGATAGCGCGCACTTAATAAATCTATTTACTACCTATTTTATTGCGTTGTTGAAGAGCAATTGTAGGAAGACGCGTCGCGATTTTGGTGGGGTGCGCGGATGAGTGATCTGCGCGGATGAGTGATCGAACACGTTAGTCCTTTTAGCTTACTAAGCTATCTTGGCAAAATCGATATTTTGATTAATACTCTATTCTTTTCAGAATTTTCTAAGCTCTCTTTTACTAGCTAGACTAGTTTATTATCTTTTTAGGTAATTGCGCCAAGCCTTATTAATTTTTTAAGAAATACCTTATTTCTCTTAGATTTCTAAGCTCTTTCTAGCCTATTAATCTTATTTATAATAAGTTCTAAGATTTCTTCTATCTCTAAGTAGAAGATACTTAAGGGTATTTCTAACTATAAGATGTAAAAGCCTAGGGCTATTTATTCTTATAATAGAAAATTATATAACTATGATTTAGAGTGGTAATAATATTGCAATTAATTTAGTATCGAAAGATATTAATTTAAAAGCATAATTAATTATTACTTTATTAGTTAAAGATAGTTCTTTATAGCATATTAAGAATTTATCTAACCTAGATTATAAGCGAGTCGCCCTTACAAGCGAGTCGCCCACCTTGTCAACTCTCTCAGCCTTTTATAGCCTGGACATCCACAACGCAATAAAATAATATTAATATAAGAGCTGTCCTAGTTTAAGTAGTATCTATAGTACGCTTTTCACACGTTTGTAAGTTATAGCCAGTCTCTCTGCAGCAACCGCAGCGCGCTAAGGCCTGCCGGCTTGTACCTAATCGCGCCTTGCCTTAACGCGTTTCTCCCTTAAGTTGCTGCTTAACAGCCCTTTTTAAGTAATAATATCCTCTCCCTCTGCCTTTAATAGGGTGCCTTGCTTCTAGATCTACTTCTTTTACGATTCTTGCGCGTTATAGCGGCCTTATTTGCTCTCTTAAGGCTTAAGATTCGCTCGCGCACAAGCGCTATTTAATGCATTGCTTTAGAAGAGCCTCTTTCTAGCTAATTAAGCCTCTTAATAATAGAAGCAGGTGACAAGCTCTTATGCGCGCGAATCCGCTCGCGAATTAACGTTGATTAAGCCTCTAGTTCGCGCACATTGCTAGGTGTTTTGGCCTCCTATATGGCCTCTAGTAGGGTTGCTAGCAACGGCGTCCTTAGCTTAACATTAAGCTTCAAGATCACTACTTCTAGATTATATGGGGCTAGTCTAGCGCCCTAAAAGCTTGCGCAGATATTCTCCTTTGTAATTAACTAGTCGTAGGCGGCGCAGAAGAAGCAGGTAGGAACTCAAGCTTAGTAATATAGTTGATATGGTCGCGTATTAGGCTCGACACTTGGCACCTGGACGCCCACTTTAATGGCGAGAAACAGCTAACGTCTAGCGGCTGCAGGAGGTGCGACAAATGTGGCGGCATACAGAGAGTATAGATATTGTATCCTTGCAGATTTCTTAGAATTTAAGCAACTTGTGGCTCTTATAGCTGTTAAGTATAAGCAGCTGGCGCGCGCCTACCCTACGCGCTGCTATATGCTTGATAAAGTGCTGTAGCTAGGCAATACTAAGCTTGTTAGTAGTCTAACTGTTGTCGCTGAGCCTAATAGTCCAGTCGCCTAGTATATCCTCGCCCTTATACCAGGCAGAGAGGTGATACTAGCTAGCGAAAATAACGAAGGGCGGGATTGCCCACCCGGCAGCGTTGATTCTATGGATCACCGTAACCTATTCGCGATTGCCTGGCTGGATTGCTTTTGGGCCGGCTACGTCTCTCTGATCCTATAACAACTAGCTGGGAGGATATCTTGCCTATTAGAAAGCTAGTCTTGTCGAAGTTGAAGGTGTCCTTGTCGTGGATACCGTAGGTGGCCTTTGTACGCGCTACGAGGTTAAACTAGCGTTGTATAGCTTCTGGATCCTTGCAGAGCGCTCTCTGGTGGTCGTACGGTCGATTAAACCGCGTAGTAAGGCTGTCTGTTCGCTTGACAAAGTTTCTAGGCCACTGTTAACCGACCTGGCCACTGCCGCGCTCAGCGAGCAACGTATCCGCTATATTCCGCACAGCTTCTAGAGTAGGCGCAAACCCTCGCGAATCTAGATCAAGTATATACTTGATAATCACCTCCTCTTCTAGCTTAGTAAGCTTTCTTGAGTTGGGCTGGCAATCGCGTCGCGCAGGCTTCCCGGCGCGTTGGTCGCGCAGCGTTGATCGGGGGACATTATAAGCCCGTACAGCCTCTCGTACAGTCTGAATTTGGTTCTAATTAATAGCTAGGATAGCAAGGTAGATATCTGCTTTGTTGCAGGGCAATTAAGTAGAAGTTGGTTGAGCTATTGTAGTTTGTAGGTGACGCGTCGTAGAAAGTTAACGAGGTGGGCGACTCGCTTATAAGGGCGACTCGCTTATAAGGGCGACTCGCTTATAATCTAGGTTATAGCTAATAAGATATAGAATTGTTTGGAAAATCTTTATTCTCCTAAAGATTACTATTCTAAATTTCTTCTTTTAAAGAAGTTATTTAATAGTACCTTATATTAGATTTTAATTTAATAGAGGAGTACCTTAATAAAATTAAATATTTAATAATAAATCTTAAACTATAAGTTAATTAAAATACTTAAATACATTATTGTAGCCTAGGTATTAAACAATTTAACTTCTAATTATGAGGGGTTTATTACTTTAGTAACTTAATTTTTTCGGGATAATTCTTTAAAGATTAATCTAGAGAATTTATTCTCTAATTTAATTAATAAAAGTCGTCGTTAGACACACTTAGATAGTAATAAAAAAACTAAGGTTTTATATACTAAATTTTAGAATTAATATAAAGTTATAAAGTCTAAACGATTTTGTAATAAGTGTAAAATAAATACCCACTTTACTAATAAGTGTTAGTATTTTTATTCTGAAATAAACCTAAATAGTTTAAAACAAATCACGATTTTAAATCTAAAAAAGATAAAGAAATAGATAAAAATCTATTAAATCGTTAATCCGAATCTCTATAAGATCGACTAGATCGAAAGCTATTAGATAAAATTGCTAAGTCGTCTAAACTAATGGAAATTAGAAAGGTATTATTAACTACCCTAAATAAAAAACAAACTAATTCGAAAAATGGACATCGAAATCCTCGAAATCTAGAATTTAATTCTAGAAATCCTAAACAAGAATTAAAAACTACTAAGGTATTTACAACTACTAAATTAAAAAGCCCTAGTCTAATACTAGATTTAGGTAGTTTATCTTATATTATCTCTAACAAAAATCTATATATAGAAAATTCGTTAGTTAGAAAAACTACAAAAATATATAATGGGGAAATAACAATATTTTAACTTCGTAATTTATTGGCAACGTGAGCTTTATATATAATAATACTAAGATAGTCTTAAAGAACTATCTTTATTTGCCTAAATTTAATGTAAATATTATTTTAGTAAAGAAATTAGTCGAAAAAGACCTTGTAGTAAACTTTATAAAAGACAAAGCTATAATTAAAAAGAATACTAAAATAATATTAGAAGCAACTTTTAAATAATAATCTTTATACAATAAATATAGACAATATAGTAATAGATAATATTCTATTTGCTAAAAAGGTTATTAATAAAAATAAAACTATTAGTAACTATAAAGAGAACTTAATATATCTCTATCATAATCGTTTTGGACATAAAAATCTAGACGTTATATGTATAATACTAAGTATAACTAAACTTACTAACTATAAAATTAATTACTCTAGCTATATAAAAGCTAAGCTAATAAATAATAATAGTAGAGAAATTACTACTACTAAAGCAGATAATTACTTAGATAAAATAGTAATTAATTTATGTGGGCCTATTACCCTCTCTAAAAATAATTATAAATATTATATTCTTTCTAGACTCTGCTACTAGAAAATTAGAATTTAAACTATTAAGACATAAATCAGAATCGTTTAAAAGCCTTTAAAGACTTTAAAACATAAGTTAGAAACTAAAGTAATCGAAAAAATAAAATAATTAAAACACAGATAATGGCACGGAATTTGCTAATAGTAATTTTACGCTATTTAACAAATAAAATAGTATTATTTACCAATTTAATCCGCCATATACACCCGAACAAAATGGTTTAATTAAAAGAATAAATAGAACTATAATAGAAATAGCTAAAAGCTTATTATTTTATAGTAATTTACTAACTAGTTACTAGTAATACGCTGTTAAAAACGCAGTATATATATATAATATTCCACTACATAGTAATTTAAATTTTATAAGCCTAAATAAAAAACTTTATAAAAAGAAACCTAACTATAATAATATTAAAATCTGGGGCTAACTAAGTTACTACTTAGTTAAACAACAATTAACTAAACTAGAACCTAAAGCTAAAATAGATCTACTAGTAGGTTATAATAACTATAATTATAAAATATTAGATCTATAAGATAATAAACTAGTATATACTAGAGATATTAAAATTCTTAAAAATTACTTTTATAACTTTAATAACGACTCTAATAAAGAAGTTAATATACTATTTAATAGTAATAATAATAATAATAATAATAATAGAATAATATAATAATAATAATAATAAGAAGAAGAATAAAGAATAAGAATAATAATAATAATAAGAATAATAATAAGAAGAATAATAAGAATAATAATAATAATAATAATAATAATAATAATAATAATAATAATAATAATAATAATAATAATAATAATAATAATAATAATAATAATAATAATAATAATAATAATAATAATAATAATAATAATAATAATAATAATAATAGAGCAAAACTATAGATTCTGAGAATCTAGATATAAATAATAACGAGGATAATAACGAGAGCAATATCGAGAATAATAACGAGAATAATAACGAGAATAATAACGAGAATAATAACGAGAATAACGAGAATAATAACGAGAATAATAACGAGAATAATAACGAGAATAATATAAGCTCGCGAATTAAGTCTAGGTATATTACTTAATAATAATACTATTAATAATAATAATAAAAGAATTATTTCTAATACCTATAATACAAGGCAAAACTTTAAAAGAATAACTTTAGAAAACATAGATGAGTTAATAGATAAACTAGCCTTATTAGTAACTAAAAATAATAAACTAACTAGCTATAAAGACGCTATAAATAGTAAAGATAAAGATAATTAGCTAAAAGCTATGGAGCTAGAAATTAGTCAACTAAATAATCAGAATACTTAGGAAATAGTAGACTTACCTAACAATAGAAAGCCTTTAAAAGGTCGTTGGGTTTTTAAAATTAAAATAGATAAAAATAATAATCTATTACAATATAAAGCCCGATGGGTAGTAAAAGGTTATAGCCAAATTTATGGCTTAGATAATCTAGAAACCTTTACTAATATAATATGAATTGAAATTATAAGGCTATTATTATTTTTGCCTATTTTTTAGATTTTGAAATACAATAGTTAGATACTAAAACGCCTTTTTATATGCCCCTATAGATTCTAAAATCTATATCGAACAATCTATTAGTTTTAATAAATTTAGATATAAAGTCTATAAATTAAATAAATCTTTATATGGCTTAAAATAAGCTCCTAGAGCATGGTATTTATTTAAAAGATAAATTACAACACAACTAGGTTTTTATTCTATCTTTGCTAAACAAGGAATTTTTACTAATAAAATAACTATTTTAAAAGAAAAAGTCTTCCTAATTGTCTATATAGACGGTATAGTAGTAATTAGTACAAGTCTAGAAACTATTATTATATTAAAAACTAAATTAAATATATTACTAGAAGTTAGTGACCTAGGGGAAGCCAGCTACCTTCTAGGTATGGAAATTATTAGAAATAGAAAAGAAAAAAAAAAACTGTGAAAAGTGGATAAATAGATAAGAAGGTAATCGAGTTGGTATTGTTAAACTGGTTGATTAATTTTAATAAAAACTGGCTACCTAGCAATCTATATACAAAATAATTTAGACTAACGAACACTTAGTTTTGTATAGTTTAATTATGCCTTTAACTTTTATGCGTGCTAGTGTTTTAAAACTAATGTTTAAACTAGTGTTTTATATGCAATAGTGTTTTATATGCAAAACTAGTGTTTTATATGCACAATAGTGTTTTATATGCAATAGTGTGTTTTATATGCAAACTAGTGTTTTATGCAATAGTGTTTTATATGCAAACTAGTGTTTATATGCAAACTAGTGTTTTATATGCAATAGTGTTTTATATGCAAACTAGTGTTTTATATGCAACTAGTGTTTTATATGCAAAAATAGTGTTTTATATACAGAGTAGTGTTTTATATGCAAACTTTGTTTTACTATTGCTTAGTTGTGACGTTAATAATAAACGCCTTATTTTAGAATAATTTATTACTCCTTAGTTTATTATACGCTAATATATTTATATTATAAAAACAAGTCTTTTATATTTTGTTTTTAATAAGTAATTTAATATATATAATATTGCCTTGTTTAGTATATTCTTTTTAGCAATTGCTCAAAATTGTTAAAGCGCTTAATTGCGACAAGTTTGTCAAAAGTTATTGATTTAGAAAAATTAATTACGAGCTTATTTATATTATGATAGCGTATTTTATAATATTTATTAGGTTAGGTTTATATTATATTTTGTTTTTAGTTTTAAGTAATTTAATACATATAATATTAGATTTCTTACAATTATCTTTTAGTAAACTTTTGTGCGTTACTTACAGTTGACTTTGGCTTTAATTGCAACTTATTGTTAAAACGACTATTTTTGTTATTTTTAGGTAGCTTATAGTTATTTATCTATTTATCTTTTATTATAACAGCGAAATTCTAACATGTTATTTTATTATTTATTTTGCTTACTAATATAGTTTTAACAGTAAAAGTGTGTCTACCCTAGAGTATATCTATTTAGTTACTATTAGTAAGCTTAGTTTGTATATGTCTAGATACTATAAAGTAGTAAAGGGTTTTATCTAAATATAGAGTAGGTATTATAAGCTAGAGTAAATATTAGAGCGTACGCTAGAGCGCGCAACTAGGTAGGATAAACTTTGCTTAGCTATATAAGAATAGCGCGAACTATATAGTAGATTAGATATTTCTAGACTAGTATCTTTTAAGAGAAAATAAGTGTAGTGCTGCTGCAAATTATAAGTATCTTTAATAGAAGGGAAAGCTTTTTTAGAGGTAAATAAGTCCTCTTTAATAGCTGTGTTATTAGTACTATTAGAGTAGAATTAGAATCCTTCTTCTATTATATATATTATAGTGTAAGGTGTCTATACCTTAAGTATAGTAAAGCTTATTTAAATATATTAGCACGCTTATATAAAGCCTAAATAATACTCCCCCTATTTAGAGTTATCTTTAGACTTTATAATAGCCCTAGCTACTAATTCTAATAACTCTTTTAAAAGTAGGCCTTAAGAAAAGCGATATTAAGCCTAAAGCTTATAGGTAGCAAGTAATTATTTTATTTCTAGGCTGTGCTAGAGTAATTAGTCTAGTTTAAATTGCGCTTAAAACGCGCTAAACTTCTTAGTAGCTTTAAGTTTAGCATCACCTTAGTGCGTAAGCTACTTAAAGTTTATTAGCAAAAATTTATTACCTAGCTAATCTACTTTAAGTGCGGCAATATATTAATTATGCTTAGGAGCATTATAAGAAATTTTGTTAAAGTAGACCTTTTTAAGTAGTTTAACTATACTCCTCTTTTTTATAAGGCTAAAGAGGCAACTAGTAGTTTTAAGAGTAATTATTAATTACTTTTCTTACTTAACAAAAAATAAATTACTAGTAAGGTAAAGTAGTAGGGGAATTCTACTATAAGTATTATATAAACTATTATTAGTAGGGTATAGGCAAATATCCCCCTTTATATTATCTATTCTAAAACTATCTAGAGGTAAAGAGAATATAGAAAACGTTTTAAAAGTCTTCTAAATTAAAGGGTAGTAGCTTACTATAGTATAGACAATAGTAGTAGAGTTAAGTAAAGTAGGGGTTATAGAAAGAATATAATAAATAAATCTAGAGTAGTAAGTCATATATAGCGTATAAGCTAGCGCATAGTCTAAGCTAAGTAAAAAATAAAGGGGGTAAAATAAAATATATAAAACTTTAACCTCTATATTATCTTTATAGCCTAATTCTAATCCCCTAGCTCTATACCTTATATTCTTGCTATAATAGCGCTAGAAGGTAGTTATTAGGCAAGTTAGCTCTATAAAGTATAGCGCAGTAGTTGTTATTTATTAATTATTATTTATATTTAGAATACTAGAACTTCTAAGGTAGCCTCTTTAAATAGACCTTAGCGTAGTGTAATAACTATCTAGCACAACTAGTAACTAATAAACTAATACACCCTTACTAACTTATAGTAGGTAGAGAAGTTATATTAGTAGTCTTATAGACTTTAGATAGTGTAATAACTACTTAGCACAGCTAGTAACTAATCTAATATACTCTTACCTACTTATAGTAGGCAAAGAAGTTATAATAGTAGTCTTATAGACCTTAGGTAGTGTAATAACTATCTAGTATATAACTAGTAACTAACCTAATACACCCTTACCTACTTATAGTAGGTAGAGAAGTTATATTAGTAGTCTTATAGACCTAAGCACAGAACTATTGCCTAGTATAACTAGTAACTAATAAGGTAAAACTTCTACAAATTTAACTGCCTATAGGCAGCGTTTTAAAAAAGGAGTAAATATTATATTACTATCTATAGCGAAATAAAAAAGTTAATCTTAGAATAATATAAGAGCGGTACAGAGCCTTATAGGGCTAACCTATTAGGGATAGCTAGAATAGTTAGTTAAAGAGCTAGTTAAATTAATACTATTCTAAGATAGTAAATAAGAAAGGGATATAGGGGGCCCTTTTTTATAGAGGGCGGCGTAGGGCATAGGCCTATACTAGCTACACACTAACACTAACTAGAAAAAGGCGCCTTTAGAAAGGTAAAAGGCGTAGATAGGAAGAAATAGGGTGTGTAAAAAAAAGGTAATAGAGTGTACTTAGCAGGAAGGCCGGCATAGAACTATTACACTAATAGAACTAATAAGTATATTAATTAGTCTCTAGATATAACTTAATTGCGTTAGCAATATAGAGTAACTATAAGACCCTTTTAGACTAGAAGTGTGTTTAGTCTAGCGTATATAGCTATATAGTATAGGTGGGCCTTTAGGTATTATACCTGCGACTATACGTATATACCTAGGTAGAACTACTATAAAGTTATCTCTAACTATAATAGGCTTTACTATAGCGGTATCTACTAAAGGACTAATACTTCTAACTTTTATAAGACTAAATATACTAGTTAAACTACCTTAAAAGTAGACCTTATAGTTTTAGACTATAACTATATATCTAAGAGAGTAGTAGGTATAAGAGTAACTAAAAGAACCCTTAAATAACCCTATAAAGAATAAAATTCTATAGAAAACCCTATAGAAAGAACACATAATCTAGTTTAGTCTAGTCTAGATATCTAGGTCTAGTCTAAGTATCCTATATAATCTAGCACCCCTTATTAGGTAGTGTTTAATATCTAGTCTAGTGCCTACTTAGTAGGTAGTACTTTCTAAGGTTACTAAGTTATTATTAATCTAGTGTATAGACCTAACCTATATAGAGTTTATAAACTAAAAAGATAATAAGGGTAAAAAAAAGTATAGCCTTATATACTTACAGTCTGCTAGTTTTAGCCTAACTTAGTACTAAGATTATACTAGATAGCCGTAAACATATTAGTAAGTAATAAAAGAGTTAGATAGTAATAAAGGTAAGTCATAAAGACATAGTAGTACTAGTAGGCTAGCTACTCTATATCTAGTTATAGGCGAATATAGTTCTTTTTAATCTTTCTCTTACTAGTAGTATACTACTAATAAAATAGAAGTATTATTGAGACTATTACTATTAGCGCTCTACCTGCCTATAATACTAATAGTAAGCTCTTTTAGATTTCTAAATTCTCTATTATAAAGCGAGAACTAGGAGAACTATAACTAGGGTATTAATAGAGCTAATTTCGCTTATATCTAGCCTCTTTCTTACTAGTAGTATACTACTAATAAAATAGAAGCACTATTAAGACTACTACTATTAGCGCTGTACCTACTTATAACACTAATAGTAAACTCCTTTAGATTTCTAAATTCTCTTTAATAAAGTAAGAACCTATTTATAATACTAATAGTAAACTTCTCTAAATTTCTAAATTCTCTCTAATAAAGTAAGAACTTAAAGAACTATAACTAGAGTGTTAATAGAGCTAATTTTACTTATATCTAGCCTTCCTCTTACTAGTAACATACTACTAATAAAATAGAAGCACTATTAAGACTACTACTATTAGCGCTCTACTTACTAATAGGCGTATAGAGCGCTATATAGGCTCTATTATGCCTACTAGTAGTAGTGGGTGTATATAGAAACAAAGATAAAAGCTAAAAGATACTCTTTTATATCTATTTAGGGCGTACGCTACTTATTATTATTAATAGAGCTAATAATACTTATATCTAGCCTCTCTCTTACTAGTAATATACTACTAATAAAATAGAAGCACTATTAAAACTACTACTATTAGCGCTCTACTTACTAGTAGATAGGTAGAGCGCTATATAGGCTCTATTATACCTACTAGCAGTAGTAAATATATATAGGGATAAAGATAAAGAGCTAAAAGATGTAATTTTATACCTATTTAGAGTGTAAGCTACCTATTATTACTATTTAAACGAATTCTATAGGCCTAGTATAGTTCTTTTAAAGTAGTATATACTGCTAAAATTAAATCTATATTAAACTAAAAAGGTAAATATGATTTACACCTATAATCTTAACTACTCTATAGCTGCCTCTACTATAGATATTAACTGTGCTTTAATAAGAATAGAAATATAATTTAAACCTATCTTTATATAGCTATAGCTATTAAAGTAATAGTATAAGTATAAAAAAAAAAAGGCAGAGTTATTTAAGAACTAGTAGGTAAGCAACCTACTAACTAGACTACTATTCTTAACCTTCTCTGCCCTCTTACAAAAGTTATTCTAAGATACAAAGGGTAGAGTTATCTAAGCACTAGTGGGTAAGCAATCTACTAACACTAGACTACTATTCTTAACCCTCTATGCCCTCTTATTTTTCTTTCTATTCCTCTACTAGTACCTTTTTTTTCTTTCTAGCAAAGAGAGTAGAACTATTATAAGTTCTAGTAAATAATAATTATTAACCTTATTAGCTATTCTAGTCTAAAGTTTATACTTAGTATCTAATATCTAGTAAAAAGTCTTATTATACTAAGCTTATATAAGATTAGCCTAAGAGTGCAAATACTAATATAGAGCGACTTAAGTCTATTAGCTTTATCTAAGATTATAGTATGCCTATAAGTAACCTACTAAGAGGTTACTAGGACTTATAATAGCTCTTTTTACTACTACCCTTTTTTTATACTTTAAAAAAAAGAGTAGTCTAAGCTTCTAGTAATTAAGATTATTAAGCTAGATATTAAGCACAACATTAGAAGTTATTTAAGGCTCTTTAGAAGCTAACACCTCTTTCTATACCCTAAAGAAAAAAAGAGCAGTCTAAGCTTCTAGTAATTAAGATTGTTAAGCTAGGTATTAACATATTCTATTGGTAGTCTAGATAGATTAGTCAACTAGACGGTTTTTGCTAAGACTATAACACTTTACTATAAATTATAATGTCTTAACAACATAACGTGTTATTATCTAATTAAGAAGGCAGAATTAAGCTTGCCCTTTACACCTATTAAAATAAGCAAATTTTAAGCCTATAATGCGCTACTATAGTATATAATATCCTAAAGTCTATACTAAGTAATTAAATTAATAAAATTACCACCTAAGTAGATATAAAATTAGGTACAGTAAAGCGTACTATAACTAAAGAGCAGACGCTTATATAGTATATTCTTAACCTATATTTGTAAGGATTTGCACTCTAGCTAAGTAAGGTAGAAAATATAGCTAATAAACTACTAGCTGCGTAGTATAAAGACCCTATAAAATAATACTAGGCTTAGTGCTTTATATAGCGCGTACCTAAGCTTAGAATAGCTTTTAAATAAGTAACGAACTAATAGAAGATATAATAGGAAGACCTAGAAGTTATAAATATATAGTTTCAGCTAGTGGAGGACACAAAAGCTAAGTATAAAGTATAGAACAAAGATATTTACAACTTTAATTAAATAGGCTTCTAGATAGGAGTTATTAGCTTAATAAAGGTGATAACTAGTTTAGAAATACCTTCTTAACCTATGCTTAATTAGCTAGGCAACTATAAGTACGTTATAGTAATTTAGAGTATTTGCGCTACTAGGTATACTACCCTACTCTTTATTATCTATAAAAGGCAAGTCTATATCTTAGCATAGTATAAAGAGACTAGTATCTCCTATAATTAGAAGCTCTTAGTCTCTAAAACTAGCTAGACTAATAATAAGCTTAAAGTTATATAGTTAAAGCGCTTTAATGCGTATACAAGACTACGCATAATAGGATTATAGAGGTTACTTATTCTAGATAGCTATAAGAGCTACCACTTCTAGAATTTTAAGGATTATTATCTAGAATAGAAGATTCTAACACTCTATATGCTAGCGTACTTATCTTATATCCTCTAGCTACTTAATATAGTCTATTTGGCGCTGCGAAAGCTAAAGTACTCTTAGCGTATATAGGACTTAGCGCGCTAACGTGTCTTTTATATTAATAAAGAGGGCTTCTTACTAGCCTTTTATAATGCGTTTTGTTAATATATTTATATTAGAAAACTATAAAAAAGCCTTTTAGGCCTCTAGGCTTATTCCTTCACATATATTAGTAGTAGTAGATTGCCTTAATATGCGTATTTACACTCTACCTTAGGGTATCCTGCTAGATACACTATAGTAAGCTAGGATCCTAAATAATACTCTTAAGTTTAGATTCTAGTTAAAGCTTGTACATAACTCTTTTATTTAGTCTTTACCTAATACTAATTTAAGCTACTTATAGCTTATAAAAGGTGCTAAACTTATACTCTACTATAGTATACTTTAAGAGACCTATATTAAGAAACTTAAAGAGCAAATTAAAGTTCTAATAAAGCAAAAAACGCGTAAAAAAGAAAGCGTATTTAGAAAGGTAGGACGCTAGGCTTTACTTAAAGAGCAGATTTAGAAGTCGAAAGCCTTTTTATTAGGGTAAAGTTATTAAAAAGAGTATAAGGTAGTAGTAAGAGAGAGGTAGGTTCCTTAATACAACACTGCTATAAAAGATATAAAGAGCCTAGATATAATACAGTAGGGTGACACAAAAAAGCGACTAGTAATAAGATATCTTTTTAAAAGTTATATAACCAAGTGAGTTTAAATACTGTGTAAATAAAAAGTATACGGTTTTAAAGAGGAACTATAGGAGATTAAGATTAGGTACTAGTTACGTGCTTACTAAGCAGAGTCCTTAAGGTATCTATCTCTAAACTTAGTGTTTCTAAAAAGTCAATTTTTAAGGCGTTATGACTTTTTTATTTAGTATGCTACTAAGCTAATGATTTTACTAGCTATTCTAGGCCTAGTGTAGATAACGTAAGAAACATCTGGGAGTACTTATATAACTTAATTAAGAAATTATTTAAGGTTAAAAAATTACGTGATTTTAAAAGTTAATTAAATCACGTGATTTACTACTAAGATTATAGTATAATAATATAATATATTTTGTCTAGTAAATTTTCTCTTTTGTATTTCCTCGAATGGAGCCAAAATTGTCAAAACTCGAAAGTCAAGTTTCTTTACTTAAAAAAGCAAATACTTCTAATTCTACTATTGCTACTACCCTTAATAAGCCTCCACAATCTATTAAGACTGCTATTAGACGTACTAATAAGAAAAATAAGGGAGATAACTTATTAAAAGGGGTAAAACAAGGGAGAGTAACTAAGATTACTTCTAGGGAGAAAAGAGTTATTAATAGGGATTTAACTAAAAGCCCTAAGAAGACAAATAAGAGGCTATTAGAAGAGAATAGTTTTTGGCTTTACTAAGAGGACGTTACGGAGAGTTTTAAAAGGAGAAGACTATTCTTTTAACGTCTCTAAGAAAAAGGCCTATTTAACTAAAGAAAGAGCTAAAAGAAGAGAATTCTGGGCTAAAGAGATAGTTAAGGAGCTAGAAAATATTAACTTTGCTAAAGTTATATTTTCTGACGAGTCTACTATCCAAAGGGGGCATGGTAATAGGCAAGAATATATAAGAAAAAGGGGAAAATCGAAAATTGGGCCTGAACAGCGCAAAAACCGAACAACTAGTAAGTTATTAATTTCTTTTAAATCTTAGAATTATAGAGCCTTTTTGTCTCTATAATTGGGCTGTTTTACTTTTTTTATATCTTTTTTTTTGAGCTAGTACTAATTCACTGAAAGCGCGAGATATTTCTATCTCAGTCTGGGGCTGTATTTGGATAGGAGGACGTTCTAAACTAGTGTTTTTAAGGGACCCTATTTAAACTAGGACCTTTAATAACACTTGATATATAAAGGAGTGTTTAAATCCTGTCTTAAAACGTCTTTTAAAAAGAGGTAAGTAAAGTACCCCTTTTTCTTCTTTTTTCTTTTTGTTTTTAATATATATAATATATATATATATATATATATTATATTATTTATAATCTTATTCTTTATACTAATTATAACTGGGCTGGAAATTTCAACAGGATAATTCGAAGATCCACGGAACTCCACAGGTGAAAAGGTGGTTTTCTAGGAATAAAGTCTTTGTTTTTGGGCATCCACCCTATTCACCAGACTTAAATCCTATAGAAAACGTTTGGAGTCTATTGAAAGATAGGCTAGGAAAAAGAAATAGGGCTTCTTTAGGCTTTGGCACTAGTAAATCTAGTGTAGAAGCCGTTAAAAGAGCCATACAAGAGGAGTGGGATTTAATTCCACAGGAGGCTATAGATCATTGTATACTATCTTTGCCTAAGCGTTATAATGACGTTATAGAGGCTAAAGGATGGTATACTAAGTACTAGTTATATATTATTTACTAGTTCTATCTAATTGTTCAATTTTAATTAAATTTTATTTTTTCCTTATAATTAATATTTCTATGAATAAACCTATAATAAAATTAACTTTACATAGTCCTTATAGACTAAACTAGAATATATATAAGTTATAGAATTTTATCCACGTAGAAAAGAAAGTTATATAGGGTCAAAGTTTTAAGAAAAAATTCCCTTAACTTTACTAAAATACCTCTAGTTAGCGCTGATTACTAAGCTCTTACTAATCTTCTATACTAAATCCTCTAAACCTTCCCCTTAAAACGGTATACTTTTTTATTTACATAGTATTAAAACTCACCTAGTTATATATACTTTTAAAAAGGTATCTTTTTACTAGGCGCTTTTTTTTTGTGTCACCCTACTGTAGTATAATAGTTCCGTAGTAAGCATTTATATCCTCCCCTGCTAACGCATATTATAGTAGTTAATAGGAAGAATGCCTCTACTACCTATCTTACTATTACTACTCTAAAATTGCGCGCTATAGTTACGCCCTTAAGATAATATGCCCTAAAATATTAATAATACGTACTAGGAATACTTATGTGTTAAGAGTTACCTATATACTAGAAATTACCTATGTATTAGAGACTATGCTATAGTTAAGCCTAATAAAAGCAATTGCGCCTAGCGATAGTAACTACGCTTAATAATAGTGTATTCCTATATACAGCACTAGTATTACTGTTTAAAAGTTAGAATTAAAAATTAATTATAATTTATAAGTTATAATTTACGCGCACAAATTATAATACCTATATTACTTTTACTACCTATATACGCACGCAAATTATATTATCTCTACTATTTATACTATCTAGTTTATATATAATACTAAACCTAGATTACTATAAAATACTAGAAGACACTATAAATAGTACTAATAGTACCTTATATGCAATATAGCAACATGCCTAATAGATAATAAATAGCGCTATAGATGTTATTTATATTAGAAACCTAAAGATAAGATAAGGATTTAGCACTAGAAATGCTAGAGGCATTAGGAGAAGATTAGATAATTATAAGAGTGATAGAACTGCTCTTATAAAGGAGGGGGTAGTGTAATAGATTAATGCGCGGCCTTAGGGCAGGCTAAAGATAACGTCTTATCTCTAGCGTTAGTCCTAATTAGGCCTAACGCCCTGCGCCTATTGCGCGCCCACACTATATTATAGGCGTAGGTGATTACTAGGATCCTTACGCAATATCTTACCTATAGAGTTTAATTAACTACTATCTTAGCTCTAAATATTAATTCTTTATAATTATACGCAGTAAATACTATTGCTAATTATTATATATTATACTAAAAAGGGATAGCTTTCTTAGAATTATTTTTTAGGAAGACTTTAAAGAATAGGAAAAATACTATTATTTAAAGTTAAACTATGCGTTTAAAAGAGAGCTTATTACAGTTCTAGAAGAAAAGAGCATTATACTAAGAATAAATACTAGAGCTATAAGTGCTAGCAAACTATACAAAGTAGCCTATAGTAATATAAATATTATTTATATATTACTACCTTCGCTAGCTTACTTAACTTCTTTTATATAAATACTAAGGCTAATTTTAAAGATCCTTAAGCTAGTTAGGCTATCGCACAAACCTAAATAGAGTAAGCTACTACTACTATAGGCACCTATATAGCTATAGGTCCCTATAGATATCTTAAGAATATCTTCATATAAGTATTAAGAATAACTTTATTTATATAAATAACTAAATAAACTACTACTTTTTATATATAGTACCTAACTACTATTCTACGTATCTACTTATAATTATTAAACACTATATAGAATAGAACTACTACTAGTTAAATGCAAATTATAGGCACTATACTAATCTATATAGACTAAGCCTATGCTATAATCTAATCTATATAAGCTTCCACCTAAGCACAACCTACCTTCTTAGAGAATTCTAGCTAACAAGATAATCTAATTTTAAAAGGCATAGAATAAGGATAATAATTATACTAGAGCTATATATAATATTTTAGCAGATAAGACTAGGATCTTTATAGATCTATATAGACGCCTAGATATTACTAAGGATTAATACCTAGATATCTTTCTAAATATCCTTACTAGCTATGCGGCATAATATTACCTCTATACTATCTACTCTAGACAATTGTAGAAGTGCTTATATAAAGCACTTAATAGTTACTTTAATACTACTATTAATTATAACTAGTAATAGATAGACTAGACTATAATAGTTTTTCTATATAATACTAGCATAAGAATCCTAATAAGAGTCTATATAAAGTCCTAGAGGTAATAATTAATAAACTTACCCTTACACAAAGAGTATTAGGTGTAGACTTTACTAGGGAAATTCCTCTCTATACTATTATTATATAAGTATATACTATAGATATTTAGAGCTAGAGTAGGCTATATTTACTTCTAAGCCTACCTATAAAGCTCTATTTACTAATCTTTATATAATAATCTAAGTTGTAATTAATTGCTAATCTAATTAGTACCTATAAGAGGCTAATATATACTATACTAATTGCAAATACAACTTTTCTATATAAAGAGGGAGATTACTAAGCCCTTATAAATAAGAATTTTGTAGATAATTTATACTATTATTATTGTAATTTAGATCCTAATTAAATAATATTTATATAAGACTAAAGAAGTGTTTTGTGTGTACTATAAGAAAGATTATTAGTTTTCTATCTACGTAATAAGCGTACTTATATAATAAGGTAGCATATTACCTTCTATAAAAAGTATAATAATAAAAACGCCTTTGTATAAAACTATTTAGTCCTATACTTAGAATATAGAAGAATATAATAATAAGGAACCTACTTTGCACAAAGAAGAGGAGTGAAGTAAAGATAATAAGAATAGCAATAATTAAGGATCCTATCTAACTACTACTACCTATCTTTACTATATAACTAGCAAACATATTTATAAAATAGAGCTAGAGAAGTGTACAGAATAGTTTATTCTTAAAGATTAATACTATATAATATATTAAAATAAACTATAAGATATAAATATAGTAATAATTTCTACTATTAGTAAAGTATAGCTAAAGGTATATACATAAAAGATTTTCTATATAAAGATTAATAAGATATCTAGTAACACTAATATTAGCTTTAAGAGTTATAAACTATAAAAATCTCTAGAAATTATATAAAAAATTATAAATTTAATAGAAATAGTTACCTACTATATTCTAAACACTCTAACACTATTTCTACTATTATTAGTAGATGCTAATAAACTAGGTGCCTACTTTAATATTATTCTAAATATTATTATATAAAAGAATAGCATAACTATACCTATTATATATAAATAGAAACACCCTTTCTTTAATATTAGTAAGGAAGAAACTATATCTTTCTTTACTAAAGAAGAACTCTACTACCTTTATAGGCTAGTAAATAGGTTCGGGGTACCCAGCTTAGGTATATAGTTGGGTTGGGGTCGCACAGACCCTAGGTATATGTTAGGTTGGGTTGCACGGACCCTAGGTTAAGTTAGATTAATTACGTAAGATTCTAAACCCAACCCAACCTATATCTAACCTAATTACGTAAGACCTAACCTAATTACGTAAGATTCTAGCTTAGTTTAATATAGTTTTTATATTTATTTAAAATATATTTTTAATTAATTATAATAGCTATTTATTACAGACTAAATGGGTACTCTAGAGTTGGGTTAGAGTAGGGTCTTACGTAATCTAGGATTAGGTTAGGGTAGAGTCTTACGTAATCTAGGTAGGGTTAGGTAGGGTTAGATTACGTAACTAACTCTACCCAATCCTACCTAGATTACGTAAGATTCTACCTAACCTAACCTATACCTATTTGCCAGCCTATACCTTTATTAATAATTTAGATATCTCTATATAAAAAGACTCTAGAAAATGCTTACTAATACTAGCTATAAAGTAGATACTACTATACTAAATAAAATTTAGAAGTTTTACTACTACTATTAATTATATAAATAAATTCTATATTACTTTAAGTTTACTATTAAGGATAACACCTACTTTAACTATAAAATTATTATTAATATTATATATATTAGAACTAGAGACGCACTATAAATTATAAATATAGATATATTATTTTAAGCTATAATCTTCTTAAAATTAATATCTATATAAGATATATAAGAAGTCCTCTATAAATGCTAAATTAATATCTACTAAGGTCTATCTAACTATACTATACATAACCTAGGTATAAACTTTATATTAGATAAGTTTAGGAACTACGCAAAAATTATTAGCGCAGCTTATAGGCAGATACGTATAGAAGTATATTAGATAATAGGGAAGGTTAAGTGTTTATATACACCTCTTTATAGAGCCTTTAATATTCTTAAGGCTAAACTAAATAATTATATAAATAAAGAGAATATTCTCTAGATAGCTATTAAAGCTATTAATAACACTATAAGCCTAGATAGCCTTATACCTATACTGCTAGTCTTTAGCGTATATCCTAAAATTAGTATAAATTCTTTCCTATTATTTAATATTATTACATATATGAATGCTATATAAAAGGTATTAAAGATATTATAGAAGAAAAGAAATAAAACTAATATTAATTATGTGCTAAACATCTATAATAGTCTATTAGTAGCGTATAAAGTCCTTAAGCTCCTACTTAAATCTAAGGTTATATAGTCTAGAGAGAGAAAAGGGGATAGGTAGGCCTATATAAAATTAAAGGCATTAAGAATAAAAATATACTTCTTAACCTAAGAAATAGTCTAGTAAAGTTTTACTATATATAAGTTAAGCTATACTATTATAAATAAGATTACACTCTTTTACTATAATATAAAGTAGATAATATTGCCTCTATATAAAGGGATTCTTTAAAGAAGAGAAAAAGAGGCTGCTTAAAAAAGAATACTATATTCCTTTTATAAAAAGATAAGTAATTAGAAACTATTTCTAAAGCTTAATACAAAAGGTATAATTACAACACCTAGAGTACCTTTTAAAGAGTTAGACTATATAGAAATAGACGCTCTTATTACTAATATAGCATATTAAAGATTCTTCTCTTTAACCTATCTAAGTATAAAAGTAGAATTTTTAACCTCCGCCTTATATAAGAAGTTAAAGGTAAGACTGATTAACTATATAAGAAATTCTGCCTTGTGTTTACTAGCTACTCTAATAAGGAGAAGAATAAAATCCTTATCTAATTACTTACTATCTAAAGGATAAGCTAGTGCCTACTCCTTATATTAGAAGCAAGCCTTTAGGTAATATATAAAATATATTTTAAACTATAAAATATTACCTAGGCCTATATTTAGTGTACTAATAAACTAAACTATATACTTTATACTATACTACCTAAAGAACTACGCATAAACTTTTTATAGGATATAAACTTTTATATTATATAACTACTCTATAGTGTAACTAAATTAGATATTTACTAGTTTAAGACCTGCTATAACTACTATAAAGAGAAACTTAGTATAAAGACTTTATTATATAACCTATATTTCCTTATTACTAATAAAGGAGAATATATCTTTAGGATTACTAGCCTTTAGATAGATAATACTCTTAGCATTATTAATAAGAACTTTGTATAAAAAAGAAGAAGAAGAACTAAAGAAAGCAGCCTTCTATATAAAGGGTAAGACTATCCTTGCTAAGGACTAACTTATTAAGTTTAATAGTAAAAGAATCTAGCTTATATATAATACTATAGATCATATATAAAAAGGTTAAGTAAAGGGCCTTCGCACAATTAATTCTAAAGATAAGGATGCTACTTAGAGGTATATAGAGCAGCGTGCAAGAGGCGCCTATATTATATCTATATACTAACTAGAAGCCGTATTTAATTTATCTATTACTGCTTAGACTATATTACTCTTATATAAAGATATTAAGGCATTAAATGTATAAATCTAATAGTAGATTAATAATAATAAGCGTAGTCTTACTTTTATACTATTAGATCTCTATTATATAAAGCTGTTTATCTTTACTAACAACTTATCTGCTAATAATAAAAACCTAAGCTTATAGCTTAAATTTCTAATTACTCTAGATAATAAGTATTATATAAGTAATAGTAATAACTTTAATATTCTAGCAAATAATATACACTAGAACTTAACTAAATATAAAAGATTAATAAAGAGTGTTCTTACTAGCGAGCTATATAGTATAGTAGAAGGCTTTAATAATGCTATTACTATTAGTATAACTCTCTAGAAGATTATACGCACGCTTAGTCTACTGCTAGTTTTTATAATTATTTATATAGATTTAAAGTCTCCTCTATAACTATCTTTTATAACTAGGAACTATAAATAAGAAGCGCCTTATAATTAATATTATATTACTCTATAAATTATATAAGCACTGTAAGATCTCTAAGATTAGATAGATTAATAGAAAGAATAACCCTACTAATATCTATACAAAGAAGACCCTAAACTAGGCTCTAGAGTCCTTAATTTCTAATAATACTTTTATAATTACTATTAAAGTATTAGTAGATTGTCTTAAACCTACCTATATAAGCTCTTTCTAGCCTTTTTTGTAGGACTATTTTCTTATTATTTACTTATTTTTTTTATATATTATATTTATTTAAGTCTTTTTACACGCATATATTAC
Source organism: Laburnicola sp. JP-R-44 (assembly GCA_009805535.1). Taxonomy (NCBI): domain Eukaryota; kingdom Fungi; phylum Ascomycota; class Dothideomycetes; order Pleosporales; family Didymosphaeriaceae; genus Laburnicola; species Laburnicola sp. JP-R-44. The sequence continues at coordinate 399,907 of SELF01000015.1, read as the reverse complement.
TTAAAGATACGCATTATTTTATTCACTATTTATATTAAAAGAGAAGAGATATATTATATATTTATTTAAAAAAGAGTCTTTTTTTTATGTTAATATTAATAGATAATATCTAGCATTGTCTACCCTATTATCTTAGCTCTATCCTATACAATAATCGCACCTAGCACTATAGCTCTACTATATATAAAAACTATATAATTCTACCTAAAAGGCTACTAGCGTGCAGCACTTAGTAAAGGGCCTAGGCCTAGTTATACTGCTATAGCAGTAGATATATAAAGTGCCCCTAAGATAACTATATAACTAGAGACTAATAGCGTATAGAAATATTCTTTACACTAAATAACTTTAGCAGTCTATAAATATAGGTTTATACTAGCTAGAAGAATAATATTAATATTATATAAAAGGTATATAACGTGGTTCACCAGCGAGTGACCCACACCAGTGAGCGCGCCACCTTTGCCAAGACCCCACCATCACCAACAATACCATCATAATACAACCCACCTACCATGTCTTCTAAGCCATCTAATAAAGCTTAGTTACTTATTGCTATTAGAGCTATTAAACAAGACCTAAATCTTATAGAGCGAGCAGGAGCAGGGCTATATAACGTTAATCGCAGAACGCTTAATTAAAGACGCAACGGAACAACTGCACAACGCGATAACCTACCTAAATTAAAGAATTTTACTCTCCTTAAGGAGCAGGCGCTTGTTAATTGTATAATTAAGCTAGACACGCGTGGATTCCCTCCTATAAAGCTTATAATCCGCACAATAGCCAATTTACTACGTTTATAGAAAGCCAGGAAAGCACCTAGACAGATAGGTTATTATTAACGCAGAGGTTAGGTTTAAAGCGCAGACGTGAAGTTAAAACGCGTTAGTCTTAGTTATACAACAACTAGAGGGCATAATAGGAAAATCCTAAGGTTATAAACGCGTGGTTTAAGCTTGTAGAGGGCATTAAAGTCAAGTATAGCATTATAGATAGAACACCTACAACTTTAATATAAATTAGGCTTCCTAATAGGGGTTATAGGGTCTCAGCTTGTGGTTACAGCATTAGAGAGGCGTGCGAAACCCAAATTAATACAGCTAGGCGACCGCTAGTAGATTACAGTGATCTAGGGTATCTGCGCTACTAGATAGGCAATCCCTCCCTTTATTATCTACGCTAGTAAGTGTCACATCTCCACCTGGTACAAAGACGCGTCAATTCCTGGCGATTGGGTAATCGCTATTAGCGAGAACGGCTAGACAAATAACGAGCTTAGTATTGCGTGGTTAAAACACTTTAACGCGTATACAAAGGGACGCGCTAAAGGAACCTATTAGCTGCTAGTTATTAACAGCTATAAGAGCTATAACTTAATTAAGTTCTAGGATTACTATAAGGGAATATAAGATTATTACTCTCTATATGCTGCTACATTTGTCACACCTGCTGCAGCTATTAGATATGGGCTGTTTCTCCCCGCTAAAGAAGGCATATAGTGCTAAGATCTTAGGCTTAGCGTGTTAGCTAATGACCTATATTACAAAGATCGAGTTCCTTCTAGCCTTTAAAACCGCGTTTTTGAAGGTTTTCTCTCTGCAGAGACAATTAAGGGTGGTTTTCGTGGTGCTAGGCTAGTCCTATTAAATCTAGAGGAGGTGTTGCAGCACCTTAACATCCGTATCTGTACACCTAGTCTGCCTATTAAAGAGCCTACTACCTAGGAGTCTAAAACACTAAGTAACCTACGCGAATTTGAGGCGCAATTAACACTAGTTCGTAAGAGAATTAGAGATCACTTTAATTTATTACTAACTTCAACTATACAGGTGCTTAAGAAGCTTAAAAAAGGCGCTCTAAGTGCAATACATAGTTAGGTACTAGTGTTGGATAAAATTGCAGGCCTTCGCAAGACAATTAAGGAGACTACAAGGCGAAAATCGCGTAAAAGGAGGTATATCCAGCATTAGGGATCACTTACAGTAGCAGAGGGATCTTAGCTAGCCACTCCTAAGGACGCTAGTGGACAGAAGAAGGGTAAACAGTCGTTAGGTACTAGTCGCGCTGCAACAGGGCTATTAACTTAACAGCGTTTGTGGCATCTGCAGGCAACCTGGACACAATACGCAAACCTGCTAGGGAGTTAAAGAGGAAGAATCTAAATTAGATGCATTAACTTAGTATATATTTTTAAGTAGTGTTGCGACGTAGTTTAATAATGAATGAAATGGTTTAGTGGGGTCTTGGCAAAGGTGGCGCGCTCACTGGTGTGGGTCACTCGCTGGTGAACCACGTTATATAATATTAAGTTTCTAAGCCTATTTAAAAGTTAGTATTTATATAAAAGCAAACCTATAAGGAATAGGCAAACTTATATTAATAGAGATATTTTAGAAGAATATAAAGTTTATATAGGAACTAGTACAAAGAGTAATATATATTCTTCTATCTAGAAGATTATATATAATAAGATTAAAGCTAAAGAAGCTAACTTAGTTACTAGCTAGTATAAGTGCTATTATTTATAGCAAGTTAGTATTATATAAAGGTAAGGTATTATATAATAAGAGGTATAGTTTAGCACTATATAAAATAGGAAACTAGCTTAATAAAGAAAAAAAAAAGAAAAGAGCTAGAGAAAAAGAATATATATAGAAAGATATTTAAAGTAAAGAATAAGAAAAAGAAGAATAAAGGGAGAAAAGCCTACCTTATATACCTCTTTCTTTTATTTAGAGCCTTAATTCCTACCCCTTACTAGTGTTTATCTTCCCCTTATCTAATATTGCATAATTACCTAATATTACTACCTAAATAAATAAGATAAATAGGTTTACCTATTATATAAAAAATAAACTAAGTAAAAAGAACTTTATATAAATAATATATTATTGCTATAATTTTATTATTAACTACGCAATCTTACTCTTAACCGCTATTAGCTAAACTACTACTCTACTACTAATAAGCCTAATTACGCCTCTAATAAATAGCAATAAAACATAATAAATAGTTAATAGAATCTTCCTACTACTACTAAAGTAGACTAGCTAAAGTAAGAGGCATATAAATAGGGGAATAATAAATAGATAAGATAAATATTAGTAAGCAGATAGTTTGTACAAAGAAGAGAGAAAACTACTAATAGTAATCTTAAAATAAAAAGTTACTAGTATCTATATACTATAGGCAAGGACACCTAAGGGAGTTAAAGTTTTAATACTATTATATAATAGCATTATATAAAGATTATATAATGCCTATGCGCTATAGCCTATATATTATAGGATCTTCTCTTTTCTATTTACACTCTTTGTAGAGATAAGTAATTAATACTAAGTTAGTTTATTATATTATTTCTTTTTCTTATATAATTATTTTATATACTCTCTACACTTACTAATATAGAGTATTAGATATTAATATCTATATAGCTAGCTATAGAGCCTATCTAATAATAGTAAATATATATATATATACACTTATACTATAGAATATTTATAGGTAATAGGTAAAGTAAGGTTAGTAAAGTATTAGAGTACTATTTAGAGTTAGAAGTAAAAAGTAAAGCGCGCGTAATTTATTATATATTATAGTAGTAGTTTATATTTAAAGGTTCTAAGTAGTTAATTATTAGATAATAGAGTAGTAGGTAGAGGTAATCTATTATCTAGTAAGGCGATAGTAAAAGGTAGAGGTAGGAGTTAATTATCTAGTAATATAGTAGGTGGGTAGGTAGGCGAAGTGTTATTGTTATAGAGTTAGTTGTCTTAGAAGCTAAGAAAGACGTTAGAAAAACTTTAACGCGCTTTAATTCTAGGGCTTAGCACGTATATAATATTATATAATATTATATAGGCGCTAGTAATATAATAATAAAAAGTAGTAATTAAATATAGTAGGGCCACTTAAAAACTAATAAGTGGAGGTAGTTTATACTTCTACCTAGAAGGGTTTATATAGTAGTAATATCTACTTACTAACTCTATAAAAATTTAATCTACTATTCTTTTATATATAAAGTATTCGTACACTATATAGACAAGGGCACCTAAGGGTGTTAAGGTTTTAATATTGCCGCACGATGATATCACGTGGGGATCACGTGATGCCCGTGCGCTGTAGGATCTTCTCCTTTCTATCCGCACCCTCTCTAGAGATAAGTAATCAATACTAAAGTCGTTTTATTATATTATTATTTTATACGATTATTTCGTATATTCTTCACACTTACTAGTATAGAGTATTAGAATTCGATGTCTATATAGCTAGCTATAGAGTACCTATTTAATATAAAGAATAAGGTATAATAAATAAACTATATAGCTAATAATAACTTATATAATTTATTTTTACTTTTACTATTTTATAGTTAAAAATTAGTTAACTACTAATTAGTATTAAATAGGTACTTTATAGCTAGCCATATAAATATTAATATTTAATACTTTATACTAGTAAGTATAAAAAGTGTATAAAATAAGTATATAAAAAAGAGAATAATATAATAAAATTAATTTTAGTGTTAATTACTTATATTTAAAAAGGGTGTAAATAAAAAGAAGAAGATTCTATAGTAGTATATAGGCTAGAGTATATAGGCACTATGTAATCCCTATATAATACTATTATGTGGCAATATTAAAACCTTAACACCCTTAGGTGCCCTTGCTCGTACGGCATTACGGACAAGTATAGTTAATATTGCAAAGTATATGTGAAGTAGATACCTACCTTACGCTTTACGGTTAGCCCTATACTTGCTAGGACAGGTTAATACGGTGCTTATATGCAAGATTCTACGGTACCAAGTTCGAGAAGCGGGGTTCCCATGGGGCGATACAGTCAACCACCAGGTACGGGTGACTAGCGTTCACGAAATATTTGTTCCCTGCAAAGGATTGGCGCTAGTCACCCGTACTGGCTGGTTGGCTGTATGCCAGGCAATAAATCTCACCCAATTCTCTGCGTAGCGTGGTAGCCAATCAGACTTCGAGCGATGATGTCATATGTCTCGGGCTACAAAGGGTAAGAACGTGTGGAAAAACATGACCCTAGCACGGCATATGAGCGCGCTTTACCGTTGGTCCGAGAGGGTGTGTTGCAATGTAAGCACCGATAAGAAAAATATGCAAGACGGTTTAGGTTACACATGTAGTGCATAGAAGATGCTCCGTCTAGGCACGCACATATTGGTTGCGAAATGACGGCCAAGTAAATTGGATTGTATCTCTCTTAATCATGTTGAATATCTCTATGAGTTTATCGTAAGGGAAATATTGGTGCATTCTTCATATCTTTCCCAAAGGACTCTATCTCGTCAACGTCGAAGTCACAAGATCTGGATGTCCGGCTTTTCATACACAACCTTGACCCTAGACTTTATTATTTTGTGGGCAAGATTAAGCGCTATCTTTGGCCACAAGACGTGTGCCATCGCCTCTCTTACCGTATTTACTATTTTCTCTGGTGCCTGTGGCGGCGCATAAACAATGATGCAGCTGTAGGTACTATTGGCTAGCAAAAGTTATTGACCACTCATAACACGCTCCGCTAGGATTATATTCCGAGCGTTTCAATATCTCCGTGCGACAGGCGGATTGGCCCTGACGATTGTCATCACCAACGAAATGGTCCCACAAAGTAAGGTGCCCATATTCGGAGCTATCATGGCCCTAGAGTTTGCACTTGCAACACTCTCTCTGGTTCAATTTTCGGCGGTGTTATTAGTGAACATTCCACCTGAAGATGGGTCTTCATTTTGAAGTAATATTCGTAAGAGGCACTGTTGCTTTCAATGTGGCTAACAAGTCTAGCGTTCCGGGTGGTGCAGCCGCCATTGCAATCTTGGTGATCGCTATATACCGGCCAGATTCCCCAATTATACAACCCCTCCCACTATGGTTTTTTTTTTGCGACTAAGAGCTTTCTAATAAAAAGATGACAATAATAGCAGTTATCCCTCCTGCTGTTGTGGACACAGAAAAGCGTTTCAAGGTGTTGACAAAAAGGGTTCTCCCACTATTTTCAGGCCTGGAAATACTTAGAAATTATGCCTGACAACCGTGGCCAAGAGTCTCGATATACCTGGCCTTTTTATACTTCTCGCAGCGTCACTCTTATTCACAACTGCACGGTTGGAAGGAGGCTCACAATGGACCTGGTGTTCTGGGACATTAATAGCTTTACTGGTCATTTCTGGTCCGCGCTTTGGATTTCCTTCTTCATTTGGGAAAGTACCATCACGTTGGGGAACTGGACACAGGAACCCTTTTTCCCTTGGCAATTTTTGTTCAACAGGGCTTGGATGGGTATCATCTTGTAAGTCTGTGTTCAACTCTGCCTGTTGACAAATTTGCTAATTTAGATCTTTGCTCCCATTAGCACGTCCCTCCTAAATGGTCTTCCGTTCTACGTCCTCATAATTAACATCCCCAACGCTTCCAAACAGTCAATGGCCTTTCGCCAATTAGCACAGGAATCCGAACCGTATTCCCGTTGTCTACGGCGCTCTATTTTTCTCTGCGACCACTGCCATAGGTACTAGACTTCTTACCACCGTACCAACAAATAATAGTCTGCCCAAATCAGTCTATGCATACAAGGCGCTGGCCGGGCTAGGTGGGGATGCAACTTTCGCTCTCGTCATCCTGTTAGTTCCTTATGGCGTAGAGACACGCGATCCTGGTATGTACACTAGTGTATTCTAGGAGTCGAAGATTTCTAAAACTATGTGTGTTTTTTTTTTCCTTTGGCTATTTTCACCGTGAGGGATGTCAGCCGGCCATAGTAACGTAATCCGCCAGTGAGCTGCGTACACCACCACTGAGCTGCGCACCCCACCAAAACGCGTGCGCCTTTTTGACAGATAACTAAACAACAACTGAATTAAACCTATATAAATATACATACAAATATTCCTAATTGCTTCTATATTAAGTCCTCTTGTGGCCTTGCACATGGCACTTTGAGCACGTTGGTGGTGCTCGCTGATAGCTCTGAGATGCCTGGCGCTGGACATCTACCTGCGCCCTCATTTCTGCCTCTGCAGCCAGCCTCTGACCTTCCTGGCCTGTGAGAGTCCCTCCTGTAGCAATATACTGCCGTCGCTGTTGCCTCTTTTTCTCTTGGCGATGGTTTGGCCTAGCGTAGCTTGGTGTTCTCCTTAGCAAGGATTGTCGCAGAGTGCATCGCTATCTGACATCCTTTCACAAGCTGAGCTAGAGCCTGACGTGTAGGGCTCTGCGATTGACGACTAAGGAAGTTACGCAGCAGCTAGGCCTGCTGCTGCAGCTGAGCAACTGTGTGAGGCGTCTTAGCAGTCTAGCGCCTCTCACTATTAGCTTCTTGCCTTAGGGGAGACGGCGTTCGGACCACAGTGAGCGACGATAGGACGCGCTTAGGACAGTGTGGGACAAGCCCTGCTGCTTGAAAGCCACTCTTGATTAACTGCTCTGAGAAGACTAAAGCCCTAATACGCGTGTAGATATTAAGAAATTCCTACTTATTAATGTGAAAGATATAATTGCGCGCGAGCTTAGACACCTTGCGTCTGTACGCAGCTTTGAGCGGCGCGTAGCAGGCAACATCTAGCGGCTGCAGTAGATGTGAGCTATGAGCTGGTATATAAAGACTAATAATCTTGTTCTCTGTACAGAACTGATTAAACTTAGGCGTTGCATAGCTGCTATAGCCGTCTAGGATAAGTAGGCGATAGGCTCTAGCTGAGCGCAACGCGGTCTGATAGTTAAAGTGCTTAAGCTATTCTAGGCTAAGCTTATTAGTTGTGTAGCTATTATCGCTTACTGCAAGCCTCTAGTAGTCGCCTGGGATAAGCTAATACTAGCTAGCTTGGTGTAGCTTTTCAGACAGTATGATGAATGGCGAGAGCGCCTAGCCTAACGCGCTAACATATTCAATTGCTGTGACCTAGTTGCGATTGCTAGGCTGTATATAGCAATTGCTCGCCTAACTCTGTTAGAGCTTGTAACGACCTTAGACGTGCTGGCGACCCCTATTATAAATCCTGTCTCATCAAAATTGTATATGTCCTTATCTGTTATGCCGTACTTCTGACGCGTGTCAATAAGCTTAAACCAGGCTCTGAACTTAACTGGATCCTGACAGAGAGCACGCTGAGCATGCAGCTTCCTGTCCCACTTAGTTATGAGCTCTGCCTGGCTGTTGACAAAGCGTGACACACCCAGTTCTTGCCAATAGGCTGTGGAGGCGGGATCTGGCCTTAAGCTTAAAGCAGGACGTCTGCTATTTGGCGCACATCAATAATATAGGGTGGAAAGCCTTGTCTATCAAGGTCTAGGATCCAGCGAACGAGAGACTGCTCTTTAAGAGGCGATAGCTTGCGTTTATTGGACGTTGTCTTAATTCTAGCTTGGATACTATAGAGGCGCGACTAGAGGGTTAATTTAGGGACATTGTAGGCTGCTGCTATAGCGCGAATTAACTAATAAGGATGAGACTTAATTAAGATAAGGGCAAGACTAAGTCTGCCTTCTTTTAATAGCAATTGAGCTCGTTGTTGTTGAGCCATGGTCAAAAAGGTGGACGCGTCGTGTCGCGTTTTGGTGGGGTGCGCAGCTCAGTGGTGTACGCAGCTCACTGGTGGATTACGTTAAGCGTGTTTGCTTAGTCATCAGCCACGTGATAAGTCACGTTTTTTTTTCCTAAACCTATACATTCTAGCTACGGCCAATAATGCCCTCGTCGAATTCCGTATCCTCGGTGGCGCTATCGGACTCGCTATCGTGGCTAGCGAGCTAGAGAACTATCTAAATTGGAACCTCGGCGGGATTATATCCCCAGAACAACGCCTGTCATTAATGGAGTTGATGAATGTGCTCCATGAGCTCCCGGATAACATCCGCGGGCAGGTCATTCGGGTCTTCGCGGGGGGTTTCTCATTGCAGATGAAAATTACAACAGCGTTTGCGCGTTGTAAATAGCGGCGATTGGCATGTTTTAGAAGAAGAAGAAGAAGAAGCAGACCACCCTTAAAAACAAGAAATAAAAATTCTATAAAAGACTTTTAGATTAAGGTATACAATATCTTTTATACACTAAACTATCTTAGCCAAGTTAAGTATTTACATGCTCCCAAATAAAGCTATGAAGCTCTTTTAAAGAATCTGTGGGTGCAGTGGTCATATAAGGACTTTGGTAGTTCCCATCTTGTGCTACTTCGAGGTCTTTTGCGCGAGTCACCACAGTTCGAGACCGTACTTTGTAAACCCAATAAGCGGTCTATTTGCGATGCATCTCTTGCGTGGACAAATTGCCAAAGCTCTTTCCAACGATTAGTCGCACGCAGGAGCATCTGATGTGTTGACGGCATGGGAAGCCCGGTACGCGATACAAAGATGACGCAATGCAAGGCTGTCTTCAGTCAGCAAGCGTGTAATCGATAGTTTAGGAACGCGGGATCTAACCAAACATTATTTTTATCCAATGCTCTAGCGCAATAGAAGCCAAGTCCAGAGTTACAGGCTCCGCCCAGTGCTCTTGAAGCAAGAGCGAGATGAAATCCTTGAGGCTTCGGGTGCGATGCTCATACCAGGCTGATGTATCTGCCAATCTTGAATACTCGGCTGAAGTTGCTACTTCAAACAGTGCATCAGTGCTTGGAAGATCTCCGCACATCTCAGCGACGGTGACATGTGGTGGGCTTTTGAAGAACAGATTGATCATGCAATCCGTCACAAACACCCTAGTAGCCAATCTTCTACTGTTAGACGAGAATCTGTACACTTGTGAGAGAATACAGTGCCTACCTGATTTTTACTTCGTCATCGATATATTGCTGCCAGTCGGAAGAGCTAGTGGATGGCGTGCGGGATGTTTTGGTCAAACCGAGACATCTTATTGCAGCAACGATTTCAGGAAATCGATCCACTCGAATTCTATGTCGCGTGCCTTCGTGGTTGGAGTTTACTAGCAACGCGTGAACTAGTACAGAAGCTTGCACTATCTGAATGTTCTCGTCGCTTGGATGCTTGCTGCATGTGATTACCTGACGTAGCAAACCAAAGACGTGATCTTCTGCTAAGCCAAAGAAGTACCGAGCAGACAAAGCATGATCTTGGGGCGTACAGAAGAACGATCCTACCAGCGAAATCGCAAGTAGTAAGTGCAAGTGCACTTTATCGATATCGAATGATGGTCGATGAATGAATGGTATATGTGTGTGGAAACAAGCGAAGAAAGCAGAAACATATTCCACGATGTTATCGCCGGTAAACACTGCTTTGTGCTTTGGCCAGATCGACGGGAAATTCACCTCCGGGTGATTTGGATTTGTACTGGACCATGAGCAGCTAGATAAGCGCGTCTACACGATGCTGAAGCAAAGGTGTTATAGGAAGTGGAAAAGCTGATGGCGTGTCATTGAGCGGCTTTACGTCCTGGGTCGTAAGTTGGTCGGACAACACACCCGAGAACAGGTCTTCCATGTACTCATCATACATATAGCTAGTAGTTTTGAAGAGCCTGCCACCAAACTCCGAGGAACTTTCAGAGTGAGCTTCAGCGATAACGTAGGCATCCGAGACCGACTCGAGAGAACGGTATAGTTGAGCAAGAACGTGATGGGGACTTGGGATGCTTTGGACGTGCTCTCATCCACATGTCTCAAACACAGTTAGTTGCTAAGATCTGACTTTTGCAAGCTGCCGTTGAGAAGTGCTCCACTTACGAGTAGGAACAATTGACCCTGGTAGAGGAACATCGCTTACAGGGATCGCCCCCATCGCACTGTAGTTTTTTGGAGCGACAGTTATGGCATGCGCGCGGCTTTCTGCCCCGTCTAATTGTGGGTATCGCATCCTGTGGCTGTACCTTGGAACAAGTTTTGAAGTGGCGTCGAAGAGCATCGCTGCATGGCGGAGTAAGGCTTAGCTATGAGAGCTGCTGTGCACTTGGAATAGCTTACTGTTGGAGGAAGTCTCGAGAGCAGAATTTGCATTGGTGCAATGCGACATTCGTATCTGGTGGTGTCAGAGGTGCGCGTACTCGAGCGACATTATACGCACGACTGAGCTCGTGCCGTCGCAAATGGCCACTACTTCTAAATGCCTTTTGGCAAGTTGCACACTGGTGCTTCCCGGATGCGGCGTGCGCCACCTCATCATTGGGCATTTTCGTCGTTTTTGAGAGGCATAAAGGTCGGGTTGGTACCTAAGATAGTGTGGGTTTTCTCCGAGAGGCTGGGATTCATCCGAACACCCCGGGCGCTATCGACTAAACAGGCAAGTGCACGTGAGTCCTTATACCACCCAAACAATTCTGAGAGAGGATCTCTGTTCAATCTCTTCCTTTCTTCCACTGTCCGAAGCAATGTTTAAGATACAAAGCGTCTGTGAGCGCAGGGTTGTCCCGTGTTAGTCTAAGCCTACCCCCTCACCCCTCAACCCAAAAAGCTAATGCGACAGAAGCGATTGCACAACGAAGTCGACGGGACCCTTGCACATTGACTCCCTTCAGGAAAGAAGTACTAGCGGGAGTCACAGTGAGAAAAAAAGCGAAAGCAGGCTTACTCCTCCTCCCGAGCCGACCATAATTCCAATGTTCCAACCACTGTCCGCAAAAGCACCAGCATGGTTGAACATGTTCTGTAGGTGAGAAGTCCATAATTGCAGAAGAAGCGCATGACCGCTGACGCGGAATCAGTACGGCTTCCGACCAACTCCTCAACTGGGCTCGGCAAGGCTCACTCTGGCCACTGAGTTTCGGCCTCGCCTGTTGCGCAATCGAAATGATGCACCTCTCTATGCCACGCTACGACCAAGACCGTCTCGGTATCATCTTTCGTGCCTCCCCTAGGCAAGCCGACGTTATGATTGTAGCCGGTACAGTTACAAACAAAATCGCCGGCGCAGTGCGACTCTGTTACGACCAGATGCCAGATCTGAAGTGGGTGATAAGCATGGGAAGCTGCGCAAACGGTGGTGGATATTATCACTATAGTTACAGCGTGTTAAGGGGCGTGGATAGGATTATTCCGGTAGATATATATGTGCCTGGTTGTCCGCCTACAGCTGAAGCATTGATGTATGGCATCTTCCAGTTGCAGAAGAAAATGAGAAGAACGAAGACGACGCGCATGTGGTATAGGAAGTAATTGTCGTAGGGGGTAACGATGGCGAGTATTGAGGCCGTCAAGTTTGGAGGATAAATAGCTCCACGGTATCTGCAGCGCCAGCGTTCTGGTCCCATGCTCTCAAACTTTCTTCAAATACCCGACAACCATATCTGTAAAGTTGAGCATTCCGTCAAACGAGCGATTGGAACAAGTGGTCTTGTAGGTTTGCACCCTAGCCATTGCAGCTTGGCCAAACTCCCGCTCAAGCGAGCCGATCAGCAGCCTGGATGGAGTTCTCTTTCGCGTGCAGGAGCAAGAACGAGAGTAAGGCTAAAAAGTAGTTCATGGTTGTAGTCTTGATCTTTTGTATTCTTGATCTTAATCTTGGTCTTCGTCTATAGCTCATCAATCTTGTCTATAACCCCACTCACCTTGTTACTCTTCACTACTAGTGTCCGAGTCTTCATCAAAAGCTCCAACAACATCAAACTGTAGGTCTTGTGCTTTGCACGCAGCCTTGACTTCTTTAAGAATAGAATCGTCGCCCTCAACAACCACCAATTTCTTCCAACGCCTTGCAACAATATTTTTAATCTCTATCAGGGAGAGGAGGAGATCATTGACTTCGGCATCGGTACCTAGTTCATTGAAGAACTCTAACATTTCCATCTCCGGAGGAAGACCGACCGAGTGCAGCCGCGGCTTCCTGGACGACTTGCCGAACAGCTGGTAGTCCCAATTCAAGCGCAGAGTCTTAACGGCAGCAAATTCTCTCATCCTCAGCGCTTTCCTATTGGTAAGAGATGGAGAATCAATTGTGATGGTCTGGAGAGATTGGCTCTGCGATTTGAGCGCCTCGATATAGTCGGCGACGTTGTCGGAACTTTCTTCAAGCTCTGGCTCCGGCTCTTCGGTATGCGTCATAACGAACTCTTCGAGCGCATCAGGAAGTTCCAGGAGATCAGACAGGCCGTCATCGTTGATATCACATTCAATCAAGTGCAGCACCCTCAAAGCGGTGTTGTGCGGTCGCTCGAGGAAGTTGAAGCCCTGTTCGTCGAGCTTGGCGCGCCTCAGCGTCAGCTCCTCGAGCGTAGGATGCGCGAATATGTGAATGTTTTCACGGAGATCCCAGTAGTCATCGTTGGCACATTGGTAGAAAAGCTTGCATGACTTGAGATATGAGAGGTCGAAAGGTCCGTTGAACAGGGATCCGATACCATGCAAAAGCACACTGGGTACGGCGATGTCCAGTTTTTCCAGGTTCGACATGATGGAGAGGGGTGCGCGACAGGCTGTCGAATCGTGAATGATGAATATAGGAGCCATGGACGTGCGTATCCAGTGCCAGCTGCGAGAGCTCCGACGACGGATAAGCCAAGGTCACCTCATTGATGGCTGATCCACGGCGCGGGCGACGACCCAATGATTCGCTGAAGGTAAGATGTAGCTCGGGCGTATTGAACAGAACGTTTTTGTACAGTATCGCGTCGCTGAGGCGGTGGTACCTCTTGCTCAATCGTGACACGTTGCAGAGATCCTTTCGCTTGCCGAGCCTTCCCAGCGCCGCGAAGACTTGCAGTAAGAGCTCATCCGGGAGGACGCCCAGACGGTCGTGGTGGCTTTGCGCGCTTTGCTCGCCGTTCTCGTCGGGAAAGACCAGCATGCTCGATGTGGAGGCGAGAAACTGCAAAGCGTGGGGATGCGATTGGGGTTGTGGGGTTACACGTTACATCAGCATCACCTGAGGCTCCGGGGGCCGGGGGCCCTGCCACGTGGCGCAGGTGTCATCAACATCACGTGCACCTCACCGGCCCCGGGCCCACGTCCACGGGTCCACCTATAGCCATAATAGACCGAGCTTTGACGGAAATTTCGACTATGGATATTGTGCAGTGATGCAATGGTTCATTGTTTATATCTCTTTGTAGATACCAGCAGCAATTGCCCTTAGGTTACTCCGCGTCGCGTCGCCGTACGCACGCTCCTTTTGTCCCTTTTGTTGCCTATCCTTTTAAAGGACTTGGTTCGCGTTATTATTTTATTATTGTTGTTATTATTATTGCTACTAGCATATTTATATAGTGTTGCAAGTAGTAATAAGATAGAGGTACTAGTGCGTGTACCTCTTATTATTATTCTCTTTAATAGAAGTTAACTATATATAGTAATATATAGTAAGATTATAGTTAGTCCTAAGGTTTTTCTCTAGTAGGTAGAGGTTATAGAGCTTGGCTACGTATGTTGCGTTACTAGGTAACTGCTTATATAGTAGCTATAGGCAAAGCTTCTTAAGTTAGATAATTTAGAGATTTGTCCACACCTAGTGTAGATTTAGTAGGCCTCTTAGGTGTTATATATCTATCTCTTTAAATATACCTCTTAGCGTTTTAGTATATTATAGTATTGCCGCTTTATTAATATATACACTCTTTAGCTTAGCTATCTTAGTAGGTGTAAGGGTAGAGCGCGTTAACTTCTTAAGCGTATACAAATTTAATATAGTAGAGATAGTAGGGTAGAGAATATAATAGATAAGTAGTATTACTAAGAAGTAGTTAAACCTATAGTATAGACTTATAGGAAGCTATAGTAGTAATAAGTGTTACTATCTATAAGCAAGTTAGCGCGTTATATATACTTATAGTATATAAGTATAGAGTAGTTATTAATATATATATAAGTATAGTGCACTAAACTAATATTACGTAAATAATAACTAAGCGTAATATATTCTATTAGTAGCCCGGATAGATTAGTCCGCCGGATAGTTTTTTTTAGTAACTTCGAGGTCCCTTATAACTTATTATAGAACACTACTAACGTTACTTTATAGTAACTTATAATAACCTACTATAACTTATAATATACTAAGTTACTATTTAATCTACTTTTTATATTGTGTAGCCTTTTTACGTAGCTACTATAGCCGCGCAAAGCTAAGGAGTCTTTCTTAGTAGTATAAACTTATAATAAGACTCTCTATAATATATAATATATTATCTACTATACTATATATAGGCAATATATAGTATACTTATTATAATTTGTAGTAAAGTATACTATATCTTAAGTAGTACTTTATCTAATTTTTAGTTACTAAGTGCGTACTATTATAAGATACAGTTAACCCATTATTTTTAGCCTTATAGTAACCTATAATAAAATTACTCTAATTTACTATTAACACTATCTAAAAATAAGCCGCTAAGGATAATATCTAACTTCTCCTCTATCTCTTTATCTATCTAATAGGTTCTTGCGTTGTGTCTAGGCTCTTTGCACCTCCTATAGTAGTATTATATTAAGTGACCTACCTCTTTCTTACTACTACCTTGCGCCCTTTTTAATAACTTTATCCTAATAAAAGGGCTTTCTACTTCCAAATCTACTCCCTAAGCAAAGCCTAGCGTCCTACCTTTCTAAATACGCTTTCTTTTACGCGTTTTTCGCTTTGTTAGAACCTTAATTTGCTTCTTAAGTTCCTTAATACGAGTCTCTTAAAGTACACTATAGTAGAACATAAGTTTAGCACCTTTTATAAGCTGTAAGTAGCTTAATTTAGTATTAGATAGAGACTAAATAAAAGAATCGCGCACGAGCTTTAACTAGGATCTAAACTTAAGGGTATTACTTAGGATTCTGGCTTGCTATAGTGTATCTAGTAGGGTACCCTAAGGTGGAGTGTGAATACGCACATTAAGGCGATTTACTACTATTAATATATTTAAAGAAATAAGTCTAGAGGCCTTAAAGGCTTTCTTATAGTTTTCTAGTGTAAATATATTAAAAAACGCGTTGCAAAAGGCTAGTAGGAAGCCCTCTTTATTAATATAAAAGACGTGTTAGCTCGCTAAGTCCCGCACGTACTAGGAGTACTTTAGCTTTAGTGGCGCAAAATAGACTATATATAAAGCAGCTAGAGAATATAAGATGAGTGCGCTAGCATACAAAGTGTTAGAATCTTCTATTCTAGGCAATAATTCTTAAAATCCTAGAAGTAGTAGCTTTTATAGCTGTCTAGAATAAGTAACCTCTATAACTCTACTATACGCGGTCTTATATACGCGTTAAAGTGCTTTAACTACGCAACTCTAAGCTCGTTATTAGTCTAGCCAGTCTTAGAGCCTAAGAACTTCTAATCGCGAGGGATACTAGTCTCCTTATACTACGCTAAGATGTAGACTCGCCCTTTATAGATAATAAAGGGCGGAGTAATATACCTAGTAGCGCAAATACTTTAAATTACTATAACCTACTTATAGTTACCTAGCGAAATAAGTGTAGGTTAAGAATATCTTTCTAAACTAGTTACAACCTTTATTAAGCTAATAACTTCTATCTAGAAGCCTATCTTATTAAAGTTATAGATGTCTTTATTCTGCACTCTATACTTGGCTTTTGTGTCCTCTACTAGCTAAAACTACGCGTTTATAACCTCTAGGTCTTCCTATTATATCCTCTATTAGTTCTTCGCTTAATTAAAAGCTATTTTAAGCTTAGGTACGCGCTTTACAAAGCGCTAAGTCTAGCATTGTCCTATAGGGTCTCTATGCCGCGCAGCTAGTAGTTTGTTGGCTATATCTTCCACCTTACCTAGCTAGAGTACAAATTCTCGCAAATCTAGGTTAAGGATATACTATATAAGCGTCTGCTCTTTAGTTGTGGTAAGCTTTGCTATGCCTAATTATGTATCTGCTTAGGCGGTAATTCTATTAATTCGATTGCTCAGTGTAGACTTTAGGATATTATATACTGCAGCAGCGCGTCGCAGGCTTAAATTTGCTTATTCTAATAGGCGTGAAGGGCAAGCTTAATTCTGCCTTCTTAATTAGATAATAACGCGTTGTGTTGTTGAGACATTATGATTCATAGTGAAGTGTTGTGGTCTTGGCAAAAACTGTCCGGGCTACTGATAGAATATGTTATATAATATACCAATTACTATAGCTGGCTAACGTCCCTCTTGGTGAGAATAGCCTAACGAAAACGAATAAAAAAAATAATAGACCGAGGTTGACAGACGAAAGCTCTTTCATACTGGACGGGATGCAAATTCAATCTAGAGCCACCCTATGCAACCCATCTAGTACTCCTGTCTAGTAGTAATACACAAAACATTGCTCTCCTCCCTGCATTACATTAAGAAACCCTTTTATCGTATAACAAAGGGAAATGAATGGGTATATGAGTTTTAGGAGCGCGCCTCCAACGTCGTGTCAAGAGTAACGGAAAGACAAGATAAGGCTCGCAGATGCCGGCGAGGCAAACAGTCTATGAGAAAAAGAAGAAAAGGAACTTGAAACGCATGGGGCCGTTGCAGAAACGGGACTCAAGCTTATACCATGTCAGCGCCAACGGAGACTAACTTGCGTAGTAGTACATCGGACCAGAGGACGCCGCTACTCGGCTTTCCTGCTCGCCTTCGTGCGTAGCTTCATCAGCAAGTAAACCAATCCGTAGCTCGACAGCGCAAATATGACACAGATCCCCGCATCGCGCCATCCATAGACATAGCTGCCAAGGTTGATCGTGCTCAGGTAATCTTTGCCAGTCGTGTACTGGCAGACCAGGCATTGCGCTGTTGCATTCGGATTCACAAGGTGGTTGTGTGCGCCGGGGCCGCTAAGCCAAGCATCGAGGTACTGAGAGCACGTCTGGTTCGTGGGAGGGTCAAATCGCGCGAACTCGGTCTCCGAACAGGTGATGTCCCAATCGAAATCCGCGAACACTAGTAGCGCGCCCATGAGGTAGTTGAAAGGGTTGAGGTAGTAGATCCAGTATCTCCAGAAGGGCTGGATTTGCGCGTAGGGGACGAGTACACCACAGAAAGAGACGAGGAGACCGAGGAGGAGAGGGTTAATCAGCGAGGCGAATATGGCATTGGGTGCGTAGGCAGCAACGAATTGGGCCTATGCCCGTGTAGATGAATTGATAGATGAGCATAACGAAGAAGGTTGCGCGCCAGCTTTGTTGGAGTCGCTAGGAAGGCCAGCGGTGTAATAGAAGCAGACGAAATATAAGACGGCACAGAGGACGAGGTACGGGATTTCGGATATGATAAGGCCGGTGACGAAAGGGCTCCAGTGGTACATTTTGGACTTCCGTTCGCGGGCTTCGTAGATATCCCGACGTTCTATGAAGAGAGGTTGTAACTGGGCGATGACACCGGGCGCAACAAAAATGTAGTTGAAGATAACAAAGAGAACAAGTTGTTGTTCGGCTACCGAGTTTCCAATTTTCCAGAAGCTGAAGCCGACGAATAATGCCACACCAATGTGCAGAGCAAGCTTGTTGTTAACATAATCGACGTTGCGGTATAGACTGACATTGGCTCTGCGGGTGACGATTTTAGTTTGTGTCCACATGTCCGTTGCGAATTCATGGCCATCGTCCAGGGTGCCTGCTTCCTTGTTGGCTGCATCGGCGATGATGTGGTCAAGATCCTGGTGCATGCGCGCTGCTTCCGGGGACTCTAACCAGATCTTGTTCCAGTCCTGGTTTGACTTTGAGCCGGAGACGACGTCAATCATATGCTCAGCGGGGTTGGCCCCGGGCGGGCAGGGCATTCCGTGGCGCCCAAAGTAGTCCTTGATCATGTTCGCCCCGTCACCAAATGTCGCCAAAGTAAACAGTCTTGCCTCCCGTAGATAGTAAGAGCAAAGTATCAAACTGGGCAAACAGTTGAGCTACGGATAAGGTTAGTCATCTTTAACGACATCTGACCAAGGAAAGGTACTTACCTGACGGTTGATGGATGGTGACCAGAACTGCTTGCCCAACATCAGCAAGTTTCCGCAGGAAGCGAACCGTTTTGAAGGCTGCTTGACCATCTAAACCCGACGTCGGCTCGTCTAAAAAGATCAGTATGGAAGGCTTCGCGACCAACTCTACACCGATAGTGACACGCTTTCGCTGCTCTACTGACAAGCCAGCGCCGACCCTGCCAATGAGAGTATGCTCGATATCATGCAGCTCCAGCAGATCGATAATAGTATCAACATATGCTAGCTTCTCAGCATGCGGAGTTTCACGGCTTTGGCGAAGTAAAGCCGAGAATTCAAGCGCTTCCCGGACAGTAGCAAAAGGCTCATGCACGTCAAGCTGTTCGCAATACCCAGCGGAGCGTTGGAAGGACACCGGGAGAGGACGGCCATCGACTAGGATCTCCCCATGAATGGTACCTTCGGTCTTCCGTTGAGCAAGAACGTCGAGCAGAGTGGTTTTGCCGGCTCCTGAGGAACCCATGAGCGCACCAAGCATGCCTGGCTTGACGTAACCGTGAACATTGTCGAGCAAAGTACGATCGCCAGATGGTGTCTTTACCACATACGTTAGGTTACGCCATGTGAAAACTGATGTGTGTTCCGGATGAGGTTCCCGTCGACCGTGTCTTGAGAGGACATGGGCTGGCCATCGCCACTCGAACCAATGGGAGGGGCTTTCTCTCCAACAGGAGCTTCCTCGTCGGCTGGTGCAACTATGTGTTGCAACTTCTTGTTGTTCTCCCGAGGGATGAGAAGAGCACCCGAAGATCCCGCTGAATCGTCCCAGCGCAGGGTGAAGAAAATTGTAAGACCAACAAAGAACCCCCACCACGCGAACAAGATACCAACATTGCGCCATATGTGAGACGGTGAATATGCTAGACTGGCGAGATAGTCCTCTCCTGAAAGCGAAGTAGCGCCTGGAGCAGCCCCGGCGATGCCGGAACAGGACTGGTGGGCTGGATCGAGGTACTGAGGAAGAAAGTTTGGGATAAGGTTGTCGTTGGCACATGCTATCGTGGTGTCCTTGAATTCATTCGCCATGACAGCTTCGAAGCCGTACGAAAGTGGGTCGATCCAATAGATCCACACGAACCATGGATGCATTGCAGGCTTCGCAAATTTGATACCCAATATAGAGAATCAGTGCCGTCAGGGAGAATCCAGAAACCTTGGAGGCTGCATCGAAATTTGGAAACGCTGCGCCAATCATCCGAAAGAAGGCAGTCATGACGAACGTAGTTAGGTAGACGACAAACCAACAGGTGAAAAAAGCGGCTGCGGTAGCTTTCAGGTACGCCATCCAATAGAGGATGACGATAAAGATCGTAACCTGGACAAACAGAATAGGGGCGTCCGCAGTGATTTGTGCGATACAGAAGGCAGCTGGATTGTAGAAGGCGAAATTCTTGTGTTTGGCAAGAATCGGACGCCCAGCAAACGAATCCGTGACCTCAGACATGGCCATCAAGGAGTTATAAAGCAGGCCCATGAAAAGCGCACCGCCTTTGACGAACAAACCGGCCGAGTTTTCAGGGGCGTGGTAAAAGAGAGAACCGGCAATAAGGGCTTGCACCAGAGTAGACCCTTGCTTGATGAAGAAAGTTGCCTTGTCGCCCCAGAGAATTTGGTATTGCCGGACGACGCAAGCTTTCACTTGCGCCTCGAAAGACACCGTCATGGGCGAAGTCTTGGGAAGGCGTGGTGATCGGTCGAGCGCAATCGCTTCACAGAAGGTGCGTGTATTCATTTTGGCCTCCTCCGTTGTTGGATAATCGAGCTCACGGTCCATGGTAGCCTTGATGGTCGATTGACGGTACGCCGCCTCAAGCTCGCCGGCGTTGCGTGGAAAGCGTGATTCATAATTGGGGCGAACTTTTCGTTCGTGTGGCACGGTGATACCGGTCAAGAAATCCGCAACGTTCGCACCCTCGCCACATACGAAACCTTGAGACTCCATGAACGGCCGAGCCTCCTTGATTGGGCCATAGTAGACTTGCTTGCCTTCATCCAGTACAAGAACCCCTTGTCGAAAAGATCGTATATGCCATTGCCAGCTTGGTATAGCGTGACGATCGTGGCCACACCCAGTTCATCAGTTAAGCAGCGGAGCGCTCTTGTGTACTCCAAAGCTGTCGAAGCATCTAGTCCACGGGTCGAGTTGTCCCAGCATACAACGCTACCGCGTGTGGCCAACGTCTCAATGATGGAGACTCGTTTCCTCTCACCACCCGAGACGCCTCTAACAAAGGCGTCACCGACTTTCGTATCCTCGGTATGTGAGATACCCATCGAGTCCATCAAGAAGGATTTGAACTTCTGTTGGAAGTCTTCTGCACTGTCCGCATCCTTTGGTAAAGCATGCGGCACGTTCAGGCGGGTGGCAAAGTCCATCGTCTTTCCTACTGTGAGAGTCGGAAAGAACAGCTCTTCTTCGGTGTTGATAACAATGGATCCACGGTAGTTCTGGGCCTCTTTAGGATCGAGTGTGCCCCAATGGACCTCTCCCTCGACTTCCGTGTAACTGTTTCTGATATTAACGCCCGCAACGACTGATTGTAGTCTAGCTAAACATACCCTTTACGCTTGTTCGCCAGCATCTTCAACAAGGTGGTACAACCACTGCCTGGTCTCCCCAAAACAAGAAGCATCTCTCCCGGCTTCACACAGCCTGAGCTCGCGTCTAAGATCGTCCTTAAGCCCGGTTTATGTCGTCCCTCTTTGATCTGCTGTGGAATGTTGAACTGGCTCAGGACGTTCTCCTGCATCATGGAATCCGAAGGTACGACCTTTACGGTCAAATTCTTCCAGGTGACACCCAGCTTCCTGCCGTCTGAGTGGTCATTGAGGAGGATATTCTTGACGAGTTCTGCAAGTTTCCACTCCTCGACTTTGGTCTTGGCCGAATCATCATCTTCTCCGTTAGCTTCGGCGTCGTCCCAATCTTCTTGGTCGTGTCCTCGCTCAGACTGGTGAGATTTGCCAGAGAAAGTGCGTGATAGACATCGGGTTAGTTCTTCGCCTGTGCCAGCGGCAATACCGCCAGCTATGGGCATGCCAATGCTACTGCTCCGTAGCGTCATAGTGCGCGCCTGGTGTGATGGTGTCGAAAACCAGAGAGTGTGTAATAAAAGGGAAACAGACTATCGCAAAGCCAACAGAAGGGGATGAGAGCGAGGCAAGAAATAAGAGATGATTCGGGACCGTTGGCCTTCCGCGCAGGGATATACAGCAAGCTGTTGGGCCGAGATCTTGGTCGTAGTAGCTCCCACCTTCGTACCTCCGTACCAGGCGCCTCGTACGAACAAAGAGCGAAACTAAGCTGGTTAGTCGTAGCTCCCGTGACTTCATGGTGGAGACTCTGGAGAGCCAGCTTAGTCCTAATACACGGATCCCGCGGGCCATGGGCGGCCTTGCGGAGTTTGCCACGCGATACATCCGATCGTCAGCGTTGAGGATAGACATGAATAATCCGCTCTGGCGGGCACAGGGGAAGAGGTCAGTGGTGTCGGAGGAGTCGGGGGTTGCGGAATCAATGGAGGCCGACAGAACTGGAGCTGTCGAAATAGGTACTGGACTCGGATGCATGCGGCAAGCCACGATTCGCATCTGGGTGGAAGCGTGGCCGGTGAAAGGGACACCTGAATAAGTGGGCGGTGCGACTCGGCAGTTGCCAAGCCCCGAAGCCCCGAAGCCCCGAAGCCCCCGACATGCCAACATTGCTCGGCTCTCCTCCTAACCCTAAAACTCAGCTAATTTAACTTTAATAGTTAATTTAATAACTTTCTGTATAACTAACTTAACTAATATAAAGTATCTACTATATATTTTTATTACTAATAGTAATAGCTATTTTACTAAATTATATATATATATATATATTATTACGCTCTTCTTAGTTACTAAGTAGCGGGCTCTACTTTTTCTATTATATTTATTTAAGATAAAAGCCTTTATTATTCCACCTTTAGGTAGTTAATTAATGTGTGGCGTTAATTTATCTATCTAGGGATAGGACATTAAAGGCTTTTATCTTAAATAATATAATAAAAAAAGCAGAGCCCCCTACTTAGTAATTAAAAAGAGCGTAAGAAGGTAATTATAAAAATGCGTATTTAAACTACTAAGTAAGTTTAGTAGGCTTAGTGTAAAGCTTCTATATATAAAGTTTTTATATAAAAGGCTATAGTTAGAACTTTAGAAAAGAAATAAAACTTTAGCGTAGTAACACTATAAGCTATTCTTTCTTTACTTTACTATTCTAATTATTATAAACTTACTATTTAGATTATTATAAATAATATAAGTTAATATTTACTATATTAATAGATATGTACTATTTCTTATAAGTAGAATAAAGGTAATATATACTAGATACACTATTACTCTATTATAGGTAGGGGCGCGACACCGCACGTTTAGTAGCGATAGCGTCTTTAGGATATAGAATAGACATAGTAATTAACTTTAAGGTCTTAACTAGTAATTAAATATTTGCGAGAATAGAAAGGTAGTATAAATAGGTAATTTTTATCTAGTTTGCGTATTTTATACTATATAGGCAGTAGCTATATATTATATTATTATTAACTTTAGTACCTAGTATATCTTATAATTAACTACCTTCCTTCTTAGCAAGAGTATAAACTGCCTCTACTTATTAGTTGTTAAGTAGCCCTACTATGTTTAATTACTATATTTTTTTATTATATTAGTAGCGCCTATATAATATAACGTTATGTATAAGCGCTAAGCCCTAGGACTAAAGCACGTTAAAAAAAATTTAATATCTCCCCCTAGCTTCTAAGATAACTAACTATATAATAATAATATTTTAACTTACTTGTTTGCCTACTAGATTACTAGATAATTAACTACTTAGAACCTCTACTCTACTTTACTATTATAATATATAGTAGTTAGCTTACTAAATATCTTTTTTAACCTTTTATTTTTTAGTTTAAGGTTAAAGTAGGTTAAGATAGAAGGTTATTATATACTATATATAGCACTTAATTTTAATTAAAAACTAACCTTAAATACTACCTAATAACGCGATAATAGTTTAACTTACTTACTTGCACCCTATTTTCACCTTATAAGCTTCTAACCTATAAAAGGTTTACTTATAGTATATATAGTATATCTAGCTAGCTTATTACTACTACTATTATTAGTTATTTACGCTTATACGCCGCTTACGCGGTGTACTTGCTTAGATAAGCTAACTTAATAGTAATAATAGTAATAATAGCTAGGAGGATTTTATAGTTCTATATAACACTTTTATTATACTAGAGCTTATTAATAAAGATCTTATTATCCTTTTTTTGTGTCCCCTTCTAGAGGATTCTATTACTAACAAGAAGTAATTACGTCTACTAGTAGAAAAATATAATTATTCTATTCTTAGCAAACTAGACTAGCTTCTAATCTAACTAGTAGATAAGGATAGCCTTATAAATAGTTAAGTATACCTATTCCTTACGCTAAATAAGCATTTTATAGACAGAATAGAACTCTAGCGTAGTTATTATTTAAGTAATAGTTATATAGAACTCTAGCGTATACTTTTTAGTGTTAGTAAGTACCTTAGTATTAGCAAGACTACTATTAATACTTAGGTAGATAGTAGGGCGTAAAGAGATAGTAGGAGATTTGTTAAGAATAACCTTAATATAGTAATAGAGTAATAGTATATTTAGTATACATTAACCTTATTCTACTTATAGAAAATAGTATATACCTATTAATATAACTTGTGTTGTTTATAATAATTAGAATAGTAAGAAATAGAGATAAATAACTATAGCGTAGCAGCGCTAAAGCTATTTTATCTACACTTTCCTAAAGTTCTAAGTGGCCTTTTTGTAAAAAATTTTGCTTATAGAAGCAGCCCTACGCTAAGACCACTAAGACTGCTAAGCTCGCTTAGTAGTTTAAACGCGCATTTTTATAACTACCTTTTTACGTTTTTTTTAATTACTAAGTAGAGGGCTCTGCTTTTTTTATTATGTTATTTAAGATAAAAGCCTTTGTTATGCTACTTCTAGGTAGTTAATTTAACGCTATATATTATATAATAAATTACGTATATACGCTCCCTTTTCCCCTAGGCTTAATTTATAATATTACGTAATTCTAGACTGGCTATTTAACTAACTACTATAGTACGTAATTAATAATTTCTTTAATAATATTTTTACTGTAATAATAACAATAATAATTATAATAGCAACTAATCTAACTATTTTATTACTCTTCTATAGTAGATCTCCCCTTGCAACTAGCGAGCTATATACCACTATTTAGAATCTCGCTATTACTACCTATCTTTCCTATACTCTTATCGTCGCTGCTTATCTTTACTCTTATTACTTATAGTTCCCCACCTTAATAGCAGCCTAGATAATTACTACTACCTTAACAAGCTTCTTACGCTACTATTACGCTTTTGCACTTTTATAGTCTCTAATAAATTATTACTTTTTATTTAGTAGCTACTCTATATTATAATTCTACTAGTTTTTATTTTTAAGTTTCTTTAGTAAGGTTTTTACGTTGCTTTATTATTATAGTATAAAGGGCTTAACCTAATTCTTTTTTTATTTAGGTACTAAAGAAGTGCTTTACACTCTAGAATTTATAATTGCAAAACTAGCTAATAGGGCCTAAATAGCTAGGTCTAGGTGTTGTTAAAAATACTATGATTAAGAGGACCCTTTAATAACCCTACTTACTATATAAAATTGCTAAATTTCTAGGGATTATCTTTAACTTTGCCTAGCTAATCCTCTTTATACTCTTAGAACTCTACTATAGCTATATTGCCTTAGGTAGAACTAGTATACTTAGGGTGCTAGAATAGTGTTACGTTGCTGCTAGATATAATAGTTAAAGAGCTAAATTTAAATAATAGTAGTAGTAGTTATATATCAAAGAGATAAAAATTTAGTGTATTAGGTATTACTAATATTATAAAAGACTTATACACTATACGTATAGCAAACTATAGTTTTACTATTCTATTACCTATACTACTTTTATAGTTGTAACTTTACAGTCTACTATAGCTCTCTAATAGTTTTTACTAGTTAAGAGATAATATATAACTTAGTTATACTAAATAGTAGACTATCTATTACTACTACTATTAATAATATACTACTATAAAAGAAAGTTAATAATAAAATTATTATTATTGTATGTATATTATTTTACTACTACTATGTGCTAGGTACTAGGTTTTAGTGCCTTTTATTTTACTCCTCTCTCTATATAGTGCGGCCTTAACCTTAATTAGAATTTCTATATAACAAAGATGATTAGTATATACGCTCTCTACTCTTAATACTAAATAGCACTTTACTATTTTCTACTAATAACCTATTAACCTACTAACTTCTAGTATACTTTCCTAGTATTAGCCTTACTCTACCTATCTTCTATAGAAATTCTATAGTATGAGCGTGTACCTATATATGTCTAACACTTTTTATAGCTATTTTATATAGATTCTACTCTAATAATTACACTATAGCTTTTTTAGGTTATATAGCCTTATTTTATTTTCTAGAGAGCGTCTTATAACCTTTACCTATCCTCTTCTATTGACTTTAAACATATATTTAGTAACCTTTATTAATATAGCTAAGTATAAGGTAGCTAAACTAGTAAAAAGTAAGCTATAAGTTAAATTCTATGCGTGTGGTTCCTATATACTTATTAAGGTGGTAGGACTTTAACAAACTAGCTAAGGCAATCTACTTACTATACTACTTATATTTTTTTTTACAACTAAGGGGTTTCTAATAAAAATATTATAATAAAATATTATAATAATAGTAGTTATTCCTTCTACTATTATACACACAGAAAAGCGTTTTAAGCTGTTAATAAAAAGGGGTTACACTACTTATATTCTACTACTATGTAGTTAGTAATATTAGGTACTTTATTTTTATAGTACTGATTCTAGCTAGCTCTATTATTATTATTATCTTTTTTATTATACACGTATAGACGTGTAACTGCCTAAACTAGTAGTAATAGTATTATTAGAGTAAAAAATAGCTATATATATTAGATTATAACCTTAAGGTTTTACGTAATAATATATTTATATATAAGAATAAATAAACACTTAATCTAGTTATAAATTTTTATACTTTATGCATAGGCTATATTATATTTTTTATTTTTAACTTTAACTTTAGTATTTATAGACTATAGTAGTCGGCTTACTAAACGTCTTTTTTAACCTTTTTTTTAGTTTAAGGTTAAAGTAGATTAAGATAGAAAGGTTATTATATACTACTATATATAGCACCTAATTCTAATTAAAGACTAACCTTAAATACTACTTAACAACATAATAATAGTTTAAACTTACTTACATCCCTTAATACCTATAAGCTTCTAGTCCTAATATAAAGTTTACTTATATTGTATATAGTATACCTAGCTTTTTACTATTACTATTATTAGTTATCTACGCTTACGCTGCTACGTAGCGTACTTATTTAGATAAGCTAACTTAATAGTAATAATAGTAATAATAGCTAGAAGGATTTTATAGATCTATATAATACTTTTATTACACTAGAGCTTATTAATAAAGACCTTATTATTCTTCTTTTGTATTTCCTACTAGAGGATTCTAGTACTAATAAGAAGTAATTATATCTACTAGAGCGAAACGTAGTCTTTTTAGTTTTTAAAAACTAGATAAGCTGCTAACCTAGCTAGTACATAAGAATCGCCTCCTAGATAGCTAGGTATACTAGTCTCCTATAGACAATTATCTTATAGATAGAATATAACTTTAATATTAGTATTACCTTAGTAGTAGTAGTAGCGCAAATCTTTAGTATATACTTTTTAGTAATAGTAAGTACTTCTTTCGAAATAATTTTAATATCTAGATAGATAGTAGGGGCGTAGGTATAGAGAGATAGTAGGAGATTTATTAAGAATAACCTTATTATAGTAATAGAGTAATAATATATCTAGTATGTGTTACTCTTATTTTACTTATATAAGAAATAGTACGTACCTATTAATATAACTTGTGTTGTTTATAATAATTAGGATACTAGAGAATAGAAATAGAGATAACTATAGCGTGGCAGCGCTAAAGATATTTTATCCCTTTCCTAAAGTTCTAAGTAGCCTCTTAGTAAAAATTTTGCTTATAGGAGCCTTGGCGCTAAGACTTACTTAGTGAGTTTAAACGCGCTTTTTTTATAAGCACCTTTTTACGCTCTTTTAACTACTAAGCAGGGGGCTCTACTTTTTTATTATTTTATTATTTAATAAGCCTTTATTTATTTATTCTACTCCTATTGTTCTATATTATAATACACATATACTATATAGTACTATATATATTATACTACTACTATATTAACTAGTATAGTATACGTATTAGTATAAGGGGCTAATTTGCACATGCTAACAAATTGTCACGACGCGTTCCCTGTGGCAGCGTAACCCCCTAGTTGCCCTAGACTGGCCTAGATTAGCCTTGGCTAGGTCAGAGTTTTCTTCTTAGGCCTTGTAGCCTTTAGACCTACTTTCCTTTTTTAAGGGATCGTCTTAGTAGTAAATTAATAGATTAAGCATTGTACCCACAATCTTACACAAATAGTTCCTAGCCTAATCTATTTTACTACTTAACCTTTTTTTAATGTGTTTTTAGTACACCTATAGCTTTTTCTTATAGTGTTATACTATATACTAAAAGGTCTGCAATATTTTTTTTTCTAATAATTAACTACCTTATTATTAGTATAAGGGGCTAATTTGCACGTGCTAATAAATAGTTCCTATCTAGCCTAATCTATCTTACTACTTTACCTTTTTTTAATATATTTTTAGTATACCTATAGCTTTTCCTTATAGCGTTATACTATACACTAAAAGGTCTGCGATATTTCTCTTCCTAATATTACTCTATTACTATATTAAAGTTATTTTTTAATAAATCTTTTTCTATCTCTTTATATAATTTACTATTTATCTAGATATTAATATTAGTTATAAAAAAGTACTTACTATTACTAAAAAGTATACGCTGTAGCTTTACGCTACTACTACTAATATAGCTATACTAGAGTTCTATTTTATTTATAAAATACTTATCTAGTGTAAGGAATAGGTATATTTAACTATTTATAAGGCTATCTTTATATACTAATTAGGCTAGTAGCTAGTCTAGTTTATAAAGGATAGTAGTACTATATTTTTACTTTAGTAGACGTAATTACTTTTTATTAGTACTAGAATCCTCTAGTAAGGGATAAAAAAATAATAAGATTTTTATTAATACGCTCTAATATAGTAAAAGTGTTATATGAATGTATAAGATTCTTTTAGCTATTATTACTATTAAGTTAGCTTATCTAAAGTAAGTATACCGCGTAGCGGCGTAAGCGCAAATAACTAATAGTAGTAGTAGTAATAAGCTAGGTGTGCTATATACGCTATAAGTAAGCCTTATATAGGTTAGAGGCTTATAGAGTGTAGGTAGCGCGCGCTAAGCCTACTAAGCTCGCTTAGCTCGTTTGTAACGCGCTAACTTCTTTTTATTAATACTTTAAAATGCTTTTCTATATATATAATTGCCCTTCTAGGCAGAAGTATAAACTATATTTCACTTGTTAGTTTTTAAGTAGTCCTACTATATTTAATTACTATTTTTCTTATTATGTTACTAGCGCCTATATAATATTATATGCGCGCTAAGCCTAGAGCGTGTTAAAGTTATTCTAACGTCTTCCCTAGCTTCTAAGACAACTAACCCTATAATAATAACACCCTAACTTGCTTGCCTACCTACTATATTACTAGAGAATTAATACTACCTTATAATCTTTTGCTATATTACTAGATAATTAACTACTTTAGAACCTCTACTCTACTCTACTACTATAATATGTAATAAATTGCGCGCGCCCCTACTCCTAACACTAAATAGTACCCTATTATTCTTTACTAATAACTTATTAACTTATTAACCTCTAGACACCTAGCTATTACTCTACCTATCTTTTATAGAAATTCTATAGTATAAGTGTATACCTATCTAAGCAACACAAGTATATTACGCTTCTATTACTAAATATTAAAGTTATTATTATAGCCTTTATTAAGTATATATAGCGCAAGGAGGAGTTTTCTAATACTATTATCTCTAACTATAGTACCTAGTTTATATTCTACTTTTAGAGGAAGCTTTGCAGATAGGTAGATACACAACCTATACTTACAATAGCTTTTTACCTAAAGAGTAATAGTAGATAGAAATTATAAATGCTATCCTAAAGGAGTATTTGCGTTATTATATTAATTATATACAAAATAACTAGATTAACTAGTTGCGTAGTATATAACTTACTATAAATTACAAAGAAAATATATCTACTAAAGTTGCGCTATTACTTATAACTAAGGGCTACTTACTATAACAGGGCTTTAAACCTATTACTCTAGTTATAATAATAGACTATTATAGGAAGTTATAATATAAGGATACCTAGTAGATAGTTTATTGCGTTAAAGACATTATGCGCCTTATAAAAAAAATCTAGCCTAGGTCTAATTAAAAATAGAGTTTTACGCAAATAAGAGTTAATAACCCACACTAGCATATACTATTAGAAATATAGTTTATTTAGACGCGCGTAATATTCTATCCCTCTATTCTAGTAAAGGTTTAGACATTAAGAATCTAGGACTATTTTCTATTCTAGAGGTCTTTTATAACTATATATACTAGTTAGAGCTTCCTATAAGTTACTATAATATATATCTA
Organism: Laburnicola sp. JP-R-44; assembly: GCA_009805535.1. NCBI lineage: Eukaryota > Fungi > Ascomycota > Dothideomycetes > Pleosporales > Didymosphaeriaceae > Laburnicola > Laburnicola sp. JP-R-44. The sequence goes on along the minus strand of SELF01000015.1, from coordinate 369,228 downwards.
TAGTTTTACGCCTAGCTATTATATAATGCCCCTAATACTATCTAGCTTTCTAATAAAAAAGGCATAGTCGTAATAGACGCGCCTATTACCCTACTAGTAAGATTATAGAACTACTATATTAACTTTATAGTTAATAGTAAGATTAACTATTACTATAAGAATCCTTTAATAGGCAATAAGAAGGCTACTTATATATAGAGTTAGGTATAAAAACTCCCCTAAGTAAAACACTAACCCTAAGTAGTAGTCCTATATAGATATATTAGATTGTAAAAAAGCTATTAAAGTATACTATAGAGATAATAATAGAAAACCTAGCCTATATACTTTATATAAAGATCTAGTATTATAAGAATCTTATTATTATATACCTCTAGAATAATATTAGAAACCCTAAGCTTCTAGCCCTTACGTATATATATATATATAAAATTAAGGTACCTCTTAATATAATATTATATTATAAAACTACTAGGACAAGTATATAAAGCGCCTACTAACTAGCTATTTTATATAATCTTTTTAGGTAATAGGCCTCTCTCTAAACTATACCTAAGAAGACGCCTAGGTTATTTTATTAGATATAACTACTATAACACGTAGTAAAAGAAGCGCTTAATTTACTAGCTTATATTCTAGAAAAGGTTATTTATTTAAATATTTTTCTTACTTATTTATAATATTTCTAAATACTTTATAATAGTTTCTAATAATCTATAATAGAGCGTAAGATAGTTAAGTCTTTAGTTTGCCTTACTAGAGCTAAGGCTTGTAAAGAGGAGGATAATATTAGAGATTATTAGCTATTAGCCTAATACGTATATTAGTTAGCACTAGCGCGCCCTTAGGCTACTACTATATAGATAGTATACAGCACCTAGTATCCTTATTATAGCAATTTAACCTATTTAACAATTGAGCCCGATTGCTTCCTTACACCTACTAGAGAATTCTAGTACTAATAAGAAGTAATTATATTTACTAAAGTAGAAATATAGTCTTACTATTCTTTATAAACTAAACTGGCTACTAGCCTAACTAGTATATAAGAATAGCCTTATAAATAGTTAAGTATATCTATTTATTACGCTAAATAAACTTATAAATAGAATAAAACTCTAGTATAGTTATTATCTAGGTAATAGTTATATAGAACTCTAGCGTATACTTTTTAGTATTAGTAAGTACCTTAGTATTAGTAAAGTCGCTATTAATACCTAGGTAGATAGCAGGGCGTAAAGAGATAGTAGGAGATTTATTAAGAATAATCTTAATATAGTAATAGAGTAATAAACGTGTATCTAGTACGTAATAATCTTATCCTACTTATAAGAAATAGTATCTACCTATTAATATATATTAACTTATATTATTTATAATAATTAAGATAGTAGAGAAGAAAGAAGAATAACTATAGTATAGTAGCGCTAAAGTTTTATCCCTCCTCTACTAAAGTTCTAAGTAGCCTCTTTATAAAAAATTTGCTTATAAAAGTAGTCTTACACTAAAACTACTAAACTTACTTAGTAGTTTAAACGCGCTTTTTATTTATTATTACCTTTTTACGCCTTTTTTAATTACTAAGCAGAGGGCTCTGCTTCTTTTTATTATGTTATATAAGATAAAAGCCTTTGTTATTCTACTTCTAGATAGATAAATTATTACTATACACATTATATAGTATTAATTTATCTATCTAGAAGTAGGATAATAAAGGCTTTTATTTAAAAAAATAAGTAGAGCCTTCTACTTAGTAATTAAAAAGAGCGTAAAAAAGATAATTATAAAAAAAGGAAAATAATACTATATTTACTTTAATTATAGTATTAATATAATTAATACTAAACTAATTTTCTTTAGAAAAGTAGTAACTTAAAAAGGTATATAAATATAAAAAACTTTATTAATTTAGTATTTAAAAACTATTTTATATAGAATTAAAAAATTAAAAATTAAAGTAATATAATAAGTACTTAGCTAAAATTAGTAAGACTTATAGTATTACTATTATATATAACTATTGCTACTAGGAGAGTAGAGGTTAGCTGTGGGAGCGGCACTGTTAAATGCCGACTATGTGACACTGTTTAAAAATCATCCGATTAATGGCCGTCCCTGCCCTCTACTACACCGAAAGCACCGCCGCCTCTGCCAAACATAACTCGCACGTCTCCCACAATGCTTTCGGGCTTCTCAAACGCAGCAAAGTGTCCACCCTTCTCGTGTTCCGAGATGAACGCTATCGGCCCTAAGCCTCTCGCCCAGCTCTTCGGGCGCAGGCAGAGCTCCTTCGGGAAATACCCAAGACCCTGTGTTATGGTCGTGTAAGTGTACGAAACAGCAAGGGGATAACGGCGGTGCGTGGGAGTCGACTTACGAGTTTCACGTTCGGCACCCAGGTTGAGTACGCTTGCGGGACCGTATACTCTCCCCTGATGCTCTCGTAGTAGATCCGCAAGCTAGCCGCGGATCCAGCACGACTGAACCAATATACACTGACCCAGTCCAATACCTCGTCGTCCGTCCATGGGTAGCTGTCCGTCCAGTCATGAAGTTTCTCGTAGATCCATGCTAGGACAGCTACGGGACTATCGCTTAATCCATACCCAAGCGTCTGCGGCTTGGTACTCTGAACCTGGAAGTACCCAGATCCCTCCTTCCGAAACCACTGGGTACGCTCGAAGCCTGCTTTCTCTCTTGGCACTGAATGTGCCCGTCAGATACTTGATTCCAGAGCTAAGAAGCGCCAGGGGGCTCTTGTAGGGTGGTCCGCAGGCAATCATGTTGATGTGTGCGAGGCTTTGAGCGACTGCGGGTAGAGCATGCCCATGGTACGGGTTATAATGCTGCCCCAGTCACCGCCCTGGCTCACGTACTGCGGGTATTCAAGCTTCAGCATAAGCTTGTGGCACGTTTCGGCGTATTGCTTCAACCCAAATCCCTTCTTCTTGACCACGCCTGAGAAGCCGAAATTGGGCAGCGAAGGCGCGATCACGTGGAATGCTGGCCCTCCATTCTTCTCGCTGTCGGCAAGTAGAGGTAGCAACTTCTCCACCTCCAGAAAATGACCAGGCCAGCCATGAACAAATAGCAATGGGATGGCGTCTTTGTTCGACGACCTTTGGTGCACAAAATGGATGTCAACGGGGTCGAACCCGTCCACGTCGATGGGCGTCTCGAAATTCGGAAGCTTGTTGATATTGGCTTCTGCGCGACGCCAATCGTAGCGTGTCATCCAATGCTCGACCAGGCGTTTGATGTCAGCTAGCGGCGCACCGTAATCCCAGCCTGCTAAATCGAGCTCGTCCGGTAAAAGGGTAAGCGATAGCTTCTCCTGCAGCTGCTTCAGCCGCGAGTCTGGAATCGAAACTGTGAAAGGGCGAATATCAGCCATTTGTAGTTGTTGGAAGTGGTCATGGATGGAGCAGGTTGCAGCAGTGTTTATGAAGCCGAGGAGCTACTACCTCGGGACTGTCGGATGAATGCCCCCGCCCGCGGGTTTCGACTCCTATGCTAAATCTCAACTACGTGTACTTTCAGTTCATTGGATGCAGAGAACGGCGGTTCGCCCTAAACACGTCACGTGAGGTAAGCTGAGCCCGGTCGATGGCCATGGATCCGATTGTCAGTCCGGAGATCCAGTGGGTCCGCCGCAGTGGGCCAAACTTCATTGCGATGCTCGTCGCTCCCTTTCTTTCATTCTTTGAAAAGCTACACGCGCCTCATATGTCACTCAAATCACTACTATTCTATGTTCTGAAAGCTTACTGTAAAGACCCTACTTTCAGCAGTCACCCTCAGCCTAGGGTAGAACAGCGTCGCTTTCGCAACGTTTTTGGCCTTCGACCATGGAGCGACGCTTGTATGGAGCCAGTCATTGCCAATGCGTCGAAAATCCCCGAGCGCAATGATATATGTTGACACTGCCTAACGTACTTTGCACTCGAGTCGATCATTCCATCAAGTCGATCACTTTGCCAAGACCCTACTAAAACGTACTATCAGCAATAGTACAACGCGATGCCTTAACCACACAATAAACTACTGGCGTTAAAAGAAGCGCGTATATAGCTTACGATCTAGGCTATTAAACAAGACGCAACACTCTCTTAGCAACGCGCTGCAGCCCTCTATAACATCTCTTAAAGTACACTTAGTAACTAACGCGCTAGAAAGACGTTTAGACGCGACTGCGCACCTAACAAAATAAGACTTACTATAAGAGAGGAGCAGGTAATTGTGCAGCATATACTTGACCTAGACGCGCGAGGATTTTTGCCCTAGCTTGATGCCATAAAAGATATAGCCAATTCTTTACTGGCTGCACGCCACTATAAGCTAGTTGGCTAGAGGTGGCCTTATAACTTTGTTAAGCGCTAGCTAAAGCTTTAAGTTAAGTTTAATTAAAAGTACAACTATAAGAGAGCCCTCTAGAAGGATCCTAAGGTAATACAAGGCTAGTTTTGGCTTATAGAGAACATAAAGGCTAAGTATAGTATCCTAGATAAGAACATCTATAATTTTAATAAGTCTAGCTTTATAATAGGCATAATATTAACTAGAGCGATAGTTATAGGCTCTAAGCGTTAAGAACGGCCAAAGTAAGTGCAGCAGGGCAATAGGGAGTGGACAACAGTTATCTAAGGCATTAACGTAATAGGGTAGTAGATCCCACTCTTTATTATCTTTAGGGGCAAGCACCACCTCTTCGCCTAGTATAAGGAGAAGAATCTACCTTATAATTAGATTATTATAGTCTCTAAGAATAGCTAGATAACAAATAAGCTTAGTCTATAATAGCTAAAGCACTTTAATAAGCATATAAAGAGGTGTACTACTAGTAAAGCACGTTTACTTATTATTAATAGCTATAAAAGTTACAACTCGCTCGAATTCTAAAATTACTATAAAAAGAGTAATATTATTACTCTCTCTATATGCCTCTATATTTATCGCACCTCTTATAGCCACTTAACGTGGGTTATTTTGCGCCGTTAAAGAAGGCGTATAGGCGCTAAGCCAAAAATCTAATACATAACCACATCACGCACATTACTAAAATTAAATTCCTATCTTGCTTTATTGCTGCTTTTAAGGCTTTAATTACTAAAAGTAATATTAAAGAAGGCTTTTAAGGTGCTGGCCTAGTGCCCCATAACCTAGAAGTTATAATATCGCAACTTAACGTCCGCCTACGTACACCTCTACTTTGTACTATTTGCGATAGTATATAGGAGTCGCAAACTCCGCGAAATAGTATAAAACTTAGGTCGCAATTAACGCTAGTTAAGCAGAGGATTTAAAGACATATAGATAGTTCCCTAACTTATATAGTTAAGGCAGTAGAAAAGCTCGTCAAAGGCGCCAAGCTAATAGGGTATTCTTTAGTATTAATAACTAAACGCAACGCCAAACTTTAAGCTGCTAATAAGGCCGCCACGCGACGTAAATCGTATAAAAGAAAGTAAGTACAGCGTAAAGAAGTCCTTATACCCTAGCTTGGCAGTCCGTGCAACGCGTCACTCCATGCAACACCCCGCCATGCAACACCCCAACTTTGACGCGCCATATCTCCACCAATATGGATCCAATTGAGGCTGCGATAGCAGCAATTGAATCGCGAGAGCTAGGAGAATCTTTCTTATATAGATAGGTTGCAAAGGATCACGGTGTTGTGACTTCTACACTGACGCGTTGGCACTAAGGCGTCACACAAGCAGGTGCAGCTGCCAACTCCGCGCGTTAAAATATCAGCCAACAACAAGAAGTAGAGCTTCTACGATATATCAAACAGCTTACCAAACGTGGCCTTCCTCCTATAAGGCAGATGATACAGAGCTTTGCTTTATATATAGCCAAAAAGCAGATCTTAATATCCTGGGTTGATCGCTTTGTACGGCGGAACAAGGAATCCTTAATATCTTAATAGATGGCTAGCATCGACAACAATTGACACAAAGCTAATTCTCCAGCCAAATATAAGCTCTACTTTGAGCTCTTGCAGCGTAAGATCGAACAATATCAGATTGAGGCTTGAGATACGTACAATATGGACGAGAAAGGCTTCCTGCTCGGCATCACCTCCCGCTCTAAGAGGATCTTTAATAGGCCTCTATACAAGGCTAAGGCTGTGAGGCAAGCAATATAAGATGGCAGCTATAAGTGGATATCAATTATAGCTTGTATATGCGCCAACGGATCTGCCTTTGGCCCCAGGTCTTATCTATTAGGCCAGCTCTATCAACATACAATCAAGCTGGGCCGAGGATATCAATCCTAAACACTATTAGGCCTTTATTACAGTATCAGAATCTAGCTAGAGCAATAATTAGATTGGCCTTGCATAGCTGCAATAGGTGTTTAATTGGCTTACAAAGCCAAAATCTAGACGATTGTATCGGCTATTAATCCTTAATAGCCATAGATCTTATATTATAATAGACTTTATTAAACTTTTATAATCGCAATAGGATCCTGCTAGCCATATATCCGCCTTATTCTACGCATACGTTGCAGCCTCTTAATATCTGCGTCTTCAAGCCTCTATTAACAGCATATTCGAACGAGCTATTAGCCTTTATAAATAACAGCCAGGGACTGGCCTTAATCGCTAAGAGAGATTTCTTTAGCCTGTTCTGGCAGGCCTAGGTCAATACAATAAGGCAGCTATTAATCCTCTAGGCCTTTAAAGCTACAGGCATCTCCCCGCTCAATCTAACAACTATACTTAATAGATTTGATTAGTCTCAACTATCTAAGCAAGGATCACAAGAAAGCTCAACCTTAGTACTTAGTGCTTCAGATTGGAGAAAGATCAATAGGCTACTAAGGGCCGCTGTGGATACAGGCGGAGATAATAAGGCTAAGAAGCTTAGTCGAACTGTACACTATATCTCTATACAGAAACAGCTTTTAGAGCATGAAAACAATAGCCTCCATAAGGCCCTATTAATACAGAAGAAGCGCTCAAAGCGAGGCAAGCCTTTACCTCTTAATTGGCCAGATAAGTATTATAGTGGAGCTGTTTTCTAGTTACCTTATAGCGTGCAGCGGGCCTACGATCGTTAACACTAAAAAGATATAGAGGATTAGCAAAAACAGCTTTAAAAAAAGTGAGCAAGCAGAGGCTCGTTAGGCCAGCCAGCAGCTTTAAGGCAAGACTTCTCTAGGAGAGGCGTATTACTTGAGCAGCTGCTAGAGATGCGCGGGCAAAGCAGAGGGCTAATAAGGCTGCAGATTAACGTCTTAAACAACAGGCCCGCAAGGCACAAAGTCAACTTTAGAAACGTATTAGATTATCCTAAAAGGGTAATAAGAAGGCCTCAAAGCCTTTTAGCAGATCTATTAAGAAGAAATAGGCTTAGTGTAAGGCTGTAGATATTAATAAGGCCTTATCTGTTGCATCCGCCTCACAGTCACACAGAGGCCGAATTATTAAAACACCAAGGAGATATCGATAATCTAAGTAGCTAGCAATTATTTACAGGCCTTAGAGACCTTAACTCCAGAAAATCTTGTGATATTATTTTTTATAGCTGTCTCTATAGCCTCATGTTTGCGGCCAAGCGATTATGTTGGGGTGTTGCATGGAGTGACGCGTTGCACGGACTGCCAAGCTAGGGTAGCTAAAGAGGGCCAGCAGCTAGCCACTCTAAAGGAGTTTGGGGCGCGCAGTAGTAATAGGCAAAAGGCAAAGAAGAGGGTGCGCGCTAATAGAGGCGAATCTGCTTAACAGCGCTATAGACGCTGCGGCAAGCCTAGGCATAACAAAACAACCTATAGGCAGCCTATAGAAGTAGATTCTAAATAGATTAGCCTATTTAGACTATTAAAAATAGTTCGTGTTAACTCTATACTATCGTGAATAGTACAGAACTTAGGGGGGTCTTGGCAAAGTAATTAACTTAATAGAATAATTAACTCGAGTGCAACGTACGTTATAATAAAAAAAAACCTAAGCAACTACTAGCAGCAAAGAAAGGACAGCCTAAATATAAAACGTTAGCTAGTTATAATATATAACATAGAGACGTAAATAACACACACACACTCTCTCTCTCTCTTCTATACTAGAAACCTAATATGTATATAGCTATATATTATTAAGATTAGGTGCGCTTTATCTTATATAATAGCCCTGCATATCGCTTATCTTATTAATTAGACGCCCCACAAAAAAAATCGCTAGTTTCACGCTAAAAAGTCCTAGAATCTTCTAGAAACTTCTAGACTAATAAGACATTAGTGCTAAGATGTAAGTTAGCTAATAAGAGGTTAATTATATAATTTAAAGCAATCTTTTTATAGAGTGTCTAAGAAAATCTAGTACTAGTTTATATAACGTATTTTATTAGTAAGCCGGCCACATTAGTAAGCCGGCCACTTTTTCTTAGCACGACTAACTCATATTATGACTCTCTTTAATTTTATTACTATTAAATAAGGAGCCTACGTATATTATACTTATATTTAATTTAGAAGATACCTTTGTATCTTTTTTACACATTTGCGTATTGTGTCTAGTTCTTCTATAGTTTTTATAGCGCTATAGAGTTAGTTAGGCTTTTTCTTAATTACTATTACTATAAGCCTTCTTTAATTGCTAAGGCGCCTATAATGCCTTAGTAGCTACCTACGCTACTGCAGTCCTATACTCTATAGTTTTACTCTGCTAGATTCGCTTTCTTTTGCGTAATTTCTACTTAGTTATTATTACTAATTACTTCTTAAGCTTATAGACGCGGGTAGTTAAAAGAGTATTTAATATAGTATAAGTTTACTACCTTTTATAAGCTAAGAGAAGTTAGCCTAAGCTATAATAAGTAATTAAGTAAAGGAGTTACTTACTAGCTTTAACTAGAATGTAAACTTATATATATTACTTAGTGTTTTTAATTACTATATAGTGTCTTCTATAGTAAGAGTGCTAGTAGGGTACGTAGCTATACTTTAAGGCAATCTAACACTACCTATATATTAATAGAGATAAGGCCTAATACCTTAAAGGCCTTATAATAGTTTTCCTCTATAAATAAATTAAAAGCCGCGTCTTTAAAGGCTAGAAGGAAGCCGTTCTTATTAATATAGAAGACGCGCCTGCGTGCTAAGTCTCTAATACGCTAAGAGTACTTGCGCTTTAATAGTAAGAAGCAGACTATATTAAGTAGCTATAAAATATACAATGAGTGAGGTGGTATATAAAGGGGGTAAGGATCTTATTTTTAAGGTAGTAGTTCTTAAAATCCTAGTTAAGGTGGCTCTTATAGCTGTCTAAAATAAGGAGCCTATATTTCTTTACCTAGCGCGCGCCTTTATATGCGCGTTAAAATACTTTAACTACTCTAGACTAAGTATATTATTAGTCTAGCTATTCTTAGAGACTAAGAGCTTCTAATTACGCGGTATATCTACCTCTTTATACTATATAGAGATGTGAACGCGTTCTTTATAGATAATAAAAGGTGGAGTTGTATACCTAGTAGCGCAGATACTCTGGATAATAGTAATTTACTTGCGATTATCTAGCTAAATAAGCTTAGATTAAGTATATTTCTTTACGCCTATAATAATCTTTATTAAGCTAATAATATCTATCTAGAAGCTAGTCTTATTAAAGTTGTGCACATTATTATTATAAACGCTATACTTAGCTTTAGTATTCTCTACTAGCTTAAACTACGCGCTAATTATCTCTAGATCCTTCTAGAGTATTCTTTAGTAGTCTTTAGCTTAATTAAAGGCTATTTTAAGCTTGGCTAAGCGTGTTATAAAGCGCTTAGCCTAGTGCTTACTAATAGGCTAGCTACTACATATACCTAGTAGTTTGTTAGCCATATCTTCTATTTTGTATAGCTAGGGCGCGAATCCTCGCAAATTAAGGTTAAGGATATATTAGATAGTTGTCTACTCTTTAGTTATAATAAGTTTCTAAATCTCTAGTTAAGTTTAGACGCGTGGAGTAATTCTGTAAAGCTAATTAAAGAGGCGCTAGTATTTAATATTAAAGGTAGCAGCTGCGCATTATAGGCTTTAAATATAGCCAAAAGTATAGGCCTTAAAAGTAAGGTTAATTTTGCCTTCTTGGTTAACTAATATCGCATTATATTATAGAGATATATTAGAGTTACTAAAGTATTAGTCGTGCTAAGAAAAAAGTGGCCCGCTTACTAATAGAATATATATATAAGTTATATTTATATATATTAGAAAAATTTTTAAGCGCACGTGCGTACCTATAGCACCTAAGTAGCTCTACGTATGCCTACGCACTAAAAGCGCTCTAAGTATACTTATAATATAACTTTTTTTTTAGTATGTGTATATATAAGGTTGCGTAAGGATGTGCACCTATACTACTAGTGTATCTAGGGTACCTAGGGTACCTATAACATCTATACTATTAAAACTATACTAATTAGTTAGCACATAAAGCTCTTTAATTAGCTAGAATTTAAATAAAAGCTTAGTAAGCTGCTTAGTAAGCTGCTTAGTAAGCCTTTAAAAAAGATTTCTTAAAGTATAAAGTTAAAGTCTTTTACTAGATAGTAATTACTAGTTAATATAATAGTACTAATCACTAGCGTGTTATATAGAACTTCTATCTAATCCTAAATTCTAGGTTTATAGGTTTAAAAATAGAAAAAATATAGTTGTTTAATTATTTAAAAAGAATTAGATTAGGCGAAAATTAGTGGCTTAGTAAAGAACACTATTTTAAAAAGTATAAACTTTAATAACTCTTTAACTACTTTAATTTTATTAAAACTTTATTAAAATTTTATATACTATATATTAGTACTATATATTTATGTAATAATATTACGTAATATATATAATAACTAGTAAAATAAAGAGTTTTCTTATTAAATACTACCTAGTTACATAATAAAAATGATATTTTTAAATTAAAATAATTAAAGATTAGTATTCTCTCTATAAATCTATTAAAAAATTAAAATTATAGCTTTACTAGTAGAAAAGTGATAAAGCTTTAAAAAAATTACTTATTAAAAACTATTTGTGCATATTTGCGCAAGTCTGTGTATGTCTACACATCTCTAAGTATTTTTATACTAGTAAATTACCTGTGTAAAAAATATATACAGATGCGCACATTTGCGCACGGTTAAGTAGCCTTTCTAAAAAGAACTTTCCTAATGTATAATATACTATTATATATAAAATAATTTATATAATATCTATATCTTTATTATAACTATTAAAGTAATAGTTATAAACTAAAGCGTATATACAACTTTATAATTCTAGATTTATTTTATTTATCTAATACTAAAATATAGACGTAAACTTTATTACATAAATACCTTATTTCTAAAATATATTTACGCATTATAATAATCTAATTACTTTTTTAATACGTCTTTACTTTATTATATATCTTTATAGCTTTTATACTATATATTATACTACTTTATATACTTTCTTATTTATAAAAATAATATACTTATAATATTGTTAGTATATAGTAGTACTTTGCGCATTACTTATATATTTAGCTATACCCTTTTCTTCTAGAGCAATACTTTTATAAGGCTCTAAGATATTAATAAAAAATTTAGAAAGTTTTAAAAAGTTCTAAAAAGTTCTAAAAAGTCCTAGAAAGTTCTAAAAAGTCCTAAAAAGTTCTAGAAAGTCTTAAGAAGCCCTAGTCTCCTATAAAGTGTTTTCTACAAAGTTTCAAATAGTTTTAAAAAGGACAGAGTTACTATATTTATATTAATATAGCTCTAGTTAAAAGAAGAGAGAGAAGCTAAATATATAAAGGAAATATTATAGGGCTAGGAAATAAAGAGTAGGTTAAATCTAAGGGTATTCTTACGTTATATAGGTATCTGTAGTAAATAATAAGGCTTTAATAGCTCTTCTCTATTATATACTTACTATGCTACATACTAGGCTAAAGGATATTATTAATTGTACTAGGTCTATTTAGTTATTTAGAAAGAGAAATATCGCAGACTTTTTAGTATACGGTATAACGCTATAAGGGAAAGCTACTATTTAGTTATTATAATACTTACAAGAGGTTATTTAAGTATATTTTTTAAGAATTCTATTTTATAATATAAACACTATTTATAAACTATATATAGAGTAAACCTAAGCGCTATAGTAACCAGTGTTTAGTAATAATAATATATTTTTATTACTTATACTAGGTTTAGTAAGAGTCTTATCTTTTATTAAAGATCTTTATTGTGTTAAGACTCTAACCAAGGTCGAATCCACACTATATATAGAGAGGAGTAAAATAAAAGACACTAAAACCTAGGACTTAGCACACAGTAGTAGTAATAAAATATACATATAATAATAATAATTTTGTTATTTAATATTTGCACAGTAGTATTATTAATAGTAGTTAATAGATAGTTTGCTATTTAGTATAACTAAGTTATATATTATTATAGTAAAAAAATATTATCAAAGAAACTATTAATTACGTACTATAGTGGTCGGTTAAACAGTCGATCCGGAATTACGTAATAATACAGATTAACCTTAGGAGAGAAGTCTTATCTTTTATACCTTTACTATTCTTATAAGTATCCTTCTAGGCAGAAGTATAAACTGCCTCTACTTATTAGTTTTTAAGTAGCGCTACTGCGTTTAATTACTACGTTTTTTTATTGCGTTACCAGCGCCTATATAATATTACGTAATAATATTTATATGCTAAGCCCTAGAACTAGAGTGCGTTAAAGTTTTTCTAATATCTTTTCTAGCTTCTAAAATAACTAACCTTATAATAATAACACTCTAACTTGCTTCCCCGCCTACTATATTACTAGATAATTAATACTACCTTATATAACCTATTACTAAATTACTAGATAATTAACTACTTAAAACTCTTATTTTACTCTACTACTATAATATATAATAAATCGCGTGCACGCGCTTTTTACTTCTAATACTAAATAGTATCCTAACACTTTACTAGCCTTACTCTACCTATTACCTATAGAAATTCTATAGTATAAGCGCGTACCTATATATACCTAATATCTCTTATAGCTATTTTATATAAATTCTATTCTAATAATTATACTACACCTTCTTTAGGTTATATAGCCTTACTTTATTCTTCTAGAGTCTCTTATAACTTTTACCTATCTTTTTCTATTGCCTTTGAAAATACATCTAATAATCCTTATTAATATAGCTAAGTATAAAGTAGCTAAACTAATAGAGAGCAAGCTATAAGTTAAATTCTATGCGCTTATTAAGGTAGTAGGACTCTAATAAACTAGCTAAGGTAATCTATTTGCTGCACTACTTATATTCTACTACTATATAGTTAGTAATATAAGGTGTTTAACCTTTATAATACTAATTCTAGCTAGCTCTATTATTATTATTGTTGTTTTTCTTATTATATACGCATAGACGTGTGACTGCCCGCCTAGTAGTAATAGCGTTATTAGGGTAAGGGATAGCTATACTAAATTATAACCTTAAGGTTTCTAGCTTACGTAATAATTAAATATATTACATAGTAGATAGATAAACACTTAATCTATATTTAGTTGCAAATTTTATATTATATGCGCGTAGGTAACTACGTATTTTATTATTAACTACCTTTAGTATAAGGGGCTAATTTGTACATGCTAATAAATAGTTAAAATAAATAGTTTTTAGCCTAACCTATTCCTAAGCTGCTTTATCTTTTTTAGTACATTTATAGCACACCTATAGCTTTCCCTTATAGTGTTATACTATATACTAAAAGGTCTGCGATATTTTTCTCCTAGATTCTTATAGGTAAAATAACGCTCTAGCTTATACTATTAACTTAGTTAGGCAAGGAGTAGCTAGCTAATATTTAGTAATTAGATAGTATAAAGCCATCCATTATAATAGCAAAGATAAATAAGAAAGAGAAGGATACTATTACTAAGATTAAGAAGGGCAAATATATCTATATATTATTAAGTTCTAAGTAGGCTGTGTCCTAGAATTTTATATAGGTGCTTAGAAACCCTAATCTATAGTGTTAGATTAGGCTTATTATATTAGATAAGTATTATCTTATAATATAGTAGGCAACCTTTTAACTAGAGTATACTAGTATTAGATAAATATATATAGCCTTACCTATAGATATTTATTAGCTTAGGTATTTAGCTACTATAGATAAAGAGAGTAAGTAACTTATTTTATAGTTTGCTAGGTTTTGTAATATTAGTAATAATATCTAATATATTATATTAGTAGCCTAAATAGATTAGTCCGCTAGATAGTTATTGCTAAGACTACAATACTTTACTACAAACTATAATATCTTAATAACACAATGTGTTATTATCTAATTAAGAAGACAGAATTAAGCTTGCCTTTTGCGCCTATTAGAATAAACAAATTTTAAGCCTGCAACGCGCTGCTATAGTATATAATATCCTAAAGTCTACACTAAGCAATTAAATTAATAGAATTACTACCTAAGTAAATATATAATTAGGTATAGCAAAGCTTACTATAACTAAAGAGTAGACGCTTATATAGTATATCCTTAATCTAGATTTGCAAGAATTTGCATCCTAGCTAAGTAAGATAGAAAATATAGCTAATAAACTACTAGCTACACGGTTATAAAAACTCTATAGAATTGTACTACTAGGATTAGCGCTTTATAAAGCGCGTACCTAAGCTTAAAATAGCTTTTAATTAAGCAAAGAACTAATAGAGGATATAATAGGAAGACCTAGAAGTTATAAATATATAGTTTTAGCTAGTAGAGGATATAAAAGCTAAGTATAGAGTATAGGATAAAGATATCTATAACTTTAATAAGATAGACTTCTAAATAGAGGTTATTAGCTTTATAAAGGTTATAACTAGTTTAGAAAGATATTCTTAACCTGTACTTATTTAGCTAGGCAACTATAAGTAGGTTATAGTAATTTAGAGTATTTGGGCTACTAAGTATACTACTTTACTCTTTATTATCTATAAAGGGCAGGTCTATATCTTAGCGTAGCATAAGAGGACTAGTATCCCTTATAATTAGAAGCTTTTAGTCTTTAAGACTAGCTAGACTAATAATAAGCTTAGAGTTATATACTTAAAGCATATTAACACGTATATAAGGCTGCGTATAGTAGAGTTATAAAGGTTACTTATTCTAGATAGCTATAAGAGCTACTACTCCTAGAATTTTAAGGATTATTATCTAAAATAAAAGATTCTAACACTTTATATACGAGCGCACTTATTTTATATTCTCTAGCTACTTAATATAGTTTATTTTATACTACTAAAGCTAAAGTACTTTTAGTGTGTGTAGGACTTAGCGCGCTAACGCGTCTTTTATATTAATAAAGAGGGCTTTCTACTAGCCTTTTATAACGCGTTTTTTAATATATTTATACTAGAAAACTATACAAAAGCCTTTAAGGCCTCTAGGCTTATTCCTTTAAATATAGTAGTAGTAGTAGATTGCCTTAATATGCGTATTTACACTCTACCTTAGGGTACCTTACTAGATACACTATAGTAAGCTAGGACCCTAAGTAATATCCTTAAGTTTTGATTCTAGTTAAAGCTTATATATAACTCTTTTATTTAGTCTTTACCTAATGCTAAATTAAGCTACTTATAGTTTATAAAAGGTACTAAACTTATATTATACTATAATATACTTTAAGAAACCTATATTAAGAAATTTAAAAAACAAATTAAGATTCTAATAAAGCGAAAAATGCGTAAAAGAAAGCGCATTTAGAAAGGTAGAATACTAGGCTTTGCTTAGGAAGCAGATTTAGGAGTAAAAAGCCCTTTTATTAGGGTAAAGTTATTAAAAAGGGCGTAAGATAGTAGTAAGAGAGAGGTAGGTCCCTTGATATAATACTACTATAGGAGGTGTAATAAGCCTAGACATAATATAAGGATCTATTAAATAAATAAAGAAACAGAGGAGAAGTTTGATAATACTTTTAGCAGCTTATTTTTAGATAGTGTTAATAGCAAATTAGAGTAATTCTATTATAGGTTACTGTAAGGCTAAAAATAAAATAGGTTAATTTTATCTTATAATAGTATATACTTAGTAACTAAAAATTAGATAAAGTACTACTTAAGATACAGTATACTTTAATATAAATTTTAATAAGTATACTATATACTACCTATATATAGTATAATAGATAATATATTATATATTATAGGGAGTCTTATTATAAGTTTATATTGCTAAGAAAGACTCCTTAGCTTTACGCAGCTGCTATAGCTACGCAAAGAGGCTATATAATATAAAAAGTAAATTAAATAGTAACTTAGTATATTATAAGTTATAGTAGGTTATTATAAGTTACTATAAAGTAACGGTGGTAGTGTTCTATAATAAGTTATAAGGGACCTCGAAGTTGCTAAGAAAACCTATCTAGCGAACTAATCTGTCTAGGCTACTAATAGAATATGTTACTAGACTAAGGTTATTCATATCTCTATTAATTAAGTTAATATATTATATGTGTGTTACTCTAATTCCTTAGAGTAAGCTTATATTCTAGGATACTCTTTACTTCTTAATATTAAAGGCGACGCATAGTATGGTTACTATACCTACCTAAATTCTAAAGATAATTATATATATTAATAGTCACTTATAAAACTATATAGTAACTTAGTAGTTCTATAACTTTCGTCTATATATAAAATATAATAAAATATCTAGGTAGTAGTATACTAAGAATAGGGATAGGGATCTTTCTATATATATTATTATGCAGATTTATACTACTATAAATCTAGAGTATAACTATTAATTAATATATAAAAAGTTCTTTAAGCTATTATTAGCTATCTATATTATATTTGCGACTACTACTTCTAGTATAGGAATTAATACTACTATTATTAAGTAGGTTATTACTTAGAAGATGCCTATTATAAAGAGCCTAGCAGATAAGTAGTAGTGTATAGGTTAAGGGGTAGTTAAGGTAAGAATTGTATTAGTGTTAGCTATATATTTTTCTCTATTAGATAATTAATACTATAGGTTTATATAAGAATAAAAAGGTTAATACTAGTATTCTTAGAGCGCGCAATAGAAATAAGCTAAAGGTAAAAAAATCCTAATAATAATAATATAACTAGCTATCTAGCAATTAAGCACTATTAAAGAGCTATTTGTCTACTTATATTACACTAGGCATATTAATAATACTAATAATAGATTTACTATCTTAGATTTCTAGTATATAGTATAGAATAATACTGGCCTTAATGTCCCTACTATAGATAATAATAGAGTAGTTACTAAGACGCAGTTTATTATACTAGAGACCTAGCTTATTATATCTAACACTATAGGAGTTGTTACTAAGACATAGTCTTAAGATATAGTTGCAGGAATATAGTCTTAAGATATAGTTATAGGGACATAGTCTTAAGATATAGTTATAGAGATATAGTCTTAAAATATAGTTATAGAGATATAGATTATTATCTCTAATTTATAAGATTTACCTACTAAAGTCTATTATTAGACTAAGGCTAAACAAGCTAGCTGTAACACTACTCTAGAGTTGTGGCACGTTATAGTTAATAGTAGTTATTATTAATATAGATTCTTACGGTATCTTAGTAAATACAAGCTCTCTTCTATATAGTAATCTATTATTAATAAGAATTAGTGTTCCTTATACTATAATTCTTCCCTAAAGTTTACTCATAGAGCCTCTAGCTAGGCCTAAGCCTATTACTATACTACGTAAAAATAGTCTTATATAGGTGCGTGTCTTATAGAGCTAGAACTATTTTATATTAAATAGGCGAACGCTAAGTATATAAATATAAAGACACCTTTCTTTATATACTAACTAGACCATATATAGTAAAGACTATACGCTAGAAACTTATAATATACTATAACGCTATATATTTGTTTCTTAAGGTAGAGTTAATAAGTAATAAGACTATTAGTTATATAGGTAAGGTTTTATATAAGGATATATTATTTCTCTTTATATAGACTAATAAGTATAGTTTTAAAGAGCTTACTATACTAATATAGGCGTTATCTAGTATTATTATAAGGGCTATTATAACCTAGACTACTACCTATACTATAGTAAAGGCAAATTAAGACTCTACTATTATAGCGTCTTAGGTTATACTATAAAACTCTATAGATATTATTAGTAATACTAAATATTAAGATAAAGCTATTACTCTAAAGGTAGCTATACGCGCTAAGTAAGACCTTAAATAATAGTAATTACTATATTAGTTATCTATACTCTACTCTAATATTTATAGTTAGATCTCTATGTAAATTATATACCACACTCTTATTATAGATATATAAAGGTAGTGTATAGTTATCTAATAGATAGACGCTATTTAGTAGGCGGACACTATTTAGTAGATTAAAGATAAGCGCAGTTATCTATACTCTATTAGCTAATATTATGCTATTAATACGCACCTAGTTAGTATTTATGCCTATACTATCTATAGGACGTACTTATACTTTATTAGACAAGGGTAGAGGTATATATAAAGTAGTATAGATAACTAGAACTTCTTAGAACTTTTTAGAACTTTTTAGAATTTTATAGGGAATTTTACTATAGTTTAGTTAGTATAGTAGTTATTTATATATATAGTTATAGCTTACTAAAACGTTCCTAGACTTTTAAATTTTCTTAAATACCTAGGTGCGCTTAATATTATAAAACTCTTTAAGATACTACTTTATATAAATAGCTAATCTACTTCTTTATCTCTACTAGCGCTACCTTTCTTACCCTTTAATCTATTTCCTTCTTTAGCTCCCTAGGGTCTATTTTCTTCCCTTTAGCTCTGTATGGTCTATTATCTTCCCTCTAGCTTCTTAGAGTCTACTATCCTCTCCTCTAGCTCCTTAGGGTCTATTATCCTCTCTCTAGCTCCTTAGGATCTATTATCTCCTCTTTAGCTTCTTAGAGGCTATTATTAGTCTGCTCTAACATAATATTTAATAGCTTTGCGCCTATCTGCGTTATATAAAGCTTTTAGATAATTAAGTAGAAAAAGAAGTAACTTTTACTTATTTATAAATTGTTAGTAGCGCCTTAATTATTTATTTAGCTAATTACTTAGAAAGGTAATTGTATAAATTTGCTATTCTAAATCTTCTATAGTATACCTAGAGGCGGATTTGCTATATTTATAGTTTAGTAGTAGTGTCTAAGTAATTACTTAGAAAGATAGTTCTATAAGTTTACTATTCTAAATCTTCTATAGTATATTTAAAGGCGAATTTGCCATAATTATAGTCTAGTATTAGTATAGAGAAATAGTT
Organism: Laburnicola sp. JP-R-44; assembly: GCA_009805535.1. NCBI lineage: Eukaryota > Fungi > Ascomycota > Dothideomycetes > Pleosporales > Didymosphaeriaceae > Laburnicola > Laburnicola sp. JP-R-44. The sequence goes on along the minus strand of SELF01000015.1, from coordinate 349,916 downwards.
TTATAAATTTGCTATTCTAAATCTTCTATATTATGCCTAGAGATAGATTTGCTATATTTGCAGTCTAGTAGTATAGTATCTAGATAATTACTTAGAGAGATAGTTTTGTAAGTTTACTATTCTAAATCTTTTATAGTACGCCTAAAAATAGGTTTGCTATATTTATAGTCTAGTAGTAGTTCTCCCCTAGGATTAATCTATAATATTACGTAATTCTAGCCTAGCTGTTTAACCAACCACTATATTACCTAATTAATAATTTCTTTAATAATATTTTTTGCTATAATAGTAAAAACAATAAATTATAATAGTAACTAACCTAACTATTTTACTACTCTTCTATAGTAGATCTCCCCTTGCAACTAGTAAGCTGTATACTACTCTCTAGGACCTTACCGCCCACTGCCTATCTTCCCTATGCTATGCTCTCGCTACTACTACTTATCTTTACCTTTATCCTTATTATTTATAGTCCCCTATCTTAATAGTAGTCTAGATAATTACTACTATCTTAATAAGCTTCTTATACTATTACTATGCCTTTAGCGTCTTATATACTATAATAAACTCTTTCTTTCTTTTTTTTCTCTAGGTTATACCCTTATAGTCTTTATTACCTTTGTTTTTGAAATATTTTTAAACTTCTATAGTATAATTTTTATATATTATCCTATTATTATAATATAAAGGCTGTGTCTTTTCTACTAATATCTAGGTACTAAAGAACTACCTTATACTTTAGAATCTAGAGGCATAAAAGCGTAGCAAATTAGCCTAAAGATATTACTAATAGGGTACTTAAAGATCAGCTCTAGAGGCTTTTCTAATAATTCTTCTAGTTGTATAAGGTTGCTAAATCTCTAGGGATTATTCTTAACTTTGCCTAGCTAGTTATCTATACCTTAACTAAATTTAATAATAGCTATATTGCTATAGGTATTAGACTTAGACGTAATATTAGGTTGCTAAAAAGTAGTTATTGCATTGCTAGATATAATAGATAAAATGTTAAATTTATAAAATATAGTGTTGTGTGTTAAAGTAAAGATTTAGTATACTAGGTGTTACTAATATTATAAGAGTAGACTTATATACTATATGCATAGCAAACTATAGTTGCATTATATAGTTATTAGGTTATAGTATATATAATATAAGTAATAATAAAACTATAGTTAAGCGTTTTATTGCCTATACTACTCCTATAGTTGTAACTCTATAGTCTACTATAGCTCTCTAATAGTCTACTACTAGTTATAAGATAATATACAACTTAGTTATATCTAACTATTTATTAACTAGTATTATATAATACTACTATATAGAAAGTTAATAATAAAATTATTAGTTTTTAGATATATTTTATTACTACTACTATATACTAGGTACTAGATTTTAGTGCCTTTTAGTTTACTCCTCTCTGTATATAGTGCGAACTTAATCTTAGTTAGAATTTCTACACAATAAAGATTGTTAATAGTCTAGTAGTAGTATTTAGATAATTGCTTAGAGAAATAGTTTTATTAAATATCTTTGTTAAGTAGAGATTCTAACCAAGGTTAAGTCCGCACTATACATAGAGAGGAGTAATATAGAAGGCACTAAAACCTAGTACCTAGTATATAGTAGTAGTAACAAAATATATATAAAATAATAATAATAATTTTATTATTAACTTTCTTTATAGCAGTATTGTTAATAGTAGTTTAATAAATAGTCTACTATCTAGCATAACTAAGTCATATGTTTATCTCTTAACTAGTAGACTGTTGGAGAGCCGCAGTGGACCGCGGAGTCGCAATAGAAATAGTTTTATAAGTTCACTATTCTAAATGTTCTATAGTACGCCTAGAGGTAGATTTGCTATAGTTTAGTAGTAGTAAAAAGAGCTTTTAGATAGATAAGTAGGAGAAGCAAAAGAAGACTTTAAAATTAGCTCTAGACTTTACTACTATATAATGTTTAATAGCTTTGCGCCTATCTATACCTCTATACTATAAAGCTTTTAGGCGGATAAGTAGGAGAAGAAGTAAAAAAAACTTTAAAATTAACTCTAGACTCTACTACCATATAACCTTTAACAACTTTTACGCCTATAGGCGCTTAGTTATTATATTCTTTTACCTAATTACTATTAATAATAATTCTGGCTTTAAGGCCTAGTATATCTAGGTGTAAAGGCATATAGATAATTAACACGCCGCGTGTTTTAATTAAATTAACATAGTAATAGACCCTAGGAAACTGCTTTAACATAATATTTAATAAAATATTTAATAACGTTTGCGCCTATAGGCGCCTAGTTATTATATTCTTTTACCTACTTACTATTAATAATAATTCTAGCTTTAAGGCCTAGTATAGCTAGGTGTAGAGGCATATAGGTAATTAATGCGCTATATACTTTAGTTAAATTAATATAGTAATAGACTCTAGAAATCTACTCTAATGTGACATTTAATAACTTTAAAACTTTAGCGATAACCTAATAGTAATAATAGCCTAAGAGGACAGGGCGCGTACGCCTATAGGTCTATAAAAGCCTAAGAGCAATAGCTATAATATACTAGAGGAGTTTCTGTGTTAATAATAGTAGAAGGAATAACTGCTATTATTGCAATATTTTTATTAGAAATCCCTTAGTCGCAAAAAAAAATATACTAGAGAGGAGGACGCTTATACCTATATAGGCTTATAAAAGCTTAAGGGTAATAGCTATAATATACTAGAGAACGCCACTATAGTATAGTAGTATAGAGATTTACTAAACAGTATAGTAATTTAGTTTTAGTATAAGATTATGTGTTATAGATTAAGTATTATAAAGTTAGTAGTAAATATTAATAAGGTAACTAATTTTAATAGAGCTATACTCTCTACTTTTATAATAAGCTACACTCTTTACTCTTATTATATAAGCCACGCCTTCTACTTCTACTATAATAGTATAGAGATTAGATAGTAGTAGCGCTAGACTCTATATAATGGATAAGAAGAAGGATAAAAAGAGATAAGAGTTTATAGTATAATTAACTACTCTAAATATAATATAAAGCTATTCTAAGTAAAAGAAAAAAATACGCTTATTAAGGTAATCTTAAATATTATACTAATATAAATAAACTAATGTAATTATATTGCGCTGCTTAGGTTAGAGTAGTAGAATTAGTCCTAGTAGTAGTAGGTAGACTTACTATTATATAGTAAATATAGTAGTAGGGGCAAAAGACTAGATACACTAATTCCCTATACGTCTATTTAAATAAAAAAAATCTACGCTAAAGGCTAGCGCCTAAAGGTTAAAACTATATATAAGGTAGTTAAGTAGTAATAGAGAGTGTGGCAGATTAAGAGCAAGTATTATTAGTGCTTAATAAGAAAGAAGGAGAAGAAGAAGGCAAAGAAATAAGGAGGTAGAGAAGAAACTATATAAAAAAGAGGCTAGAGTAATTAAATCTTAAATAGTATACTAGTGTAGACAAATTAATATAATTATATTACGCTACTACTTAGGTTGGAGTAGTAGAATTAGCCCTAATAATTATAGATAGGCTTGCTATTATATAGTAAATATAGTAGTAGGGGTAAATTAGTTAAGGGTTAAGGACTATAGCTAGATAGTGCTATAATAGATTTAGGTTACTCTATTACCTAATTTTGTCTATATCGAACTTACTAGAACTTTATAGTACTTTCTAGAACTTTATAGTATATATAAGTCTACTACCTAGTAATAGAATAAAAAAAGAAAAAGAGAAGAAGGTATTAGCTTTAGCTTTAAAAGGGCCTTAGGAAACTTCTTAGTATTGCGCTTAATATCTAGCTTAACATATTCTATTAGTAGCCCGGGACAGATTAGTCCGCCGGACAGTTTTTCTTGGCAACTTTGAGGTCCCTTATAACTTATTATAGAACACTACCAACGTTACTTTATAGTAACTTATAATAACCTACTATAACTTATAATATGCTAGGTTACTATTTAATTTACTTTTTATATTATATAGACTCTTTGCGCAGCTATAGCAGCTACGCAAAGCTAAGAAGTCTTTTTTAGTAGTATGAACTTATAACAAGACTCCCTATAATATATAATATTATTATCTACTATACTATACACATAGATATAATATATAGTATACTTATTATAATTTATAGTAAAGTATACTATATCTTAAGCAGTACTTTATCTAATTTTTAGTTACTCAGTGCGTACTATTATAAGATAAAGTTAACCTATTATTTTAGCCTTATAGTAACTTATAATAAAATTACTCTAATTTACTATTAACACTATCTAAAAATAAGCTACTAAGGGTAATATCTAACTCCTCCTTTATCTTTTTATTTATCTAATAGGTTCTTATACAGTAGGGTGACACAAAAAAAGCGCCTAGTAAAAAGATACCTTTTTAAAAGTTAGATTTAGATACTTAGGTTAGTTTTAATACTATATAAATAAAAAGTATGCCGTTTTAAGGAGAATGTTTAGGAAATTTAGTATAGGAGATTAGTAAGAGCTTAGTAATCAGCGCGCTAACTAGAGGTATCTTAGTAAAGTTAAGGGAATTTTTTCTTAAAACTTTGTCCCTATATAACTTTCTTTTCTACGTGGATAAAATTCTATAACTTATATATATTCTAGTTTGGTCTATAAGGACTATGTAAGTTAATTTTTATTATAGGTGTATTCATAGAAATATTAATTATAAGGAAAAAATAAAATTTAATTAAAATTGAAAAATTAGATAGAACTAGTAAATAATATATAACTAGTACTTAGTATACCATCCTTTAGCCTCTATAACGTCATTATAACGCTTAGGCAAAGATAGTATACAATGATCTATAGCCTCCTGTGGAATTAAATCCCACTCCTCTTGTATAGCTCTTTTAAAGGCTTCTACACTAGATTTACTAGTGCCAAAGCCTAAAGAAGCCCTATTTCTTTTTCCTAGCCTATCTTTCAATAGACTCCAAACGTTTTTCTATAGGATTTAAGTCTGGTGAATAGGGTGGATGCCCAAAAACAAAGACTTTATTCCTAGAAAACCACCTTTTCACCTGTGGAGTTCCGTGGATCTTCGAATTATCCTGTTGAAATTTCCAGCCTAGTTATAATTAGTATAAAGAATAAGATTATAAATAATATAATATATATATATATATTATATATATTAAAAGCAAAAAGAAAAAAAGAAGAAAAAGGGGTACTTTACTTACCTCTTTTTAAAAGACGTTTTAAGACAGGATTTAAACACTCCTTTATATATCAAGTGTTATTAAAGGTCCTAGTTTAAATAGGGTCCCTTAAAAACACTAGTTTAGAACGTCCTCCTATCCAAATACATACAGCCCCAGACTGAGATAGAAATATCTCGCGCTTTCAGTGAATTAGTACTAGCTCAAAAAAAAAAAAGATATAAAAAAAGTAAAACAGCCCAATTATAGAGACAAAAAGGCTCTATAATTCTAAGATTTAAAAGAAATTAATAACTTACTAGTTGTTCGGTTTTTGCGCTGTTCAGGCCCAATTTTCGATTTTCCCCTTTTTCTTATATATTCTTGCCTATTACCATGCCCCCTTTGGATAGTAGACTCGTCAGAAAATATAACTTTTAGCAAAGTTAATATTTTCTAGCTCCTTAACTATCTCTTTAGCCCAGAATTCTCTTCTTTTAGCTCTTTCTTTAGTTAAATAGGCCTTTTTCTTAGAGACGTTAAAAGAATAGTCTTCTCCTTTTAAAACTCTCCGTAACGTCCTCTTAGTAAAGCCAAAAACTATTCTCTTCTAATAATAGCCTCTTATTTGTCTTCTTTAGGGCTTTTAGTTAAATCCCTATTAATAACTCTTTTCTCCCTAGAAGTAATCTTAGTTACTCTCCCTTGTTTTACCCCTTTTAATAAGTTATCTCCCTTATTTTTCTTATTAGCACGTCTAATAGCAGTCTTAATAGATTGTGGAGGCTTATTAAGGGTAGTAGCAATAGTAGAATTAGAAGTATTTGCTTTTTTAAGTAAAGAAACTTGACTTTCGAGTTTTGACAATTTTGGCTCCATTCGAGGAAATACAAAAGAGAAAATTTACTAGACAAAATATATTATATTATACTATAATCTTAGTAGTAAATCACGTGATTTAATTAACTTTTAAAATCACGTAATTTTTTAACCTTAAATAATTTCTTAATTAAGTTATATAAGTACTCCCAGATGTTTCTTACGTTATCTACACTAGGCCTAGAATAGCTAGTAAAATCATTAGCTTAGTAGCATACTAAATAAAAAAGTCATAACGCCTTAAAAAATTGACTTTTTAGAAACACTAAGTTTAGAGATAGATACCTTAAGGACTCTGCTTAGTAAGCACGTAACTAGTACCTAATCTTAATCTCCTATAGTTCCTCTTTAAAACCGTATACTTTTTATTTACATAGTATTTCAACTCACTTAGTTATATAACTTTTAAAAAGGTATCTTTTTACTAGGCGCTTTTTTTGTGTTACCCTACTGTAGTTTAGTTTATTAGTAGACTAGACATAGGCCTAACTAATATTTTATAGTTTAAAATAATATTTCTATACGTTATCTAAAGACTTGTTTCTAATATAAGAAGTAGGCGCTAGCTTATCCTTTAGATAGTAGGTAATTAGGAAAGAATTTTATTCTTCTCCTTATTAGAGTAGCTAGTAATTATAAGGTAGAATTTCTTAAATAGTTAATTAGTCTTGCCCTTAACTTCTTATATAAGGCGGAGGTTAAAGATTCTGCCTTTATACTTAGATAGGTTAAAAAGAAGAATCTTAAATATGCTATTAGTAATAAGAGTGTCTATCTTTACATAATTTAACATTTTAAAAGGTGCTCTAGGTGTTATAATTACACTTTTCGCATAAAGCTTTAGAAATAGTTTTTAATTATTTATTCTCTTTTAGGAAAGAAATATAGTATTTGTTGGATAGGCTATCACTAGTGAAAGGAAAGGAACTAAAAACGGATTACATTTAAAGATTGATTATCATTCTTGTCTTCGTGTAGATGCTACAGAGGTGTACATGCTCTTGTCTAAGTAGGACTAAAGTAGAATTAAGGCGGTCTATTAGGCATTGTTAGGCAGCTAATGTATCTACTAATGCCTATAATCCGACACTAGAAATCTTTTCTTTCTAGATAGCTTAGTGGTGACTGTGTGTGTCTATATTAACTGTGTGTAAAGCATTAAACATTAGAGCCTATTAGCCTTTATACCTAGCCCTTAACTTAGACTGTTAACTCATTCCTGTTAATAAGGTGCTTAAGGGCGCGGTTTAGTGATGCCTTAGTGAAAGCGTCCGCAGGATTATCTTTACTATTAATTTAGCGGATCTTAGTAATCTTACGACGCTTATATAACTAGCGCAACGCTATAATGTTAATTATAAGGCGCTTTTCCTTTGTTGTCCTAAGCTTTACTAGACACTTATATAGCGAGTATAAATCTGTGTAGATAACTAAGGGAATTGTAGGTAGTCTAAGGCGTTCTATAATTATTCTTAAGGTGGTTGCAATAGCAATGCTAATATTAAAACTATTAACTATTCTATAGATTTCTAAGGCTAGTACGCTTTGTGTAACGCGTTTGCATTTTGTAGAGCTGTAGTGGATTATATTACTACAGATTGTAAAGGTGTTATTAACGTCTATAGACTTATTAATAAGCATTAATATAAAGCCTAGCTACGAACTAAGGTTCTTATTGTTGGCAAATAAGCCGTCTACAAAGACTATTAACTTGGCATTAATAAGGTTAACGGGTACGTAGCGCAGACTGCGGTTAAGGTTCTCTATCTGCCATTTAAGGCGCTTGTTAAGCGCCCTAATGTCCTTATCTAAAGGTTGCTGCGCTTGCGCGCGCGCTACACATCTAAGACAAATTAAAAGAAGCCTCTAGTTGGCACGTTAAGGCGATGTACGCCCCGCGGGCGCGCTGTTCTGTGTACTGTTGCGCGCAATTGTGCGCCTTAATGTCTATAAGCTTAATCTTTCCTCCTTATCCCTTCTGCTTAAGGTTTAAGATCGCTTTGCTATTTTCTATTATAAGCGTGCAACTGTTAAAGTCTAGTTGCACGTCTAGCGTTAGGACAGTCTTTAGCTTTAATTAGAACTATATGTCCTTAAGCTTTTTCTCTTTAAGCGCGACAAGAATGCGGCTGTCCTAAGCATAAGGGTATTATTAGTCTATATGCTAACAAGTCTAAAGGCGTCTACGTCCCTGTTTGTAATTAACAAGTAAGGGTTGTACATTAATGTGGACATATCTAATTCCTTATAGTAATATCCGTGGTACATTGTCTACTAATAAACCCCTACCTTTGCGATCCTATATAGCGGTTTAATCACATAAAGCAGCGTACCTTCTAGATATTTTAACACTAGTTCTAAGGGGAGATATGTAAGAATTGTCCTTTAGAGATTTGTCTGCGCTTAAGGGTATGCTTGCGTTATATCGCGCAGCTTAACAGTTATCTTACGTTGTATAAGTACAGGCGCTAGGGCTATAATTAGACGCTGGCTACAGCGTTGAATAGTTAGAGACTGTGTTAAGATAGCTTCCTTGTTATGGTCCTAGTAGCCTTAGATAACTAGACAGGATTTCTTATAGGGCTTAGTTATTATTCCTTTAACCCTTTTGTATAAGACACAATTTGAAAATTTAGATCCTGCTATGCAATTCCTTATCGTACAGTTTAAACTCGAACACTCTACAGCCTACGAGGTTACTAATCTCTTAATCGTTAGACGCCTTAAAGGGTGCGCCTAAGGTTGTAATAACCCTATTATTGCGTAGCTTAATTACTAGCTTATAGTTGGCCTTCTTCTTCTTAGTTATATATATATTCGCCTTGCGCTTGTTTTTCAATCCTAGAGGATAGCCTCTCTTACTTAGTTGCGCTGCCATAAGTACTTCTATATCTATAGGTGGCTTATGTAGTGCGTGTGGCGCATTAGGGTCGCTCTAGAAGTGGTCTAGTCTGTAGTATGGCTTAACAACAGTTAATCTAAATGTTGTTAGACTATTAATTATGTTAACAGTAATATTATAGCTATCTATGCTAGCAATTTTATACAGGCTATTCTAGTTTTTACTTTCTCTCTAGATTAAAACCTTGCTTTGTAGCAGGAGTGCAAGTACGTTTTTAGTAGCAGGTCTGTTCTAGGTGTTTAGGGCGTCCGCGACCTGGCGCTCTGCGGCAATCTTGCGCAGGGCTTTTATCGCCTTTTAAATGGCCTCGCTGCGCTTAACTATTAATAGTGATAGTGGTGACTCTGTCGTTATACGTGGGTACGCCCTAAAGACTAGCAGAGTTAGGACTAGCCTGTTAGGGCCGGCCGTATTGTTGACGGCTTTTACAGCTATCTAGAAGATCGCCTTATTAGATATAGTGCTAGCGAGCTTGACATAGAGTATATCCTATGCGCGGCGTAGGGGCGCATAATACCTCTTAGTCTTGCCTATAGACTAGTGCGCCTCTATAGGCACTTATTTACATATTACTTTTATAATTTTTGCCTTAGCGCAAAACTCTACGCTTGCAAAGTTAGTGCCTATATTATGTGTAATAATATCTGGCGGGCTTTAGTAGGTGTGTTAATCTATAATATCTGTAGTGCCTTCTATGTCTCTTTAGCCAAAATAGCGCTAAGGAACTTTGCGCCTTAAAACGCAATAGACGCATTAACTATATGCAGTATAGGCTTGTTGCCTAGGTATATATCACATTAACAAGAATTTTGTAATTAAAGTAGCGGTTGTCCTTAAGGGTGAACTTAAATTAGCGCGGCGGGAAGCTATTTAGTTAATAATAATAATAAAACTTTATAATTTCCTTAAGAGTTCTTTCTTTAAAGTTGTTATAACTAGTATTTTTTAATAGCTTAATAAGTTGTATAACAGCTAGGTGCCTAAATTAGCAATGCAGCTGTCTTAACTTAGTCTCTATTAGAAACATTGTTGCGCGCTCTCTCTCTTGTTAAGATAGAACCACAGATGTCCCTATTTGCGGATTACTAGGGTGCGGTGTTCTCCTTATATAAGCTTATCTGTGGTGTGTTGTTAAAATAGACATTTAACTTGTCTATATCTATAAGGCATAGCAGAAATAGTATAGGCGCTTTAAGCACCTTAAAATTAATTTTCCCAATCTTTATAGGGACCTGCGCGGTGCTAATAGACGTAGTAGTAACACAGCCCTTGCTGAATTTAATAGACGCTTTTCCTGCTATAGATATATCTATTATAACTATTAGGTCTTTTTTTGTGTTAGCGCGAGGTATTGTTCCCTACTAACTATGGATACATTAGTGGCGCTAGTATTAAGTAGAATTCCCTAGTATATAGATCGCGCGTATTAGTCCTTAATAAGAAACTGCGACGCTAGCGTTAATAGTGTATGTCTGCTGTAAATGTTATTACTAGAGATGTAGTGCAGGAATGCTTAATTTGCGAGGCATTATTCCTTAAAGAATTGTTATTTAACGTACGCGGCTGTAACGCTATTGTTGTTGTCCTTGTCCTTGTAAGCTTCCTCTTCTCTCCAGCCTTCTTAGTTGTACTAGGTCGCGTGTTTAATCCCTTTATACTCTGCAAGGTATATAGAGAAGTCTATAGGCGGTTGTATATCTATAAAGTAATATGCAGAAAAAAACTGCGCATAGGTAGCCTTGCGTTCTTTGTCCGTATAGTTAGTTAACTAGCAGCCTTCCTTCTAGCAGACAAAACACTTCTTTTTAAGCGTAGCGTAAATCTACGTGCGCTATTATAGCTATTAAAGCGCTAACTGCCTCTGTTGCTTGCTTAGCCTCCTTAGAATCCACCGCTAAATCCACCTTCGCCTCTAAATCCTTCTCTAAATCCTCCTCTAAATCCCCCTTGATCTCTTCTATTACTGTTGTAGCGGCAGTCTAGGTAGTACTAGTCCTCTATAACTGTCTTGCTCCCTATTAGCATTTGTGTTATATGCTAACGTGCAAGGTGCGTCTTAATTGTAGACTGTAAGTCTAAATAGAGCCCTTTGCAGATTAGGGCTGGCTTAAATAGTGCTATTTTAAGTTTAGGAACTCTATAGCATATATTAATAACTATTGTACGCAAAGCATCCTCGCCTTTAAAATTCTTTCTAAGCGCGCGTTAGCATAGCTATAGCTTATCTAGCAGGATCTGCAACACCTTATGTAGGCCCTTTTTAGGGTTCTCTATTTGTGTGCAAGCAAAGCTTGTAGTAGTCTAGTCTGTGTAGTAATAATAATAGTGGACGTTATAGTTAAAATAGTTCTTAATTGCTATGTACGCACTTGCGAAGCTATCGTCCCTCTCTATACGACCTAGATGTAGAACATCTCTGCGCGTCTAGTGAGAATATAAGGAAACATCGCATGAAACTCTTTCTCTTTAATATTAACCTGCAAATAGATACTAAAGAAGATCTTAATTTTATTATCTAGGAGATTGTACGCGTCCCCTATATACTTCTTGCTATTATCCTAGATCTTTAAGAATTGCGTGATCGTGCTGGCGTTAAGCCTATTGTTGCGTAACTATTGTGGCGGCAGCGTCTTGTACAGGTCGTAGGGAAGTTTAGGCGGTCTATAGGGTATGCTAATTATTAGCTACTATAGAAATAGCGTAATTTCGCGATACGCAGTCGCTAGTGGTTGTGTGTGAGTTTAGGGTTGCTATTATTGTGATTAGTTGCCTTATGCTTACTATTATTAAGGTTAATATTCTCTAAGCGCATTGCTTATGTACGGCAACTCTAGACTGTTAGGGCTCTAGTGTACCAGTTGTGGCTCCTGGCTTCGAGCGCCTTACCTTGCTTCGTACTGCTCGCCTTATTGCAAGCCCTACGAGACCTGCCACAACAGCGGTGGCTGCATGTGCGATTGCGGTTTCTGTGTACTAGCTACTAGGCTAGCCTGCTGTAGTTGTTCGGCCTTAGGGGCTATCTGTTGCATGTTCCTTTGGCGTTCGTACGCTCTAGACTAGTGGTTAAACTTCATCGCTTGAAACTCCGCAGGGTCCTACCCTGTCTCGGCAGTCAATGCGCACCGTCACTCAATGCGCAACCCCAACGTAATCGCTCAGCCAGCAATATGAGGCTATAGAGCTCTACACAAAAGCTTTTATTGCGAGATTTTCTAGAGTTGGCTTCTTATAGAGCTATAGATGATTGCTAGCTAGTTAGATTATAGATATCTGCTTGGTGTTCTGATTATACGGCCACAGCGCGATAATGGCGTTGATGGCGCAGATGCCGCCGCATCAACGCGTATAGGTGCTGGCGTAGATTTCTTCCTCTTTGTAACTGTATGAGTAGCTTTTAAAGCTTTCTAACTTCCCTTTTTAGCAATTTTAAGACGTTTTTAAAGTTGTTGTTAAGTCTTGCGAGCCTGTTAACGGAGGCGTTGCTTAGCAGCTTATTAGCTTTCTCCTTGGCGCGCGCGTATCTCTAGCTGCTGCCCACTTAACGCGCTTCTCCTGCTGTAAACAAGCTTTAAGCTGTTTATTAGCTATATAGATCTCTTACTGCTGAGCTTTTTAGAGTTGTAACTGTTGTTTTTTAGCCTCTTGCTGGCTGAGCGAGTTACGCGCCCTCTGTACGCGGGCAGGTGACTAGAAAACTGCTCCTCCATGCCACTCCTTAGGTTGCTCTAAGCGCAGAGTCTTGCCTTTGTTTGACGCCGTTTCTGGTTTGCAAGAGCTTCTTAGAGACCCTTATTTTTATGCTCTAGGAGCTGCTTTTGTATAGAGATTGAGTGTATCGTCTAGCTTAGCTTACGCGACTCCTTAGTCGCGATATCCTTTACAGTGGAGCGTAACAGTCGCTCTATTTTACGCTAATCTGACGCGCTAAGTACTAAGGTAGAGCTCACTAGTGATTCTAGCTCTAGCAGAGTCTCTCTTGTTAAACCTTTTAAGGATAGGCGTTGGATCTGGTGGCGCGAGATACCTGTACACTCAAAAGCTTTGGTAATTAACTGCGGCGTAACTAACGTTGTCCAGGCCTTCCAGAATAGCGTAAAGAAGTCTCTTTTGGCGATTGTTGACAGTCCTTGGCTCCTATACAGGTATCCAGAGAGCTCGTTAGAGTAGGCAGCTAAGAGAGACTTAAATACGCAGACGTTAAGAGGCTGCAGCGTATAAGTCGCATGAGGGGCAAATATCGCAAGGAGGATCTTATTCTGATCGCAGTAGTTAATAAAATCTATAGTAACGTGAGATCCATGCCCATCAAGGACTAGGAGTCGCCACTGCCGTCAAGCCTTCTCCTTTGTACAGCGATCAAACACCTGTTTAAGCCATTAAAGCCCTATCTTATTGTTTAACCATCCAGAGGTTGATAAGGTGATAAAGACTCTGCGAGAATTAACGTTAATTTCTTCAACCCAGCTTGATTGTAGAGTCGCGGCGTCAGATCAATAGATTAGCGCTAGATTAATAGTAGATCCGTCGGCGCATATACATGCGATGAGCGAGATCCACTCACGGCTGCCGTCCTGTATAGATTGCCTTACTTGGCGACTCTCATATAGAGGCCCTATCGAAGATCCTTTTTAAGCGGCCAGTGATATACCAAGGAGGAAGCCTTTCTCGTCCATATTGTACGTATGCTAAGGCTCTACACTATACTCTATAATTTTCTTGTGTAGAAGCTCAAAGTAGAGAGCCTATATTTGCCTCTGAATCAGCCTTGTGGCGATTGCTGTCAAGCCCAGTCGTCCATCGTGAGATTAAGGAGTCGGGGTTGCGCCTAACAAAGCGATCAACCCAGGACATGCTAACGTCTCTTTTTGCTATGTAGGAAGCAAAATTTTGTATCATCTGCCGTGTAGGAGGAAGGCCACGCTTAGTAAGGTAGGTGATATATTGTAGAAGCCCCTTTTCTTGTTGTGGATGGAGTAGACAACGTGTACCATCAGTGATAGTACGTGCCTGCGTGACGCGTTAGTGCCTGCGCGTCAACGTAGAGCGTACAACACCAAATTCTTTAGCGATTTTATTGTATGATAAAAATTCTCCTGGTTCTTGCGCTTCGATTGCTGCTATCGCGGCGTTAATTGGGTCCATATTGGTGGAGTTGGGGCGCGTCAAAGTTGGGGCGCGTCATGTTGGGGTTGCGCATTGAGTGACGGTGCGCATTGACTGCCGAGACAGGGTATTTAGGGGGGTTTTCTATAGCCAGTGTCTTATATAGGGAATCTACTACCCTAGCGCGGTTGTTGCCAGTGTAGACTCCCCTATTTCGCAGCACGGTCTTAAGAGACTTTAGAGTATTTCGCTTAACCTTAAGGAATAGGTCTCTTGTCTATCCTTTAAAGTCCACTTTGTAGTTATTAAAAAGCTTATTATCCTAGACTATTGCTATATTATAGTTATAGACTATCTTAGCGACCTAGGTTGTTATATGCGTCTTGTTTGCATCTGCTAGTATAGGTATATCCTAGAGAGATGTGTTAATAACATTAAGCGCAACTATGTATAAATAGTCTCTTATAAGATGCTTAGTAGTAAACTTAGCCTAAAGGGAAGGAGCTTCCTTGCGTTTACTTGTACCGTGCTCTAATAGTTTATTAAGCAACTAATTCTAAATATTTACTATATCTGCAGCGCTTATATTGCTTTAGTTGTCTGCTATTATACTAACGTGTGTTAACGCGTTGTCGGTGTTGTCTTGCTGGTTAGTTATTTTTAGCACTTGTTGTGGTCGTACGTAATTAGGTCGTCTAGAGACGCTCGTACTAAATCAGTATGCGTTGCTAACGCGCTCTGTGTCCGCGGATCGGCCTAAACTAGCAGCTTAGAGGGAGGTTAAGAGTGCTTTGTGTTATCTCTACCTCGCTCTATTCTTAGCACATATGTCTTGTCCTAAGATTTCTCACGTTAGGGTGTTAACAGTCTATCTCTTCTACTTTGCTGTCTGTGATCGCCTTAAGCAATTACTAATTAGTGTTAGATAGGCTATTACTAGTGAAAGGAAAGGAACTAAAAACAGATTATATTTAAAGATTAATTATTATTCTTGTCTTTGTGTGGATGCTACAGAGGTGTACATGCTCTTGTCCAAGTAGGACCGAAGTAGGATCGAGGCGGTCTATTAGGCATCGTTGGGCAGCCAATGTATCTACCAATGCCTATAATCCGACAGTATTGTTTCTTAGGCAGCCTCTTTTTCTCTTCTTTAAAGAATCCCTTTATATAAGGGCAATATTATCTACTTTATATAATTATAGGAGAGTATAGTCTTCTTTATAATAGTATACCTTAACCTATATATAGTAAAACTTTACTAGACTATTTCTTAATATAAAGATTATATTTCTATTTTTAATACCTTTAAATTTATATAGACCTATCTATCTATCTTTCTCTTTTTAGACTATAACTTTAGATCTAAGTAGGAGCTTAAGGACTTTATACGCTACTAATAGACTATTATAAGTATTTAGCGTATAATTAATATTAGTTCTATTTCTTTTTTTTCTATAATATCTTTTACCTTTTATATAATATTTATACGTGCGATAATATTAGGCAATAGGAGAGAATTTATACTAATTCTAAATTATATACTAAAGACTAGTAGTATAAGTATAAAGCTATCTAGGCCTATAGTATTAATAATAGCTTTAATAGCTATTTAGAAAATATTCTCCTTATTTATATAATCTTCTAGTTTAGCCTTAAAAATATTAAAGGCTTTATAAAGAGGTGTGTGCAAACGCTTAACCTTCCTTATTACCTAATATACTTTTATAAGCATCTGCCTATAGGTTACGCTAATAATTTTTGCGTAGTTTCTAAACTTATTTAATGCAAAGTTTATACCTAGGTTATATATAATATAGTTAGGTAGACCTTAGTAGATATTAATCTAGTATCTATAGAGGACTTTCTACCCATCTTGTATAGATATTAATTTTAAAACGATTATAGCTTAAAATAATATATCTATATCTATACTAAATAGTACATTTTAAGTTCTAAGTATAAGGACACTATGAGGGTTATTATAACGTATATAAGATAACTAGTAGTTAGAATCTAAATAAGATAGTAGTAATACCTATATAAGGTGGGTACGTAGGTAGGCTATATATATAGCCTCGCTTAGGATCTTGCTTAAAACTACGCTAGTCCTAAAGGGAAAATAGCTAAGAATAACGTAAGCGAGGGGGCTGCACCTTAGATTAGTAATACTACCCCCCTCTCTCCCCCCCCCTCTATAGTAGCTACTCTAGTGCTGCTAAGATCTACTTAACTATATATTAATTTCTATATAACTATTATGCGTTATTACGCTTTATTTCTAATTATTCTAATTCTTATAGTAATTAATTTACGCTAAATTACTATAACTATTACGCTCTATTACGTCCTATTTCTAATTTATTATATAACCAATAGTAATTTATTATATAACCTATAGTAATTTATACTAAATTACTATAAATTTCTACTAAATTATTATAGATTTAATCTAATTTATCTATATCTATTAGGGTTGTGTTTATTATAATTACTATTGCTGTTATTGTAACTAATATTAACCTAGCTACTACTAGAATTATTGCCGTATAAGTTAGGATATGCTACCTTGCTAAGAATATTACTACTAGGAGGGTTCCTAGGGGGACTACTATATATAGTTAACTTAAGACCTATATCTAATTATTTCTAGATATCTAGATAGGCGTCTATAATAAGACGAGCTATAAGATTAGGAATAATATTCTAGCGCGCAATAAGCTTATTAAAGTTGTAAGGTATATAGTAGGTTTCCTTAGGTTCTTAGCGTAAAAATCTAGTAATTAGATAAGGATAGTTAAGTAAGTTATAGTAAGGCTTCTATATAGGCTCTTTAAAGCTCTCCTATATTATCTTATATTCTATAGCACTATAGTCTATAACGTATATAGATCTTTCTTTAACTTATTTAACTAATAGGTAAGTACAGTCTTTACCTTATACTTCTTATTTATATGTTTATCTAATAGCATATTATTCTTCTTATAAATCTAACTATTAAGTAGTTGTTTATTATAAGGGTGTAATAATTATAGGTAAAAAAATATATATAGTTAACCTATCTTCTTAGGTAAGTTAAGCTTATATACTATATTATTAATAATATAGATAATATAAAAAGGTCCCCTATTCTTATAGTTAAGTAAAGAGCTAGGTCTCTTAGTCTTTAAGTTGTGCGCATTTAATATTATCTTATTGCTAACTTAAAGTAGGGTGTAGGCGCACAGTTTATATTAGTGTATTTAGTGTATTTAGCTTACGCCTATTATAGGTTATTACGTAAGAAATTGCGCAGTTAGGTAAGAAAGAAAGTTAATAAAGTTATTTGCGCGTTAGTAATTTATATACGCTAGTACTATAAGTAGGCGCTTACTAGTGGCAGTATCTTTACTTACTAACTTAGTGTTATATAACTATATAGGCTTAGTACTATTAGGTAGTAAGTAGCCCTTAGTACTAATAAAAGGTGCGACTTTTATTAACTTACTAACTAATAAGTTGGTAATAAATTCTACTATAGGCAGATATAAAGTCTAGTTATCTTACTAGTAATTAATATATGCGTATAGGTACTTCGTAAGTATAGCGTTAGTAACTTTAGTTTAACTATTAGTTTTAGAGTGCTAACTAGTTAATAGGCAAGGCTTTATACCTAGACACTTGCAAAGATATTTCTAAAAGTGTATTATAAACTATTAACTATAGTTGCTAATAATATTCTTTAGGAAACTCTTTTTACGCTAGATATAGGTAATAAAGACCTCTATAACTACCTCTACTATAATCTTAACTATAGGGATAAACTTGTTCTTTTTACTAAGCTAGTCTATAATAATTATAATGGCTGTGTAAGTCTTGCTATTACTATAATAAAATAGTAAACCTATAATAAAGTCTATTAAGATTAATTTCTAGTAGTAGTCTAGAACTAGTAGTAGGTGAAGTAGACTATGTTTAGTGTTATAGTATAGTTTGCTATAGTATAGTAATAGAATATATAAGTATAGATATAATAGGTAATAGTGTGCATTATATATAGCTAGTAGTACTAGTAACTAACACGCTTATAAGTGCCCTTACAACTACTATATTTGGCTATAATACTATTATAAGCCTACTTAAGAATATGTATATTAAAGATCTTTATTGTGTAGAGATTCTAACTAAGGTTAAGTCCGCACTATACATAGAGAGGAGTAAAACAGAAGGCACTATAACCTAGTACCTAGCATATAGTAGTAGTAATAAAATATACACAATATAATAATAATTTTATTATTAGCGTTCTATATAATAGTATTAATAATAGTAGTTAATAGATAGTCTACTATCTAATATAACTAAGTTATATATAATTTCTTAACTAGTAGACTATTAGAGAGCTATAGTAGAGCGTAGAGTTATAATTATAGTTTACTATACGCATATTATATAAGTCTGCCTACTCTTATAATATTTACAATGTCTAAAAATTCTTCCCCTTTAGTATATATAATACTAAGTTTTTTAAATTTAACTCTTTAATATATAGAGTAAGATAGCTTTCTAGCATTCTAAAATTAAGTTTAATTAGTACCTATAGTTAGATAGCTGCTAGAGAATTTAAAACTAGTATAGACAACTAGCTAGGTAATATTAGCTATTTAGCCTACCTACTATAAAATATAGTTAAGGCAGGCCTACTAGAGAACTAGATTAATTATACTATTCTAGAAGTTATAACTGATAATCTATTTAGGCTATATATTATCTTTACATAACTTTAGATTCTTAAGTATAAGGCTATTCTTTTATATAGAGGTCTAAGTAATAATATAGTAATATTTGTATAATAATAATAGCTTCTTACTATTATAGTATTAGTAAGACTAGAGAATAGACTAAAATATAGTAGTAGGCAACTATTAGAAAAGGAGAAGGTATTCTTTATACGTTACTAGAGCGCGCGCGCGCAGCAGCTATAGTAAAAGAAGCTTCTAGTAGTAATTAAGATTTTATAGGCGTATAAAAATAATAAGGAGTAAGGGTAGCAATGTAATAAGGGTAAGAATAAGTCGTAGCAAGGGGAGCATAGAGGAGATAGGCGGTGGCAAGGTCCTAGGGGGTAGTATATAGTCTAATTACTAGTTGCGAAAGGAGATCTACTATAAAAGAGTAATAAAATAGTTAGGTTAGTTACTATTATAATTATTATTATTATTATTACTATAAAAAATCTTATTAAAGAAATTATTAACTATGTAACATAGTGGTTAGTTAAACAGCTAGCCTAGAATTACGTAACATTATAAATTAAACTCTTAAAGAGAAAAGAAGGCTTATATATTCTTAAGTAACTATAGTAGTTGCTAGTTATAAACTGCCTATACCTTTTTAGAATCTGTCTTAATGCCTTTAGTTATTAGAATAATCCTTAGATACTTAACCTTCTTAGCCTTAAACTAACACTTATTAATATTTAAATATAGACCTGCTTATTCTAACTTATTAACAATAGACTATATATATCTAATATAGTTCTTTTTAGTTTTACTATATATAAGTATATTATCTAAATACGATGTGCAAAAGTTATTAAGGTATTACTAGAGCGTCTTATTAATATAAGTCTAAAAAGTGCTAGGGGCGCCTATATAGGTAAATGGCATAATAGTATACTTATATAGACTATAACAAATTAGAAACGCTGTCTTTTCTTTATTATCTTTCTTAATACGTATATTATTAAAACCTATAATAATATCTATAATAGATATAAACTTAGTCTTATTTATATATGCTAGTATATCCTTTAGTAATAGTAGTGTGTTGTAATATTGTTTTATAATAGTGTTAATTGCGTAGTAATTTAGGCAGACGCATTGTTTGCCCCTTAGTTTTTTAATAATAAGAATAGGTAACGCGTACTAAGACGTGCTTATCTATACGAATTCCTTTGCAGTTATTTTATTAATATACTCCTTAACTACTATAGTTTTTAGCCTAGTAAGTCTATATCTATATGGCTAAGGTGCCTTATTATTAACAAGGTTAATAGTATAATTAACGCCGGTTAACTACTGTTAATAATGCTACTATAAAGAAAGTTAACAATATAATTATTGTTATTTTGTGTATATTTTATTACTACTACTATATGCTAGGTACTAGGTTTTAGTGACTCCTATTTTACTCCTTTCTGTGTATAGTGCGGACTTAACCTTAGTTAGAATTTCCACACAACGAAGATGTTTAATAATTAACGCCAGGATAATAGGAAGCTAACCTATTAGTCTCCCTTAGATTAAAATAATAAAGCTTATTATGTGGCGTTATTTTATCTACTTAGGGGTAGGACAACAAAGGCTTTTATCTTTAAATAATATAATAAAAGAAGCAGAGCCCCCTACTTAGTAATTAAAAAAGGCGCGTAAAAAAAAGGTAATAACAAAATAAAACCGCGTTTAAACTACTAAGCGAGCTTAGCAGTCTTAGTATAGAGCTGCTTCTATAAGTAAATTTTTTATAAAGAGGCCACTTAGAACTTTAGAAAAGATAAGACTTTAGCGTAGCCACACACTATAAGCTATCTTTTCTCTACTATCCTAAGTTATAAACTGCTATTCTAAGTTGTAAACTACTATCTAGAGATTATTGCAAAAATATTATAAGTTAATATATTAATAGGTATATTTCTTATAAGTAGTAGGATAAGGGTAATATATACTAGATACACTATTGCTCTATTGCCGCATTAAGGTTGTCCTTAATAAATCTTCTACTCTCTCTCTACGTCCTGCTATCTACTTTGTTAATAGTAGTCCTGCTAATGCTAAGGTACTTACTAATACTAAAAAGTATACGCTAGAGTTCTATATAACTATTACCTAGATAATAACTACACTAGAGTTCTATTCTATCTGTAAGATACTTATTTAGCGCGAGGAGGGACAGGGATACTTAACTATTTATAAGGCTATCCTTGTCTACTAGTTAGGTTAGCAGCTAGTCTAGTTCGCTAAGAATAAAATAATTATATTTCTGCACTAGTAGACGCAATTGCTTCTTATTAGTAATAGAATTATCTAGTAGGGGATATAAGAGGGATAATAAGGTGTTTATTAATAAGCTATAAGGTAGTAAGAGTGTTGTATAGATCTGTAAGATTCTTTTAGCTGTTATTACTATTAAGTTAGTTTATCTAAGCGAGTATGCCGCGTAGCAGCGCGAGCGAGGATAACTAATAATAGTAGTAGTAATAAGCTAGGTAGGCTATGTATAGTATAAGTAAATCTTGCGTTAGAACTAGAAGCTTATAGGTATTAGGGAGTATAAGTACGTTTAAACTATTGTTACATTACTAGATATTTAAGGTTAGTCTTTAATTAGAATTAGGTGCCGTATATAGTAGTATATAATAACCTTCTATCTTAACCTACTTTAATCTCAAACTAAAAAAAAAGGTTAAAAAAGGTGTTTAGTAAGCTAACGTTTACTAAAGCTTATTATAAAGCCAATTTAAAAGTAATTACTTTAGCTTATCTTTTGTTTATAGTTTGTCGCCTAGCTTTTTTATAAACTTATTATAGTCTATCTAGCTATATACTACTAGTCCTATAGACGTGTAGAAAGCTTACGCGTTATAGTTACTATTTATAGGATTAGGTAGTTATTCTAGTTAATTGTAATTATAAGGCTCTAGCCAAGTTACTAACTCTAGGTAATATACTACTATATTAGGTAGGCTGCCTTACCTATAATAAGACTAATATTATCTTATACTGTTAGTTACAAAGAACTAGCAGGCTATTTATTATAGTATATACTCTCTAGGTAGAGTGTTTTTAAGATAGTAGACTAGATAATAGTAAGCGTTAAATATTATAGATTAGTTATATAACCCTAATTATAAGTTATAGGCAAATATATCTAATCTATACTAAGTATAATATTAAAAGCTCTAGTATTAGTAATAAACTATATTTAGGAGAGAAATATTATAGACCTTTTAGTATATAGTATAATGCTATAAGAGAAAGCTATAGGTGTACTAAAAACGCCTTAAAAAAGGTAAAGTAGCTTAGAGATAGATAGGTCAGGCTAGGGACTATTTGTTAGCATATGCAAATCAGCGCCTCCTACTAGAGGTAGTTAATTATAAGATATACTAGGTACTAAAGTAATAATATAATATATAGTTGCCTGCGCGCACGTAATATAATATCTGCAACTCGAGATTAAGTGTTTATCTATCTACTATATAATATATTTAATTATTGCGTAAGCTAGAGACCTTAATATTATAATTTAGTATAGCTATCTCTTGCCCTAGCAACGCTATTACTACTAGGTGGGTAGTTACACGTCTATATATATATAATAAGAAAGATAACAATAATAATAATAAAGCTAGCTAGAAATAGCATTACAAAGGTTAAACGTCTAATATTACTAATTATATAGTGGTAGGATATAAGTAGTATAGTAAATAGATTGTCTTAGCTAGTTTATTAGAGTTCTACTACCTTAATAAGCGTATAGAATTTAACCTATAGTTTGCTCTCTACTAGTTTAGCTGCCTTATACTTAGCTATATTAATAAAAGTTACTAAATTTATTTTTAAAAGTAATAGGAGAGAATAGGCAAAGATTATAAAAGATTCTAAAAGAATAAAGTAAGGCTATATAACCTAGAGAAGATGTAGTATAATTATTAGAGAGTAGGATCTATATAGAATAGCTATAAGAAGTATTAGGCATATATA
Source organism: Laburnicola sp. JP-R-44 (assembly GCA_009805535.1). Classification (NCBI taxonomy): domain Eukaryota; kingdom Fungi; phylum Ascomycota; class Dothideomycetes; order Pleosporales; family Didymosphaeriaceae; genus Laburnicola; species Laburnicola sp. JP-R-44. Next base: position 327,110 of record SELF01000015.1, on the reverse strand, counting down.
GGTACGCACTTATACTATAGGATTTTATAGGTAATAAGTAGAGTAAGGCTAGTAAAGTGTTAGGGTGCTATTTAGTGTTAGGAGTAGGGAGCGCGCGCACGCAATTTATTATGGTTTTTTTTTTTTTTGCGACTAAGGGGTTTCTAATAAAAATATTACAATAATAGTAGATATTCCTCCTACTATTGTATACACAGAAAAGCGTTTTAAGATATTAACAAAAAGGGTTTAGCGCGTTACAAGCGAGCTTGGCGCGCTTGGCGCGCCTAGCAATTTATTATACCTTATAGTAGTAGAGTAGAGTAGAGATTCTAAGTAGTTAATTATTTAGTAACGTGGCAAAAGATTATAAGGTAGTGTTAATTATCTAGTAACGTAGTAGAAGGACAAGCAAGTTAGAATATTATTATTATAGGGTTAGTTATCTTAAAAGCTAGAGGAGATATTAGAAAAACTTTAACGCGCTTTAGGCTTAGCACGTATATATTATTATATAGGCGCTAGTAACGCAATAAAAAAAACATAGTAATTAAACATAGTAAGGCTACTTAAAAACTAAGAAGTAAAGGCAGTTTATACTTCTGCCTAGAAGGGTAATAAAATACGTTATTAATGGCTCACTAGGAAAGATTACATATCTCTACAGTTTGTATACTAGCTTCTTTTTTACTTCTATAGAGATAGTTAGATTAATAGTGCTAGTATAAGTCCTATGCCTTATAATTAGATCTATAGCTTAACTAATTTGTCTACTACCTTAGTATTAGTAAAACATAGCATAATTAGATTATTATAATATTATATAATCTTAGCTAGTGCTACTAAATATATACAGGGCTAATAAAAACTTATCCTAGCTTCTATATTAGTAAGTTAACACGCCTTAGCCTATTTACGAGATATAGTAAGCTTAATAAGATATATAAATTGTAACTACTTAACTTTTTCTAGTTAGGGTTCTATATTAATAGCAATAGCGAAAATCTATTATATATACTATAGGTAGAGGCTAAGCTTTATATTTAGTTTAAACTTATCTATTTATTATTATACTACTATAAGGTTCTTCTATATACACTAGTAATATTACTTTCTTACGCAGTTTTACTTAGAAGCTACTAAAAATACATCTTATTATTATCCTTATAGTCCTAACTATAATATATATTATTCTTATTAGAGTTAGGTATTCTATAATCTAGTAACTTATTATATAAACTATTATGTCTATAGAGGCTATATAGTTAGTTAGAATTTATATCTAGATAGTGTAGATATATTGCGCGTTTTTATAGTTAATAGTGCAAAAGAGGATAATATAAAGGTACTTAATATTCTTTGCTAGAGTAATAGTATTATTATAATAGCTAGCGGTGGTATCTATTACTTAATATTCTATAACTCTATATTTAAAGTAAGCGTTAGCCTTAGCTAATAAATCTAATTCTTATAATATATATCTATAATTATTGCGTTTATAAGGGCGGTACACGGCCTTATAGGGCAAACCTCTTAGATACAGCTAGTATAGTTAAAAGAGATAACTAAATTATAACTATACTAAGATATGAGATAAGAAAAAAACCTAGGGGGCCCTTATATAGTGGGCAGCGTAGGGCACAGGCCTCACACTAATCACGCGCTAATACTAACTAGGAAAGGCGCCTTCTATAAGGTAAAAGGCGCTATTTAGGGTGTAAAAGGAAAGGTAATAGTAAATAACTAGTAGAAAGGTAGGCACAAACTGTTACATAAACCCCCCCTTTAAGGCCTAAAAATAGGAAGAAAAGTACGTAAAAATAGGGGAGTTTTAGCGGATTTTTAACGTAATTAGCACTATTTTAGGACTAAAGAGGGCTAGAATAGGGGTAATAGGCCCTTATAGTTCTAGCGGTGGCCTTAGTATTTAATTTAGGTGCTATTTAGTAGAGATATTAAGGAAAGTTATTAGGGGTAAATTAATAGATTAGTAGACAAACACACAGTAGAAACTATATTTTAGTATTTAGTATTTTACTAATAGAGTGCATTATTAGCTCTAACACTATATAAAAACACAATTAGCTAAAAATTTTCTAGTTAGTTTATTACACGCTAGCGTAATTATATTATATAGGTTTCCTAGTACTATAGAAAAGTATTTTAAAAACGTGTTGTTAACCTAACTATATAGTTTTTAATTAGGGTAGGACAGCTCCTAAAGCCATAGGGGCTGCTAGTAGTAGTAGGAACGTCTGGAGGGTAAAGAGGCTATTAGGGGGTAAAAGTACTAAAAAGTAATAGGTATCTAGTTACACGCGCAAGCCTAAGAGTATATAGATATTAAAAAGTAATAGGCACCTAGCTAAAGCACGCCTAATATAGCGCTTTAACCCTATTTTCGCAAGTATATTATCTTTAGGGATGGGCTCTAGAAAGGTGTCTTAGAGGGTGGCGTTCAGCCAAATAGGCAACTATTTTAGTATACTGGCTCGCTTAGGGTACTTTTAATAGTAAGCTTTAATTAGTAGGGAGAGTTAACAAACAAAGTTATTTTAGCAGAGTAGTAGGTTAGGTTAGAGTTATACTCTTTCTACGCTACCTAGTACTTTAGTGTTCTATAGTCTACTTTGCTATTAAGAATGCAAGAAACTAGCTACTTAGGGACTCTATCTACCTTAATAGGTAGTTTTAGAGGTTGTAATTAACCTAGTAAGGAATTTTCTAGATCTCTTTAAAGCCTATTAGTGTGGAACACTAAGTAAACTCTTATATATTAGGAGTTTAAGAATAAATAAGTGGCCTTTCTTACCTATAATTAGGTATAGTCCTTTTATTTAATAATCTAACTTAACTAATAGGCGTTTAGTAATAAATCCCTTTAGGGTAATAAAGACCTAGTCCCTAATATTAAAATATAATAGCTTGTTTATTAAAATTAATAGCTTGTTTGTGTTTGTTAGCCTACTCTAATTGTATTTCCTAGGTAGTAGACATATTAGCGCAGGCGGTATCACAGACAAATTCACAGGCTTTAGTATAGGCCTTAACCTACGCCTTAGCCTTTTCTAAAGTAATATTATCTAGAGATTTAGTAACTAGTTAGGTACGCTTGCGCTAGTCCTAGTAAAAGTATAGCTAATGCCTAAACTTAATTTTAAAAGGCAAAACTCTAGTGCTGTTATAGGGTAGTATTGCTTAGACCTAGTCTATACTAGACAGCAAATCTAACTAGTTATATCTTAATAAAAGTTAATAAACAGACGCAAACGCTAGTTAAGATACTAATTTATAATCTTAGTTTAGCTATTAGTTTGCGGATCCTGCGCTATAGAGAGAAGTTACTTAATACCTATAAGCTTACACAAAGTAGCTAAGAAAGTAGAGATAAACTAGGGGCCGCAGTTAGAGATAATTAATCTAGAGGGACCAAAGACTCTAAATATATACTAATAGTAGAGATTAGCGGCTTATTTAGCAGTAACTATCTTATAGTAAGGTATAGAAAAGGCACACTTAAATAGGCGGCAACAAGATACCATTACATTATTATACTCTTTCTTATCCTTAGGGAATAATTTAAAATTAATTAAAGACATCTTACTAGATATTTTTAGGGACAGGAAGTAGGTGTAATAAGCCTAGCTTTCTATTTAGTAGGGGCTTACTCTACTAGCAGTCTTTGCAATTAGAGATATACCTATTAATATTAGTAGTTACGCCCTTTTAGTAATATAACTAGTGTAAAAGCTAGAGAGTCTTTTATAGATCTAGATAAGTAGTAACCTAATAAGTATGCATTATTTAAATTAGATACATCTAGAGAAACTCTATAGAGGGAACTACTAGGCGGTCTTTATAGAGAAGTAACCCTAAAGAGGTAAGGGAAAAACCTAGTAATTCTAAACAAGTAGCTTCTCAGATTAATTTAAGCACCTTATATATTTAATTAGTATATAGTAGGCAATTAATAAGTATGTAAGGATAGGCTTCTTTAGGGCTTATATTAACTTTTTTTTCTCCTACGCTGCAATTGTAATAGCCACAAGGGCTGCTTTAGTAGTATCTAGTAGTTATAGGAGAAAAAAATAGGTGTAAGCCTTTTAATTCTTCTTCTTCTTCTGCAACCTTAGCTTATTTTATTTTCTAGATAGCGTATTGGCTATAATATTTGCGGTGCCTAGTTAGTACGTAATTTAATAATAGTATTTAGATAGCTTCTTAGACTAATAGGCTTACTATAGAGAGAGCTTATGTTTAGTGCTAAAGTACTTAAGGGCCTAATAATTAATAATAATATTAAAGGGCTTAGTGGTTTGAAAGACTAATTAGTTGCGCTCTCTATTCTAAAAGGCCCTATATAACTACTAGTATTTCCTTATTATAAATATATTATAATTTAACTTAGTAGACTTTAATAATTTAGAGTACTATACGACTAGGCGCTAGGTACTGTTAGATTGTAGTTAACTAAAAGAGCCCACATTAACACTATTACTGAAGTTAGTTTCTATATAGGTAATCTAAAATAGGGAGTACTATAAGACTAGGATATTACTAGCTACGAGTTGCTTAGTGGCTTTAAAGGTAGCAGGTTTCTAGTCTCTAAAGGTATAAAAGGCACTATTTCTTAGTAGCTTAATTAGGGGGCAAACAACCTACCTATAGTAAAAAAGAAAAAAGTAGTAGTAGTTGCAAAAGCCTAAAAAGCTTTATAATACCTTAAGTATTGTAGGCTGTTTCTATTCGTAAACTATAGCAGTCTTTATATATGGTCCTTATATAGATTTCTTTAGTACTAATAATATATTCTAAGAACTTAGTTTCTATTATAGCAAATTTATATTTCTTAAAATTAGCTTAGAGATTAGTATTTCTTAAGCAAAGTAGGACCTTATAAATGCATTCTTCGTGTTCTAGAGAATCCTTAGAAAAGATAAGGATGTTGTTAATGTATGTAGTATAGAAGTTATCTAGATAATTGCCTAGAACGCTATTAATAAACTATTAAAAGGTGGCAGAACTATTATAGAGACTAAAGGGTAAGACCCTATACTTATAATTTATACTAAGTTTAAAAAGTAGTTAGCGCTTTAGTTTCTAGGGTAAGCTAGATTTAGTAGAATACTTAGCGAATATTAAGCTTAGTAAAGAGTCTCGCTCTAGAGAGGCGCATAAGTATCTCCTTAATAAGTAGGATTGCTATAATATCCTTTTTAGTAATAGTATTAAGCCAGCAGTAATTAACGCAAAAGCGCTAATCTCTATCTAGCTTTTTAGTAAATAACACTAGCAAAGCAAAGCTAGTATTACTAGAAGTAATAAGCCCACGCTTGATATGGTTATTAATATAGGCTTTAAAAAGTTTAAGGTACTCTAAGAATATACTATATAAAGGCGAGGTAGTAAGCGTAGATAGGTCTTTAGTAAGGTTAATATAGTAATTAACGCCCTTTTAGTAAGGGAAAAGAGTATTAGAATCTAGTTTTAAAAAATAGGTGGGCTCTACTCTAGCGTATCCTGGCTAGGGGAGCGCTTATTCTATTTTAGCAAGTAGGTTAGCTTAGGACTTGTTTTCTAGGCTGTGCATCTTGCTCTTATAGTCCTTAATAAGTTTGCCTAGCTTATAGGGGCTAGTATAACTAATAATTATATTAGACTTATAGCCGCTATTTAAAGTAAAGACTGCAGCGCTTACTATATTAATATTAAAACTAGCAGCATACAATTATTCCTGCGTTAGCGCCTAAATAAGTTCTGGAAGATTAGCTAGATTCTATAGGGCTAGTAGGTCTGCTAAACGGAATTTATTATTTATCTTCTACAAGTTCTTTTTTTATATTAGTAATTTAGTGGAGCGAAAGAAAGCTATTCTCTAGATTATTCTAGCCAAGGTAGTTCTAATTAAATAGTTAATTTCTATAAGAGCTATCTAATCTTTAGATTAGCTACTCTAGTAAAATCATAGTCTCTAGGTCTAGGGCCAAAAGTGATAGCCAGATCCTACTATATAATTTCTAGGGGCTAGTCTTACTAGTGGCTTCCTTAAATAGCGGGAATAGGGTAACTAATAGGCAACTTATCGTCTAATAGCTCTTTATCTAAAAAGAGATAGCTCTACAGCCTCTACGCTACTATCTCTATTAAAGTTATCCTTATAGCTTAGTTTCTAATAAGCCTTTAAGTACGTTCTAAGAATAGAGATAGTGGGGTTAGAAAGCTAATCAGAGATTTTCTTAGAGACGCTCTAGTTGGCTTTTAATAAGCGAGTCTTTTAGTAGGTATAGTCCTACTTTTTAAGTAGGCCATCCTATTAAGTAGCGTTATCCTAGTAGGAAGGGTTAGGTAGGGGAAAAGTTTATAGTAGGACGAGGTTGCTAGTAAAGATTAGATTCTTATTATATCTTTCTAACAAAGGCGGCGGTCCTAAGTGTTAACTAGGCAGTTGGCTTGCTTAAAAAATTTCCTACTAATAATGAAATTATAGTCCTCTATATTATAGAAAACAAACTATATAGTAAAGCTATATTTATTAATATTAAGCTAGGCTATAAAATAAGTATTCACTTTTACGCTTCTCTTCCCTACAAAGTTCTTAAAGGGGATTAGTGTCTTTAGGCAGAGAAGTTTAGCTTTGAGATATTTTTATACTACCTTTATATACCTTAAAGCAATAAGGTTATAAGTGCTAGCACTAGTGTCTATTAAGGCTCGCAACCTAAGAGCCAATCCTTAAAATACAAATTTATACTAGAAGGACTAGTTAGAGGCCTCTAAATAGCTTAGAAACCCTTACTATCTTGTCGCCTATAGGTAGTAATTTTGGCTTAGCATCTGTGTTGCGTAATTAGAACTATAGTTTGTCTAGGTTAATTAGTTTAGTAGCCCCTATACAAGCTACTAGGTTAGAGTAGTCTAGTAGCTTATATTTAAAGCCTTGTTATCTAATAAATTACCTGCCTCTAAATTAGAGCAGTAGGCAATACTAAGTTTATTTAAATTAAAATTATCCACTACCTATATATTTCGCTTACATAGCTATCTTTTAGAAATAGTTATAGCGGCTTTAAGTGCTTATTTCCTATCTTACTATACTAAAAATAAGCATTGTGCTTAATGCACTATATTTTATTATAGTTATAGAGGGGTAAGAAGGGAATAGTAGGTCTAGAGTAGGGGTGCTTATTTTTTAGTTACTGTGTATAAGAGCTTTAATCCAAAGAGTAATACCTTATAAGAGGTCCGCGTACGCGCCTAAAATAGACTTATTATATTATTATCTTAGAGAGTGCAGCTAGCTACAGCTATCTAGTATTTAATTTCTAGATAGTTAATATTAGAATCTTCTATCTCTCTCTAGAGTATTAACTTAAGACTCCTAGTTAACTTAAGTTATAATTTGTCCTTCTAGGTCTTTGCGTCTAGTTCACCCTTCCTAGCTAGACTCTTAAAAGCCTATAGAAACGTCTAGGTGTCTATTTTATTAGAAAGAAAAAGCTTATAGAACTTTTCGCGTGTCTATTAGAGAGTAAAAGAATCATAGTAAGTCTCTTTTAGAAATTGAAAGAGTAAGTTAGGTCTATAATCTTCCTAAAGGGCCTAATTTATTTAACGCTAATTTCGCGCAGCCTCTTAAGGCGCGCGCCTCTAAGGTAGCTATGTATAGCTTTTATAAGGTTGTATTAATTTCTTTTCTCTATAGTTATTAGCTAGTTATGTTTACGTAAGCATATCCTCTAGGGCAAGGTTAACCTTTTCTATAGTACTTATTAATATTAGGTAGCTTTATAAAGCATTCTAGCTTAGATACACTAGATAGGACGGCCAAAGTGTATCTGCCCTAAGGCATATTAATCTAGGCACTATTAGTAAGCTTAGTTTATATATGTCCTAGGACTAAGAAGTAGTAAAGAGTATTATCCTATTATAGAGTAGGCACTATAAGCTAGGGTAGATATTATAGTACACGTTAGAGCGCAGCTAGGCAGAATAAGCTCTACTTAGCCGCCTAAGGGCAGTGTAAACTATATAGTAGATTAGGCGTTTCTAGACTAGGGGGTTTTAAGAGAACTTAAGTGTAGTGCTGCAGATTATAACTATCTTTAATAGAGAGGAGAACTTTTTTAAGGCTAAATAAGCCTTATCTAATAGCTACTTAATTAGTAATATTAGACTAAAAGTAGGAATCTTTTAAGACTGCGTACACTATAGTATAAGGTATTATTACCTTAAGTGTAGTAAAAGCTTATTTAAACATATTAGCGCGCTTGCACAAAGCCTAAACAAAGACCTTTTATTTAGGGTCTTCTTTAGACTTTATAATAGTCCTAGTTACTAAATCTAGTATTATCTCTAAAAATAGACCTTAAGAAAAGTAATATTAAGTCTAAAGCTAATAGGTAGTAAGTAACTATCTTATTTCTAAGCTATGCTAGATTAAATAGTCTGGCTTAAATTTTCCTATAAACGCGTTATACTTACTAGTAGCTTTAGGTTTAGCTTTGCCTTAGTGTATAAGCCACTTAAGATCTGCTATTCAAAATTTATTACTTAGCTAGTCTACTTTAAGTATAGCGAGATAATAATTATACTGTAAGTTATAAAGAATTCTATTTGAGTAGACCTTTTCTAGTAGTTTAATAATGCTCTTTTTCTTTATAAGGCTAGGGGCAAAGCAACTAGTTATCTAGAGAGTAGCTATTAGCTACTTTCCGCGCTAGATAGATAACAGCTTACTAGTAGGGTTAAGTGGGGGAATCTTCTTAAGGTAAGTATTATATAGACTATTATTAGTAGGGTGTAGGCAAACGTCCACCTTTATATTATTAATCCCAAAACTGTCTAGAGATAAAAAGAATATAGGGAACGTTCTAGAAGTCTTCTAAATTAAAGGGTAGCAGCTTACTATAGTGTAGGCAATAGTAGAGTTAAGCAAAGTAGGGGTTGCAAAGAGAGTATAGCAAATAGACCTAGAGTAGTAAGTCTTATGTAGTATACAAACTAGCGCATAGTCTAAGCTAAGAAAAAATTAGGTAAAAAATAAAATGTAAAATATAATATATAAAACTTTAACTTTTGTGTTACAACTATAGTCTAGCTCTAATTTCTCTAGCTCTATGTTTTGTGCTATTGCCATAATAGCGCTAGAAGGTAGTTATTAGGCAAGTTAGTTTAATAGAGTGTGGCGTGGTAGTTATTATTTATTAATTATTAATTATTAATTATTTTTAGAATGTTAGAATTTTGGGGGCAGCCTTTTTTAATAGATCTTAGCGTAGTGTAATTACTACCTAGCATAACTAATAACTAACAAAGTTCCTACCCTTATATAATAAGTAGAGGAGGAACTTAGAAGTAGTCTCTCTTAATAGACTTTAGGGCAGTAAAACACAAACTCTCTAGTGCTAGGAATTCTTCCTAGTAACTAATAAAGTTCCTACCCTTATGCAATAAATTGAGGAGGGACTTAGAAGCGGCCTTTTTTAATAGACCTTAGAGTAGTAAAGCATAAACTACCTAGCGCTAGAGATCCTTTCTAGTAACTAATAAAGTTCCTACCCTTATATAATAAGTAGAGGAGGAACTTAAAAGCAGCCTCTTTTAATAAACCTTAGGGTAGTAAAGCATAAACTTCTTAGCGCTAGAAATTCTTCCTAGTAACTAACAAAGTTTCTACCCTCGTATAATAAGTAGAGAAGGGACTTAGAAGCGGCCTCTCTTAATAGACCTTAGGGCAGTAAAACACAAACTTCCTATCACTAGAAATCCTTTCTAGTAACTAATAAAGTATAACTTCTACTAATTTAACTACCTATAGGTAGCGTCTTAAGGGAGAAGTAGATATTATATCGCCGTTTATAGCTAAAGAAAATATTAATCTTAGTATAATATAAGGACGGTACACAGCCTTATAGGGCAAACCTCTTAGGAACAGCTAGTATAGTAAAAAGAAATAACTAAATTAAGACTATACTAAGATAGGGGATAAGAAAGGAACCTAGGCGGCCCTTACTTATATAGTGGGCAGCGTAGGGCATAGGCCCCACGCTAACTACGCGCTAGCAATAACTAGGAAAGGCGCCTTCTATAAGGTAAAAGGCGCTATTAGAGTATAAAAGGAAAGGTAATAGTAAATAACTAGTAGAAAGGCAGGCATAAACTATTATAGCGTTTAGTAGTCTTATTTATACGTAGAGCAAAGGGCGTAGTATATATAGTAGTATTAGATCTTGTAGTAGTATTATTTATTAAGTAGGCTTTTAAATAATTAGGTGCTATAGTAGTACTAAAACAACCTATAGTAGACTTATAGTTAAAATATTCTATATATAAGGCTTAGTTAATATAGAACGCAAAGAATTCTCTAGGCACTAATAATATATTAGTAGTGTTAATAATACAACTATGTATAAGTTAGTAGACTTAATTTATTAGCAGATAGTTAGGCATACTAAGAAAATTAACTGCTATAAATCGCGCGTGCTAATTAGTAAGAGTCTCCCTAGGGCCTTAAACTAGGAAATCGCATATAATTTTCTCCTAGACGTCTAGTAATTTATTTTTAGACAAATAGATCTTATTAAGATAGTTAAGTATATCTATAATAGTTATAGTAGTTTTGAAATATAAGTACACTAATATCTAGACACATTCTTTAAGTTAGCTACGTAAGTATATAACGCGTAATTATTTATTTAGCAAGGTCTAAAGCTTATCTATTAATATAATACGCTAATATTTATAGTTATTTTCATCTTTATCTTTACTAGAGAAATAGTTCACTTTAGACATATAGATCTAACGTAAGTACTAGGAATCTACTATAAGTCTTAGTAACAAAAATACTTTATAGAAAGATATTAGATAAGTTTATTAATATACGTAACTTATATAACTTATAGCGGGCGAATTATATCATAGATTTAGGGTAAGAAAAGAACGCATATAATTAAGTAATATATTATTAGTAGGTATATAGCAAACTTTAATATTTAGTAGCTACTTAATAAATAGGATAGGCTAATTTGCAAACTATTAGATATCTAAAGGCTAACCTTATAGTATAACGCCTACTAGTAGCTAATCCCTAAGTTTAGTATTATAGGTATAGGCTATATTTAGCTCTTACTAAACTATATACTTTATCTCTATAAGTTATATAAAGTAGGGCTCTAAGTCTTAATAATTAATTTGTAGAAATATAGTTAATAAGTAGGTAGTCTTTAAGCTTTGTAAGCTGTTATTATAAGGCTATAAAGTAGATAGTAGAGATCTTTACCTTTCTAAGGGCAATAAAATCCTTCTTTAATAAATTATAATGTGCTTATAGCTAGATATTATTCTATTCTATAACCTAGAGAGCATTCTTATTATATAATAATATATAATCTTCTAATATGCTAACCTGCTCTAAATTTGTTATAAACTATTACTCTAAATACTTTATAACTAGCCTAGAGCTGCTTAAGCTTTTAAAGCTTAGTCTAGTTGTTCTCTAGTTTATTCGTAATTCGCTATATAGTTATTAATAGCGATGTGATAATATTCTACTAAACTTTAGATTTCTAGTTTACCGCGTTAATAAAACTACACATATCCTTAAACTTTAACTTTATTTAGCTTTAAAACTATTCTCTCTAGACTAGTTACACTAATATAGAGTTTATAATCTAGCATATTGCTATTAGTATTAGTAATATTAGTAAAATATATATACTTAGGAAGATTAGTAGGTAGTAAGCTAGTATAGTCCTATTAGTTATGTATTATAGTTAGAGGACAGCTTTTCCTTATAGCGTTGTACCGTATACTAAAAGGTCTGCGATGTTTCTCTTCCTAATATAGTTAGAGGATTAGATATATCTATGTGGCGTTAAATTAACTACCTAGAGGTAGCACGACAAAGGCTTTTATCTTAAATAATATAATAGAAAAAGCAGAGGCCTCTACTTAGTAATTAAAAAGAGTGTAAAAAAAGTAATAATAAAAAAGCGCGTTTAAACTACTAAGAGAGCTTAGTAGTTTTAGTGTAGGACTGCTCCTATAAGCAAAACTTTTATAAAGAGGCTACTTAGAACTTTAGGGGAAATAAGACTTTAGCGTAACTATGCTATAAGCTATCTCTTCTCTACTATTCTAAGTTATAAACTACTATCCTAAGTTATAAATTACTATCTAGATTATTAAATAATACAAGTTAATATATTAATAGGTATATTTCTTATAAGTAGTAAAATAAGGGTAATATATACTAGATACACTATCGCTCTATTACTATATTAAGATTATCTTTAACAAATCTTCTACTATTTCTCTACATCCTACTATTCTTCTAGGCATTAATATTATTCCTAAAGAAGTACTTACTATTACTAAAAAGTATACGCTAAAAATACGCGCTGCTACTATTAAAGTAACTACGCTAGAGTTCTATTCTGTTTAGATACTTATTTAGCGCAAGGAGTAGGTATACTTAACTATTTATAAGGGCAGTCCTAGTGTACTAGTTAGATTAGCAGCTTATCTAGTTTTATAAAGGACTATAAGGTTAAAATTCTACTCTAGTAGATATAATTACTTCTTATTAGTAATAGAAAGAATCTAGTAGGAGACATAAAAGAAGGACAATAAGGTGTTTATTAGTAAGCTATAAGGCAGCGAAAGTGGTTATATAGATCCGCGAGATCTTTCTAGCTATTATTATTATTATTGCTATTAAGTTAGCTTATTTAAGCAAGTACGCTACGTAAGTGGCGTGTAAGCGTAGATAACTAATAATAGTAGTAGTAATAAGCTAGGTGTGCTATATATAGTATAAGTAAATCTTATATAGGTTAAAAGCTTATAAGGTATAGATAGAGTATAAGTAAGTTTAAACCATTATTGTATTACTAGATATTTAAGGTTAGTTATTAATTAGAATTAGGTGCTGTATATAGTAGTATATAATAACCTTCTATCTTAACCTACTTTAACCTTAAACTAAAAAAACAGGTTAAAAAGGTGTTTTAGTAAGCCGACTAAATATATTTATAAAAGAGTTTATCTTTATTATAAGGTAAGGTCTGCTTTTATTATTATTATTATTATTATTATTATATATTATTATCTATAAAAGCGTTATTGTAATCTTTAGGCTAAAGAAGTCCCTTTTTAAAGGTAACCTTACGGTTATTGCAACAATACTCTATCTCTAATTAGTTATTGTCTAGTTTGTCTTAATTTATAGGCAAAGTACCTTAGGTAGTACTCTACTAAGTTAGGACGTCTAGCTAGGACGCAGTAGCGAAGTTGCGGGGCTTCTTTTAAAAGCTAGTATTATTGCTATTATTCTTATTATTTAGTCTTACTATCTTGTCTACTATATATAATAGATTTGTCTCTTAATAAGTGTACAATTTAAAGTAGAAATTAAGGGTTAAGATTGCAAGCTATAAGCATAGTGGGGTATTATAGTTAGTTATAGTAGGTAATTTTATATAAGGCATTATAACTATAGCCTATATATAACTACAAAATATAAAACCTATATAAGGTGTAAATCTTTAAGAACTTTTTATAGTAATAATAGACTTTCTAGCCTTCTACTAAAGTAGGTAAGACTTATTAGAATTACTGCAAGATCTTTAAGACTTTTAACTACGCAAAATAAGCGCGCCTATAAAGGGTTTACTATTATACCGCACTAGAGTAATTTACTAGAGGCGTAGGTCTTACTAACTTAACTTATAACTATACCCTTAGGCCTTAAGTTATCTAGGTTATTACTATTTGCCATTATTATAAAGGTCTTATATATCTATCTACTATTATTATAGAGGTCTTATATATTTATCTACTATTATTATAGTAGTTCTATATATATTATTAAATTATCTACCTAGGGGTAGAACGACAAAGGCTTTTATCTTAAATAACATAATAAAAAAAGCAGAGCCCCCTACTTAGTAATTAAAAAGAGCGTAAATAGGTAGCTATAAAAATGCGCATTCGAACTACTAAGTGAGCTTGGCGGTCTTAGCGCGAGGCTCCCATAAGCAAAATTTTTATAAAGAGGCCACATAGTAGTTCTATATATTATTACTATCTACTATTATTATAGAGGTCCTATATATTACTATCTTCTATTCTTATAGAGGTCTTATATATTATAAGTAATAGGGGGAACGTAGTTAAAGACGTTACTATTATTAGATTTAGGTAATAATATTAACATTATTTGCTCTCTTATTAGTAAGATGAATAGAATTATTATCATTTATAGTAACTTATAGTAAATTTCATGGTAATAAATATAGATGGCTTATTTAAGTAAGCTAAGCTTATAGTTATTATAATAACTAGATTTACTTATTAATAAGCTACTCTTATAACTACCTTAGTAGTTATTGCATATAAAGCTTAGTAAGCTTATAGGTTATTATAAAAAGCTATATTACTTATAAGTAAGTTATTCTCTTAGGAACTATTATAGTAGTACTAGGGGGCTAGTGTCTTGCGAGACGTAATCTATATACTACTATAAATAAGGCAGTAGCTATCCTTTATCTCCTACTACACCTATTATTAATAGGTAACCTATAAGTAAGTATTATTATTAGTAACACTCTAGGGGAGGCATCTGTGTGCTCCTAATATATAAGGTACTTAAGAATATAAGGAAGCCTACTTACTATATTAGTTAATAGGTATTATTATTAATAACGCCTTAGAGATCGGCTATAGATAGTTAAGCTACAGCTTAACAATTGCTACTATAGTGTAAGGATACTATAGGGGTTATTATAATATATATAAAATAACTAGTAGTTAGGATCTAAATATAAGATAGTAAAGGGGCATATTATGGTAGGTATAGAATAAGGCTATCTAAGTATAGCAGAAGTCTAGATAGTAAATCTACGCTGTGGTGAGGGACCACAAGCGAGGATTTTAGTCTAGAAATAAGCGAAAACTTAGACTTCTTAGCGAGTTCGAATCTCGCCCTCTTCCCCCTCTAGTTTTTAAACATTAAAAACTAATCTTTATAGATAAGAAGAAAAGGTAGCCTAAATAAGCTAGTATCTCTAATAATTAAGAAATTTATAACTATTTAAGCTAGTCTTAACTAAGTTATTAGATTAAACTTATAGGACAGGAAAGCTATTATTAGCAAGTACCTCTAACAATTAAGAAATCTCTAACTAGTTGCTAATTAGTCTTAATAAGATATTAAGATTTAAACTCATAGGACGAGAAAGTTAATTAAGGCATATTACTATCTTTCTAATTTAGGAAAAACTTTGTTAGAAATTTTAATTCACACTTTGAATAGACAATAGGCCACTAGTGTTAGTTTTCCCTTAACCCCCTTTAAAGGGTTTTATTCACTAGGGGAAAGTGCCTCTTATTTACCTATACAATTTGCCTGTGGCTATATTTACTTTATATAGAAAATTTAGAAGCAATAGAAACGTTAGTAATAATAAGATAGTAGTAATACCTATATAAGATAGAAATATAGGTAGGCTATATACATACCCTTGCTTAGAATTTTGCTTAAAACCACGCTAGTCCTAAAGGGAGAATGGCCAAGAATAACATAAGTATGGGGGCTGCACCTTATATTAGTGACACTAATATATATAATATTAATAATATCTTATAGTTAAAGTAGGTATTATTCTTAATAGTAAACTTAAAGCAATATAGGGCTTATTTATATAATTAATAGAAGTAGTAAAACTTTTAAAATTTATTTAGTATAGTAGTATCTACTTTATAGCTAGTACTAGTAAGTATCTTCTAAAGTCTTTTTATATAGAGATGTCTAAATTATTAATAAAGATAATAGAGTTCATATTTAGTAAAGAAAAATTTAGTTTCTTTCTTACTAGTATTAAAGAAAGAGTGTCCCTATTTATATATAATAGGTATAGTTGTGAAAAGTGGATAAATAGATAAGAAGGTAATCGAGTTGGTATTGTTAAACTGGTTGATTAATTTTAATAAACTGGCTACCTAGCAATCTATATACAAAATAATTTAGACTAACGAACACTTAGTGTTGTATAGTTTAATTATGCCTTTAACTTTCATGCGTGCTAGTTTTAAACTAATGTTTAAAACTAGTGTTTTATATGCAATAGTGTTTTATATGCAAACTAGTGTTTTATATGCAATAGTGTTTTATATGCAAACTAGTGTTTTATATGCAAACTAGTGTTTTATATGCAAACTAGTGTTTTATATGCAAACTAGTGTTTTATATGCAAACTAGTGTTTTATATGCAAACTAGTGTTTTATATGCAAACTAGTTTTTTATATGCAAACTAGTGTTTTTATATGCAAACTAGTGTTTTATATACAGAGTAGTGTGTTTATATGCGAGCTATTGTTTTATATGCAAACTTTGTTTTACTATTGCTTAGTTGTGACGTTAATAGTAAACGCCTTATTTTAGAATAATTTATTACTCCTTAGTTTATTATACGCTAATATATTTTACATTATAAAACAAGTCTTTTATATTTTGTTTTTAAATAAGTAATTTAATATATATAATATTGCCTTGTTTAGTATATTCTTTTTAGCAATTGCTCAAAATTGTTAAAAGCGCTTAATTGCGACAAGTCTGTCAAAAGTTATTGATTTAGAAAAATTAATTACGAGCTTATTTATATTATGATAGCGTATTTTATAATATTTATTAGGTTAGTTTTATATTATATTTTGTTTTTAGTTTTAAGTAATTTAATACATATAATATTAGATTTCTTACAATTATCTTTTAGTAAACTTTTGTGCGTTACTTAAAGTTGACTTTGGCTTTAATTGCAAGTTATTGTTAAAACGACTATTTTTGTTATTTTTAGGTAGCTTATAGTTATTTATCTATTTATCTTTTATTATAACAGCGAAATTCTAACATGTTATTTTATTATTTATTTTGCTTACTAATATAGTTTTAACAATAGTTATGCTATTCTTTTATATAATAATATCTAGAATATTATTAAAGTAGGTACCTAGCTTATTAGTATCTACTAGGAATAGTAGAAATAGTGTTAAAAGTGTCTAGAATATAGTAGATAACTATTCCTATTAGATTTATAATTTATATAGTTTCTAGAGATTCTTATAAGTTCTAACCTCTAAAGCTAGTATTAGTATTACTAGGTATCTAATTAATTTTTATATAGGGGTTCTCTTATATATATGCCTCTAGCTATACCTATAGTTTATAGTTTACCTTAGTATATTATATAGTATCTATTATTAAAAATAAACTAAACTACACACTTCTTTAGCTTTGTCTTATAGATATATTTGCTAGTTGTGCAGTAAAGATAGGTAGTAGTAGTTAAATAGAACACTTAATTATTACTATTCTTATTATGTTTACTCTACTCCTCTTCTTTGTATAAAGTAGGTTCCTTATTATTATACCTTTCTATATTCTAAATAATCCTCCTGGCCAGGAGTATAAACTGCCTCCACTTATTTAGTTTTTAAGTAGCTCTACTATGTTTAATTACTATGTTTTTCTATTGCGTTACTAGCGCCTATATAATATAATATTACGTAATATTATATATAAGCGCTAAGCCCTAGAACTAGAGCGCGTTAAAGTTTTTCTAATGCCTCCCCTAGCTTCTAAGATAACTAACTCTATAATAATAATACCCTAACTTGCTTGCCTAGGTACTATATTACTAGATAATTAACATCTACCTTTTAACCTTTTGCTACTACCTTACTAGATAATTAACTACTTAGAACCCCTAGACGCACACTCTAGTGCTACTATAATATATAATAAATTATACGCGCTCTCTACTCCTAATATTTAATAGTATCTTAATACTACTCTAGCTCTCTCTTCTAAATCTCTTATAATATAATTACGTACTAATATATTATTTATGCCTTAGCACCTACTTTATATAATTACTATTTTTAAAGTAACTAGCTATTAAGTAGAGATCTAATATTAGATAGTAATTGCTTTTATAAGCTACGTAGCAGAATATAGCTACTAGTCTAGACTTTTACTTTATAAAAATAATTATATTCTAGTTTTAACTAATAGTTATAAGCACTTTACACCTAAACTAGTATAAGGCAACCTATATTATAAGGCTTATCCTACCTTTAATTACAGGCTTCTACTTAAGAAGATGCGTATTCTCCTTAATATAATAATCTAACTCTATAGTAGCTATCTACTTACTATATAGGTCTTTAATATAAACTATATAGTTTTTAGTATTAAGTAGCTTCTAACTATTATACCTAGCTATGTTGTTTACGTCTCCTAGATAGAGGCGTAATACTATATATCTAGTAGCAATAGTATCTTTAAGGCAAGAAATAGATATAGTAACTAACTTTAAGGTCTTAACTAATAATAATAAATATTTACAAAAATAAAAAAGTAGTATAAATAGGCGATTTGTATCTAGTAGCGTATTTTATTCTATGTTAGTAGTAGCTACACATTATATTATTATTAACTTTAGTGCCTAGTATATTTTATAATTAACTACCTCTAGTATAAGGGGCTAATTTGCACGTGCTAATAAATAGTCCCTAATTTATCTTATTACTTTACCTTGTTAAATGCGTTTTTAGCACACTTATGGCTTTCCCTTATAGCTTTATACTATATACTAAAAGGTCTGCGATGTTTCTCTTCCTAATATTCTAAATATAGAACTAAATAGTTTTATATCTAAAGTCGTTTTATTATTATACTTTTTATAGAAGGTAATATATTATCTTATTGCGTAGGTACGCTTATTACGTAGATAGTTAGAAGACTAATAACCTTTCTTATATAGCACTCAAAATACTTCTGTAGTCTTATAAAAATATTATTTAATTAGAATCTAAATTGTAATAATAATAGTATAAATTATCTATAAAATTCTTATTAATAAGGGTCTAGTAATTTTTCTCTTTATATAAAAAAGTTATATTTGCGATTAGTATAGCATATACTAGCCGCTTATAGGTACTAATTAGATTAGTAATTAATTATAACTTAGATTAATATATAGACATTAGTAAATAGAGCTTTATAGGTAGGCTTAGGGGTAAGTATAGCCTACTCTAGCTCTAGGTATCTATAGTATACTTATATAATAGTAGTATAAAGAGAAATTTTTCTAGTAAAGTCTATACTTAATACTCTCTATATAAGGGTAAGCCTATTAATTATTACCTCTAGAACTTTATATAGGATTTTATTAGAGTTCTTACACTAATATTATATAAAAGTTATTATAGTCTAGTCTGTCTGTCTAATACTAGTTATAGTTAATAGTAGTATTAAAGTAACTATTAAGTGCTTTATATAAGCATTTCTATAATTATCTAGAGTAGATAGTATAGAGGTAATACTATACTACACAGCTAGTAAGGATATCTAGAAAGATATCTAGGTATTAATCCTTAGCAATATCTAGGCGTCTATATAGATCTATAAAGATTCTAGTCTTATCTACTAAAATATTATATAGAGCTCTAGTATAGTTATTATTCTTATTCTATACCTTTTAGAATTAGATTATCTTATTAGCTAGAATTCTCTAAGGAGGTAGGTTATACTTAGGCAAAAGCTTATATAGGTTAAATTATAGTATAGGCTTAGTCTATATAGATGAGTATAGTGCTTATAATTCGCGTTTAACTAGTAGTAGCTCTATTCTATATAGTATTTAATAATTACTAGTAAATAGGCAAAATAGTAGTTAGATACTATATATATAAAGTGTAGTGATTAATTTAGTTATTTATATAAATAAGATTATTCTTAGTACTTATATAAAGGTTCTCTTAAGATATCTATAACGACCTATAGTTATATAGGTACCTATAGTAGCAATAGCTTACTCTATTTAGGTTTGTGCAATAGCCTAATTAACTTAGATATCTTTAAAATTAGCCTTAGTGTTTACATATAAAGAGTTAAGCGAGCTAGCAAAGGTCGTAATATATAAGTAATATTTATATTGCCTTAGGCATAACTAAACTATAGTTAAGTGTTCTATCGCCCACACTGCTCCCGTAGTTGCGACTCCGCGGTCTACTACGGCTCTCTAATAGTTTACTAGTTAAGAGATAATATATAACTTAGTTATGCTAAATAGTAAACTATTTATTAACCACTATTAATAATACTACTATAAAGAAAGTTAATAATAAATTATTATTATTTTATATATATTGTGTTACTACTACTATGTGCTAGGTACTAGGTTTTAGTGTCTTCTATTTACTTCTCTCTATATATAGTGCGGACTTAACCTTAGCTAAAATCTTCACATAACAAAGATATTTAATATTTAATATTGCCTTAGGCTACTTTATATAGTTTACTAGCACTTATAGCTCTAGTATTTATTTTTAGTATAATACTCTCTTTCTCCTAGAACTATAATAAGCTCTCTTCTAAATTTATAGTTTAACTTTAAAAAATAGTGTTCTTTTTATTCTTGAAAGTCTTTCTAAAAAAATTCTAAAAAAGCTATCCCTTTTTAGTATAATATATAATAATTAGTTATAGTATATATTGTGTATAATTGTATTTCTAATAGAGAGGGATTATTTACTAGATTAATCTTATTCTTTTAGTACTTAGGTCTTATTTTCTTACGCAATAATACCTCTAATACTTTTATCCTTTTGGTGTACTTATTATATAGTCTAGTATATTTAGGTATTAGTATTACCTTATAAAGTAGAAATAGTAAAGGTAAAGACTTTATATAAAGTAATAGTAGGGGTAGTTATTATACAACTAGCTTGTTTAATAGGTTAGTTATATAAAAGGTTACGCTTTAATAGAATTTATTATTATTTAACTATATATTTATATAGTTACTAGTAGTATACTTAGTGTACTATTTCTTCTTAAATCTTATATAGTAGCGATATCTACTTACTAACTTAATAAAAGAGTTAATTTGCTATCTTTATAAATAAGAATAGGTTTTATATATTTTATAGAAGTACTTCCTTATTTTATATAGTAGTAATCCTCCTAGATAGAAGTATAAACTGCCTCCACTTATTAGTTTTTAAGTGGCCCTACTATATTTAATTACTACGTTTTTTTATTGTGTTACTAGCGTCTATATAATATTACGTAATATTATATGTATACTACGTCCTAGAACTAAAGCGCGTTAAAGTTTTTTTAACGCCTCCTCTAGCTTCTAAGATAACCTATAATAATAACACTCTGTCTACCTATCTGCCTACTATATTACTAGATAATTAATACCCACCTTTTAATCTTTTACTATATTTACTAGATAATTAACTACTTAGAACCCCTAAATATATACTCTACTACTAAAATATATAATAAATTGCGCGCGCGCTTACTCCTAATACTAAATAGCACTCTAACACTTTGCTACCCTTACTCTACTTATTACCTATAGAAATTCTATAAAATAAGCGTGTACTTATCTATGCCCTACGCTTTTAGTAACTATTTATTATATATTTCTTTCTTCTAGTAAAACTATAGACAGTCTAGAATATGCCTAACCTTTTACTTCTAGATCTAACTAAATCTCGCCTCTTGCTTTCTTCTAAAAGCGCTTTAGTAACGCCTATTACTAATATAGCTAAGCACTAGGCATTTAAACTAGTAAAAACAGAGCTATAAGTTAAAATCTATAGTTCCTAGAGTATCTAGGTATTGTCTAACGCAATAAGACAAACTAGCTATAGTGATCTATTTGCTGTATAACTTATACTATACTACTATATATTCTAGAAGAATAGTAGGTGTTTAAACTTTTATAATACCTATTCTATATGTATTTATTATTAGTATTTAGGTTGTACTCCTTATTATTATACTTATTATTATTATTATTATTATTATTATTATTATTCTACTCGTTCTGCTTATTATTATATATATATATATATATATATATATATATATAGGCGGGTGACTGCCTATCCTATAAAAAGCGCGTTGTTTAGTTAAGAGAAGGCTATTAATTAATATATTATAACCTTAAGGTCCTATATAATAATTACTTGTATATATATATATATAAGAATAAATAGATAAAGATAATTTGTATCTAGTTATAAATTTTGTATATTTTATGCGTAGGCAGCTATATTACGTTATTATCTTTAACTTTAATATCTATAGACTATAGAATTAACTACCTTATTAGTATAAGGGGCTAATTTGCACGTGCTAACATATAGTTTCTAGCCTAACCTATTTATCTCTAAGCTGCTTTACCTTTTTTAATATATTTTTAGCAGACCTAAAGCTTTTCCTTACAGCGTTATACTGTATACTAAAAGGTCTGCGATGTTTCTCTTTCTGGTATAGTAGTAATAGTTACTTACTAACTTTATAAAGGTTTAATTTACTATTTTCTTATATTTAGAGAATATGGTATATAATAACTAAATTATATAGCTAATAATAACTTGTATAAATTATCTTTACTTTTTCTAATTTATAGTTAAGGGTTAGTTAACTACTAATTAGTATTAAATAGATAATAATATCTAATATGTAAGACTGCCGCATGGCTGTATGGTCGGTCCTTAGTCACATGACTTCGGCCGGAATAACCTTATGCCTAGCCTCACCCGTACACCTTCAGGCCCTCGGTCCTCCATAGTAATGAGACACCTCTATTCTAATGGTCAACCCGTATTACTATAAATTACTGTGATCGCCACTATCTTACAGTTATGAGCCTGGCACGACGCTTATTGCGCACCCTCTAAAACTCCTTACTAATTAGTCCTGCTACCACATTATCGCTCGCATAGACTAGAGTAGAGTTTTCATAATAATAATAAGAAAAGTTATCGCAAAACTACTATTATAGTTACTATAAATTACTATAAAAACACTATAAGACTCTAAATCACAACAAAAAGCCCACACTAGTGGCTAAACACGCGAAAAGTTATCGCAAACGCGTTACGATGGCAACGCTAAAGGACAAGAAAGTCATACTAAAAGGGATAGACAACTTTAAACTATAGTACATAGTTTTTAAACATACTGCGCGCACACTACGCGTTCTAAAATATGTCAACCTAGAGGCTATAAACCTTGCGGTGCTAGAAGACATTAATCTGACCCTAATAAAAACCTCGATATTGTAGTATAGAAAGAGAAATATAAGCGCAAATAAGAACGCAAGAAATTGCTAAGTAAGCTTAAAAGCCACATTACAAGTATAGTAAGGGATAATATACTAATTTCTATGCCTGCCAACTATACTATTGTAGAACAAATTAGGTTCCTTTATAAAAACTACTTAAAACTAATAATTATAAAACAAGAAGAAGCAGACTATTAATACAACAAGGCGAAGAAGTACACGCCTAGTCGCTAGTTAATTAAGGACTAGATAAACGACTTCTAAATTTATCTTAACAAGGCTATTAAACTAAAGGTTCTAGCTGTCTAGGGTTTCGCTCCCTAGCTTAATCTTCTTAAGGTCTTTCACGCTATTAATTTAGGGTTTACAGTAATGATAAATAAGAAAGTCTATAAGGCCTGTTTAGCATACGTTAACGCAGAACTTAACCTACTAGCTTTGATAGTCTATACTATACTAGCTGTTATTAATCGCGTAGGCGTTGTTGTTACACTAAAACAACTT
The DNA here is from genome assembly GCA_009805535.1 of Laburnicola sp. JP-R-44. NCBI lineage: Eukaryota > Fungi > Ascomycota > Dothideomycetes > Pleosporales > Didymosphaeriaceae > Laburnicola > Laburnicola sp. JP-R-44. The sequence continues at coordinate 303,479 of SELF01000015.1, read as the reverse complement.
ATTATAGTCCCTGCACTACTACCAAGTATACCTAACAAGGTATCTGTCGCGGCGCTTATTTAACACTACTAAACGGCGCCATACCTACACAGCTTAAATAAGGGCAATATACAAGGCACTACCTATACCGCGCTTAATAGAGCACACAGTCTTCTTATTATATAGATATAAGAAATTAGAGCTATAGCTTAATGCCTTTAAATAATGTGGGAGGACTTTAGAATAATAGGAAGCGCACTAACACTAAGATCGCTGGTGGTTCGCAAAGAAAGCCTTGTCCTTGTGGCAAAGGCAACGCCTACCTAGGTAACCCACAATAGGGAGCTTGTCTATATATCTGCACCTGGCTGCAAGAAACTAGGTTTAAAATCGACCTAGCTTGCGTCGAAGCTATTCGAAAATACAGTAAGGTTACTAGACAGGCTAAGCTGCTTAATAAAAACGAATAAGAGAAAAGGCGAAGCGAGATCGCGTTACACCTATGGGTTATATGGACGCTAGCAACTAAGCCTCTAATAGAGAATACAAATAGGCACACGTAACAAAATATCTCGTAATAAGCAATAAGCGACGTCTAACCTTAGTACTCTGTTACTCTTAGATTCTTAATTATAGTTCGGATATATATACGTCTGTAATAAGCCTAATAAGTTTATATAGATTTGTCCTACGATACTAGGCGAAAGGATTAGTTATAAAGAAGACTTAGTAGAAATCGCCGCATAGGGTAAATGCGACATTAAAATCTAGACATAAGGTGGACCTATAAGGACTATACTAAGGAACGTTGCCTTATGTCCAGGTTTTATCACCTCACTAGTGTCGCTCTTAAGGCTTAAAGGAAAAGATATCTACTTTAACTTAGGGCGTAAATGCCTATACACAAAGGATAGCACTAAGAATCCTATTTAGGCAATAGTTAAGTCTATAGGCGGCCACTATATTCTAGTAAACTAACAGTCTCCCCTAGCACCACACTAGAGGACAACACTAACAGATCTTTCCTAGCGCTTACTAATAAAAGGAGCTATAAGAAACCCTCTATAGCACCACTACCTAACTGCATGTTATCTAGTTTTTACGCACACGTCTTAATAGGATATACTAGAGCTAAGTTAATAGAGAAACTAAGTTATAACGTTGCTAGCATAGCTTCGCTTACATCTCCTCCCCTAGTACACAAGAATGCGAATAATGCAGAGTTAATAAGGCTTTACAGATTATTTTACAAAGATCTAATAGAGAGCACTAACCTACGCGTGTATTTAAAGCTATTGCTATTAATATTATTGCACTTAATGCCAAATCTCTTACGGGCAACTAGTATATTTTCTATAGTTACTGTCTTGTCTCTAAGACGCATATAGTGTATAGCATACCTAATTAATCTACAGATGTCCTGGATAGAGTCTTTAAACTTATAGACAGACACATTAAACGCCGCTACAACGCTAGCCTAGTGTTCGTACTAATAGACAGAGAGAGGGCTTATAGGTTTTAGAATAACCTTAGTGTAGTTAAGCACTGCAAACAACAAGGCATTACTATACAGCTCTAGTCCCCTAACACTACAGAACAATTAGGCTATGCAGAATAGTTAAGAAAGATGCTAATCACTATGTCTTAATTACTTAGGACTACGTCTAACCTTCTACTTTACCTATGTAAAGAGATGTACGTCTATGCAGCATATCTACTTAATTAGACTCCTATTAAATTATTAAACTAGACCACACCGTTTAAGGCTGCACACAGCAAACTGCCCTCTATTGCTTATCTACGCATCTACGGATATAGAGCATACTACCTTCGCAAGAAGATTCCCTAAACAGACAAGCTTTCCCTAAGGGCGCTTATTAGTTACTTAGGAGGCGTAGACTTACGCAATATCTACTGTATATAGGTACTAAAAGCTGTATCCCGCGGACACAGAGGCAAGGTCATTCGAACAAGGGATGTTACCTTTAATAAAGAACTATTCTTTAAGTCTACTAATAAAGAGAGGCTACTTAGCATTTAGTTAGATTAAGCCATCAACAATATTAAGGTTAAAGAATTAGAAAGTAAGTAGGAAGATTCTAATAAAGAAGTATATAAGACGCTAAGCTGTCTATGCTTTCTACTAAAACCCTACTCGCAGGCGAGAAATCAGGCCAAGCTCATAATGTACACTGTGGCAGAGATGCATACCCTTCACCAGTTTCTATGGTTAATCGGACCTCCGCGCCGCCAACGTCAGTACCAGCTACACCGCCAACGCCCTCTCAGTCCTCTGCGTCCCCTACACCTACATTAATAGGACCTCCTGCGCAAAGAAAGCAATACAGAAACTAATACCTATCTCTAAACTACTAACGTGTTGCCTAAACGCACACAAAATTCTACTACTAACGCTATCTAGACTTATTAAAACACGTTCGCGTCAGCCTTACTACTAGACAAAGTGCCCTAATTAATCGCACTATCACGGCAAGTCTATAGAGACCAGCTTCCGCCCCTGCCTTAATTTTAGAATAATGTCCTAAAACTCCCTACGTAGTTTAGAGAAGGCTTTATAGCAGCTGCGAAGAAGAAGCTAAATACTATCGCTAGAAAGAAGACATATACTAAGATTCCGCTCTTAAAGCTCCCTTTAAACACTAAAGTCTTACCACTTATATAGGTCTTTATATACAAATTTAATTAAGGCTACCTAGCTAAGTTTAAAGTAAGGATTGTTGTAAGAGGAGACTTGCAGACTGTTGTAGGTGACACCTATGCTGCTACTCTTGCTATACGAATATTCCGCGCTCTTATAGCAATTGCCGCCTACTTTAATATAGACATATGTTAATACAACGCTATTAATGCTTTTACTAACGCTAAACTCCCCAAACCTATTTACACCTTTTAACTAGAAGGTTTCTGTAATGGCGGGCACTACTAGTAACTTTATCGCGCCCTTTATAGCCTTAAGACGTCACCACTACTCTAGTACAAAGACTTTACAACTACACTTAAGAGCTTTGGTCTATTACTAGTACTTAACGCACCCTGTTTATAGAGAAAGACAACCGCATTATCGTCTTCTTTTATATAGATAATATTATTACTATGGCCCTTCTAGGTCATTTATCCTTCCTCAACGCCTTTAAACGCAAGCTTGTCAAACAGTATAAAATCACCAACTTTGCAAGGCCAAGAGAACTCTACTTTCTATAGTATTACCACACACAAAGACCGCAATAATAGTTATCTTTAGTTGTTATAACGTGACTACATCTAGAAAATCTACGCCAAATACCTAGCACCTTAAAAGTTATCCTAGACTAAGGCACCTGCTTTACCTCTACCTTTTAAGGAGCTTATACTATTAACAGAGTCTAAGAACAAGGACGCATCTTATTGTTACTCCCAAATAGTTAGATCTATTAGCTACGCCGCTAGTGCTACACGTCTAGATATCGCCAAAGCTTATTTAAAATTAGCTAAATTCCTTACTAACCCTAGCCCTAAACACTTATTAGCTGCATATTAGTGCCTTATATACCTGCATTACTCCTAGGACCTAGCACTGCACTACTCTATAGACTACACTACTCCGCATCTCTATTAAAAAGATACTAAAGAGACTAACTTCTATAGCGCAACTAACACATCTTACGCTAATTATAAGGCAACCCGCAAGTCCTTATAAGGCTATATCTTCTTCCTATTTAGCGGTCCAATTAACTAGAAAGCAACGCTCTAACGCTGCGTTGTTAAGTCAACTACTAAAGCTGAACTTATCTCACTCTCTACAGGGTACACTAAGTACTACTAGTGGTCCAGGATCTTTAATAATCTCCACCTAGACTTTAAGGAACAACCCTCTATATACTGTAACAATAAACAGACAATTTGTCTACTAGTTATAGAGTCCCCTTAGCTAAAGACAACCCTTCGACACGTGGATATACACCACTATTAGTTACGGGAATAGGCACTACAAGGAACTGTTACTCCTGCTTATATTAAAACTAACTCTTAGCCCGCAGATAGCCTTATAAAACTTCTACCTAAACAGAAGTATTAGGAATAGTTAAAGCTCTTACAACTTAAGCCTATTTCAAAGCAGATTATAGGTAAACACAAGTAGAGTCTTTAAGCTCTTCTATCTCTGCAACCTTATAGCAGAACATTGGCGGTTTAGGTAACCTATAAATCTCACCCTGTCCCTGCGCCTATAGTCTCCAGAATCACTATATTTTACTGTATTAAATAAGGCCTATAGCTACGCGCTCCTTTAGTCCAACGCTCCTCTATCTCTACATATTAATAAGGCATATAGCCACGCGCCCCTCTAGTCTAATATTGCCCCTAAGCACTACTCTGTTCTAGCACTCTACTTTCCCTATGTTTTATAGTAATAAGACCTTGCACGTGTTGTATCACAGCTCTAGCGAGAAGAATCTTAACGTCTAACGCAGAGCACTGTCTATTAAGACGTTAACAATAGCTAATAACTATCTACACCTAGGTGGATTAGCTACTTATCCTATAGATTAGTTCCCTTAGTACATACACACCTAAGGCACAAGTCTAGGTATTAGTAAGGAGTTCTATCTCCTTGTGCTGGCGCAGCTATATAGAGTAGTTCCGCCTACTTACGCTAGAGTTAATTACACTAGAGTTAATTAAGACAGCTCATATTAATAACAAACACACAGGCAGACCTTAGCACTAGACTAGGACCCACTTTTCTTATTTAAGACCAGATTCTCCTATAAGGTACGCCCTTACTTGCTAGCCTAGCTATATAGAACAGCTACAATTGTTTACGCTAGTACCTAGGCAGACTGCTTTCTTATAGTAATTTCACATTAAAACAGACCTAATCTACTGTTATAGGCTATATACTAAGGACACTTAGACGCCGACCCACACACAGACGGCTCAGGTGACCTATTAGTCTCACCCTGTCCTAGCGGTTCAGGTGACTAATAAATCTCACCCTGTCCTTGCACTTACAGTCCACAAAATCACTGTGTTTCACACTATTAATAAGGCATATAGCCACGCGCCCCTCTAGTCCGACACCTTTTAGCTCACTTACACTGTTTGTTATAGTGTTTTAGGGTGACTTTTACGGCAAGCAGCCCACATAAGAACCTGCTAATAGCTCCTTTTTCTTCCCCTTACTAAGGTTGGGAGTTGTTTGTTGCCTGTCGCGCCATTTTGACCTAGCATCTCTTAGATTACCACTATTGGCAATCTGAAGGGGGTGTGTAAGACTGCCGCATGGCTGTATGGTCGGTCCTTAGTCACATAACTTCGGCCGGAATAACCTTATGCCTAGCCTCACCCGTACACCTTCAGGCCCTCGGTCCTCCATAGTAATGAGACACCTCTATTCTAATGGTCAACCCGTATCACTATAAATTACTGTAATCGCCACTATCTTACATAATACTTTATATTAGTAAGCGTAAAGAGTGTATAGATTAAGTGTATAGAAAAGGAAATAATATAATAAAACAACTTAGTATTAATTACTTGTGCCTAGAAAGGGGTGCGAAAAAAAGAAAAAGAAAAAGATTCTACAGCGTATAGACTATAGTGCACAGGTATTATATAATCTCTCTATAATGCTATTATGCAATAATATTAAAACCTCAACCCCCTTAGGTGCCCTTGCCTATACGGTATATAGATATTAAGTTTACTATTTAGAATAATACCTACTTTAAACTATAAAAAATTATTATTAATATTATATATATTAGAATAAGAAACGCACTATATATTATAAATATAAATATACTATTTTAAGCTATAATCTTCTTAAAATTAATATTTATATAAGATGTATAGAAAGCTTTTTATAGATACTAAATTACTATTTACTAAGATATACCTAATTATATTATATATAAATCTAGGTATAAATTTTGTACTAGATAAGTTTAATAACTATATAAAGATTATTAATATAATTAATAGGCAAATACCTATAGAATTAAATTGGGTAATAGAGAAGGTTAAATATTATTATATACCTTTTTATAAAGCCTTTAATATTTTTAAAGCTAAATTAAAAAATTAAATAAATAAAAAGAACATTCTTTAAATAATTATTAACGTGGTTTACTAGCGAGTAACCCACACACTAGTAAGCGCGCCACCTTTGCCAAGACCCCACCAAACCATTTTATTTATTCTTAGACTGCGTCGCAACACTACTTAAAAATATATACTAAGTTAATGTATCTAATTTAGATTCTTCCTCTTTAACTCCCTAGTAGGTTTGCGTATTATATCTAGGTTGCCTATAGATACCATAACGCCGTTAAGTTAATAGCCCTATTGCAGCGCGACTAGTATCTAACAACTATTTACCCTTCTTCTATCCACTAGCGTTCTTAGAAGTGGCTAGCTAAGATCCCTCTGCTACTATAAGTGATCCCTAATGCTAGATATATCTTCTTTTACATAATTTTCGCCTTATAGTCTCCTTAATTATCTTGCAAAGGCCTGCAATTTTATCTAACACTAGTACCTAACTATGCATTACACTTAGAGCGCCTTTTTTAAGCTTCTTAAGCACCTATATAGTTAAAGTTAGTAATAGTTTAAAGTAATCTCTAATTCTCTTGCGAACTACTATTAATTGCGTCTTAAATTCGCGTAGGTTACTTAGTGTTTTAGACTCCTAGGTGGTAGGCTCTTTAATAGGCAGACTAGGTGTACAGATATGGATGTTAAGGTGCTGCAACACCTCCTCTAGATTTAATAGGACTAGCCTAGCACTGCAAAAACTACCCTTAATTATCTCTGCAGAGAAAACCTTCAAAAACGCGGTTTTAAAGGCTAGGAGAAACTTAATCTTTATAATATAGGTTATTAGCTAACGCGCTAAGCCTAAGATCTTAGCACTATATACCTTCTTTAGCAGGGAGAAACAGCCTACATCTAACGGCTGTAGTAGGTATAACGAATGTGGCGGCTTATAGAGAGTAATAATCTTATGTTCCTTATAGTAATTCTAGAACTTAATTAAGTTATAGCTTATATAGCTGTTAATAACTCGCAGCTAATAGGTTCCTTTAGCGCGTCCCTTTATATGCGCGTTAAAGTGTTTTAACTGCACAATACTAAGCTTATTATTTTGTCTAGCTGTTCTCGCTAATAGCAATTACCTAATCGCTAGGAATTAACGCGTCTCTTGTACCAGGTGGAGATGTAACGCTTGCCGGCGTAGATAATAAAGGGAGAGATTGCCTATCTAGCAGCGCAGATACCCTAGATTACCATAATCTACTAGCGGTCGCCTAGCTGTATTAATTTTGGTTTCGCACGCCTCTCTAATACTATAACCACAAGCTAAGACTCTATAACCCCTATTAGGAAGCCTAATTTATTATTAAAGTTGTAGGTGTTCCTTATCTGTAATGCCGTACTTAACTTTAATGCCCTCCACAAGCTTAAAACTACGCGTTTATAACTTTAAGATCTTTCTATTATGCCCTCAAGTTGTTATATAACTAAGACTAACGCGTTTTAACTTCACGTCTGTGCTTAATAAACCTGTCTGTCTAGTTAATACTAATAGGTGGCTTTTCTCTCTATAAACGTAGTAAATCGGCCATTGTGCGTAGTATAAGCTTTGTAGGAGGGAATCTACGCGTGTCTAGCTTAATTATACAATTAATAAGCGCCTGCTCCTTAAAGAGAGTAAAATTCTTTTTTAATTTAGGTGGGTTATTACGTCGTGTCGTGCAGTTATTTCCGTTGCGTCTTTAATTAAGCGTTCTGCGATTAACGTTATATAGCCCTGCTGCTACTCGCTCTATAAGATTTTAAGTCTATTTAATAGCTCTAATAGCAATAAGTAACTAAGCTTTATTAGATGGCTTAGAAGACATAGTAGGTGGTTGTATTATGATGGTATTATTGGTGATGGTAGAGTCTTAGCAAAGGTGGCGCGCTTACTAGTGTGGGTCACTCGCTAGTAAACCACGTTAAAGCTATTAATAATACTATAGGCCTAAATAGTCTTATACTATACACTACTAGTCTTAGCGTATATTCTAAAATTAGTATAAATTCTTTTTAATACTTAATATTATTATATACACAAATACTATATAAAAAGTAATAAATATTTTATAAAGAAAAAGAAATAAGACTAATATTAATTATGTACTAAATCTTTATAATAGTCTAGTAGTAGTGTATAAAGTTCTTAAGCTTCTACTTAGATCTAAAATTATAGTTTAGAGAAAAAAAGATAAATAAAAAAGCCTATATAAAATTAAGAATCTTAAGAGTAGAAATATAATCTTTAATTTAGAGAATAGTTTAGTAAAATTTTACTATATATTAGTTAAGCTATACTATTATGAAAAAGATTATACTCTTTTACTATTATATAAAGTAAGCAGGAGGCTCTACTTTTTATTATGTTATTTAAGATAAAAGCCTTTTTTGTCCTACCCCTAGGTAGATAAAATAACGCCATATATAAAGCAAATAATATTGCGTTTATATAAAGGGATGTTCTAAAGAAGGGTAAATAAAAAGGCTACTTAAAAAAGGATACTATACTTCTTACTTAAAAAGATATAAGTAATTAGAAACTATTTTTAAAGCTTTATATAAAAGATATATTATAATACTTAAAGCACCTTGTAAAGAATTAGATTATATAAAAATAGGCACTTTTATTACTAATAATATATTTAAGATTCTTTCTTTTAACCTATCTAAGCAAAAGGGTAGAATCTTTAATCTCTATTTTATATAAGTAGTAAAAGGCAAAACTACTTAACTATATAAGAAACTCTATCTTATATTTAGTAGCTACTCTAATAAAAATAAAATCTTTACTTAATTACTTACTATTTAAAGAATAAGCTAGTAACTATTTTTATATTAAAAGTAAGTCTTTACGTAATATATATAAATATTTTAAGCTAAAAAAAAATATTATTTAGGCCTATATTAAGTCTACTAAGAAGCTAAATTATATACCTTATACTAAACTACTTAAGAAACTATATATAAACTTCCTACTAAATATAATTTATTATATTATATAACTACTTTATAGTGTAGCTAAATTAGGCCTTTACTAGTTTAAAATTTACTATAACTATTATAAAATGAAACTTAGTATAAAGACTTTATTATTAAAGATCTTTAATATATAGAGATTCTAACTAATTGTGAAAAGTGGATAAATATAGATAAGAAGGTAATCGAGTTGGTATTGTTAAACTGGGTTGATTAATTTTAATAAACTGGCTACCTAGCAATCTATATACAAAATAATTTAGACTAACGAACACTTAGTTTTGTATAGTTTAATTATGGCTTTAACTTTCATGCGTGCTAGTGTTTTAAAACTAATGTTTAAACTAGTGTTTTATATGCAATAGTGGTTTATATGCAAAGTAGTGTTTTATATGCAAACTAGTGTTTTATATGCAAACTAGTGTTTTATATGCGAGCTATTGTTTTATATGCAAACTTTGTTTTACTATTGCGTAGTTGTGACGTTAATAATAAACGCCTTATTTTAGAATAATTTATTACTCCTTAGTTTATTATACGCTAATATATTTTACATTATAAAACAAGTCTTTTATATTTTGTTTTTAATAAGTAATTTAATATATATACTATTGCCTTGTTTAGTATATTCTTTTTAGCAATTGCTCAAAATTGTTAAAGCGCTTAATTGCGACAAGTTTGTCAAAAGTTATTGATTTAGAAAAATTAATTACGAGCTTATTTATATTATGATAGCGTATTTTATAATATTTATTAGGTTAGTTTTATATTATATTTTGTTTTTAGTTTTAAGTAATTTAATACATATAATATTAGATTTCTTACAATTATCTTTTAGTAAACTTTTGTGCGTTACTTAAAGTTGACTTTGGCTTTAATTGCAAGTTATTGTTAAAACGACTATTTTTGTTATTTTTAGGTAGCTTATAGTTATTTATCTATTTATCTTTTATTATAACAGCGAAATTCTAACATGTTATTTTATTATTTATTTTGCTTACTAATATAGTTTTAACAATAACACCTTTTATAGAATTAGCTAAGCTAGCTAAATATAATATAAAGAAGTATAAGAACCATTAGAAAAAGAAACATTATAGACCTTTTAGTATACAGTATAACACTATAAGAAAAAGCTATAGGTGTGCTAAAAACGTATTAAAAAAAAGGTAAAGTAGCTTAGAAATAAATAGGTTAGGCTAGAAACTCTTTGTTAGCACGTGCAAATCGGCTCCTCCTACTAGAGGTAAGAACTATTAATAGTCTACTTTAATATAAAAATAAAAATAAAAAAATTTAACGTTACTTACTAAAACTATAATAAAAAAGCTATATCTCTTCTAACTTTAATAGAAATTTCGACTATGGATATTATATAGTAATGTAATAGTTTATTATTTATATCTCTTTATAGATACTAGTAATTGCCCTTAGGTTACTCTGCGTTGCATTGCTATACGCACACTTCTTTTGTCCTTTTTATTGCCTATTCTTTAAAGGACTTAGTTCGCGTTATTATTTTATTATTATTAATATTATTGCTACTAGCACATCTATATAGTGTTGTAAGTAGTAATAAGGTAGAGATACTAGTATATATACCTCTTATTATTATTTTCTTTAATAGAAGTTAACTACGCATAGTAATATATAGTAAAATTATAGTTAGCCCTAAGGTCCTTTTCTAGTAGGTAGAGGTTATAGAGCTTAGCTATATATATATTATATTACTAGGTAACTACTTGCGTAGCAGCTATAGGCTAAGCTTCTTAAGTTAGACAATCTAGAGATTTGTCTACACCTAGCGTAGATCTAGTAGGCCTCTTAGGTGCTATATACTTATTTCTTTAAATATACCTCTTAGTGTCTTAGTATATTAAGTATTACCACTTTATTAATATATACACCCTTTAGCTTAGCTGTCCTAGTAGGTGTAAGGGTAGGGCGTGTTAACTTCTTAAGCGTATGCGAATTTAACATAGTAGGGATAGTAGAGTAGAGAATACAATAGGTAAGTATTGCTAAGAAGTAGTTAAACTTATAGTGTAGACTTATAGGAAGCTATAGTAGTAATAAGTGTTACTACCTATAAGTAAGTTAGCGCGTTATATATTGTTAAAACTATATTAGTGAGCAAAATAAATAATAAAATAACATGTTAGAATTTCGCTGTTATAATAAAAGATAAATAGATAAATAACTATAAGCTACCTAAAAATAACAAAAATAGTCGTTTTAACAATAACTTGCAATTAAAGCCAAAGTCAACTTTAAGTAACGCACAAAAGTTTACTAAAAGATAATTGTAAGAAATCTAATATTATATGTATTAAATTACTTAAAACTAAAAACAAAATATAATATAAAACTAACCTAATAAATATTATAAAATACGCTATCATAATATAAATAAGCTCGTAATTAATTTTTCTAAATCAATAACTTTTGACAAACTTGTCGCAATTAAGCGCTTTAACAATTTTGAGCAATTGCTAAAAAAGATATACTAAACAAGGCAATAGTATATATATAAATTACTTATTAAAAACAAAATATAAAAGACTTGTTTTATAATGTAAAATATATTAGCGTATAATAAACTAAGGAGTAATAAATTATTCTAAAATAAGGCGTTTATTATTAACGTCACAACTACGCAATAGTAAAACAAAGTTTGCATATAAAAACACTAGTTTGCATATAAAACACTAGTTTGCATATAAAAACACCAGTTTGCATATAAAACACTAGTTTGCATATAAAACACTAGTTTGCATATAAAACACTAGTTTGCATATAAAACACTAGTTTGCATATAAAAAACTATTGCATATAAAACACTACATATAAAACACTAGTTAAACATTAGTTTAAAACACTAGCACGCATGAAAGTTAAAGCCATAATTAAACTATACAAAACTAAGTGTTCGTTAGTCTAAATTATTTTGTATATAGATTGCTAGGTAGCCAGTTTATTAAAATTAATCAACCAGTTTAACAATACCAACTCGATTACCTTCTTATCTATTTATCCACTTTTCACAGGTTATGAGCCCGGCGCTCTAACAATTTTATTATTTATTATTATTTACCTTTTAGCTTACTAAGCTATTCTTCTATCAATTTTTTCGATATATACCTCATTTTTCTCACCTTTGAGATTCTGATTCTTTTATACTAGCTGGTCTAGTCCTTTTAACTTACTAAGCTATCTTGGCAAAATCGATATTTTGACCAATACCTTATTTTTCTCAGAATTTTCTGAGCTCTTTTACTAGCTGGACTAGTTCATTACCTTTTTAGGCAATTTCGTCAAGCCTTATCAATTTTTCAAGAAATACCTCATTTTTCTCAGATTTCTGAGCTCTTTTTGGCCTATCAATCTTATTCACAATGAGTTCTAAGATTTCTTCTATCTCTAAGCAGGAGATGCTGAAGGGTATTTCTAACTATGAGATGTGGAAGCCTAGGGCTATTTCTATTCTTATAATAGAAAATTGTATGGCTGCAATTCAGAGTGGTGATGATATTGCAATTAATTCAGTGTCGAAAGATATTGATTTAAAAGCACAATCAATTATTACTTTGTTAGTCGAAGATGGTCCTTTACAGCATATTAAGGATTTATCTACAGCTAATGAGATGTGGATTTGTTTGGGGAATCTTTATTCTCCTAAAGGTTACTATTCTGAATTTCTTCTTTTAAAGGAGTTATTTAATAGTACCTTGTTAGATTTTGATTCAATGGAGGAGTACCTCAATAAAATCAAGTATTTAACAACAAATCTTGACTATAAGTCAATTAAAATACCCAAACAGGTTATCGTGGCCTGGGTGTTAAACAATTTAACTCCTAATTATGAGGGGTTTGTTACTTCAGTAACTCAATCATTTCGGGATGATTCTTCAAAGATTAATCTAGAGAATTTATTCTCTAATTTAATTGATGAAAGTCGTCGTCAGACGCACTTGGATAGTGATAAAACTAAGGTTTTATACACTAAATTTCAGAATCAACACAAAGTTATAAAGTCTAAACGATTTTGTAATAAGTGTAAAACAAATACCCACTTTACTAATAAGTGTTGGTATTTACATCCTGAAAATAAACCTAAATGGTTTAAAACAAATCACGATTACAAATCCGAAAAAGATGAAAAAATAGATAAAAAATCTATTAAATCGTGAATCCGAATGTCCATCAGATCGACTAGATCGAAAGCTGTTAGATAAAATGGCTGAGTCATCTGAACCAATGGAAATTGAAAAGGTATTATTAACTACCCTAAATAAAAAAACAAACTAATTCGAAAAAAGGACATCGAAATCCTCGAAATCTAGAATTTAATTCTAGAGAAATCCTAAACAAGGATCAAAAACTACTAAGGTATTTATAACTGCCAAGTCAAAAAGCCCTAATCTAATACTAGATTCAGGTAGTTCATCTCATATTATCTCCAACAAAAACCTATTTATAGAAAATTCGTTAGTTAGAAAAACTACAAAAATACAATGGGGAAATAACAATATTTTAACTTCGCAATTTATTGGCACGTGAGCTTCATATATAATAATACTAAGATAGTCTTAAACAACTGTCTATATTTGCCTGAATTTAATGTAAATATTATTTCAGTAAAGAAATTAGTCGAAAAAGACCTTGTAGTAAACTTTATAAAAGACAAAGCTATAATTAAAAAGAATACTAAAACAATATTAGAAGCAACTCTAATTGACAATCTTTATACAATAAATATAGACAATATAGTAACCGATAACATTCTATTTGCTACCAAGGTTATTAATAAAAATAAAACTATTAGTAACTATAAAGAGAACTTAATATATCTCTATCACAATCGTTTCGGACATAAAAATCTAGACGTTATATGTAAAATACTAGGTATAACTAAACCTACTAACTATAAAATTCATTGCTCTAGCTGTATAAAAGCTAAGCTAACAAATAATAACAGTAGAGAAATTACTACTAAAGCAGATAATTACTTAGATAAAATAGTAATTGATTTATGTGGGCCTATTACCCTCTCCAAAAATAATTATAAATATATTATATTCTTTCTAGACTCTGTTACTAGGAAATTAGAATTTAAACTATTAAGACATAAATCAGAATCGTTTGAAGCCTTTAAAGACTTTAAAACAAAAGTTGAAAACCAAAGCAATCGAAAAATTAAAATTATTAAAACAGATAATGGCACGGAATTTGCTAATAGTAATTTTACGCTATTTAATAAACAAAATGGTATTATTCACCAATTTAATCCGCCATATACACCCGAACAAAATGGTTTAATTGAAAGAATTAATAGAACTATAATAGAAACAGCTAAAAGCTTATTGTTCTATAGTAATTTGCCAACTAGTTACTGGCAATACGCTGTTGAAAACGCAGTATATATATATATAATATTACACACACACAGTAATTTAAATTTTATAAGCCCAAATGAAAAACTTTGTAAAAAGAAACCTAACTATAATAATATTAAAATCTGGGGCTCACTAAGTTACTACTTAGTTAAACAACAATTAACTAAACTAGAACCTAAAGCCAAAATAGGTATACTAGTAGGTTATGATAACTATAATTATAAAATATTAGATCTAAAAGATAATAAACTAGTGTATACTAGAGATGCTAAAATTCTTGAAAATTACTTTTATAACTTTAATAAACGACTCTAATAAAGAAGTTGATATACTATTTAATAGTAATAATAATATACACCTAGGTAATAACCTAAATAATAATAACAATAACAATAACATAGAACAAACTATAGACTCTGAAAATCTAGATTTAAATAATAACGAGAATAATAACGAGAGTAATATAAGCTCTCGCGAATCAAGTCCCAGATATATTACTTGATAATACTACTATTAATAATAATAATAAAAGAATCATTTCTAATACCTATAATACAAGGCAAAACTTTAAAAGAATAACTTTAGAAAACTCAGATGAGTTAATAGATGAACTAGCCTTATTAATAACTGAAAATAATGAACCAACTAGCTACAAAGAAGCTATAAATAGTAAAGATAAAGATAATTGGCTAAAAGCTATGGAGCTAGAAATTAGTCAACTAAATAATCAAAATACTTGGGAAATAGTAGATTTACCTAACAATAGAAAACCTTTAAAAGGTCGTTGGGTTTTTAAAAATTAAAACAGATAAAAATAATAATCTATTGAAATATAAAGCCCGATGGGTAGTAAAAGGTTATAGTCAAATTTATGGCTTAGATTATCTAGAAACCTTTGCTAATACAACAAGAATTGAAATTATAAGGCTATTATTATTCTTTGCCTGTTTTTTCGATCTTGAAATACAACAATTAGATATTAAAAACGCCTTTTTACATGCCCCTATAGATTCTGAAATCTATATTGAACAACCTATTGGTTTTAATAAATTTAGACATAAAGTCTGTAAATTAAATAAATCTTTATACGGCCTAAAACAAGCTCCTAGAGCATGGTATCTATACTTGAAAGATACATTACAACAACTAGGTTTTTATCCTATCTTTGCTGAACAAGGAATCTTTACTAATAAAACAACTAATTTAAACGAAAAAATCTTCCTAATTGTCTATGTAGACGATATACTAGTAATTAGTAAAAGCCTAGAAACTATTACTATATTAAAAACTAAATTAAATACATTACTAGAAGTTAGTGACCTAGGGGAAGCTAGCTACTTTCTAGGTATGGAAATTATTAGGAATAGAAAAGAAAAAACACTTTATTTGAAACAAACTAAATATATTAATAATATGCTTAAAAAATATAATAAACTAAATCTAAATCCAATTAATTCGCCTAGCGACCCAGGAATTAAACTAAATAAAAATACTGAACAAGCTTCTTTAGAAGAAATTATTATTTATATCAACAATATATAGGTAGTTTAATCTATCTAACAACTCATACAAGACCAGATATAGCATTTAGTGTATATAATTGCGCTAGACATATGTCAAATCCTAATAAACAACACTACACTGCTGTTAATAGAATTTTTAAATATTTAAATAAAACAAGAAACTTAGGCCTATATACTTTAATAATAATAATAATAATAATAAAATCCTAACTTAATTGGATATACAGACGCTGACTGGGGCGGCGACCTAATGACTAGAAAAAGTACTACTGGTTATATGTTTACCTTTAATAGAACACCTATTAGTTGGGCTAGTAAACTACAAAAATCGACTGCTTTATCAACATGTGAAGCTGAGTATATGGCTCTAAAAGAAGCTATAAAAGAATACACCTATTTAATAAATATATATAAACAATTAGAAATTAATAAACTATTAAATATAAAAACTCCTAATTTCTTTATATTCTCTGATAATAAACCTGCTATTGATTTAGCATTTAATCCTGAACATCATAGTAAAACTAAACATATATTGATATACAATATCACTACGTAAGAGAAAAAATACAAGAAAAAATAATAAATCTAGACTATATACCCACAAAAGAACAACTAGCAGATATATTAACAAAAGCCCTTAATAATAATACCTATAACTATATATTTCAAAATCTTAATATAAAATAAAAAGGGTTATAACTACAATAGTAATAAGCAAAATATCCTAAATAAAGCATATATTGCTTACGGGGACGTGTTAAAACTATATTAGTAAGCAAAATAAATAATAAAATAACATGTTAGAATTTCGCTGTTATAATAAAAGATAAATAGATAAATAACTATAAGCTACCTAAAAATAACAAAAATAGTCGTTTTAACAATAACTTGCAATTAAAGCCAAAGTCAACTTTAAGTAACGCACAAAAGTTTACTAAAAGATAATTGTAAGAAATCTAATATTATATGTATTAAATTACTTAAAACTAAAAAACAAAATATAATATAAAAACTAACCTAATAAATATTATAAAATACGCTATCATAATATAAATAAGCTCGTAATTAATTTTTCTAAATCAATAACTTTTGACAGACTTGTCGCAATTAAGCGCTTTAACAATTTTGAGCAATTGCTAAAAAGAATATACTAAACAAGGCAATATTATATATATTAAATTACTTATTAAAAACAAAATATAAAAGACTTGTTTTATAATGTAAAATATATTAGCGTATAATAAACTAAGGAGTAATAAATTATTCTAAAATAAGGCGTTTACTATTAACGTCACAACTAAGCAATAGTAAAACAAAGTTTGCATATAAAACAATAGCTCGCATATAAAACACTACTCTGTATATATAAACACTAGTTTGCATATAAAACACTAGTTTGCATATAAAACACTAGTTTGCATATAAAACACTAGTTTGCATAAAACACTATTGCATATAAACACTAGTTTGCATATAAAACACTAGTTTGCATATAAAACACTATTGCATATAAAACACTACTTGCATATAAAACACTATTGCATATAAAACACTAGTTTAAACATTAGTTTAAAACTAGCACGCATGAAAGTTAAAGGCATAATTAAACTATACAACACTAAGTGTTCGTTAGTCTAAATTATTTTGTATATAGATTGCTAGGTAGCCAGTTTATTAAAATTAATCAACCAGTTTAACAATACCAACTCGATTACCTTCTTATCTATTTATCCACTTTTCACAATAGGTACTAAAGTTAATAATAATATAACGCGTAGTTGCCTGCGTAGCATAAAATTAGTAACTAGATTAAGTATTTATCTATCTACTATATAATATATTTAATTATTGCGTAAGACCTTAAGGTTACAATCTAGTATAGCTATTTCTTAACCTATTAACGCGCTTTCTACTAGGCAGGTAGTTAGACGCCTATATATATATAATAAGTAGGATAACTTTAAAGTTAAGTAGGATAATACTAATAATAAGTAGTACTACACTAATAATAAATAGAATAATAAATAATAATAATAATAATAATAATAATAATAATAATAATAATAATAATAATAATAATAATAATAATAATAATATAATAATAAATATAATAATAATAATAATAATAATAATAATAATAATAATAATAATAATAATAATAATAATAATAATAATATATAATAATAATAATAATAATATATAATATATATATATATAGAACTACTATTATAAAGATTAGATATCTATTATCTTTATAAAATATATAGTAGTATAGTATAAGTTATGTAGTAAATAAATTACTATAGCTAGTTTGTCTTATTATAGCGTCTAGTAATACTTAGGTGCTCTAGAGACTATAAATTTTAACTTATAGCTTTTTCTCTACTAGTTTAGCTACCTAGTCCTTAGCTATATTAGAGATAGTTATTACTAGAGCGCTTTTAGTAAGTAAGAGGTAAGGTTTAATTAGATCTAGAAGCGATATAGTAGTAAAAAGTATAGAGGAAAGGTCTAGTATAATCTAAAATATAGCTGGTAATTTACTATAAGGAAAAAATATATAAAGAATAGTTACTAAAAGCATAGGGCATATATAAGTACGCGCTTATCTTATAGAATTTCTATAAAAGATAAGTAAGGTAATAGCTAGGTGTCTAAAGGTTATTAGATTGTTAGTAGAGAATAGTAGGGTGCTATTTAGTAGTAGAAGTAGGGAGTGCGCGCGTAATTTAATATATATATATAGCAGTAAAGTAGGGGTCTAAGTTGTTAATTATCTAGTAAGGCGGTAAGAAAAAGTAGAGTCTATTATCTAGTAACGCAGTGTGGGCGAGTAAGTTAGAATATTATTATTATTATAAGTTTATTATCTTAAAATCTAGGGAGAAAACGTTAGTAAAACTTTAACGCACTCTAGTCCTAGGGCTTAGCGCTCGTACGTAATATTACATAGGCGCTAGTAATATAATAAAAAAACGCAGAAATTAATTATAGTGGGCCACTTAAAAACTAATAAGTGGAGGTAGTTTATACTCCTGCCTAGAAGGGATTAAGCTTTACTTAAGGGGCTTATAAGCTCTCTAGAGTTATTATTAATATTTTTTAAGTAGCCTTCTAAAGTTCTTTTATTTATTTTTCTATCTACTTAATAGTACTAACTTACTACTATATATTTCTAAGTAAACTATTTAGCTTTTAGGTTATAATAATAAGGTATTTACTAAATCTATATATTACTATTATACTAGTAAAAATTTTACTACTACTTATAAGAAAGTAATTTAAATATAAAGGCGCTACTAAAATACCTAATAGTTATTAAGATAGAATAGAATATTATTAGAAGGTAAGTAGTAATAAGATAAATTACTACCTAGTTTTATTTAAAGTAAGGGGTTATTTATCTAAATTCCTACTAGGCCTAAAGGAGATATAAGGCCCTATTAGACTACCTAAGTAATAAGGGTATCTTACACTTCTAAGAATACTATATAACTAAACTAATAGTATATAAAAGTAGCTCTTTTCTCCCTCGGGATTAATTTGTAATATTACGTAATTCCGGGCTAGCTGTTTAACCGACCACCATATTACGTAATTAATAATTTCTTCGATAACATTTTTTGCTATAATAATAATAATAGCAATAATTATAATAGTAACTAGACTATCTATTAACTACTGTTAACAATACTATTGTGCAGAATGCTAATAATAAAATTATTGTTATTTTGTGTATATTTTATTACTACTACTATGTGCTAGGTACTAGGTTATAGTGCCTTCTATTTTACTCCTCTCTGTGTATAGTGCGAACTCGACCTTAGTTAGAATCTCTACATAACGAAGATCTTTAATAAAAAGTAGCCCTTATACTAAATAACTTTAGTAGTTTATAAATATAAGTTTATACTAGCTATAAGAATAATATTAATATTATATAAAGATAAATATATAATATATAACTTTTTTAGCTATTTTTTATAGTTAGCATTTGTATAAAAGTAAAAAAAATAGAAAAATTTAAAATTAAATAGAGATATTCTAAACAAATGTATAATTTGTCTAGAAACTAGTTAAAAGTATAATATATATTCTTTTACTATAAAAAGGCACTATAGTAATAGCAAAGCTAAGAAGGCCTATACCTACTAGTATAAGCGCTATTATTTATACTAAGTTAGTATTATATAAGCTAAAATATTATATAATAAGAAATATAGTTTAATAAAAAGAGAAAAAAGCTAGGAAGAAAGAAAGAAAGAATATATAAAGAGATATTTAAAGTAGAAAAGAAAATTAAAAAAAGCCTACTTTATATACCTTTTCCTTTTATTTAAAGCTTTAATTTCTACTCCTTATAAGCATTTTATTTTCCCCTTATCTAATATTATATAATTATCTAATATTACTACCTAAATAAATAAAATAAATAGGTCTATATATTATATAAAAATATACTAAATAAAAGAGTTTTATATAAATAATATATTATTACTATAATTTTATTATTAACTATATAATTTTATCCTTAACTACTTTTAGCTAAATAGCTACTTTACTATTAATAAGACTAATTATGTGTTGTTAAATTATCTACCTAGGGGTTTAAAACGATAAAGGCTTTTATCCTAAATAACATAATAAAAAAAGCAGAGCCTTTTGCTTAGTAATTAAAAAGAGCGTAAAAAAGAAAGCCCAATTATACTTTTAATAAATAGTAGTAAAATATAATAAATAGTTACTTAATAGAATTTTTCTATTAATTAAAGTAGACTAGTAAGATTACAGGATATATAATAAAGAAGAAATAAATAAATATTAATAAGTAAATAGTTTATATAAAGAAAAAGAGAACTACTAATAGTAACTTTAAAATAAAAAGTTACTAGTAGTTATATACTATATAGGCAAAGACACTTAAAAGTATTAAAATTTTATTATTATTATATAATAGTATTATATAAGAATTATATAGTGTCTATATACTATAGAATAAAAAATTTATATCCTTTTTAAATATAATTAATTAATACTAAAGTTAGTTTTATATTTATATTCTTTTTTATACGCTTATTCTATACACTCTCTATACTTACTAGTATAGAGTATTAGATATTAATATCTATATAGCTAGCTATAGAGTACCTATTTAATAATACTAGTATATTTATATCTCTACGTAATACTTACTATAGTAAAGCTTTTAATACACTAGTATCCTTAGTAGCTAATATAGCCACCCACCTTACGCCTTATAATTAGCCCCACGCTTGCTAGGGCAGGTTAATACGGCGCTTATATGCAAGATTCTACAGTAAGACAGCCAGCCCCTCGCACGATTACGCCTCTCGTTTTCAAACTCACATCATACAACCACGGGAATAATAAACAGGACAGCATAGCTATTCACTCTCGAATCCAAGGTTCATTGTTCCGGGGCGCAAATTGTGCGCGGAGGCGAGTAGCCCGTGTGGGGCTGGTGTGTTGCAAAAGGAGGCAACTGCATGCAGGGTTTCGTCACCTACATATATACGTTGCATTAGCGCATTGAGCCCCATGCAGGAACTAGCGCCTGGTGTAACTTGAGCACGGAAAGGGATCCTCTGAACCTAAAACCTATCTTATAGAGGTTCTATATTTATAACTACCATATAAATATTACTTGAAAACTTTACTACATATAGAAAAGTGTGTATTATTCTATGTACGAGCGTCGCTGCCCAACGAGCAGTTGACGCGTCACATGCCCTTATAGCATGTAAGTATAGAGTGGTTACTAACATATGCACAGGCATAGTGTACTAAACTGATATCACGTGATTAATAACTAAGCGTTACACACGGTTTAACTATGGCCAGCTGACGTCCCTCTTGGTGAGAATAGCCCAAGGAAAAAAAAACACATTATTCTGTAGCAGGTAGAAGAAAAAAGTGTTCTACTTTTTTAGACTACAGTTTAACCCAAGCTTAATATGCCTTCATGTCCTTCTCGTTAATCACGTTTCCAGCTGCGACACTGCCATCATCCACACGCTCGACATCGTCCTTCTTATTGCCCAAGTACTTCGACTGTTGAAGGCTGTTCATAGCATCTTCCTCGCGATCAGCCTTGCGGAAGGTGAGATAGAAACCAATTGCGCCAACTGCGGCAATGATCGCGACGGCGCCGTAGTTCCACACAAGAAGTGGATCTTCAGAGAGGCCTGTGAGAGCTTGACCAAGAGCACTGGACACAGCCGATGTGAATAGAGCAATGGCTTGTACGGTGGACTTCATGTTGGCGGGAGCTTTCGTGTAAGCATACCTATGTTGTCAGCAGAAGTTTCAATTGAGAGACGACGCAAGACCACGTACTCAAGCTTGGTGATCGAAGCAAGGACCTCAGACATGCCAATAAGACCATAGGGAACGACCTGTATCCAAACGGAAATGTCCGCATTGCAGTCTTTACGAGTCGCACTTAGCTCGTTAATCTGCTTTCCGCACGGTGACATCTTGTAGATGTAATACTGGATAACGCAAGCCGAGACCATAGCCAAGGACGCAAGCGTGAAGCCAGCAGTGATCTTCTTGATAGGAGAGAAGATAATCCCCGCCTTACGGAGCCCTGGATAGACGATGAAGTCCATGATCGGGATGACAATGATGATGAAGATGGGATTCAACTTCGCTACAATGTCATTGGGTGTATTTCCCAAGTTCATCGTTCCGGCTTGCGAGACGAGGTTATTCAGCATCTGATTATACGCGAGCCAGTAGAGAGGATAAAAAACAAAGACTGCAAGCAACGATACCACGCCTGACCTCATCCACCCAGGCGTCATCAAAGGTCATCCAAGACGGAACGACGTCGCCATTGGCGCGCAGAGAACTAGGCTTGACGCGCTCCCAGAAGTGCTCGTCCTTCCATATATTCTTTCTGGTAGACCTTTTCGTGGCGAGCCGGATAAGCTTGAACGCCTTGCCCATGACGGAGCCAGTGGGTGGCGTAAGCCTGTATTGTTTCTTGAAGTAAAAGAGAATGATGGGGCAGAGGACATAGCAGATGGTTGGCAGAGTGAACGAGAGCCAGAAGCCAACGAAATGTTCCGAGTAGACCATGGCGAGGGAGCCGGTAAGCGATCCACAATTGATCAAGAAGTAGAAGTAAATATAGATGCGTGCAGCTGTTGTGGCGGGATCGACGATCTCTTTGCTGCCGTTTTTCTTGACTCGAATATAGGCTCTTTGGTTCTTGTATTGCTCGGCAATCAGAGGCGAGATGTTCGACTTGAACCCACCCGTGCCGATACCCATGACGACAAGTCCGACAGAGAAAATACCGATGGCAACGTCCGGCTTCACAATGACTTGTGGGATAGCAGAAAAGATGAGCAAGATGTGACCGAGTATTGCGACTAAGTTGGCGTACTGGATTGTTTTGTAACGACCCAAGTATTCATCAGCTATCCAGGCACCGAAGAGAGGCGTGAAGAAGTAAGACCAGAATTGGTTGAACATGGTCAAGCCAGTCGAGGCTCTCTGTCCCATTCCGAGGGCACCCGATCCGGGCTTTTTAAGGAAGCCGGCACCAGTTGTTGAGCCGGGGGGGAGCTTCTTCTGGATGAAATTGACGACTCGAAGTATAATCAGCACAGTCCCAAAGCCGGATGGTGCGTGATAAATAACGTACAGACAGCGCTGGTACCATAGTAACTAAAGCGTTCCACGAACTCAACAGAGGCCACAGTCCACGCAGTCCATGGAATAGAGCCAGCGACACGAGGAAGCGTTGCCCATTCTTCCTCGGTAGGGGCGGGCCCTAGCAAGTGTTCATCCTCATCAATGATGGAGCTGGGGGTGCTGGTGTCCAAGGGAATAGTGTCCAGCACGGTAGCGCCTTTGCTGACCTCGAGACTGGCACGAGCGTCGGGTGGCCATTTTCGTGAATTCAGGCTCGATTGTCAAAAAAGTACGAGAAAAGACAGCCGCTTCGGGCAGCAGGGCATGGAGGGTCTTCATATAGATAACCTCTGCCCGTGCATCCCCGCTTTCAGGCTACCGAGAGCCAAGGGCCAGAGGATCAATCTGTTATCGCAGCGCTCCCTGTTCGTGAGGTGAAGGAGGCCCCGGGAGTGCGGCATCGAGACAGTTGGCTGCTGTAGCCGCTGCTAAAGGCACCAAAAAGCGACGTTGCCACGGTGCCCCAAGACTAGAGCGCGGCGGTAGGTTGAAATAGGGAGGAGGAAGGGATCTCAGGCGGCACAATTGTGCAACTGTGCCGTTCCGACAACTGGATGGAAGCTTCGAAGAGGCAGTGCCAAGGGCGTGGCAGTCTGTAAGAGATAAGGCTTCATAGAAGGCACCCTTGATCATGTGTTGATGGAATTGCCCAGGTGCCCCGGTGGTGAGAATTGCCCAGACTTCCAAGGTTGCCAAGCGTCCCGCTATCGCGCTGCATCGGAACCTTCCTCTTCAAGACTTTTTGACTGCTGGGCAGAGGAGAGCCAAGATGTGTGGGACGGAGCGACAGCTAGCAATGGAGCTCTCGCACGCGTTTGCAGCTGCGAGCGGGCTTCGTTGCGTATTTCGACGGCCTATAGACGGCAGCAACGCGATGAGGAAGCCGCGCGGGGCAGAACAGCACAGCAGATGGTGAGTCGTGAGTCGTGGTAGCTGGAGGAGCCATCTTGGAGCGGACCGTAAAACTCGCCGAGATGTTCGAAATTGACCGGCACGTGACCGGACAACTAGGTGCCCGCCGCACTCTGGATGGACCTCCGAGCACAGCATCATCATGACTTGACAGGGTTCCACGATGATGGACGCCTCCCAGGCATGCACACACGACGGCAAAAGAACGCAGGAGCTTGGTGGCCCGCTGGCCTTTTTATTGTCTACCAAGGTAGCGAGCCAGTGAGATGCGCATGATTGTTAGGCGCTCAGCCCGGAGCCGCATCCTCGACCCCGCGCCCAGGCAACCGACCTGGACAACCACCAGTCGCTTCAACAGTCAACATGTCTCGTTTCTATGATGAAGAGGAGCAGCATCCGCTGGGGTCCCACAACGACGCGCTACCTCGACCCGGAAGCAGCCACACGCCCGCTGAACGGCAGCCGCCGTCATGCGAGGGATGAACGTGACGACGAACGACCCCGGCTGCAGCGGAATTACTATTCTGGCAATGAAGCTGTTGACTATCGCGTAACTGAGATTGCCCATGACTGGGACCATGATTTGGAACCTGCTTGGTCGGTCATCCACTCGCAACGCAAGACAGCGGTCGAGCAAGCAAGTCCCATCACCACCACGTTTCGACCGTGTCTGGGACAGTCATCCAGCTCTTCCAGCCCCATCACCACCACCACCACACCAGTTCATCCAGCCCCATCACCACCACCAGCTTACCCGGAGATCATTATTCCTGGGGAGGGCGACTCTACTCAGAGTAGGAGGAAGCAAATCGCGTCACACAGTTTGGCGAAGCAAGTTCCGTCGCCGCCTCCTGCGGTATCCTATCGCGGAGACCATGATGCACCCAGAATTACTGTGCACCGGGGAAACTTTGAAGAACTAGTGCACGCTCATGACGACCCAGAATCCCATCCCGGGAAGACCTCTTGGCAGCAGAAAGACGACTCCACATGCGAAACGTATTCCTTCACCTCCGGCCACGCTGCGCCGTCGGAAGGATCCAGAATATTACTCGTATACAGGACCGGATACTCTTGAAAATTATGTAGATACGCGAATTCGTTCTGTCCCTGGTCGTCTATCACCTCCTTCGCCTCCTGCTGTCCTTCCATCCATTGCAGAGTCGGGCCCTGCGTCCTCGCCGAAAGAAAAGCACTTCTAGACCGAAACGAGTTCACTCACCATCTGAGACTCCCTTGGGAAAACAGGCCCCTTCGCCACCTGCATCGTCTTATCAGCACGACAACCGTAATGCGTCGTATCGAATAAAGTCCACGGCGCGAGTACCCTCGCCACCCAGCTACAACCAACGTAGACATTCAGACATGGATGTCCCCTCAACACGACGAGAGCGTCTTCATGACGCTCTGTCAGCTGGCCAACAACCCAGTCGATATCAGACACCTGATAGTCTACAGCGAGACAAAAAGGCAACCCGTGGTGATCGCGTACAGAGCCTGCAGGTCCCGTTGTCGATCCCTGGAAGTTTTCCTTCTCCCCCAGACACTATAAGCCCGAAAGCCGAAGATTCCAGATCGGAGACCTCACCACCACGAAGAAGGTTGTCATGTCATCTGGGGATACGCGCTCCCTAGCTTCTGGGTCGTCGCTTCGGCCGTCCATCTCCCCTAGTGTTTCCGGTGTCCTGGGTGAAAACGTGTACAGATACAAAACCGTTGGGTGCTTTTCAGTTCCGACTAGTCAGAATACTACCAAAGACCATGTCCCTCGTCAAGTGTGAGCTGGTGCATTGCTCACTCGACGATCCGCCCAGCTACACTGCAATCTCCTACGCCTGGGGGGACGCCGCCGATGACAAGAGAAGAATCCAGCTTGAGGGGGCGGAAATTCCTGTTTCAGCTAGCCTGCATGGTGCTCTAACCGCCCTGCGAGCCAAGAAGGAGAGCGTTTTGGTCTGGGTAGACGCCTTGAGCATCGACCAACAGAACAGAGAGGAGGAACGGACGCAACAGGTTCAGCTAATGACTTATATCTACTCGCGTGCAGTGACTGTTGCCGTTTGGCTTGGCCCAGAAGCGGACGACAGTAATGTAGCCATGAGGACCTTGAGTGAGGTGGCAGACCACGCCGGTTCAGGCGAGCGTATAGCCTCACTCATGTCGTCCAAAGCCGGGAAAGCACAGTTCGCTTCTGTGGTTGCTCTTTTCGAGCGGGATTACTGGAACCGTCTGTGGGTTGTCCAAGAGGTTTTTAATGCCAAGGAAATTACAGTCTATTGTGGGCACAAGAGCCTCCCTTGGACAGTGTATCGACGTGCATCTAGCGTTTTCTGGAGACACAAAGCCAAAATCGACTATTACTTTCCAGGCGGCTTATCTCATGGCGGACAGCGAGCGTCACCTAGCCAGTTTACCTACTCTCAAGTGTTGGGTTACCACGGCCCAAGTGGTATTCCCGACGTCAGTTCGTTTAGCGGACTCGGAGAAGAATCTCTCTTAGAAGTTATGCGTGTGTGCAGGAGAAAACTGAGTGCAGATCCCAAAGACAAGCTCTATGGTATTCTAGGACTACTAGACGAGGAGATCCGCAATGAGTTCCCGGTTGACTATAGCTTGTCAGTCAAAGAGGTCTATGTCAGAGTGTTCGACTATCTACTCTGCACCACCGAGCGACTCGAAGTTCTATGCGAAGCCGTGCACTTCCCACTGCACACAAGTTCGAACCTACCCAGTTGGGTCCCTGACTGGTCCCACAAACCCCGATACCACCGCCTTGGGCCGCTCGTGCGAATTTTGGGCAGCAGGTTCTACAAGAGCGGAGGCAAGAGTTCTTGATGATCGTAGAAGGCTGGAGTTGTCAGCAGTTTATCTCGATACTATCAGTGCACATGGGATTGCTGTGGGTACTTTGTGTACGCTAGCCGACTATATCATGGCATTCCTGCATTGGAGGGCGCTACTACTCGGCAGTGATGATGACGGCGAAAGCCAGGCGCGCCAGGAAGAGTTCTGCCGAACATTATCTCTGGACCAAACACCATCGAACTGGAAGGGGTCGTGGAAGAAAGCATGTTACCACGTCTTCGCCTCTTTGGCCCACGATCGACTGGCGCGGCTGCCCCTCGACGATGAACTCTGGCAGTATATTGATGCCGATGTTGGAATCGATGCGAAAGATCGAAGGCGCTTTCTCCAGGAGAATTTTCGGCTCGCGAATGATGGGTCGCTGCTTCTGTCTCACGGAAGACGGGTCGATAGGAATGGGGTCGGGCTTCATGGCTGCTGGCGACATGGTCGTGGTCCCGTTGGGTTGCCCTACACCGATACTGCTTCGACCCGAGGGACCGCGGGGTGAGTATAGATATGTTGGCGATGTATACATTCACGGGTACATGCGCGGCGAAGCCGTTGATCATTGGAAGATTGGGGAACGGGAACTGCACAAGTACGTGCTGCACTGACGGAGGTAGTAAGAAATCGCTGTGCACAAGGGTGTCGTCGGTCCGCCTGCCGGTCCGCCCATTGCTGTTCTCTGAGCGGCAGCTTCTGCGAACCTTTTCAGTAGTTGTACCAGTCAGCTATACCCCATATCATAGGACCTCCGGTCAGGTGACCGCTGCCAATCTCTGTTCACCTAGTTCGATGAACCGAGACATTACCTAGTACCTTTCCGCATCAAGCTCATCCAAAGCAATATGAGTACGAGAAGCGTTTCACGAGAGGCGCTTTAACTAGGCTAAGCTTTACTCGCGAGCATTCATCCCAACAGTAGAGCTAATCCCATTAGAAGATGGTGTTTATAATCAGTGTTGGAGACTGCGATAATGGGTTTGTCGTGGGTATGGATATATATATGGGATTTAAAATACCGACTACAAGGACACCGAGCAAATCAAAGGTGTTCTCTCTTTCATTGAGCAATATCGTTTTGCCAGTCAGATACACGAGCGCGCTCCCATCTCCGTAAACCAATATTTCATACATCCCGAAGGTCGACATCTGAACAACGCAATTCTTTTATCAACTATCCCAACGCCATCAACATCGTAAACAAAACGCCAGTGTTCCAGTTGCACGCGCAGGGTTAAGATGGACAATGCACATTTTCTTTCCCCTGAATAACGACTCCATCCAAGCAGTCGTACACCCCGTTTCCCGCTCACAACTTCGCCACTGCCTTCTCACTATCCGGCAACAAAAGAAACTTGACCGTCTTCACAGTCGTCCACCCATCCAACGCATCTTCGCCCATATCCCTCCCAAACCCGCTCTGCTTGACACCCCCAAACGGCGCGTATTCGCATGCAGCGCCCCCCAACAATTCACCGTAACCTGACCGCTCTCCAGCGCCGCCGACACGCGATGCGCGCGGCTCACATTCTCGGTGAATATCGCCGCGCTAAGTCCATACTCGGTGTCGTTCGCTTTGGCAACGACTTCGTCTTCGGTGTCGAACTTTGCGATGGCCTGTTTGTCTGCTGTTTAGACACCGTGCAGAAAAATTCGAAGGGGAAGGGAGAAAGAAGCTTACCGCCACAGGGCCGAATATCTCCTCTCGCATGATAGCATCCGTCTCTGCAACATCCGCAAACGCTGTATTGCCGACGAATTTCCCGTCGCCCGTCCCACCATGCAGCAACCTCGCCGAAGAAGAAGAAGATTTGCCCCGCTCGATATACCCCATAATCTTCTCGTGTTGCGCATTACTGATAATAGGGCCCTTCGTCGTGTCCGCAAGTAGCGGATCCCCCGCCACAGCCTCGGCACTCCTCCTGCTGAACTCCTTCAAGAAAGAATCGTAGATGCTGCTATGGACGTAGATGCGCGAGCCTGCCGCGCAAATCTGCCCGTTGTTGTGCGTGATGCCCATGGCCGTCCAGAACAGGGCGTTCTCCATATCCGCGCGTCGGGGAAGACGATGCACGGTCCTTTACCGCCTAGTTCCAACGTGACCTTCTTCAGGTTGGAGGATGCGGAGGAAGCGAGGATCTGCCGGCCGGTGAGCGTACTCCCTGTGAAAGCGAGCTTCTTGATGGCCATGTGCGAGGCCATGTACTGGCCTGTGATGCGGCCTTCGCCGCAGAGGATGTTGACGACACCGGCCGGGAACCCAGCTTCTTTGACCAAGGCGGCAAGTTTTTGGCCGTAGAGGGGGCACAGCTCGGGCGTTTTGATGAGGAGCGTGTTACCGGTTGCGATGGCGGCGGTGAGTTTCCAGATGGTAATCATCCTGTGGAGACGACATCAGTCCATCTCTCCTCAAAATGGCTCGCAGTTTCCCAAAGAAAAGCTTCGCTTCCGGAAGACTATTATACGCAATGGATGGATACTCACAGTGGGGCATTCCAAGGTACAATGGCCGCACACACACCCAGTGGCTCCCGTCGTGTGTATGCGAACCCTCCCGATATATCCATGGCCTTGCCATCGATTTTGCCAGCCCACCCCGCAAAATACCGCACCGTTTCTACTGCCTGCGGCACGTAGATGTTCCGCGACTCGGCGAAGATGATGCCTGCATCCACTGCTTCCAGCGACGCCAATTCGTCGGCGTCCCTCTCCATCAGATCCGCAAGCTTCCACAACAAGCTGCCTCTTTGCGATGGAGGTGTAGCTTTCCACGTAGTGTCGAACGCGGTCTTGGCTGCATGGACTGCGGCATCGACGTCTGCGTGCTGCGCAGCCGCCACGTCGGCGAGATGTGCGAGTGTTGCTGGATTCTCGGTTTTGATGGTGACGTTCCTGTCCGCTGGGACGAATTCATTGTTAATGAATAGACCTGTGTTTACTGTTCGACGGTATTAGTTTCCATTTTTTGAACTGGGAAAGGAGGAGGGACGGACTTTGGATCGGTATGCCGTTCACTCCTTTGACTGTTATTTGTGCCATTTTTGCTGTCTTTTTGGAACTACAGTAACAATGATGCTATTGATTTTACGATGCGCAAGCGTACATAATATACAGAAAAGAGGCTGGACTTCTGTTTTGGGGAGTCTGTGTATTTGCCGTTGTTGGATTCCGCGGCGGCATTGTTCCGCGCCCCGCCCTCTCCGCAAGCGCTCGGAAGCGGCACTAATGTTTCAAACCCATAACATCACAACACTGTGTTCCAGCGAGCTTACAAACAGAATGCAGGAATCTTGGTATCTATACTGCTTACTCGAGGTTTTCCATCAATGCACCAGCGCGACGATTACATGAACTTTCGCGGATCCAAAGTCGTCAAATCCGCACTCTTCACCTCCCCCTCCCACACAAGCTCACTAAGACACTTGCCCGTCCCTGGCGCATTCTGAATGCCCCAACACGTATGCCCCGCACCCATCAGCAGCCCCTTCACCCCCGTAAACCCGATCATCGGCCCACCACCACTACTAACATTCGGCAAGTAACATGCCTGTCTCGCTGTGACCTCTCCATCACGCAGCTCCTCAGATATCGAAGTCACCTCGTCGACGATATCCTGGCATCGCGACTCGTCTACCAGCACGAGATCGGTAGAGGAGGGGAGGGGGACGAGGGTGTCGCCTTCGCCGCAGGCGTAGACTTCGGCATTGGGACGCGCGTAGATCTCGGGGGTTACTGTTTTGCTCTTACGGCTGTTCCCACGCGGAAGGTCGATGGATGTGAAGAGGCAGTAAGCAGAGACGGGGCGGCTGGGTCTTATGGTCACAGAGTGTGCACGGAGAGCTGAGATGGGTGTAACGGGCCAGATAGTTTTGGTCCAGGGTCCAGCGGTTAGGATAACGGTATCAGCCTGGAGCTCCTTTGCTTCGTCGCTGCCTTTGGGAGAGTAGGTTACAGATGTGACGGCGCCGGCTTCTTGATGGATCTTGGTGGCACTGCCGTAGAGGATTTGGACACCCTTCTCTTCGGCTAAGCTTGCCATGCTGGTTGTGAACTGATACGGATGGACTTGTGCTGTCGTAGATGGCGTTCCCATCTCGTCGTACGCTTTAATACCCTCTGCAGCCACCCAGTCCAGTTCTTTCGGCACACCCGCAGCACGGAGCAAGGCCAAGGCCTTCTCAGACCGCTTTTGCAGCGACACGGCATCGGGTCTCACTGCATCACTTGCAGATGGACCCTTGTTCTTGTGGAGTACGCCATACATGTCAATTTGTCCACAGTGCACAGCGCGGTACCCCCAGCGGTCCACGCCTCCATGTTTTTCTGCTAGCTCTTGATGTAGTCTGTAACTCAAAGGCACGATGCATGTTGGATATGCCCACAAAGCCAACAAACCACCTGCTTTACCTGAAGCACCCCCCGCGATCTTAGACGCTTCGAGTAGGGTTATACTGTCTCTTTGACTGTCGAAGCTGGGATGGCCCGCTAGGAAGTATGCTGTTGTTGAGCCGATTATACCACCACCTGGCCATCCATTAGCCTCCACGTGGAAGAGGATTTGATGGGGAGGGAAGGGATGGGCTACCAATAATGACGATGCTGCGTTTCTGCTGTTCGGAGGCCATGAAGTTGGAGAGACGTGATGAAGTTGTGAGCATCGGATGTTGATGCTCTTTAGCTGTGGCGTAACGAAGCAACGGGATTTTCGAAGTTGGATGTGCTCGGCTACCATTTGCGACTACGTCATAGGCCATGCCCAACTCTGCTTTATTAGGCATCTCTTTCGTCTCCAGATAGATAGGCAATGTCTAAACCATCATCATAAGCACGGAAAAACCTCTTCGCACGTGCGCACATAGGGACTTCATATATGCTCTACTCGGTAACCGAACATGTAGTAGACGCGCTTACCTTCAAGCCATCCTGGACAGCCACTACCCCGAGGCCCATCATTGTACCTTTACGACTATATCATCACGTAAATGTAGCTGGACCATGTCGAATCGCTTGCTTGAATCCATCCAATAGGTAAGACAATACGAGTTGGTGATTATTTTCCTACCTGACACCGAAAGAGAGGAACCACGAGAGAGAGAGATCGAGAGAGGAAAGGAGGATATCTACAAGATGGCTTATGCGACTATGCAGTCAATAGGGAACACACATTTCGCAGCCTCACTCGCCGAAGTCATCGCCACCCATGTCTCCGCCGTCGTCGCCATAATCACCGTCATCACCACCATCCTAGGCACAGATTAGTACAAGGTCTACAAAGACATATTGCGTCAACATACCGCCATTGCACTACCCAGCATTGTACCAGCGAGCAGTCCGCCACCGAGACCAAGCGCCGCTCCACCGGCTGCGCCCATCCCACCACCTTTCTTCGGCTGTCGCCCGTACATTTGTTGCTGAGGATAATACCCCGGCTGGCCGTACCCTCCATATCCTCCCATAGGTTGGCCGTAGCCTCCTCCCATGGGCTGGCCGTAAGCTCCTCCCATAGGCTGGCCGTAAGCTCCTCCCATAGGCTGGCCATACATTCCACCGTGCTGCTGTGGATAACCGCCGCCCTGGTGCCCCGAGGAGCTCGATTTCCCCATGAGCTTTCCGAGGAGGCCCTTGGCCTTGCTCCCCTTGTCTTGGGCGTGAGAGCGATCGCCATATTGATTTGAGTCCTGCGGGTAGGCTTGGTTCGAGCCCTGCGGATAGGCACTACTTCCGCCAGGGTGCATGCTCGCCTGTGAGTAGTACGAGTTCGCAGCGCCACCGTGATCGCCCGACGTCTGCGCGCGCGATTGTTCTTCCTCTTGCAATTTCCTCGCTAGGCGCTCGTCCTCACTGATGTCTGGCCGTGGCGACGTACCGGCACCGTAGGGATTGTTACTGCTGAACGCGTTCTTCTCAGTCGAGCTGCGTGGCGCCGCGCCGGACGGATTGTATGGGGGTGGGCCGTCCGGGGGTGCTTCGCCTGGAGGATAGACGGGTTGCGTTGGTTTGTCCCACTGCGACGTCTTTGTGTAGATGTTCACGTAGAAGTATTCGTTGTACTGGTCTGCACACGGTTAGCGGCCGGGGCGCGTAGAGCAAGAGGCAGACTGGCCATTCCAGACAGCTTTCCAGCCCTCAGGCACCTTGGGCGGAGGCGGTCCCTGTGAAGCCGAGATCAGCGACGGTGCATGAGCTTCCCCAACGGACACTTACCGCAGGAGGCGCAAAGTCTGCCATTTCCAGACGAGAGCCGACGACGATAGGCTCGAGTGAGGAGGTGGAGCTGCGGGTCTAGGAAATCAAAGGGCCCGGGGTGATGGAGTGAAGGCTAGCTTATATGCAAGCGGGAGCGTACCAGTCCCTATAGTATATGTGTACCCTTTGTACCACACAGTGAGGGGCATCCCGAGGTCCTCACCACTGTTTCGGGCTGCGTCATCGGGGCGCAGCGGCCTGTGGCGGGCGGCCGGGGGCGGGACCAAGCGGATTGGGGCTGGGGCCCGGCACTCTGTTCCGACCGACGCACGCATACCACTGCGGCACTGCCCAGGTGCCCAGGTGGAGTTTCCGTCACGTGCAAACATGCTGCCCGCGCACTCCCTATACATATGTAGACAAGATTATCATGCATTATTACTACCAACCATGTGCACAGAGAAAGTCATCCGCATCGCTCCACCAAACCAAACGAATGCCGTGCGACCAGTCTGCCAGATAGGACCAAGATCGTGTCCAATCTGCTCGCTGATGATGCCTATTCGAGATCCAACGCTAACGACATAGGATGAGAACAGTCCAACAGTTTGTACAAAGACGCAGGCCATGTTGAAAACAAAGTATTCGTACAACTTAAACATGTCCGAGGCTCAACGTGTAGATGTCAGATAGTCAGCGGCCTGGGACCGTTAGTAGACCATCAAACAATACCCTTATGTGCCTCACATACCTTGTTAATGTCATAGTCAAACTTCTCAAGAGCGCCCAACGCTTCATTCCGCGAGTAGCCCATTCCCGTCAACTTCTTCAATATCGGATCGTCATGCTCGGTGCTTGTGCTGATGGCACGGCCCAATTGTGGCATCGTGGGCAACTTGGAAGAGGTTCCATTGCCGTCTTCGCGATCGAGCGTATCAAAGACAGATTTGCTAAAGTCACTTGAAGCTTGCGGTGCGCCCTTGTCTTGAGATGATTCCATGTTGGAAAAGATTGCATCCCAGTCTTGAGAGGAAGATGCAGGCGGAGGTGCGGCCGGTTGCCCAAAGCTCCTCGAAAGGTGCTCAAAATCACTGAAGCTGTCCTCAGCGCTGTGCGTCTTGCCCGTGGGTGTCTGTTGAGAAGCCATCGTGTTGGCCTTGGACGCTGCCGGAGAATCAAAGACGGGGTTGAATTCATCGAACCCTTCCCGCTGCTGCGAGGCAAACAGATCATCGTCGGTTTTATCGTCCGCCTCCTTGGCGTCCGTCAGGTCATCAAAGCCAGCATCGAAATCATCATTGAAGCTTGACTTGGGTTGAGCAGTTGTATCACTTGGAGGCTGAGATACAGCGGAATGATAAGCATCAGAGGGAACAGTAGACGAGGGCGTGTCTGCAGGAGGGGGAGAGGTTGTCGTTGACTTTACAGCAGAAGAGCCACCGAAGAGAGCAGCACCGTGCCCTCCTGGGCCCGATGCGAAAGTCTTTTCTGGAGACTGAGAGGTCGGTGGTGAAGTAGGATCGGTTCTAGCAGGCAGAATGCCTCCAAAGTCGGGCGGGAATTGGTTTGAGCCGCTTCTATGCGGGCCTACGGTGTTTTCATAACTAGGTGGGGACTTTTGCACACTGGACGAGGGTAGTCCGCTGAGGCTGGAATCAAGACGAGTAGTGGGTGGCGGCGGCGGCGGCGCGTAAAGATCGTCATGGGAAGCCTCTCCACCAGCTGGAGTCGGATTCGGCTGTGAAGCCTGGTTCTTCCCGCTGCTCGAACGATGTTGCTGAGGGGAGGCTGATGTGAAGTTGTCCGCGAAACCTTGCTCGTCTGCGCTATCGCTTTCATCATCACGGCTCAAGTCCTCAATGGGCGGAAACTCCTTGTTAAACTTGTGCGCAAGGGCATTTGATCCACCGTTTGTTGCGCTAGGCTCCGTGGTTTGACGTTCTGAGCCGAACCCGGCAAACGCCGCATCGAAATCAACTTTTTGGCCGGGGCGGGGCTGGTCGTTAGTCGCAGCGGAGAATGCATCACCGCGACCCGTGGCTTTGCTTTGCTCGCTGAAACCGCTACCACCGGTAGGCATTTGCTGGAGAGGGGAACTAGTATCCCTAGGAAAAGCGCCAGAAAGGTCTTTATTGGGCAGTGGACCACCAAAAGCTGAGAAGGTATTTTTTCGGTCTTCAACCTTGGTGGTGGACTTGGTATCGCTGGTGATGCTTGCTACCGGAGATGAAGTGGAATTACGGTCAAAAAGAGATGGATTAAAGTTATCAGTCTCGGTCCTCTGGGTGTCGGTGCGTTCGACGCTTGGTTTTTCCTGTACGGGCGTTGCCGCTGGTGAAGCTTTTGAGATAGTGGGCGTCTCGTTGCCGGGACCACCAGGACCGCCATACCTACTCGCAGGGGCCGAAACTTTAACAGATGAGCTAAAAGAGTCCGAGCGTGGCAGCGCGTCCCTCATGGGTAGGAAAGCTGATCCAAATTGACGCGACTCCGGTGGAGCTGGTGGCTCATTAGCCCGCGGAGATTCTTGGTAGGACGACAATGGCGGCGAAGTCGAGGGGGTTGGGACGTCCGGTCCTTCCGAAGAACGTACAGAGTGAC
The DNA here is from genome assembly GCA_009805535.1 of Laburnicola sp. JP-R-44. Classification (NCBI taxonomy): domain Eukaryota; kingdom Fungi; phylum Ascomycota; class Dothideomycetes; order Pleosporales; family Didymosphaeriaceae; genus Laburnicola; species Laburnicola sp. JP-R-44. The sequence continues at coordinate 267,250 of SELF01000015.1, read as the reverse complement.
CAGAAGGAGCTGAAAATGTGGGAACCTGACTATGACTGTCCGATCTAAAAGAAGTTGGAGGAGCAGTAGTTTGGGGTGAAGTGAACGACCCAAAGACATTGTCGAAGTCCTTGTGGGGACCATCCCGCGCAAACCCAGATGGTGACATGGTATTATCGGAGGTAGGTTGGGGCGACTTGCGGAAGAAAGGATTGGTGTTTTGACTTGTAGTAGATGTGGCAGGACTTGCTACACCCGGAGTCACTACAGGGCTACGGAACTCGTCTGTGCCTTTGCCCAGATCGTTCATTTCGTTCTTGAGCTTGTCCCGCTCGCCTTCGTTAGTGGTGAGCTGCTTCTTGTTAATTGCTACCATGCCTTTCTGCTGTCTGGCATCATTCCGCATCTTGTCAAGCTGAGGCCGCAGATTGCCAATTTCAGCATTGACTTGCCTAATCCGGTCTTTCAAACTGTTGTTCTCGCGCTGGTCTGTTTCTAAAGCAGTCCTCACTTGCTGGTGTTGAGCCTGCAGATCCTGTAGGGTTGCTTCCACCATGGCCAATTCTTGCTGTAGTTTTCGGGTGTCGTTCTTCGAGGTGGCCAATCGGTCCTCTAATGCCTTTACGTCTTTGACTTCCTTTTCATACGCGGACTTAAACTGCGACAGTCTAAGCTCAAGCTCGCGCTTCTGGGTGCTCACGCTGTTGAGGTCACTCTCCGTAGCCGTCTTCTTTCTCTGCACCTCTTGCATCTGATTCCGCAAGGTCGTCATCTGGTTCGACATGTTTGCTAGTTCCGTCGAATCCTGAGTCAGTTTCTTGTTGATCTCCGGGTCACTTTCTCCCAAGAGATCGTCCATGGCTGATGGTGGGCCCCGCTGCGGCCCAGACCCCGCCGATGCCCCTGTTGAGTGGGTTGTGAGCGTCTGGCCAAACGACGAGGTAGGTAGGAAAGGTTTGAAGGTTGAGGCAGGGTTACGCGGCTGCGGCTGGAAATGCTGGGGCGAGGTGGGTGAGGTCGCCTTGCTTGCGAACGGATCATTATCGAAAGGCTTTCCGAACGGGGCTGATCCACCAGTTGACTGCTGCAGCTGCAAGGGCGCAGGCTGTGCAGGAGCAGAGAAAGCATCGAGCCCAAATAGGTCATCTGCGGCAGACTTGGCCTGTGGTATAGGAGCTGGAGGTTCCGGCGCAGCGGGTGGCGCTGCTCTGACCTGGTTACGCATGCTCGGAGGGATTAGATGTGCGGGGAGGGTCGTGGGTAACGGGTCACGGTCTTGTTTCCGCTGTTGTCTGATGAGGTACATGGCCACTGCAAATTCATCTCGTGAGAGCTGCCCCTCCGAGTTGATGTCTGCAAGGTCCCAGATGCCAGCCAGGACATCTTCGGGAAGACCCGAGTCGCTGAAGAAGTGCACTGCTTGCTCTCCGGTGATAAAACCGCGATTCGTTGTGTCGACTTTGTTGAACAGATTGTCGTACGATGTTTTCTCTTGTTGGCTGATCGCCCAGTCGCTGCCCGTCGCTTGAACTGACTGCGGCGGCGTGCTGTAGGCGGAGCGCAAGGGACTGTGGGTACGCTGGGAACCCTGCCCACTGAATTGGCGTGGTATAGGCGCGAGAGGATCTTGACGTCCAAGGGGTGGTGCCACCGGTCCTCGCCGGGCGGCAGCTTCGTATAGACCTGCAGGGAGAGTGTTGGGCACCTGCTTCATGGCCCCCGTGCGAAACGAGGCCAGGAGATGCATGGCAATGATAAACTCAGTCACACCAAGAGCTCCACGCTGTTCCGTGTCTGCCAGGTTCCAGATGCGGCCCAGCGTCTCGTTCGGCAGCCTTGCCTTTTCAAAGATGGCCTTTGCATTCTCACCTGCAATACCAGGTCAGCGGATCTGCTCCTCATTTGGTGTGGCACTGCATAGCTTACCTGAGAGTAGGCCATTCGAGGCGCCCGACTTCTCGAACAGACCGGCATACTCGGCTGCTTTCGCGGGTAACAGCGGCGGCACACGGATTGGGCCGCCGCCGCTCACTTGCGGCGTGATGTTGCTGGCGGGCGGCTGGGCGAAGGGTCCTGGTGCGGGAGGCGGTGGAGCGGGTGCGGAGGGCATGGTCAGGCCCTCGAACTTGGGCAGCGCAGGGGCAGCTGCGGCGGTTAGCCTGAGGGCAAGCTACTCGAGGGGTATCTTACGCTGATATGCCAGCTCGATCGAGGGGTCGCGGCCGGCTTGATAGTGGCCGATCAGGCGCAGCACCTGGCAAAAGCCTGCAGACGTCAACAGGCCGCGGTTCTCGGTGTCGGCAATCTGCCATATCTCGCCCAGCGTGGCCGGCTGCAGCTTCGTGCGCTCGAAGAACTTGACGGCCACCTCGCCTGTGATGACGCCCAGCTTCTCCGTGTCGGCCTGCTGGAACAGGTACTGGAACGCGCGCTTCTCCTCGGGGGTGAGGTTCAGCGTGGCCTCTGCATGCACCGTTAGCTTGCCGTGACGGCCGTCGACGGGGGGTGGCGTACCAAGCGTGCCGCTCGATGCAAGATCCGCCATGGTAGCAATGAGACGCTGGGGATGGGGAGCATCCGACGGGCAATGAGGCTGGGGCGCTGGAGCTCTGGCGCCGTCGTCGTGTGTTGGAGCGAGCGGGGAAGCTGCTGTGGATGGAGCAGGCGGCCGGCTGCGAGAAGCCGGGGGTGCTGGCAACGGCGGTGCTCAATGACAGACGGCGACAGCTGTGACAGCGTCCGGAGCACACGCGCGAGGTTGGGGTGGATAGAGATAAATGGTGGATGGAGAGAGGGCTGGCTGGGATGTTGCTCTTCCCAGCTCTAGCGCTATGCCTCTTTCTCGCCCGCCTATAGATTACCCATGTTCCGGGGCAACCCCATGATTTCGAGCCGTTTGGAACGGATGCTCGTTCGCGACCTTTGCCTGCAGCTACCACATGTCTGTACAGGCTGCTGGTTCGCTGGCGCCTGTGACACGTCACCTTCCAGCACATGACCCGCCACAAGTGGCACTTGCATGCAGATGGCGCGGGAGAAGCGATTTCAATTGCATGGCTAACGATATCTTACATACAGAGGCCGTGGCGTGAGGCGGCCTCATGGTTACACATTTTATACAGTGGCGCCCAAGACGGCTTCCGAGCCTGCATGCGCCCGTCAACCTAATCGTGATTACACGAGAGCAGCTATGGCAGCCCGCCAAGGATCGCGGGCCAGCGAAAATGCTTACGACAATGGGGTACTGTACGGTGTGCGCACGTCACCTCTGGTGGTCGGGAGGACGTGGCGCTTGCTTCGCTTTGGTGCTCTTCACAAATGCGAGGCTTGGTGCGCCCTCTTCACGCCTTCCCCATGCGCGACCGAGCAGCCAGTCGGTAACGGAGATGACCTTTGCAGTCTTATCCCACTGCCCGTTCTCCTCCACATGCTCAATGGTATGCTTCGCGATCCTCCCCTGCTCGTCAAACTCGAACAGGAACAACCCGCAGAACTTCTCGTCTGGCTTGCGCGAGCGTCCCACAATGTTGGTCATCTTCTCGACAGCCTCGCTGACCGGGCCATGCTCCTTCTCCGACTTGCCACACGTCTCCCATTTGACGATCAGTCTCTCGTGCCGCGAGTCCGCAGCGCACCCGTTCTTGACCATGCGCTCAGACAGAATCTTGAGCTTGACGTTGCCCACCACGGGCACGCGTCCCCAAGCCACTGGGGCAGTCCATAATGCGGCCGTGTATGCGATTTTGCCGCTCACCGTAGGAAGATGTGGATGCGACGAGGGAAATAAATGGAGCGTAATCTGCGGCGAGAGGATGTCCTGCGGAAGCGGCGATACCAACAAGGTAGGAAGCCGGTCATGGAGTATCCGTATCGCTATATGTGTCAATGTCAAACTGTGCCAGCCGGGGCATACACGTACTATTGCCGAGCTTGAGGTTGCGCTCGTTCGGCGGGCCGTCACCGCCACCCTCTGCGTGGAGAGAGGCCGCCGAGGCCGTGAACCATGTCCGCGATATGGAAGCCTGCCGGGCGCGTACGTCGGTGATGGTTCTCTGATATTGCCTGAGGCCGAGCACCCGCGGCGCCGTCAGACAGCAAGGAGCGGGCGGGAGTTGGAGGGTTGCACGCGTAGACGAGGAGAACAGCCGCCGCATTCGACCGGTGGTCATCGATGTGAGGATGCAACCATAGAGAAGCGATGAGTCTTAGGGTGCGTATAGCCCTGCCCTGCTGGTGACGCAGAGTGGGGTGGAGAATAAGTGGTGTCGGGTTTAAAGCCGCGAAGGTGGTGCAGAAACCGATAGGCGAGGAACATGACGTTGAGACTTGCACATGGCCAATGCACCCCGCGTTACACTCACTAGATAGAACAACACCACCATCAACTAGCTGCACTGGTTCTTTGCGCACCAGAACATCGAGAAGTAGGCCAAGTGTGCATTCATCATTCTGCTTGCGAACACACATTTCCGCACAAAATCATACCAACCACCCAACCGAATCAATCTGAAAAAAATGCCACGCGTAGTCTTCACAGGCGGTTCCGGCAAAGCGGGTCGACATGTAATTCCGGAGTTGGTCAAATGTGGCTACGAGGTCCTAAACGTGGATCTCACCGATTTTCCGGACAAGCAAGCCAGCATCTTTACTCTGAAGACGGACCTAACAGACAGTGAGTGACCCAAGCTGCAACGAACGTGGGCCAGCGGACTGTACTGACCATACACGGACGTTCAAGTGGGCAGTGCTTCAATGCATTGACGACCCATTTCAACTTCTCTGGATATGAAGGTCCACAGGTGCCGGGGCCACCAGACGCTGTTGTCCACTTTGCAGCGTACGGTGTGTATACCTAGCTCAAAAACATGCCGAGCAGAGATAAAACTGACCTTCCTCTTCGCCATTTGTAGCACGGAACATGCTGGTCCCAGATAACGAGTGCTTCAAGGGAAATACCACGTCAACCTACAACGTGATCGAAGCTGCCTGTATGTACTTCTGCCAGACTTGTTGCTCCCTGCTGACCCTACTGCGCAAAGGCAAGCTGAGAGTCAAGAAGATCATCATTGCCAGTAGTGAGACGACATATGAGGTATGCTTCGGCCAGGGCGATCTCGACTATGCTTCCTTTCCTCTGGACGAAGGCGCTGTGAGTAACTCCACATATAAATGCATTGAGACGATATGCTTATTCTTGTTGTACACCCAGGACGTCAACCCGATGGACACGTATGCAATCTCCAAGCTGTGTGGTGAGCGCGTTGCTCGAGGCTTCGCGCGTAGATTCGATGCAGACATATATGCATTGCGAATCGGCAATGTCATCGAACCGCATGAGTACGCACAGGACTTCCCCAAGTACATCAGCGATCCGAAAGTGCGGAAGCGAAACGCGTGGTCGTACATAGACGCGAGAGACCTCGGGCAGATTTGCGACCTGTGTATCAAAAAGGATGGTTTGGGATTTCAAGTCTTCAATGCAACCAACGACACTATCACTGCGACGTTTCCTACGCGGCAGTTTCTAGAGCAGTGGTGTCCGAACACGCCCATTACGCGTGAGATGGATGAGTGGGAAGCGCCATTGAGCAACCGGAAAATCCGCGAAGTGCTGGGATTCAAGGAGAACCACAACTAGAGGAAGTACTACCAGCCAGAGTAGGTACAACTGTGTTGTTGTGAAGAAGGTAGGTGGTGGGAGCGTTCAGGTGCGATCGCCACGATTCGCCAGAGACTAGCGCAGCACTAGCGCCTTGGTATCCTTGCGCCGATGCTCGTATCGCAACTTTTTTTGTTCCTTGTCGAGTGAGCTCATCACGGTCACCGGCGCCTGGCACCCTTCGCACCTGCACTGCTTGTCGCTCTTTCCCATTGATAGACGCTCGTTTGACCCACAGACGGCAAACATGACTCCCTCGCCATCCGAAGCCGTTGCCAAGGTTGCTATTGTTGCTGCCGGTACGCAGTCGTCAGCGAAGGAGTTCAAGAAGGAGTCGGCGGCAGCCCGTTTTATAGGTGCAGGTATGCATGCTCCATCGCCATTGCTCTGACGAGACACTGATTGGGGCAGGAACGGCTGGCATTGCAGAACTCATGATCTTCCACCCCGTCGACACCACCGCAAAGCGATTGATGAGCAACTACGGCAAGGTAGAGCTTCCGAGCACACAACCATCGACTCTCCGCTGACTTGGGATTGTCAAGGTCACGTCGGCCTCCCAACTGAACCAGGTCATCTTCAAGGACAAGGCACAGGCGTCTGTCACGGGTCGTTTCTTCTCGCTGTTCCCTGGTCTCGGCTACGCGGCCGCATACAAGGTACATGCAACGAACGTGAAGCTCAGCGTTCACGGCTAACCATTCCAGATCCTTCAACGTGTGTACAAGTACGGCGGCCAGCCCTTCGTCAGGGACTACCTCGCAACAAACCACGGTGGCAGTTTCGATCGCACATTTGGGAAGGGTAACGGCAAGGCGATCATGCATGCCACGGCTGGCAGTCTTGTCGGCATCGGTGAAATTGTCCTCTTGCCTCTGGACGTCCTCAAGATCAAACGACAGACAAACCCCGAGGCCTTCAGGGGACGGGGGCTTGTGCGGATCGTTGCTGATGAAGGGTTTGGGTTATACCGTGGCTGGGGCTGGACAGCAGCACGTAACGCGCCCGGGTCGTTCGCGGTATGTGGAAGAAAATCCTGATGTTGCGAGGGTTACGCTAATCGTTCACAAGCTCTTTGGTGGTTCGGCCGCAGCCAAGGAATACCTGTACAAGCTCGAGGACTACAACAAGGCCACCTGGGGCCAGAACTTCGTTGCTTCCATCGCCGGTGCCAGTGCGTCCCTGATCGTCTCCGCTCCGCTCGACGTGATCAAGACGAGGATCCAGAATCGGAACTTTGAGAATCCCGAGAGCGGCTTCCGGATCATCTCCAAGATGATGCGCCACGAAGGATTCACGTCGTTCTTCAAGGGCTTGACGCCGAAGCTGCTGATGACGGGACCCAAGCTTGTATTCTCCTTCTGGCTGGCTCAGACATTAATACCTGCCTTCAGCAAGGTGATGTAAATTTTCTGGAGTACGCTTTCTCTGTTGTATCATAGTAGGGCTCGGGTGTTTGGTTACACACAGGATTTCGGGCGCCTATGGACAGCCATGCCGGTATCATGTATGGCTTATTTACGGACTCTTAGATCTAACACACCCTCCTCTATTCCGCAAATGATATGTATTGAGCCTCGATGAGCCTCGACTGGTTCAGTTCTGGTTTCTGCTTGAAAGCCACAACTCCGGGCAGCTGGGCACCTAGAGCTGCCTATCTATATACCTATCTTGACACCTAGATACCCGGGCACCCGGGCAGATAAAGGTGCACGTGATTCACGCCACCTGCGCATGCACTGTCGTTACCTACGTGCTTGAATGACTTTGGTGTCCGCAGAGACTCACCTCAGCGGCGCGCTTGGGCCCTCGTGATGCATCATGCCTGGGCAGCTGACGCGCCGGCAAACTGCGAGGCAACAGAGCACACACTGATAGGTGACTACCTTGGATTTACATAGGTAGGCCGAGGGTGCGCTCGCGCTGGTGAATGACCTGCAGGTGGGGCTTGGCTCAGGCTGATTAGGTGCACAGACCCGGAGAACAAGTCTACCTCGAAACCACCAGTCCATCGACCGCCTGCTGTCAACTTAACCCCGACAGTCGCCGCCCGCCTCGAACAGTGCCTCTTCACCTCTGCAACACCCATACTCACGCGCTCTAGAAATCTCTCCTCTCCGCAGCCTCGTCGCCACCGCCAGCATGAACCCAGAGTAGTACGTTCCCTCCGCCCAGCGTTCAGCGCCGCCGGCTCCTAGGCCTGAAGGTCGTCATGCCCACGGCATCTCGCTGACTGAGCTCTCTAGAGTTACCCCATGCTGTTCGCACACAGCGTCGCCCATCCTGTTGCTACCACCGCGGGGCCCCGCTGACGGCTGCTTGCAGATACGACTACTTGTTCAAGCTCCTCCTCATCGGCGACTCCGGTGTCGGAAAGTCGTGCTTGCTGCTGCGTTTCGCAGACGACACATACACGGAGAGCTACATCTCTACCATCGGTGTCGACTTCGTGCGTCGCCCCGTGCTGCTGCTGCGCCCCCCCAAGCTTGCGCACGCTGACTTGAGCGTAGAAAATCCGAACCATCGAGCTGGATGGCAAGACGGTCAAACTGCAAATCGTACGCTGGAACCATGTCTGGTGTCTGCGCGCTGAACTGACCATGTATAGTGGGACACAGCTGGCCAGGAGCGATTCCGCACAATCACCTCTTCCTACTACAGGGGCGCCCATGGCATCTGCGTCGTCTACGATGTCACCGACATGGACTCGTTCAACAACGTGAAGCAGTGGCTACAGGAGATCGACCGATACGCCACAGAGGGCGTGAACAAGCTGCTGGTGGGAAACAAGTCCGATATGGCTGACAAGAAGGTTGTCGAGTACACCGTGGCAAAGGTGCGTAGAAGCTGGCGCTGCTGCCAACATGGGCATGCTGACAGTGCGATGCAGGAATTCGCCGACAGCCTCGGCATTCCCTTCCTCGAGACGTCCGCGAAGAGCGCCACCAATGTCGAGCAAGCCTTCTTGACCATGGCCCGCCAGATCAAGGAGCGCATGGGTACTACGACGGTCAACAACAAGCCCACAGTGCCCATCGGACAGGGCCAGGGGGTCCAGAGCGGGTCCGGCGGCGGCTGCTGCTAAAGCGGCGGAGCAAGGTGATGAGTACACAGATCGGCGCCGAGTGGTTGGTCCTGGATGTAACTCGGCCCGGTACCAGTGCCGCTGTTCACGTCCTTAGTTCCTCGGTCTTCCTCGCATGACTTAGAGAGAGTGCCCGGGTCTCGATATATCCCGTTGTTGGTTCCTTTGGATGTCGGTAGCGATCTTTCCTGCATTATGGGGTTTGGTAGCCGATGGCAACAGCGGAGGCGTGCGGAGGCTGGACAGTAGAAGAGACTGCTATCATGGCCATATTGTGTTGATCACGGGCGTCTTTCTTTTCCTTCTCGGCGTGTTTCCTAGTCTGAACAATCCTATTATTCTCTAATCGGTCTATCCGGCGGGCCCTGCAGAATTCAGCCCCGCGTGCACTCTATGAAGGGCCATGATAATTATCAGTGTCCTTTCGACTCCAGTCTTGCTCCCTAGTCGTGCGCCCTCGCGCCCTTCTTGAACTTCAACGCCGTTCCTAATGCGGCAAGTCTCTAAGCTGACGTAGCGTAAGCGTGGGTACTCATCCTTCGGATTCCTTACTAGGCAACCGCACATCTTGCAAAGCTCAAAATGCTGCGCAGTGCAATCCATGCCTTTCCTCGTTGCTGTCACCTAGAAAGCCCATGCATTTCTTTGCCGATTGCTACTTTCTCGTTAGCGGAAGATAACCTGCGCATGAGCGACACAAAGCGGAGACCTCGTTCCGGACACTTATCGCAGAAGCAAAGCTCACCGTATTCGGTGATATTTCGACATATCGCCCTGTTTATTGTATACAGCGATGCGTAACGGATTCTCAAGCCTTTCTGTCGTTATTCGTCCCACGTGCTCGCAAACAGGCGGGGATGGCTGTCAGAAATGTCGCCCGGAGAGGGCTGCAATGGACAGCGAATGAACTTGGGCTTCACACGATGAGGTCTGCCGGCAAAGATGTCTATATCCTCATCATGGCTCGCTACCTCCGACTGTTCGCCTACGGCGCCGTCGCGCTGATCCTTGCGCTGTACTTTGAAGAGCTGGGGTTTTCAGACGCGCAAATTGGGCTCTTCATGACACTTACGTTGCTCGGCGATGTCTTTGTTAGCCTTCTCCTGACGCTGATGGCGGATTCACTTGGACGGAGAAGAACGCTATTCCTCGGTGCCATTTCCATGGCCATCTCAGGTGCGATGTTCGCCCTCACGAGCAACTACGTCGCGTTGCTCATGGCTGCCATCATCGGTGTTATCAGTCCAACCGGCAATGAGATTGGGCCTTTTCGTGCAATCGAGGAGTCGACGTTGGCGCATCTTGTTCCCGAAGAGCAGCGGTCAGATGTCTTCACGTGGTATGTAGTTTTGGCTGTTCTTGGTACGTCGAGCGGTCTCATTGCTGGTGGTCTCGCTGTAGATCGGATGCAAGGCTTGGAGGGGTGGACGGAACTGGATGCGTACCGCGCGATGTTCTGGATATACACTTGTCTGGGATGTTTCAAGGCTGCCATGACGCTGTTTCTGGGCAATCGCTGTGAGCACGGTGTCAAAGAAAGACAAGACGAGGACAACACTAGCGAGACGGAGCCTCTGCTGAACGGACATAGTAGCCAGGATACCAGTAAGTTTCCCAAGATACAAAACACATTGGGGTTTATGCTCATCATTGATGGACTCCTCAGCTCGTGGCACGAGAAAGGCTAAACGCTGGGATACATTCAGTCGGATATCGAAGCCCACTCGTTGGATCCTGTTCAAGCTCTGCAGTCTCTTCTTCCTAGACTCGCTGGGGAGTGGCATGGTACCGTTCTCTCTCATCAACTTTTACCTGGAACGTAAGTTCGACTTGGAGAAGGGAAAGCTGGGCGGGATAATGTCAGCCACATGGTATGCACCTATTGTTTCCTCGAGTCGCCCCTTTTTGATACAAAAGCAGGTTCATAGCGACTATTGGTAACGTCTTTGCGGCATCCCTTGCTAGACGTATCGGTCTCATCCAAGCCATGGTTGTCACGCACTTGCCCAGTTCGATATTTTTGGCTTTGCTCCCTGCGCCGCCTGGACTGCCATTGACAATATGTTTGCTTGTCGCGCGAGCTGTGTTGAACAGTATGGATCAGGCTCCACGTAGTGCGTTCTTATCCATTGTGGTTCTGCCACAAGAGCGGACTGCTGTCATGGGCGTGGTCAACATCCTCAAAACGCTCTCTCAGTCGGCTGGACCGTGGGCAACAGGTCTGCTTGCGGGTCACGGTCACTTCTGGGTCGCGTTCGTGGCGGCAGGCTCACTGAAGGGCACATATGATCTGCTGCTCCTTGCCTTCTTCGCAGGCAGAGTGCATCGGCCGACCGAAACGGTGGATGGGCCGCAGACGGGGGATGACCGGCGAGCCCCTGAAACAGACCGAAACACTCCAGAAGACGGCTTGGCCACGCAGATCCCTTCCATGGTTACGGATGAGGGGATGGTGGCGAGTCCCCTTGGGGCCTCGGGGTCCAGCCCAGCACGCCCGCGGCCATAAAGGAGACCGAAAGCAGGCAAGTGTGGTTCTGTCGAGGGCAACTTTTTGCTGGCTGGGCGGACTGATGGGGTGTTGCACGGACCGTGGTGCGTCTTTAGCCTTGTTTGGCGTGCTAGGACCGAAGAGGCCTGGCATGCTCTGGACCCTGCATATGACCATACTGCATCGGCCGGGCCTGTCACGATAAGACCCCGTCAGTCATCTTTCACTGAAATTCACTCCTTGCGCCAACCCTGCTCTCACTTGCGTGAGATTACTTGCTTCCTCTCACTCTTGTCCTGTCTTTCCTCGTGACTTTCCGTGCCCTTCTTTCGTTCTCACCCGCCGTTCCGACCCTTCAGTGTGACTAGTCAGCCCTACGCCGACTCCCCGACATTCCTGCTAGGACGCGACAACAGAGCATAACGACTTCCGAGTTCCACCGTACTCTTTGAGACCATTTCTCGGTCTATTTCCGTGACGGCAAGACGACGCCGTATCTTCCAAACCTTCACCGTCCTTCATAGGCACTGGCAGTCTCGACGCATGACCCATGGCTCCGGCCCTCCTGACCAGACGTCCCAAGATTTTGTACCTGGACGCATACCACTCTTGCTCAAATTCAATAATCGCCCAGGTCCAGCAATGCGTAGAGGCCGATATTGTCAAATGCTACATCGACGACGATCCTGAAACTTGGACTCGTAACAACACAGCGGCTCCCGCCAATATCCAAGCCCGTAAACCCGATGATACAACTACAGCATTTTTTAAATATGTGAAAGCTTTTGACGCTGTTATTGCGGGGCCAGGACCTGGCTCGGCAAGATGCGACACGGACGTGGGCTGGATCAAAGAGCTTTGGAGACTCCAGGAATCCGATCTCATACCCGTACTGGGTATAGGCCTAGGGTTCCAGTCCATGAGCCTCGCTTTTGGAGCTGATATTCAACGTCTCGATGAACCCTGTCACGGGCGCGTTGCTGAAATTCTGCATCACGGGACATCCATTTTTGGCGGCGTCAAGCAACTGCGCGCAGTGCAGTACCATTCGTTGCAGGTCATGATTCAGCACCGCATCCAGACCAAGAAAGCTGTTCGTTATCCCGCAGAACTGTGGGAGCCCACAGAATCTTGCCCGGAGCTACAGCCGCTAGCATGGGATTTTACCAGCAAACGAAACGGTGCTGTTCTCGTGGCTGCGAAACATGTCAGCAAGCCTTTCTGGGGTGCTCAATTTCACCCCGAGTCTGCCTGCACAAACAGCGAAGGCATGCGGATTACCCAGAACTGGTGGCATGAAGCGACGCGCTGGAACCGCAAGCGCTTTCTCTTCTCACTTTCCACGTCAAATTTCCTCTGCGGAAACATGGAAAAGCAGCCGACCAAAATACGAGATTCCACCATAAAAAGACTGACTGAATATCTTAACCCTGGAGATGGAGTGACACCAGCAGGCCTCACCTCGCTTGACTTGCAGTATGCCACTACAGGAAGTGGTAGGTTGGCGGTTGCGGACATCGTCGAACTTTTCGACGGGCATCGTGGCGAAGCTATCGTTCTTGAGTCGGGCTTGCAGCAAGACTTGCTACCGATTGCGTCAGGTACAGGTCGGCATAGCATTGTTGGTCTGATTACTGCCGGAGAAACGATGAGGCTACATTACTATTGTGAAAGTCGGATTATGCAACTTAGGGATGGCCATGATCAAGTCGTAGAAGAATGGCTGACGGATGACCCATGGCAGTGGGTTAAGGATGTCATGGCACATCTCCGGACGCTACTGGTTCACAAGCCTAAGATGTCGAACGGGGCGCCCTTCTGGGGTGGCTTCATGGGCTACGCAACCCACGAAGCAGGGTTGAAGACCTTGAATGTTCAGTCGAAAGAGAAGGCAAATTACCCGGATATATGCTTCGCATACATCACTCGAAGTATCGTGGTGGATCATCAGCTGAAGAAGATATATATCCAAAGTATACGCAAGGCAAACGACATGCTGTGGGTCAATGAATCCCTACAGCAACTCTACGAGGCTGTGGGCAAGAAGAGCCTGGAATCAACCCCAAACCCAACACCGTTGCCAAAGCCGAACCCATTCGACCAGCAGGACAAGACGTTAAGCACCTATCTCGCTTCCTGTACGCAGTCTGTAGCGAGTCGTGACAACTATTGTGCCTCTGTTGCCTCATGTCAAAAGAACATTGCAAATGGTGAGTACCCCCTATATTCACGATGATGTGAGGCATTCGCTCAACGTACACCCTCTACGCAGGCCAAAGCTACCAATTGTCTCTCATGACCACATTCGAGATCCGCGCTCGCCGACCGCGCCTCTGCCGACTCTCCAAAGCAGACAGCAACAAGCTTTCCTGGAAGCTCTACAGGCGCCTTGCTGCGCGGAACAAGGCCCCTTTCGGCGCGTACATGCGCCTGCACAACGTGCACATTCTCAGCTCGTCTCCAGAGCAATGCATCACCTGGGATCGCCGGCAGACCGCCCAGTGCCGCCCAACCAACGGCACCGTAACCAGAGAACCAGGCGTCACAGTCGCCGATGCAGACGCCATCCTGTCGTCTCCGAACGAACGCGCGGAGAACCTCACAATGGTCGATCTAACCCGCCACCAGCTCCTCGGCGTCTACGGCGCAGGCAATGTCTACGTTCGCCAATTCATGCAACTCGCCGAGTGCGAACGACACTGGCACCTCGAATCCCTCGTCGAAGGTGCACCCAGCGGCCTACAAAAACACCAACCGCCCGATGCATGGGAAGACGCCGATGACCATCCCACGTCCACCACACGCAGCACCGTCCAACCGCACCAGCGCATCGAAAATCCATCCCTCGGCTTCGACGCCTTCGTGCACTCCCTCCCCCCAGCCCGCACGACGGGCGCCCCCAAACAACGCGCCTGCGACCTGCTCCAAGCCGAAGAGCGGCACCAGCCCCGCGGTATCTCTTCCGGCGTGATGGGGTACCTCGACATCGGCGGCGGCGGCGCCTTCAGCGTCGTCACGCGCGCGGCTATAAAAATCGACGACGTTCCTCCTCCTCCTCCTCCTCCTCCTCCTTCTTCTTCTTCTTCTTCGTCACCCTCCACATCCGCATCCGCATCCGCATCCGCATCCGCATCCGCATCCGCATCCGAACTCGACACATGGATCCTACCCACCAGCAGCACTATCACCGCGCGGACCGTCCCTGAACACGCGTACGAGGACGTACTATCCGCGTTTCAGCGCACGGCGGCTGCGTTTGAAGATTCCGACGAGCACACTGAAGGGGACGACGCTACCGCTGGCGAGGAAGCTGAGGAGAAGATCTTGCGGGCGTGGAGGAGGTTGGCGCGTCTGGAGAGGGGAGGTGGGACGCAAGCGGGCGAAGAGGGGGCTGCGCCGTTGTTGGTGAGGATGTTGCAGGATTTTCAGGATCAGTTGCGTCCGCCTACGACGACGAGGTTGAGGGCGGCGTGGGACGGGAATAGGGGTCGGTGATTGAGGTCATAGAGCTGGAAGGGAGCTGGGGTAGAGGGCGTTTTGGATTTTTTTTTGTGGGGGGGGGGGGTTAGGAAGGCATTTTGTATTTTCTGGTTGGGTTTGCTTCCAGGTTGGCGTTTCAAATAGACGTGTATGCGTAGATAATACCACAGACTGTAGATAGATGTGCGTGACTTACGCATTTCCCATACCCCCCACGATACACCCAATAAACCAATAAAGATAGATCCAAGTTCGATTTCCGTATTGATGATTCTTTTTCCTCGTTTGGCTCTCGTTGTTGAGTTGACATCTTTTTGAAAGGGATGGAGGTAGATGTATCAGCGCAAAGGTGAATGGTGTTTCGTGAACTCGGACCCACTGTTTTGCTGCATCGGTTACGTACTGGCTCTACTCTACATACACTAACTACTGTTGCACTGCTAAGCACTGCTCTTGTATGCTAGATGTTATATTTCTCGTACTTTACTTCCCCTGTTACCCCTTCCCACGCAGCGTGAACGCTCGCCATGCACACGGTCACAAATTCACACAATTGGAAACATCAAACAATATCCCATTTTTTTCAAGCACCAAGCAATCCTCGTACACGTTATACATTGGGTATCTCACACACTACGCTACCCTACCCTACGCTAGCAGTGCAAAAAGAAGATACGTCTTCTTCGCATACTCGGCCGCACTCTTCCTCAACCGCGCCATGCTCGCCTCATCCAAACCCCCCGCAGCCACCCCGCTGAGCAGCACCTTGTCAATAGCATCCGGTGCCTGTGCGGGGTCCCCGACAAAGCGCTGAATGTACAACATGTCGAACAGCGCCTGTTTGAGTTTTTGATCTCTGAGTTCAGGCGTGGTAGTGGAAGTTGTATCGCTGTTTTCCGCTTCTTGCGTAGTCTCATGTTTGTCTTCGCCTCCTGAAGCGTTCCCTCCATCTCCATCGATGGCTTTGCTCGGCCTCGGCCCCTGTTGTTCAGGCGTGATGCCCAGCGTTTGGACAGCGTCCAAATTCTCTTGGAAAGGGGTAGCGACGAGGTCGCACGCGGCAGTCTTCATCTCGCGCACAGCCAATGGAGCCCAGAGATCATTCCCATAGGCCGCCATAGCTTTGGTTAAGCTCTGTAGATAGCGGACTGCATTCGGCGAAGGCTGAGCCGGTAGCGCAGGATGGCCTTCCCAGAGGATGTGGCTCCTAGTCTTGGCCTTCAGCCCTGCAACGAGCATCTTCGCATATGCATCCGTCGACGGCCGAGCGATATGCGACGCCAACGCCGTGTGTAAAGGCTTCAGCAACTCGGGTGTAAAGGGCATGCCAAGCGGGGTCGTCTTTTCATGCAACCTTAGTTTTGGGATGCGCTCTCCGATTTCTCGCGTCACGCGCAGCACGAAGCATGCCTTTGGTACTTCGATGCCGTCTTCGTCGTCTGTCAGCTGCTCGACGATTTGACCAAAGCTTTTCCCTAGGTTCTGTAGCGCGTGCGCGAGCGCTTTTTGCGTGACATCTTCCAGTAAGCGCGGATCGTCATCGCTGAGTAGCGTCTGTTTCGAGTCGGTCAGATCATCATCATCATCATCCGAGTCGTCGACGTCGTCTGCGAAAGTGTCGTCCCATCGCGCTTCCTTCATCGACTTGACGATGCTCTTGACTTCGAGGACAGAGTCCATCCACGCGTCGAAGGCAGAAACAATGCTGACGACGGCATTATCCCGGCCTTGGTGGATGTTGACGAGCGTGGACTTGAATGCCTGCGCGCCGTTCGATATATCTGCTGATTTGGGGTATGTGCCCCACAAAGACAAGTTCGAAGATTGAGCCAGAGAAGGCGAGGTGAGCACGGTTGACAGTTCCGTCACGACGGTTTTGAGGTTCTGCGAGCGTAGGCGCACAATGCTCTCCAGGTGGCCGTTCATCGTATCCCGCAGGTCATCTAGCACGTTTGCGGATTTGACTCCTGCCATGCGCGAGCCGGAGAGGATCCATGTTTCGATGAGTTCCTGTCGTAGTGATGCCACCTCTTTTAGGCGGTCTTCCTTTTCCAGAGCGGCTTTTGTGCCTTTCAGAAAGGCGGATATGGCTTGTCGCGACCACTGGTGTAGAATTCGCTCTGCATCCCCCCGCTGCAGCTCGTCATGGCGCGGCCAGGGCGTGTAGTTGCGTGCTTCTTCGCCGATCCAGCGATCGTGTATATCCAAATTCAGCTCGTATAGAGCGCGTACGTCCGGGTCCTGTACCAACGGGTGCGTTTTGAGCTTCGCTAACGACTCGGCAAGTCGGCGAGGAAAAATGGCCTGCGTATCCAGACACGTCTGTATGCACAGCCTCAGAGCGCTGGTGCCGTGCTCAGCCAGTTCTTCGTCGCCATGCCGCAGCGACTTGACCACCCTCTCCAGCCGGATCTTGTGGAAATGGAGCAGAACATCCGTGGGTGTTGAGCTCGTCGCAAGAGCATAAGCACACATGCTCTGGATCAAATCGGCGTTATCGCCACCTGTACTGCCCATACGCTTCTCGATGCGCCGCAGCAGCTTCCGGCGGACCGAAAGCAGACGCTCCCACAGTTCGTCCACAATAGGCGGCTTGGCCTTCGACTGCGACAGCGCCTTGTGCAAGAGGCGTGAAATGACGAGCACTTTTGCAATGAGCAGGTACGACCCCTCGCCTTTCATGAGGCGCGACATGACGACGGGGGAGCTCCGGAGGACGGCAAGCTGCGAAGCGAACGTGTAGCGCTCAAGATCTGTGTCCTCGTCAGCCCTTGTGCCCGCCCGTCTGCCTGTCCGGGGGCCTGACCACGGCTACGCTTGTGTCTATCCATTCTGGCGGCACTGTTCGTGATGCGCTCCAGGTTGCTCGAGTTGCAGTTCTGTCCGACCTGAGCGAGCTTCCCCTCAACCTGCTGCATGCGGACTTCCATGTCGATAATCGTCTCGGCGGTTTCGAGGAGACTGCGGTAGCTCGCACTGTATGCAGCCGTCAACCATCGTCTCTTCACGCATTGCTGGAATGCACTATTGGGAGCAATACCCCACGAGCGAGCGCAGCTTTTCGCGATTCTCATCGGCATTGGAGCGCAGTTGCTGCTCCAGCTTCCGCACCACGGGGACGGGATACTGGAAAGCATCTTCCCAGCTCTTGAATGTGCGCGGGTCCGGCGCTTCGGCCGCCATGGCTACTGGCGCAAAGGCAGGCTATGGGATGTGGAGGGGACATGTTGACACGCAGAGCTTCACGCTGGGGAGAGCGGCGAAACAAAAACGCCGAGCTTAGTCACTCCCGTCTCGACGTCACCAGGCGATGCAACAATTCGTGAGCCTTTCGTCCTATAATCTTGTAAAGGCCTCACCAATTATAGCACCACCTAGTGACTTGGATGCAAAAATGATTAAAATAGGCCAGTCATAGACTTGGGTTATTACCAACTATCTGAAGTCGAATGCGGAATGAAAGATATAGTCCTAGTCATCATCGCTGCCCTCCTTCCCCTGCTGCTCCGCAAGCCGCTGGGCCTCCTTCCACTGCTGCGCAAATTCACGCAAGTTGCCCTCCCCTCCTCTGCTCGCATCCACGACGTCTCTGGGTAGCTTGTGGGCACTGTACTGTGGCGTGGAGAAACCATAGGCTTCGGGGTCATCCCGGCGGATGAGACGGAATTCAGGGGTCCACACGTCGATCACATCCTCCTCCTCATCAGACGCAGACTCCTTTCGCGAGGCATCTTCTGGTTCGGGGAGATGCGGCTCCGGCAAGGTAAGAAGCTCCATCCAGCTGAAAAGCAGCGGGTCTGTCCTCAGAGCCCAAGGATTGAAGTCCATCAACCACACACGGTCGTGGGGTGGCGGTATGTACACATCGAAGGTGAAGTTGGGGTCGGGAAACGTGTCGCGTAGCCTAACGTCGAAGAATTCCTGGATGGTCTGGCGCAGCTTGTCCTGCATCTTGAACAGGAAATCGAAGTGGTTCAGATCCCGCTGGCACAGGGCGATCAGCTTGCGATTGCGCACGAAGCAGCGGAACTCGACCGAAGGATTAAGGACGATCCACTTGCGAAGGACTAAATGATAGGGAATGGTTAGGTCTCCTTCGGTTTCCGCATCGCTGTCTGTGGTGTCGTCGAAGGCGTGCTGCAGGTCGTGCGTGACAAAGTCGCTCGACTTGAGCAACAGGTAGATGTCGTTGGGCGTTCTACACTCCATGCTGTTGGTCGCAGCAATCCACGTCGCGTCCTTGGGTGCCGACCAGTTCAGCTTCGGAGCCACCTTGCCGCCTAGCTCCTCGATGACGCTCTCGATGGCGGCATGGGTTTCCCGCCAGTGTGTCGATGGGTCGTAGGCCGCTTCCTCGTCGCCGTCGCCATCGTCCGCTCCCGAGAAGACGCCGCTGTCTGCATCTGACCACTCGGGGTTGTCGTTGTCTTCGGGCGGCAGCACGATGCCGTCCTCACGCAGGTACGCCAGGAACGCGTCGGGGAGGGGCACAAGGCGTGCTTTCGGCGTGACGGTACGGTACCTGGCTGGGTTCAGCTTCTTCTCTGGCAGCATGTTGAAGGTGTGGTTACTTGGGATGCCAGCTGTGGAATGAGCAGTTTAGAATGTGCTGTTTGCTCACAGGAGGGAACGGCAGCTGTTTGGAGAGGCTGGGCGGGGTAGCAGCCGGCGCATCGTCGACCTGCTCGGTCGTCATGGCGGGCGCGGTGGTGATGGTGGTGATGGTGGCGATGGTAGCGATAGCTGGTGCAAGTGAGCCAGCAAGCAGGGCGTGTGGTGAAGGGATGACGCCATGGTGTGCCGTGGCCGACGATGAGTCTTCGCGGTCCCGTTCACAAGATTCGGCGGGGCGGCGGGGCAGGCGCGCACGAGCCAGCCGCACCTCCGAGACTCCGAGTGCAACTCCGCATTTCCATGGCCGCATCTTTTATTATTACACAATCCACCCCTGCATCCATCCATTCGTGAGCATCGCCATGTCTTCTAACGTTGGCCTGACTACGCCGCGTGGCAGCGGCACGTCGGGATATGTGCAGAAGAACAGGTCGCTGCTGAAGCCGCGCGACAAGGCCGCGCCCTACTCCCAGGACTGGGACCACAACAAGCATCGCCAGCGGCAGCCAGACGCCGAGATTCTAGAGCATGGCCGCAAGCGCGAGATCGAAGTCAAAGTGCTGGAGCTGCGTGACAAGCTCGAGGACGAGGGGTGCGTCGATATTTACACAGACACGTATGCCAGCCTGAGACTAACAGCAACCAGTGTCGACGAGGACGAGATCGACGACCGCTGCGATGCGCTGCGTAGGAAGCTTGACGAAGAGCGCAAGGCGGGCAAGGATGCGCGGCCAAATGCGCGCAGCCTCAAAGCCCACCAGGTTCACGATCTGGCAAAGGTGAGTGGCCCATGAGACGCAATGCATGATATCATGAGCCAGATGCTGATGGGCACCAGGCCAAGATTGAAGAAAGCGAGAGGCTGCGGAAAGCGCTGGCCATCTCCGAGGACTACGTCGAAGGCAGTCACTGGCGGAAGCAGGAGGAGCGCCTGAGAGAGTCGTTGGCGCAACGGGAGCGCGAAGACGAGGAGCAGCTGCAGAAGGCGAAGGAGGCGCGCCGCTACCACGACGACTCGGACTGATGGGCGTAAAAACTCGGAAAATGGCGTTGGATGGCGTCGACTGATACCCTTGGGATTGGAATTATTACTACTCGGATCCAATCTTGAATAAACAAGCAAATATGGGCTGATTTGCAAACGCCCATGGCTAACCAGAAAGTTGCACTTTCTTTGCCCTGCTCGATGCCTTCATCTTCATTCTTATCAAGCTCGTCGTCCACATGCGCCGGGATCCTGTCAAGTGGGGTGTTTACACCGCCCCTTTCTTCTTTCTCGTTGCCGGAACCATCTGCACACTCCCCGTCGTCTACAAGGGATCGCCGAAGCTCGGCCTGAACAAGAAGCCTGCTTGGTACGTCGCCTCCGTCACCATGGGCACCGGCTTTGGTGTTGCCCTCCTCGCCGCCATCTTTTTTGTCCCCTACGTCTACACTAAGGTCATCAAAGGGGACCCTAATGTCAGGTGGTGGCACACCATACAGGGTCCTCTGCTTTTCAAGCGTACTTATGCCCCCGAGGACACCCAAGTTGCTTTTCCCAACTACGCTGTTGTCCAGGAGGATGACCTTTCCGCTGGAACTCGTGTGCCTTCTCTCAGCGGTTCCGATGACTTGAGGAAGGGCGCAGTCGACGCCATTGCGCCCATCGACGAGGAAAAGTCTGCTATCCAGACCGAATCCAGGCAACTTACCTACAAGCAGATGGTTGCCGAAGGCGAGGAACGGTTCCATGCAAAGCTAAGGCAGCAACGCGGGCCCATCGGTTGGGCTATGCGGAATCTGCACAACAACCTCATGGGCGCCGGTGAGATCCACGAGAGGAAGAACATGAGCCTGTGGTCGATTGTTTGTAATGCAATTGGCATTCTGCCTCTGCTGTCTGTTAGATGTATGTATAAGAAAGACCCAGAGTTCTTACGGGCATGTATTCTGCCAATCAGCTGATACTCACTCTGAAATTGTCGCCGTGTATAAAACTCATCTTGACCAAGGACTCCACAGGGACCACAAACTGACTCCCCTCTCTTTACTGCCAAACGGCATCTCGCTGAAACTGTCACCTGCTTCGCTTGCGAGCTCTACAATGTCGACCTTCGACTGAGATGCCCGTAGTTGCGTATTGCGGAATTTCTTGCGGTATCTACCCTCGCGGGCTAGGAACGAACGCGCAACGATGTGGACAATGTCCTCCTGGGACACAGTTCAATCAGTACTATAGATAAAATACCCGAACACCCTAAACGAACGGTCGTCTTACCGATGTCAAAGTCGGGTCAAGGAAAATTCTCCCTTCAGCTTCCTTGTATACGTGGCCTAGAAACCCAAGTTCCTCGATTTCTACGAGGTCTTTGCCGATGATGAGATATTCCTTTTCCGAATTGGGACTGATGTGAGAAGTGCGGAATGCCCCGACTTGGGGTCTGTACATATCTATATGGCGGTGTAAGCGTGAAGTACATGGACAGTCTTTGCAAGATAGACGTACCACTAAAAAATTGCGCGTGTACAGGCTGGGCGCCAAAAAACCAAGTTTGACCAGATGCTTTCAGAATCAGTTTGGCTTTAACATGGATCCACGTCGCATTGAACTCAACTGTCGTCCTTACATAGGTCGGTCTCCAGCCAGAGTTGCGCAGAGATTTATACAAGTCCGCTTCGGCTGTCGAAGCTGGGGGCTGCCAAAAAAGCGTTCCGCGCAGAACATTCCCGGCTGACCCGATTCTTTCGAGACGACCGCCGGCGCCCTCTTCTCGCTCCTCAAACATGGCTTTGAACCCGCTAAGAGATAGGTGGTTGCCGATCTGGTTGTATCCAAGATCGTTCCAACCAGCGCGCGGAGGAAAGAGGATTACATTCGACGATTCATCGCTCGCTTGCGCAGGCATAGATGGCACTGTGTGGCGCTTCGCGCGAGGTTTTGGCAGAGGCTGCCTGTACTGGGCCTGGTCGTCCCACTTGTTGCTATGAAGCTCGTCTGCAAAAATATCCACCTCTGTCTCGGTTTCGTGTCTACCCGTGGAGCCTAAGGAGGAGTTTCGCTTTTCGAGGTAGTCCAAGACGTTAGGCACTGCTTGAGATGCTTTGATATTTCCAGGCGTCGTAGGCGGATTGGTATACCTACGTGTGAACTCCTCGTTGTACTTTTTCGAGAGCACTTCGGCGCGGGCGTTCGCTGCTTGGGTCTTCTTCTGTTCCTCTTTGAAGTACTCCTCGTAGTGTTGACGGTATTTCTCCAGTGCATTCTGCTGTTGCTCTTCGTATTCTTCGCGTGTCTGTTAGAGCTGCTCTTCGTATTCTTCACGTATCTATTCAATCTACTCGTCGGCCCTTTGAATTATGCGCTCCTTCTCTGCTGCCTGAATCATAGATCAGAAAACATTTCCAGCAATACTGTTTAAAAGACTTCAAGGCTCCTTGATTGTCACCAATATTTGCAGACCGTAGAAACAACGCTCGAATGTAAGGAGAAATTGTCTAGGTGACCTCACTTACCCACTCTTGTGTCTTGTCGCTGTCGCTCTGTTGAAACCTTTCTATAATCTCGTAGAACCGCTCCACCTTTTCTTTGCGGTAAGCTGGCTGTATCTCTGCGTTCTCGGTACGCGAATTTATCTGCTCATCCAGGACTGTTCGCAACTTCAAGTTCTTCTCGAGCGATCGTTTCTCATCCTGCCATTGCTCCGCATCGCGCCTCGCGCCCTCTTGCAACCTTAGTATGGTGTTCTTGAGTTTCTCGACCTTTTCCCTGTGTGCAGTGGACCGCAACTCATCTTCCTGTGCTCTCATCCTGCATTCTTCTTTCCTGGCCTCCTCCGCATCCCTACGTGCCTTTTCGCCTTTGTCAAGGTCGTCCACTCATTTCTGCAGTTGCATTAATTCGGCTTTCTTACTGTCATTCAATGCCACGCCCTGCTCGTAATAGTTTGACACATATCCGTTGCCATGCGCTGGCATTGCCGGTGTTATATATGGGCCGACCACTCCAGATAGGCTAGGGTTTGTCATGTGCGGTTGTAAGGGAGCTGGAAATCGACGCCCGAGACCGGAAGAGTCCATTGTGACATTTCCATGCCAATTGGGCTGTTCTGGGTATGGTGTAAGAACTGAGTAGCGCGGTTGAGGTAGGACATGGCGCGTAGCGCCGTGCGAAGTCGTCTCGTCTCGCACTACCCCTTTGTGTTGGGCAGTGTCTTTCTTCTGAATACTAGAATCGCGTGTTGAGGTACGCCGTTCTCGAGCCTTTGACTCTGATATAGCGCCTAGGTTTTGATCCATTTCGTGTTTCTGTCGAGGAGGTGGCGTATCAAACTCAACGCTCGAGGGATTGTGCAGGCCTGTAACCTTTCTATTGCTTTTCAATCGGCGACTGCTACTATCACGGATGTCTGGTTTTGGCGTAGCTGGTCTTCGCAGAGACGAATGTTGTTCTGGGTAATTTTCCTCGGGTCTGATCCTGATTTGAAACTTACCCCGTAGGAGTATGATGGGCTCGGAACTAGGCCCGTCAGTTCTCGTAGGCACAATAGTATCGGATGATACAGTTAGACTTGTATCCGCCTTGGCTGCTGGCTCTTTTCTTTGCTCTAGATCCAACTCAAGTTCCGACATGACTTCTGCACCTTGACGACTTGAGTCTAACGATGAATGTTGTTTCCCGTCATATAATGCATCTCTTTCGGATTTGGTTGTGTGCTCTTGTTCCATGCTTCTGGCTGCGCGTGTACCGTAGTGGGAAGTAGATGATCTAGCATGTGGTGTTTCCGCAACTGTAGTCGATGGTCGGTCATCTCGCACTAAAACAAATTCTGTTGCCGTTTGAGGGAGGTTTACAATGCCTTTCAATTGTTCTGAACGTTCAGTATCCTTGTTTGGAACTGAATTCTTCCGAACGTCTCTTGCATGCTGATATGCGGATGCCTCTGGTGAACTGGGAGGTGTTGGAACCCTTGGTAAATCACCGGGCTCCACTTCCGCTGACCACTTTGTTGTATTTTGAGTGTCCGATGGCTCCTTGTCCCTCTTCGCTGACCTTCCTCTGCTATGTTGGTGCGTTGGAGGGGGGCTCGCATCATCAGAAGCAGACTTCTCGCTTTTCAAGTACCATTTTATGATACCGCTAGCGGAATTTTCCAGACGGGACTCATCGTTATTTCCAGAGCTGGATATCTGGCGAATCTCACGAGAGTCCAAACCCGCCCGTCGTTCAAGGAGCTCGTTGACGACATCTTGTCTTACCCGGCTTACATCGAGTTCCCTTTCGAGATCAGGGGCAATATTATCCATGCCTACATCTTGCTCGCTATCAGATGCCGGCTCGTTACCGTCCGTCGTACGGACAGTAGTAACACGACCTCCTCTGGCTCTTAAGCGATGTTCTTCAGACTGGGCGCTCAAGATTTTGGTGAAGATTAGGCCATAAATCCATCCTGCTGTAGCTCCAGGGGTCTCGGTCCAGTGACTATGTTGAGCCAGATCTCGCCAAGGGCTTTTATCCAAGCGCCTTTGCTCATTCATAAGCGCTTTGATGACCTGTCTATTCGCTTCGACCCAGCGCTCTGCAAATTCGCATTCTCTCGCTAACATCAAGGCAACTTCGTGTTTCCGCTTTTTCTTGCTCTTGCTAGATCTGTACAGGTCAGCGAATTTTGTATATATCGCTGGACAACATACGTCTTCCTGTTGGCATTGCGCGTGTCCGCAATTCTGAGTATAGAAAGGAATAGGCGTAGAAGTTCCTTGATTGCCTGGCATTTGTTAATTGGCTCGACGATGCTCTGGCTTGTAAAAAATGCTTTGAACCACTTCGGAACCCCTTGGGGAGCTCGTTTTGTTTTCTTGAAAAGGTCCAGCGTCTCTTCGAACTCTCTCAAGAGCAAGTCCAACCGTCCAAAGATCACGCCAGGGTCATTAGGTTCCTTGCACACTTTTTCCTTGTCGAGAAGTTTGCTTAACTGCATAGAAAGCTGAGCAATCTCAGCGAATTCTCGTGCAACGTTAGATATTGCTTGCGGTATGGTGGAGTCGGAATCCCGATCAACAACAAGACCGAATGCAATGTCCAAAAGCACATGCGAAGTTTACTACTTCGTTTTGTGATGTCAGCAACGCCTTCGGCGGCGGCCGTCGGATCAAGGAGTGGCCGCATCCTGAATTGTGATCAAGCTAATCGAGGGTGATTTCTCATGGTTCAGCGTATGCTTGGAGGAGCAGGCACACGCAACCTGTACCCTGTCGTCGTGGGAAGGGTTTCGCGGCCTGTGGGTGGCGGAGGTACGAGGCTCTGTCGGATCGTCTCACGGTTGCCTGAATCCCACAGGTGCATACAGTCAGACGCCACACTGCATGATATCAATCTCACCCCTGCACAAAGTCTCTTGGAAGCATATCGACCCCGCACGGCTGTCGAATCAAACCTTCGCACCTCTCATTGAGGGTAGGTTATCGTAACCATGGATTGGGGTCCCGTTCAGCTGAAGCAATCTCGTTATCGAGACAAGGCTCAGAAATTTACAGGTTTTACCCACGCTCCCGCTTGAAGGTAAAGTGTCGTTATTTACTCGTAGCGTCGAAACATATCAGTAGTTGGCCAAGGTGTGGGGTGTCTTGTGGACATTGCGCAACATCGCTAAACTGTAGTATGGAACCATGGCCACCTGGTGCTCAGGTTTTACGGCCCATAATGTAACCTTGTTTGGCACCGATCTGTTATCATATCCCGATTCCACCTGAACGAGAGAGTCGCTGTAACCCATACAGTGGCACCTGTATGCGGCGTCTAACATTCAGCTGCGGACTGCTTTTCAGTCCAAGCTCGGACTGCAGCCTCGGAAGCCAACGTGCCGTGGCCAATTGAATTGAACTAGTATGTATGGTCAGAAATGTCTCATAGGGCAGCGGAAACCAACTCACCGTATGAGAAACACTTAGGTTATTCGCGTTCTTCACGGTTGCCACTACGTGCCCAGTGATGATCCCATAGTTCAGCACACCATCGCCTTGCTTCACGTTTCCAAGACTTATGCTTATGTTACTGTGCTAGGAAACTAACTTAGTACAAAGTGCAAATAGACCTAGAATGGCTTGCTCTTTCTCACCTCTTTGGTCGCATTCTTCTGGCCCCAGTTCTCGGCCATGAGCTTCATCGTGTCAGCAGCATCAATGTACCCAGTTGTCTGCGCATCCGTAAATCTGCACATGGCCCGATGGTCTGCATTGATAGCCATGGGTTGATAACCAGCGATGCTTGCGGACTGCTTGGTCACGATGAGTCCAAGGTCCTTCTTTTTCTTCCACATAGTCGATTTGGTCTCGAAAAAGCATGCGACCTGAATCGGATTAAGCTCTTTCGATTCGTATCGCTGTTGCAAGAGTAGATGAAACTCAGAACTGATCTGTTGTAGCTTCGTTGACTTTGTGTCCAGGTCTTTGATCATCTGGTCGTTGCTATCACCAAGCATGCTCAGCACCTTTTCGGCAAGGATAGCCCACGAGGCTTTGTCAGATCCTTTGAAGGGTGTGCCTAGGAAGATGGACCCACACGTGCTGTTGACTACCTCTTGGCGCTGTTCGTTCGAGCCACTTTGACTCGAAAGACCATTTGCGACAACTAGACCACCGAGCGAATGAGCGACGAAGATAATTGGCCGGTTTGCCTCCTACAATTATCGCAGATTAATTCTGTACGTACGGTATTTGT
This sequence comes from Laburnicola sp. JP-R-44, assembly GCA_009805535.1. Lineage (NCBI taxonomy): Eukaryota > Fungi > Ascomycota > Dothideomycetes > Pleosporales > Didymosphaeriaceae > Laburnicola > Laburnicola sp. JP-R-44. The sequence continues at coordinate 240,246 of SELF01000015.1, read as the reverse complement.
CTCTCTTCTACGATTTCCAAGCTTGACTAACAATGCATTCGAGTTATCGTCGATGTTCGTGTGCGCCACCGCGTCTGATTTGGTCACGGGGTAGAATGTCGCGAACTCTGTGGGGTAGCCAAAGCTGAAAACTCGACTTTCAGGTATCGTGGAAGGGAGAAGCTCCTTTGGCCAGTACACTCGTTCTCCGTCAGCATCAAAGGCTTCCCACGTCGTTTGTGGGTGACATCGGAGCCCATGAACGAAGACGATACTGCAAGATTAGCATACAAGTGCTATATGCTTGTTGAAATTGCTCACTCGACCTTTGCATTGTTCCCAGCATCCCACAACTGGTTGAGACCATCGGGAATGATCTTGTCGAACTGGTCGCTTGTCGCTTCGAATGACATGGTGCTCAGAAGACCCATCTATAGTACTGGGACAGAAGTCAGAGTACAGTGTATTACCCCAGGATATACAATGCGGAAGCCGAATGTACTCAAACTTATGCTCAGCAGCTGTACATGGCCATGCTAAACGGTGAAAGGACAGAACGAAGTGGGTGTACGGAAAGCTGAGCGTTATACCCCGCGGAAGCGTCTTCGCCGCTGCAAGTCATGCCACTCCGACCGTGGATACGTAAGTTGAGCAACAGAAAGAGATATCCCGGGCCCACAAAAGGACGAATAAAATACTGTAGATGCCCTCGTCGGAAAATCCCGATTTGCGATTGGGACAGCCACGCTCTTGTTGCTTGGTTAGCCTCCCATAGGCCTATCTTTGGCCAAGCTGATAGGATAAAAGGCAGCATTTGCATATTGCAAATGTATTCTGCAGTCATACGGAGGGATATCTCCGTCAAGTCGATAACGCCACCCATAGCAGGCGGAAATGAAGGAGCGTCTGAGTGGCAGCGGAGGGACGCTGCATACGCCAATCAATTGGCTCACTGCCGTCATCAAAACCTGTCAATGCAACGGCAACTGCGTCGAAGCGGTGTAACCTATGGGCTGCGAGCTCAGCTGGAGGTTACGAGCGGGGTATGGGAGGTCGGACGGGAAGGCTGAGTGACAAGAAGGCAACCAGCCTCGATCGCGCTAACGTATCGATAGAGGCACGTGATCCAACACTCTTGCTTACACATTAAAGCAAGCATGGTGGAACAAAGGCTAAGTATACTTGGCCCTCTTATCGCATATCCTGGAGTAAAACATCGTAGTTAAGGTAGACTCCTATCCTAGCACAGTAGATGCCAACTCTTAACACACCCACTTCTACAGTTTAGTTAGCGACACGGCTTCAGAGTTCAATGTTGTCATGTCATCATTCCTAGAGACGACAGCCTTGCAGCTGCAGGACAAAATTTTGAGTACAATTGGCCTTTGCGATACCCACCTGTAGCAACACACTGTGATTGGATTTATTGTCCCAGTACTGTAGCTAATTACCATTCCAGGCAAGGTTCCAAACCCTCATGAGCATCTAGGCTTTGGTAATGTCGACAATTCTGGCGATAACGTTGCTAGTCCAAACTATGGCTCCCGTGTGGATGGCCATGTGATCAACCTCGGAGAAGGCGGAATCAGTAAAGTCCGCATCTAAATGCAAACCATGCGCTCACTTATCATGTAGACATCGAGACGAAAACTAGCCATCAATACTCCATTTTAGGTGGTGCGATCTTGAATGTTAACACTGAGTCGAGCGACGAGCGGCTCCAGGTACGCCTATTTGACATAAAACTAAAATGCCCTCACTGAATTCCTACTACCTTATAGGTATAAGACTCTCCAATTCAACCTTTTTCGATCTATCAATGACGGTATTTAATTCTTGTAGGTGATGAAATGGCTTACTAGTTTCGGAAATATCGATTTCCTTCCCGTCCACCGGGCGAATCTTGCGCAAAAATGCGACGGGATTGGGGCATGGGTGCTGGAGCATGACCAATTCAAAGCTTGGGTTGATGGCTCCTCTAGGGTTATTTGGTGTCATGGTATCCGTGAGTCATTGCATTCCAATTCCGCATAAGCTTGCTGAACAACCTGAAGTCGGCTGCGGCAAATCTATCCTTGCGTAAGGCCTACAAGCATTTCGTACGAATTTGCGTTTTTGACTTTCGTCAGATCGACCATTATCGAACACCTCGAGACTACCGATACCAGTTCTTCTTTCGAAACAGCCTGTCTCTTCATATTCTTCAACTATGAACACCAGATAGTACAAACGCCCTACAACCTCACCGTCGACCTGCTCAAGCAACTGATCCGGCACCATTCTGAACTGTCCGAGCCCGTGCGTAAATTGTACGTCGACTTCAAGCATCTCGGAACACCAACCAGTATACCAGAGCTCTTGAAAGTAATCGATCTGGAGACGCAGCGTTTCAAGAAAATACGACTCGTTGTCGACGGCCTCGATGAGTGGCCTGCGCATGCTTCAGAAAATGCCAGAGAGGCATTTTTTCACGTCTTTCGCAATTTCTCTGCCAACATCGTTGTATTGTTCACAGCGAGAAATCGCGACTACGAGAAGTACGGTCTGGGGACAGTATCAGAGCTGCAATACGTAGTCACGAACGACGACATGGGTAGATTTCTTCGAGCCCAAATTCACAACCATAGCCGATACAACGACACTCTCGCCAACGCGGATCACGATCTTATAGTGGAGTCTATCAAGACTCAGGCCAAAGGGATGTTCCTACTTGCTCGTTTGCATGTAAACGATGTCGTAGCGCAACACACCGTTGCAGAACTCCAATCGGCTTTGGAAAATTTGCCTACCAACACCGATAAAAGCTACGATAAAGCACTCGAAAGAATATCACCTCGGGAAAAATCATTATCCGAGCGCATTTTCATGTGGCTCACCTTCTCTATGCGCCCACTGACTACCGGCGAGCTTCAGTCGGCGTTGGGGGTCAAGGAGAACGTCAACAGCTTACACTCATCTCAAGCACACATGTATACTGAGAAGCACATTCTATATGTGTGTGCAGGTTTGGTCGTTATCGACGATCAATCCGACGATAAATTCATTCGCTTGGTCCACCCAAAACACGAGCCTACTTCAAAACTTATTTCGACTACACGAAGACACAAAAATACCTGACCAAAACTTGCCTTCAATACCTGATGTTCGAAGATCTCAAGGCAGACGCTCGCGCTCGGGACAATATAGTGGCACGGTTCAAAAAAATGCCGTTTCTCCGTTATGCTGCTCTGCATTGGGGTCATCACGCTCGCAGAGCACTAGACAATGAAACTACCGCAATGGTAGTCAACTTCCTCAGCGAAAAAGGAAATCTGGAATCAGCTGCACAAGCTATGGATCCTTCAGACTGCGGCCCTGTTTCAGGCCTTTATATCGCTGCTTACTTCGGGCTGGAGCAAGTAGTGAGTCAGCTTCTATCAGATAAGTCTGATGCAGGTGCGGATTCAATGTACGGAGAAACACCTATGCATGCTGCCTCACGCGAGGGTCACGTCGGCGTCATACAGACATTGCTAAGGCACGACTTAAGCCCGGACGAACTCAGTGAGGATGGAAGAACACCTCTCTCACTTGCGGCAGAGAACGGCAACCATGCTATTGTCAAAAGCTTGGTAGCCACCAAAAAGGTCGACCTAGACGCCAAAACTATGTCACCATTCTACAGAGGGCGAACATCACTGTCATGGGCTGCAGGCAACGGTCATTCCGCCGTTGTCGAATGCCTACTTGACACAGCCAAAATACAAGTGAACTCCACGATCACTAACGGACCGTTCGCCGGACGCACAGCGCTCATGCTAGCGGCTCGCAATGGTTACGATGATGTGGTCAGTCTTCTTCTCCAAAAGGGGAAAGCAACCGCGACTATGACTGACAACGAGGGAATGACCGCCTTGTCGCTCGCTGCCCAGCAAGGTCACGAGAGGACAGTCGAGATGCTTCTACAAGCATATCAGTCAGTTGCCGAGTCAAAAAATCATATTCACGATAGACGACCTGTTGATTGGGCCTTACACAACGGACATGAGGGAGTTGTCAAACTGCTGCTCACATACCCACATCTCGACGCCAAAGACGACGAAGAACGCACAAGGCTATCCCACAAATCCGAAAAAGGAGAAATCGACTTAGTTCGAAGACTTCTCGACCTCGGTGCGGATCTGAACTCTACGGACGAAGAAGACTGGTCGCCTTTGACATACGCCTCAAAATGCGGACACAGGGACACCGCCGAATTACTTCTCGAAAGTGGCGCAAATCCAAATGCGCAATCGATCGATCGTCGATCACCGCTATCCTTTGCATCGCAAGAAGGGCATGTTGATGTTGTCGAGCTATTACTGGTGAATAAAGCTGATCCAGACCAATCAGACCGGTTTGGTCGCACGCCGCTCTCTTATGCTGCCGCAAATGGCCGATCGGAAGTGGTGGAGAGTCTTCTGAATCACAGTGCCGATGTAAATTTGAACGTAAGTGCTTCCTTGTGGACAACGCAGTCGCCAGTCATGTGGGCTGCTTCGAATGGGCACGAGAAGACAGTCAGAAAGCTGCTTGGGACTGGGAAGGTGGCATTGGGGCCAGAAGACAAGCTCTTCGAGCGACCGGCTATCGCGTGGGCGAAAGAACATGGATTTGAAACTTGCACTACTACGACATGAGTTCCCTACAGCCCGTGTTCACGTTACGTCGCCTCATCCGTCTCCGTCGTGGCCGACGCAATATCCACCGCATTACTAACCTCGATGAAATCTTCCAACTCCTCGCTCGTCGTCTTCAGTTTATCTTTGACAGCAGTAACCCCTTCAAACCCGACAATATGCCTCGCAGGAGGATTATCATGGCCCCCGATAGCCGTCAATGCATGCACGGTCTCGGCAATTAAGGACGCTTTCACAACAGACGGCAGCGGTGCATACAGCGAAGTGACCGTGTCCGAACTGAGCAGATCGCCCATAGATCTTTCGTGAATGGTAGCATCAGGGCTTGTGCTCGAGGTACTATCACCAGGAGATTTATCTTCAATGTATGGTGCGGGATTGTTGACGCGGTCAAGCTTGTCGAGAAGACTGGAGAAGATGTCGCGCGCCAAGGGGGCGGGGTTCTCAGCTTGCAGGTACTCGTGCATTGGAGGGACGGAAGTCATTTTGTTGGTGAGGACGTTGACTTCCATGTTGGCTTGAACAATGGACATTTTGATGTTGAACGGGGCGATCTCATATGCGAGGCTCTGCATGCATGTCAGCCTAGATTTGGTATTTGGAATCGAGCGCAGACATCGCAGTATCCTTCAATAGCCCACTGAGATGAGCAGTACATAGCTAGACCGGGTGTGCCGAGGTGACCAGCTTCGAACCGTTAGCTCTGAGGAGGGGAGTGTTACACAAAGTGGACTCACTGATACCAGTCAGCATGATAATGTGACCATTTTTTCTCTCGCGCATGGCTGGTAGGACGGCCTTGATAATGTTCACGTTGGCGAAAAAATTCGTTTCAAACGTGTCCTGCACAAGGGTGATGGTTTGGCTGTTTTGAGCTAGTTCTTCGACCGCACCGATGACAGCTATGCCAACATTTTCAGTACAGGCTGGTGCACCATAGGCTGGGGTGAAAGTACCTTCGCTAGTGTTCCCGAGCAGAACGTCGATGCGACCGAATGCTTCAATGGCTTCTGCAATAGCAGCCTGGCACTGGCCTACTACTCTACGGTGATACCGCGTCTTAGTCGAGATGACAGAAACTAAAGCATTACGCCTTACCTCCCATCTAACCCTACAACCCTCAGTCTTTCTCGCCATCGCTCTGCGTGCTTCGCATCTTCAAGGAAACTCCGAAAATCTTCGCTCTGCCCCTCCCTCTTCTCGAATTCATTAGGCACAACGCCGGCAACCACGTAGTCACCGTGGTCAAGTACTTGGCGCGCCAAAGCGATCGCAATGGGCGATGAGCCCATTGTCAAGAACCAGACGCGAGGGGCATTGTGGGGAGGGAAATGGGGAGATTTCGGTCGAGGAGGGCGCGACGATTGCGTGCCATGCTGCGTCATGGCGACAACAGCAACCTAGCAAGTATGTCTGAAAGAAGCATCTCACACAAGATGAGATGCACTGCTAGAAGCCCATCATGCGGTGAATTGAGAGTTTGCGGGGACGGCAGCGCGACTGCCTAAGTCTGGGCGCTAGTCCTCCTTCGGCCTAGCGCGCACCTAAAAAAGATTCACCACCAACGTTCACTCATCGCAAAAGCAAGGCTGAAAAGACATCCGACAACTACTAGGTAAAATATCCTTATAACCACTTAACTAGAGGCCTAGGAATGTGTAGGCAGAGCAGCAACTGTATATTAGCACTGCTTTGGACGGGCTGAGCCAAAATTTTGCGGGGTTTGCCCACTATCACCACCTTCGTTCACTGCGACCAAGTACAAGGTATGAACGTTCTTCACCTTCATCGCTCATCGCCTTCTCGCCTCTCTTTACTAGCTTCCCAGCCACCCTTCCCGCCTCCCAACCTCTCCTATTCCCATGGCATATAAAAGCAGGCCGCCAGATTTTCTCTCCTTCTCCTCTACACTTCTACAATCTCTTGAGCTAGTATACATACTACCTTGAACAAGCCTTCTTCTGAACTACACAATATCGTTGCAATACCAACTCAACCCTCACACCATCATGTCTCTCAGCACCTTGAGCGTCAGCGACATCGACATCGCTAATCTCGACTGGTCGACAGCTATCAACAACGCGGCCGTCATCCGAGACTTCATTGCGAGCACTACGCAACCAATCCCCAAGTGGCTCTCCGATCTCTTCGTTACCCGAGGTTGGAAAATCCGTAGCCGTGCCTTGCGCAAGCCGAAGATTCGCGCCGCCGACTGCGACACCTGGATCAAGAAAGCCAACTACTTTCAACCCGGCGACCGCATCCGCAAGCGCACACCTGAGATTCGCAAGCACGTCGCCGGCATGCCACGCCCTTTGACCGCCGCGCAATACCAGCGCCATGCCATTCACCTCATGACCAGCGTCCTCAGCATCCGCACCAATGCTTCGCCGTTCACGCTCGTGCTCGATGACCTCAATCAGCGCGCCATGCCCTTCCTCATGGATATGATGATCCGTGCTTTCTCACGCAATATCAACGTCGTCGTCGTGTCTTTCGAGGCTACCCGCTTCCACCCAGCCATCCGCCACATCCCCGCCTTTGGTGACCACACCGGCGCCGACATCCTCCATGCCATCGAGCACGCCATGACGGACCGCAAAGAGAGCCTCGTCATTATCGACTCCATGTACGACCTCGTCAACGTCAAGAAGGTCGACATGAAAGCCCTGTTCAACCTCGTCGTCAACAAGTACACGTCCACCCTCCTGGGCGTCTACCACCAAGACATGGTCCCCGAGCCGGCCACCTCTCCCGCCGATGCCTACGCCCCGCAGACCCTCAACCTCCTCAAGTTCATGGCCACCTCCATCGTAACCTGCAAGTCGCTCGCGCACGTCCTGGCCGCCAAAGCCGCCCGCGAGCGCAGCCTCGCGGAGCCCACGCACGGCCTCCTCCAAGGCGCCGAAGGCATCGTCCAGTGCCTCTCCGCCAACGACCCCCGCGGCATCATCCTCGAGACCGAGTTCCGCCGCAAGTCCGGCCGCCCCGAAACCGAGACGTATTTCCTCCGCTACTCCCGGCCCTCCGACTACAACGCGCCGCTCCCGGGTCTCGTCTTCGGCACCCTGCGCCAGGAATTCGTCATCCTTCTGGACCAGCTCCCCGTGTATGCGAGCAAGGAGATTACCAGCTTGGTCACTGCTGCGGGCGACGAGATCGACGCTACGTTCAATTTGGGCTTGACGAACAAGCAGAAAGCTGCGCGTGAGGGCGTCGTGTTGCCGTACTTTGATGCGCAGAAGGGTGAGGGTGGTCAGGGTGGGCACATTCTTTACGACATGGGTGAGGAAGACGACTTTGATGAGGAGGAGGATGAGATCTGAGGCACATGCTTGCGAGGTACGGTATCGGAGTAAAAGCTGGAGTGGAGTATGACATCGGCGGGAGATCCGTGGTTTGCTATCTCACTTCCTCAAAAAGAGTCTCTCGTAATAGGACGTTTCCCCAGATCGTCTGCACCCATCGGCGGCGCTACGGATATACCCTGGCACTGGCAGAGAGACGGGCGTTTTATTTCGGTTTAGGTGGCGTTTGGATCTATCTCGGCACTGCAATCTGTTTTCAATGGTCTTTGCATTTGGTCGTTCGATGGACATGTTTTTGGCTTTTTCTTTTTCGTGGAATTTTGGTTTTGTGTTTCATGTATGCATGCATGCACGCGTGCTTAGATAGATGGTTTCTTGCTCGGTAGTAATGATGAAATTATGACATGAATGAATCCTACCTCTGCTTCTGTCGTGATCATTCATATTACAGGCAGCTCGTTGGTCTATGGACCTTCCAGCATGCTGCTGTATACTATCTCTCATGCCAACTTCACAAGAACATTCGACACGTAGTTAATGGAAAAGCAGCAGCGGACATGTATGCGCCCAGCTTTATCGATTTATTCAGGGTATATCCGTCTCTCTACCACGCCCTACATCCACAAATATCCACCATGCAGAACATAGCACAAACACAAGCACAACCTCCCGCCTCACCCCAAAACCCTCTCCAAGCCCCACACCTTAGTACCCCCATCCTTCCTCTGCACCACCCTCCTCACGCCCAACCCCCACCCCTGATTCCCCTTACTCCCCTGCAAACTCAATTCGACCTCGCATTCCCTCCGCTCCAACCCCTTCTCCCGCCCCAGCTCCACAATCTTGCTCTTGGGCTTCGACACCTGCAGCAGCGGCGTCCCCATAGCGATGTTGATGAGCTGCAGCCGCGTGATGGGCGTTAGTGGATGCATGCGCGTCTTGGCCACGCGTGTAGCGTCGGCCGTCGAGGGAGCCGCTTTCTGGAGATGCGAGTAGATGATGTATCCGGGGAGTTTTGCGGGGGGCGTTCGAGCGAGGAGGGACGAGGGGTGGAGGAATACGTATTGCGCGCTTGGGTCGTTGGTGGTGGACGTTCCTGTCTGCGAGGGGAAGAGGGTTATATAGGGGACGTCGATGGCTGTCTTTGGTTTTCGGGCGAGTTCGGGCGGGGTGGGAGCGAGGTCGGCGCGCAGGGCGACTTGGTCGATGAATCCGGCGGCGCAGATTTGCATTAATAGGTTGACGGTTTGTTCAGAGGGGGCGGGTAGTCGTGCGTCGTATGCGCCGATGGCGGTTGGTCGATGGGCGCGTACGATTGTGGTGAGCTGTTGACGAAGCTGGCTGGCTTCGCGCATGCCTTTTGAATTCAGGTACATGTCCTCGCAGAAGCCCTCGCTGTCGGACTCGTGTGCATATGCGCAGATAGCGTTGTTGAGCTTGATGCAGTCACTCTGCTTTGCATTGACCGCGAGCTTCGCTTGCGCCTTGCTGTATGCTTTTCTGTTATTCGATCGCTCCTCGGCCTCTAGATTGTCCTTCTCTGAACGAATGGCAGACGGAGCTTGCGGCGATGGTTCACGGAGTCCCAGTTTATTTTCCGGTGTGATAAGCTCAGGCACAGAGAGAGCTGCTACCAATGCAATCGTCTCAGCGGTCAGATTCTGAGCTACACCCATGACTAACATGCGGGCGAACCGAGGGTTGAGAGGGTATAGTGATAGCTCGTGGCCAAGCTTCGTTACTTTTCCGTCGGGCGATAGGGCTCCAAGATAGGAGAGGAGGTGCTCCGCCTTCTGCAGGTTGCCGCGGCCTGGAGGAGTGGGGAACGGAAAGCTGACAACCGGAGCGCCCATGCTCTTGAGTTGAAGGACCACGCCCTCAAGCGGCGTCCGCATAATTTCCGGCTCCGCATATTCATCGAAGTCGCGCTCAAATACGGCTGATGAGTATAGTCGGTAACAATGGCCTGGCCCAGTACGCCCAGCACGGCCAGATCGTTGGTTCGCGCTCGCTTTACTGATCCATCCTACCTCAAAGCTTTGAACACCGGTGATGAGATCGTACTTCTTCTCCTTTGCTCGCCCACAGTCAAAAACATATCGTATGCCAGGAATGGTCAAACTAGTTTCGGCGACGTTCGTTGCTAGCACAATAAGCCGGGAGCCTTCCGGTGGAGGATCGAAGACGCGTAGTTGCTGATTCGTGGGCAGTTGGGAGTAGAGCGGAAGAACGTGGACTTTCATCTCCTGCTCTTCAGCGGCTTCTTCCCCAATATCAAACTCTTCATTGTCTTCGTCGTCTAGACCCAGGATAATGGAGCCCTCAGAGTCTGAGCCATCGTCATCCTGGTAGTCGTCCTTGTTGCCACCAAGTTCAATATCTTCAGTCTCCAGTGGCGTCTCATCCGGTGATATCTGGACCTTCCCGGTTTTGACCTCAGTGCCTTGTGTAGAAGTGAAAGCCTGTTTCAGCCTCTTTGCTAGATGTGTGATCTCGTTCTGGCCTGTCAGGAAGACCAGCATGCCTCCACGCGGGAGTTTGCGGTGCCCTCTACAGACCTTCCGATACATCTCCTCGACATAATCTCTTTGAGTTTTGCGAGCAAAGTGATTCGTGACTGTATACTGTCGCCCTTCAGCTTTCATTAGTGGTGGCGGCCCTTGCCTGAAGAGTCGCTTATTGTCAGTAAAATCCGATATGCGGAGTGTAGCTGACATGATGATGAGTTTGAGTGGTTTGGTCTTCGCGTCTTTTCGAGCCATGTCTGCGCGGAGGTCGACGATCCTGCTCAGCATGCCGATCAAGATATCCGTGTTCACGCTTCGTTCGTGCGCCTCATCGATGACAATTGCGGAATACTTGGTGAGGACAAAATCCTGCGATATTTCGCGCAGCAGAACACCGTCTGTCATGAACTTGACCGCCGTCTTAGCGTTCGTGGAGGTATCGAAACGAATTTGGTAGGCAACTTTGGCCTTATCGCTCCCTAGCTCATCGCCGACACGTTTCGCCATGCTCACGGCAGCGACTCGCCTTGGCTGCGTGACGCCAATCATGCCGGGCGTCGGGCCATTTGGCGCGCCGTATCCAGCTTCGTACAGGAACTGCGGTACCTGTGTCGTCTTGCCACTACCCGTGGCACCCCAAACCACTACCACATCGTTGTTGTGTATCGCTTCCATTATCTTCTGCTCCTCGGCCACGACAGGGAGCTGCAGTCTCGCCTCCTGTATCTCCGGCGATCGTTCCACGGTAACGCCAAACGCTTTTCTGGTGGCATCTGTTGCGGTGTTCGTCTCGAGTTCGGGAGGCAGCGGGTCAGCTTCAGGCGCGCGAGGCGTGAAGTCTTTCGGTTTCGATGGTATCGCATACGAGAGGTTGTTCGTAGGTACAAATCCAATCGCCTCGTTTCTTTGCTGTGTCGCCCAAGCTTTGAACGCCGATGATCGCTCCTTCCTCGCAAGCTTGTCGTCCACCTCCATACTTGTGTCGCTGTCGCTGTCCTCGTCCGGGTCTCCCTCTGAATCGTCTGATCCTGATGCCGACTCATCTTCCCCATCTTCAGAACCCTCGGAGTCTGGCGTTGCCGAATCCGCAGATCCAGAGCGTACGCTACTGGCAGCATCATCATCGTCATCCGAGCTGAAGCCTTCCCACTCGATCTCCTCCTCAATCGCCACAGGTTTATCCTTCCCTTTCCGTCGCTTTCTAACCTGGATGACGGGTTTCCCATCCTCAGTCACATCCAGCGGCCTCTTCAGCCCACTGCCAAACAACCCCGCGCTCGCCAATGGTTTCGTCTGTAGCTCTACCGGCGCTTCCGCCGCAGGGATATCGCAACTCTCTTCGGAGGGTAATCGTTCTCGTTTTCGCGTAGCAGGAAGCGGCACACTCGCAATCTCCGTCGCAGGAATCCTCGCCTCATCCTCAGACAAGTCCTCCACCTCTCTCACCACCCTCTCCTCCAACAACAACCCCTCATTCCTCTCCACATCCACCCCCATATTCCTCTCCACCAACGCCCTCTTCAGCCTCTCCCTCTTCGTCTCCTCCCCCCTCCCCAGCTTCTTCGAGCTCTGGAACAAGCTAGTATCCACCTTATGCGCAGCCAGTTTCTTCAGCAGCGCCAAATTCTCTTCTTTCTTAAGTTTCGTATCCTACACTGAAAATCAGCAACCGCATCGCACCATGAGGGTCCGAGGAAATCTAGGAGAGATTTTTTTTTTCTCAAAGCTAGACAGACGTACAATATACTTATCCAACCTCTTCTTCTTCTTCCCGCTCATCTTGCCCTTCACCTCCCGCGCCAACTCCTCCTTCATCGCCTTCTTCTTCTCGGCTCTAGCCCGCTGCTCCTCCGGCAGGATCTCTAGAGCATCCCCATTCCCATCGGCTCCGTCCGGCATCCCATTTTCACGTTTCTCTCGAGCGAGCACTTTGTGCTTCCGCTGCCTCGGCACGAATTTCGGCATCGTCGCAATTCCTCCGGCCTGGTTCGCGTGAATTCCTAGCTCGTGTATGGCCCCAGGATACGTATCGCATACGCGCGAAATACCGAACCCTTCTTTTTCCCCGGGTTCGAAATCTAAAAGCTCAACATTGGCGTCGCGCCGCGCGTAGACTCGGTTCTTCTTACTTTAGATCTTCGAAATTTTGGCGGGGCGGAACGTCGGCGGGGAGTTTGGCCGAAGGCGGAGACGCGCGGCAGAATATCCGTCTATGTACAGCTACCCACCTCGAGCTTCACATTATCATAACTACACCATACCCTGACATTCTCCGGTCAAACTACAAACCTAGAACAATGGCCCCTCCAGAATCCTACGTCATAACCCCCACACCCTTCCCAGCCCCCACAAAAACCTCCACAACCACAATCCGCAACGTACCCACCACCGCAACGACGCTCTACTTCGCAGACAAGATCCTCATAACCGTTACGCAGCATGGACGGTTGGCACACTGGGTATGTCCATTCCAAGTCTCTCTCTCTCTCTCTCTCTTTCCAAGGGCTCCTTGTCCCTTCTTACGATTTTGTCTCGAAAATAAACAATTCAATATTGTACCACCCCGCCTAACGTTCGTGTCAGGTCCACGTCCCCCTGCACATCTCTGCAACAGATGACTCCCTCATGTCCGTCCCACACCTCGACCGCGACGCCGACGATCCTCCCTCCGATCTACTTCCCATGCACCAACTGACCGCCACAACCATACTAGGCGGCACGGTCCCAGAGCTAGACGTGCTGGGCCAAACCCTGGCAACAAACATAGCGAGCGCTATCAAGACGCGGAATGAGCGCGAGCGGAGAACCGTGGTTGTGGGAACAGGCTTGGAAAAGAGTATGAGCGGGAGAGAGGAGTTTAGCGAACTCGTGGGCCTTGTGTTGGAGGTGCTGTGAGGTTGAACGTGCATACTAGCTGGAAAGCAGCGCGTGGAGTTGGGTTATCCGTTAGCCCGCATACGAGCCACATGAAATTACGACGCAAATGATGTCACGACGAGCTCCCCGAGGAAGCACCGTTGCTGCTCACCTCAAGGAACAGATTGATGTAGAATCTCAGCCAATTCTCAAGGATGTGAAATGTCCAGGTTTCTAAGCTACAGTCTTAAGATCCTCGATCATACCACTAGTGAGCTCAAGCTCGACCATAGCTGCACCACCAAACCCCCGACACGGTTCGCCATTTTGTGAAAAACCGTCATATTTGAACCCCGGCTATAACAGAGCGCCAACACGATGCCTCCGCTAGTAGGCTTGCCATGATGTCTAGGACCGTACGCAGGAACAAGCTGTCGAACATGGTCAGTTGCGACAACCAGAAGAACCAAATGTAGATGAGTAGTACCTTAGAAGCACTTGCGGTGGACAATGGAGGGACCGCTCTCGTCGTACTCCTGCTTTGAGATCCACATCTGCTGGAAGGTGGAAAGCGAAGCCAAGATGGAACCACCGATCCAGACGGAGTACTTGCGCTCCGGAGGAGCAATGATCTTGACCTTCATGGACGACGGGGCAAGGGCGGTGATTTCCTTTTGCATACGGTCGGAGATACCGGGGTACATGGTTGTACCACCAGACTGGTGCTGTTAGCTTCAGGTTACCGTAGAGCGAACCGTATAACTTACCATGACAATGTTGCCGTACAGGTCCTTCCTGACATCGACATCGCACTTCATAATGGAGTTAAAAGTGGTGACGTGGATGCCACCGCTCTCAAGACCAAGAACAGAAGGTTGGAAGAGAGCCTCAGGAGCACGGAAACGCTCGTTGCCAATGGTGATGACCTGACCGTCGGGCAGCTCGTAGGACTTCTCCAAGCTGGAGCTCTGGCTAGCAGTCTGGATCTCCTGCTCGAAGTCGAGCGCAACGTAGCAGAGCTTCTCCTTGATGTCACGGACGATTTCGCGCTCGGCAGTGGTCGAGAAGGTGTAGCCGCGCTCGGCAAGGATCTTCATGAGGTAATCGGTCAAATCACGACCGGCCATGTCGACACGGGAGATGGCGTGCGGCAGAGCGAAACCCTCGTAGATGGGCACAACGTGAGTGACACCGTCTCCGGAGTCGAGCACGATACCAGTGGTACGACCGGAAGCGTACAAGGACAGCACGGCCTGGATGGAGACGTAGAAAGCTGGAGCGTTGAACGTCTCGAAGACGATCTGGGTCATCTTCTCACGATTGGACTTAGGGTTGATGGGAGCCTCGGTGAGCAGGACGGGGTGCTCCTCGGGAGCCACACGGAGCTCGTTGTAGAAGGTGTGATGCCAGATCTTCTCCATGTCGTCCCAGTTCGTGACCACGCCGTGCTCGATGGGGTATCGCAGCGTAAGGATACCACGCTTCGATTGTGCCTCGTCACCAACGTATGAGTCCTTCTGGCCCATACCAATCATGATACTGTGCTCTTCGTCAGCTGGCGAGTTAGAAGAGGATGTGGAAGGATCTCGTACCCATGATGACGGGGTCGGCCGACAATGGACGCTGCAGAGCCGTTAGTATGCGAAAATGAAGTTGCACAAGTCCCCGCCATAAACTTGTGTATGGCTTGGAACCCTGCTGCAGGCCGCGGGGTACTTACGGAAGACTGCTCGGGGCGCATCGTCACCGGCGAAACCGGCCTTGCACATACCCGAACTGGCAACGGTCAGCTCACATCCATCTGGCTTCACTTTCTCGCTCCCTGCTGTGGAGGGCGCGTTGAGGGTGGGCGCGGGCGCGGGGACGCCATGGCTGATAACCCCACAACAGGGATGGCCAGGGTTCAAATTCGGGGAGCTCACCCATTGTCGATAACGAGGGCGGCGACTTCCTCTGCAGATGGGAAAAGACACGTTAGCAGCGCTCGTTGAGACGGGAGCTTCGCGTTGCGAGAGGAGCGTGTGCGAGTGGTGGCCGGGGGCTTCAGCTTACCTTCCATGTTGACTGATTAGGGTGCGCGATTAGGAGGTAACTGGAGGGGCGCGGATCGCGATTCGGAGTGGCTGCGGGAATTGGGGATCAGCGTCAGGCAGCGAGAGATGCGACGATGTAGGTGTAGCGGCGCAGAGGGCGAGGGAGCTTACAAGTGCGGGTACAGGTGGTGGAGGTAAGGTTCTGTGCGAGAGAAGCAACCTGGAAGTGTCGGTGGGTGCTGCTAAATAAGCGGGTGCGGTCGATGCGCCGACTTCTTGCCAGGTTTAGGTTTTAGCGGGGGCGGCAGGCGCGAGGCTGGTGAATGCCAAATGGGGGCGCTGCACGTTCTGCACACTTCAAGGGTGGAAGCAAACGGAATTCCGCGAGCAGGCTCACTGATGTCAGACGTCACAGGATGCAGCTCGATGGGGGCACTGGGCTTTGTGCACTTCACAGCCGGGCGGCGCCTTAATTATACACGCGGCTAGGCTGCAATGTTGCTAAATCTGTCTTTCCGCTGTGTACGCAAGCTGTGTGCCGCAGACGACGACACGGATGTCATGATGAGAGACAGATAGATCAGGCAGCGCTGCAACGCACTTGGCAGGCCTCCGCTGCCTACGACGTGTTCGACGGCAGGGCGAGACTATATCAGAACATATCGGACAGCGGGCTGCACAGCGCTGATGCACTTTCGCATTCTCGCCAGCCGCCCAACGGCTCACCGCCACAATTTCCGCGAGGTTGGACGTCCATGGGTCTTGGCGATCACGTGGAATGAGGGGCACCAGGCATTCACGAGCGGGGTGTCACGGCGCCTAATCGAGGATACGTCGTGAAAACAGGCCCGTCAGCCTTGACACGTCGTGTTGGAACAGAAATCGGCAGCGAAGGCTGTCAAACCAAACTTCACTGTGCCCGACGAGGCCGCGTCAAAGACGCCAAGTGCCATGGAAGGCTCTCGAACACGGCAGTCGCTTCCCGCGCCGTCGCGTCATCTCTCGTCGCGCCAAAAGTTTGTCCACGGCTCCACGCCTAAATAATCTGTCGCATACGTCGCGTCCATCCCTTCTGCCTCTACGAACCATCCCACACCATGGCCAACCCACGCATGAACGACCTCCTAAAATGGGGCATCGAGAACTCAGAAGCCTCGCGGAACGACCCCAATGCGCCCAAGAACCCAAACACAAAGCTCGACCCGCAGACGCTGCAGGAGATCCTGACCGGCCTTTCTGCGCCTTCCGACGCCGAGATGATGAAGCGCAAGATGGAAGTCATAACCCAGCCGGATTACACGCTCGACCAGAAAGTGGACGCCTTTGAGGACTTCGAGATGCTAGTGCAGGGCATCGACAATGCAAACAACTTGGAGAGTCTGAAGTTGTGGACGCCCTTGATAGAGCAACTGGAGCACGAGGCTGCAGATCTCAGAAAGTGGGCCGCATGGTGCGCCGGCACAGCGGTGGAGAACAACGTCAAGGCACAGGAGCGAGTAAGTCGCCATCCTCACGCTTCAGAGTAAATGCTAACAGTGGCCAGTTGCTTATACTTGGCGCCATCCCCACACTTGTGAAGCTCGCAATCGAAGATGACAATCTCGCAGTGCGCAAGAAGGCCGTCCGGGCCCTGTCGTGCGCCTCTCGAAACTTCCAGCCAGCGTTCGACGCCATGGTCGACAACGTACCGTCTAGCTTCAAGCCTGCGAACAAACTGGATGCTAGGGATATGGAATCCGTGGACACCGTAATAAATCAGCTGAGGGCGGATGCGGAGCGAACGAGATAATGTATACTCGGCCCCAACGGTTACTTTGTAATTCTTCGCGAAGAAGGCCGTGGGCCTTTTTCGGAGAAAAATCGACTCGACCACAAGGGGCCGAGTACATGACTTGGGAAAAGTTGGGCATTGGGCGGCGTTGGTTGGGTTGAATGAAAACAGATTTGATACCACGGGAGCGTCAGGCATGCGGACTTCCGCAAATAGGAAATGGATTGAGGTGTTACAGAGCTTTCATATATACCGCAAAGGGTGAAAAACTTCTGCCACCAAGAAAGGCGTGGCTCATGCTACATGTCAATTTATGCCTTGGACACATGCATGGATGCTTCCTTCCGGATCTAGGTAGCATATTACACTAGCGACATCAATGCGGAATAATGATTTCGAATCTAACATCTCACACCCACCCACACAGTCTGCAATTCAACTGCGACTACAGCTTTCCCATCGTTTCACTATAGGATGATTACCCTCACTTTTGTTAACTGAATCTTTGTTGCGCTCTTGCTTTCCGTCCCGCGATTATCACCGCGTGTGAACTCAGTAGCCATTAATCCTTCCTCGGGTCTTAGATAAGACTCACCACCCACATGATAATGCCATCGTCATCTTCAAAATCACGAAGTGGTCATGGCGAACGCACGATCAGAGTCAATGACGAACGAACGCCATTGCTCGCAGCTGTCGCTTCAACGCCGCTCGCTGAGGCAGCCGAAGCCGAAGATGCCGCCGAGCAAGCGCATCAGGAAACTCAGTCGGAGGACGAAGACGAGGATAAGCCACTGCCGCTCACTCAGATCTTCCTGCTTTGCTACACCCGTCTTGTCGAGCCTATTGCGTTCTTTTCCATATTCCCGTACATCAATTCGATGATTGAAAGGACGGGTGGCATTGGTAAGGAAGATGTTGGGTTTTATTCGGGCTTGATAGAAAGTTTGTTTTCGGCGACACAGATGTGCGTCATGTTGTTCTGGGGAAAGGTAAGCAAATACCTGTCCAAGACTGCCGCTACTGTGGGCATCGCTTATAATAATAGGCTGCCGATCGATATGGGAGAAAACCAGTCCTAGCTCTTTCGCTTTGGGGGATTACCATCACCACTGCTCTTTTCGGTCTCAGTCAAACGATTTGGCAAATGATCCTGTTCCGATGCTTAGCTGGTGTCTTTGCCGGCACTGTTGTGTAAGCGACAGGGTGTGTAATGCCTTGATGCTCTGCTGACTGGAACAAGGACCGTTCGGGCCATGCTCACGGAGAACAGCACAAAGCATACTCAGGCTCGCGTTTTCAGCTACTTCGCCTTTGTCGGCAATTTGGGAATCTTTCTGGGGCCTCTTATCGGTACGTTCCTGCATGATATCTGACGCAACGTCTTCATTGACATTACTTCCTCCAGGGGGAGCGCTTGAACGACCAGCAGAGAAGTTCAAATCGACTTTCGGTCGTGTCCGTTTCTTCCACGAGTATCCGTATGCTCTATCCGGGTTTGCATGTGCTTTCATCGGCCTCAGTGCTGCTGTACTCGTTACCATTTTCGTGAAGGAGGTCTGTAACTACTTTTCGTTTCTCATTTCATCTTTATTGACGTTGTGCAGACTCTTCACATTCATTCGGATCAAAAAAAGACCCCTGGACCTGCATTGTCCACTTGGGACCTGTTCAAATACCCCGGTGTTGCGAAAGTCTTGCTCATCTACAACTACTGCATGCTACTGGCCTTTGCCTTTACAGCCGTGGCCCCGGTTTTCATGTACACCCCCGTTCAGCTCGGTGGACTGCAACTTTCGCCTGAATGGATCGCTATCATCTTAGCCATTGGAGGTTTGTCTCAGGCTTTCTGGCTTCTCGCGCTTTTCCCGGTTATGCATAAACGGGTCGGCACTGTAGGCATCCTCCGATATGCCACTCTTTTATGGCCCATATTCTTCGCGATCGACCCGGTCTGCAATGTGATGTTGCGTTATGGCGAAGAAGTTGCTTTCTGGATTGTGTTTCCCCTCAACATCGTGCTCGGTAGTTCTGTTGCTATGGCCTTCAGTAAGCACTCGCCCCCTTATTTCATTGATTATCATGGTGTGCTGACGTGGATGAAGCCGGGGTGCAGCTCGCGGTCAACGACATCTCTCCTTCCCATGAGAGTTTTGCTACGCTGAATGCACTAGCTTTAGCTCTCCAAACCGGCCTTCGAGCGTTCATTCCTGCCGCGTCCACAGCTCTCTACGCGATTGGAGTCAAATATCACATCTTCAACGGCCAACTATTTTGGGTTGTTATCGTAGTTGTCGCCTGTGGCTACATCTTCGTTGCAAGACTCTTGCCGGAGAAGGCCGAGGGGAAACCGAAGCTGTCGCGGCAACGTGGTCAGCCTTAGATAATACAACTGCAGCCCGCTGAAGTGGACTGTGACGCAGACATTGACATTGGGACATCAGGTGCCGCAGGGTGAGCTACCTCGAGTATACAGTACTAGCACGTAAGTCTGACTACAGTGTATTGAATGAGGATTACAAAGGCTGAATGTATTCAACTTCTTTGTCCTGCGGTTGTACAAAGAAACAAACGTACAAACAAACTATAGACGTTGCTCCGAAACGAAGGCGATGGTCCTGGGGAAGGTGAAAGGTCGACACGACTTTAGGTGACGGAACTAAGGCGCAATGTAAGAAAGCAGTAGAAAAATAGAGAGCGCGCTAGGGCCATCACTTCACTCAACGATTCACCGTCCACTGCCAAGCCCACGGATATATAAATTAAACCTAGCAACAACCCTGAACTCTCCACTTGACTATCATCGGCCTCGAAGACCCAATTCGCCACCCATGACAGCGGTAATTGCGACCGCTTTCATGGAGCTCTTCAAGAAGCTCGACATCGCAGTCATTGCGACGCAAGCAAGCGTAAGTCAGGCTCTGGTGCACCGCGTTAGTCAGAGCATTCAGCAAAACGTCCTCGGACAGCGGTCCCGCAAAGTCGACCCGCACGAGCTGCCAGCTACAATAGCCGAGGTGGCCACGCTTATCGAAGCAGGATTTGAGGGTGTCAACTCGAGCCGACTAGCGAAGGAGAATGATTCGACCGTGGCCGACGTCAGGCGCGTGTTCTATGCCATCCTCGCCCACGTACGCAGTGTCATGGCGCAGAGGAACGTGAAAAGCGGACTTCAGCCAGCACGCGCCCATGCGCAACTTCGCGGCGCCGAGACGACGCTCGAGCCGGACATTTCTACGGGCCAGCTTGACGGCATTGTATGGCCTGTTACGGTCCCGGGGGTTGCGGGCTCGTTGAAGACCATGCTCGCCATCGTCAATGAGAAAGGCGAGCCGCATGACGAGAACTCGGTCGTCGTCTCGCGAAACGACATGGACACGTTGTTGAGGGGCGTCACATTGCTCGATGGCATGGTGACAGAAATGTATCGGAACCTTACGAACACGCTACAGCTCGCAAATCAAGAGCCGCCGAGGGAGATCGGCGCGGGTGAGGGTACACGTGCAGCGACCGAGACGACGAACACGGCAGCGAAGAGGAGGCCGCTGGTGGGCAATCACATGAATGACAGGAATAGTGTCTTGAAGAGGAACAGTAAACTACTTGGTGCAGTCACGGGCACTTTCAGTGCGACGCCTCCTTCAGCGAGCACAATTCAGGTAAGTCATTCTTTGTTTTCACCCAGTGCCCCGAAGGAGCCGTAGAGCAGACATGCGGACTCGGTCAGCCCTGTCAGTCTTATCAAAATATTTCATAGTCTAACCAATACATAGAAGCCGTACATGCATATCACCGACCATTATGCTCAGCCTGTCTTCGCGGAAATAGGTCCCATGTCACGACGCCTTGTTGAGATGCCTCCTCCTCCTCTCCCTCCTTCGACATCCAACCGTAGGAAGACGCAGCCTCTAACTGTTCCGCCTCTTCGTCCAGCCGTCAACGAGCAAGCTATTCAATCAGCGCTAGCCCAAGGCAAGAAACACGGTCTCGCCCCCACCCGCGGCAACAGCCCCATCAAGAAGAAGCCCAAGAATCCAAAGGCGCCTAATACCAAACCTATCTTGCGTGTTTACCAGGATCCCCAGCAGGGGAACCAGTACAATAACGGCAGCGCCAACATGGTCGACGCGATGCAACGCGGCGAGAAAGATGCAACCGATCAACGGGTTCACTTCAATCTACCTGCCACCAAGGGACGCCAGACCACGGCACTGGGTTCTTCCTCCTCTACGAACCGCCCCGGCGGTCCACTCGTAGAGATCACGAACGCGGGACCAAAGCCGCAGCCGCAGCAGCACGAGGCGAAGCAAAAGAAGGCCAAGACGATCATGTACCTCCCGGCCGCACTTAGAGACGTCGTTCCCGTCGACCACCCTGCCCTCGTCGATGCAGAGATCCGCTGCGCCGTCCCATTCGGCGAGGGCAGCCCCGGCATGCCGCAGTACATTCCCAATGCAGCTCCAGCAGCAGCGCAGGGTCTCTCGGCGCAGGGCCCCATGCCGAAGCCGCAGTATATCCCCAATGCAGCTCCCGCGGCGCAGGGTCTCGTAGTGCAGGGCCCCATCCCGAAGCCGCCCGCCCTTCAGCGCCGTGATCCCATGTACTTCGGTCCGTACCAGGCGTATCCACTTCCGCAGGACGATACCGCGCTCCAGAGTGCGCTGAAGAAGATTGCGGTGGAGAAGAGCTTGCGGAGGAGGCTGGGGGATCCGGTGCGCCACAGGGAGAGGCAGCGTCACGAGGATCCGGTGCTTCAGAGCCTGAAGGCAAAGCATGCGGATTTGATGGCTAGGATGGAGATGCCTGTGAGGTTCGAGGTTGACGATGGGAAGAGCACGGCATATGAGAAGGTTGGTGGTGCTGGCGCTGGTGTTGGTGCTCTGCCTTTTAGCGAGCATGGCAAGGGCAGAGACACCGAGAAGAAGAAGTGGAAGCAGATGACTACAGAGAAGGTCGGTACTCACGTCTCCCTGCTTATCCCTGCTTGTTATGAATACGCTTCAACTGACTACAGAAGAATGCGGTTATCGATCTGACCGGCGACGATGTCGGTGTCTCTGATCGAGAGAACCGAGCTCCTATGGTCTAGCTGAGCGTGCAGGCTGTTTCATCACAGGTAAGCGCTTTTTTTTCTCTCACTGAATGATGCATGTGTTGATGGGATAGGATTGTATGCCAAAGATGGGATGGACCTATGATGTACGACTTTGGGATGGATGGATGGGGTCGTGGCGTTCACGAACGAGTGTTGATGGGGGGAAATGCCGATGGCGTCGTGTCATTCACCAGTGTTGATGAGGGAAATGTTAGTACTAGTACTGGCGTGGCAGAGTGTTGTTCGGAACATCGAACCCTGATGGATGCGTGGACACAAAGTTGTGCATGCACGCACGTGTGAAGGAGTAGAAATCGAATGGATGGAATACTGTCTTTCCATACTGTGTCTTGTCCTGTCTCGTCTCGTCTTGCCTTGCCCTATCTTGTAGGCGACGATGACCGTCCACGTTGCTTGTAACGACCGCACAAAGGACAAAAGCATAGCTAGCTACCCACCTACTCCTTCGCAACCGCCGTCTCAGCCGCCACCTTCTCACTCCCCAACACCTCCAGCCTATGCTCCTTCTCAATACTCTTCCTCACCCCCGCATCATCCCCAACATTCGCCACGCCCACACACTTGTACGCCGCAAACTTCCTCGCGGGCAACCCCGCCTCAAACATCTCATCAATCTCCTCGAGCGTCCTATTCTTCACCTCAGGCAAGAAAAAAAACACCCACGTCGCCGCAACCACACACGAGGGAAACCAAACATAGCCATACCTCGGTCCCCAATTCAGCGCCTGCGGATTAATAAAATACGGCGCGGTGAAGGTCGTCAGCCACGCGCCGGCGAACCCGACGGCGGCAGCGAGGCCGAACGTGTGGCTGCGGAGACGCTGCGTGGGGATCTCGCCGCCGGCGAGCCAGGCGTAGGTGGAGATGAGGCCGTTGTAGGAGAAGAGGTAGAGCGAGGAGAGGGCGACGATGACGATGCCGGTCGATTTGGCGCCCGGGTGGTGCGTGTAGACGGCTGCGATGATGATTTGGAGGGTGCCGCAGATGAGGAGGCCGGTCATGAGGAGGATACGGCGGCGGCCGTAGTTGATGATTATGAGGGCGTTGGCGAGGATGGCGAGGATGCCGATGCAGCTGAGGATGTTGGACATGGCGAAGGGGTTGGAGACGTCGGCGATGGTGAGGAAGTAGGCTTTGTATGCTGGGGGGGGGGTTAGTTTGTGGTGTTGGTCGGCTGTGGGGCACTCTTACCGATGATGAACATGGCGCCTGAGGAGGCTTGGAGGGAGACGGCGCCGACGGCGAGGAGGGTGCGTCTGCGGTCGATGGGGTTCTTGAGCATGTCGATCCAGCCTACGCCGGAGCTTAGTTCTTTCTCTTTGTCGATGGCGGCGCGGATTTCGGCGGCTTCGGCGGCCGTGTCGAATCCGTCTGGTCGGAGCCAGTCGAGGGATTTTTTGCCTGCTTCGTAGCGGCCTTGGAGGATGAGCCATCGTGGCGATTCAGGGATGAACAGCATGCTGATGGAAATGAAGACGGGGACGACGTAGATGAGGCCAAGGGGGATGAGGTAGGATGACTTGTCTGGACGCTTTGCCGTGGCCCAGTCTACAATGGTGCCGATCAAGGTGCCCTGGATACCGTCAGCTACCTGCCACAGGCTATCCGATACGAAGAGATGAAAAGCAATGGAAACGTACAAACGAAGTAAAAAACTGGAAGCCAGCCAGGAACAGTCCACGGAACTTGGCCGTGCTGCTCTCCTGGATGTACAACTGTGCAAACGTCATAAAGTAGCCGTTTGCAAAGCCAATCACCAAGCGACCAACGTACAAGGCAGCGATATGCGTAGTAGTCATCATGATAACGTTGGCGACGCAGCACGTCAGACATGCGACCCAAAGACAGCCTCTGCGGCCCAGCTTATTCGCAGCAAGACCGGCGGTGCCGGAACTGAGGAAGGCACCCAGCGTCATGAGGGACGATATCAATTGTTGACGCTCCGTCGCAATGTTCCAGCCCGAGGGGACTTGGCTACTCGGATAGCCGTAGACCTGCGGGCGATGAGGTTCAGCATCCGTTATGGATTGCAGGAGGCTTGGACGTGCCGGCGTACCTTGAGAAAGCCAACCATGGCCTGCAGCCCACCGATCATGCCGAAATCAATGCCATACTGGAAGGGGCTCAGGATCATGACGGCGCAGGCCAGGAAGAGGCGCGAATGGGCGGTCCATTTGTCTTTTTTGGCGTCCGCCATGGTCATGGTCTTGGTCCTGGAATATCGAGGCGTGGTAAGCTAGCACACGAAGACATTGTTGTAGGTTTGCGGGAGCTGCACTCTTTTAAACGGCATCGATCCATTCGGCCAGGATGGGCCTGTCCTGCGCCCAGACCTTCCAATTGATTGCGGTACTGTAGCAATAGGCAAGTCGATTTAGCCATCTGCCGACGGGGTGGTGCCAAGGCGGGAGCTCGTCCAACGGGCGCGTCTGCGGGGACCCCACAGGCGAACATTGCTGTCGAGAGCTGGGCACCTTGTCCAAGTTGGATGTGGGGACGGACAGGCGCGAGGGAGAGCGTAGATTGAGGATGCAGCATGCGTCGCCATCTGCCCGACTGGATCGTGTAGATGGGATGGGTTTCCAAGGTTGTCTGCATGTCATGTGAGCACCTGTGAGCGGGCCTGGGACGTTTTCGGCCTAGCGGGGAGTCTCCAGCTGGGACCAGGCGATCCATGGATGCAGTGCGGTCACATGATGTGGCTTTCGTACGTCAAGCAACCGTAGTATATAACGCGACGACCCGTCATCGAGCCCATCCTGCAGCTCGAGCGCAGCCTTGTAGCCGTCAATGAAGGGCGTACCTCCCACGCCATGCATCCGCACTTGACATGCGCATTCCTGTGTCGCTCCTCCGCAGGGCCTATGCCAGAGACGCGCTCCTCGCGCGTCTGCTCCCGCCATGCCGCGACCTCCACGCCGCCCAGAACGAGCTCCGCTGGCTGCGCGAACATGTCAACCGTGTCGCCCAGGCCCGCCGCGCCAAAGGCGACATCGTGTCTAGGCGCGCGCTGCTTCGCGCATTGGTGAAGCAGCGCGCCTCCGGGAAGCCGCTGCAGTATCTGCTGGGCTCAGAGTTCTTTGGCGACCTGCAGATACGCTGCCGGCCTGGCGTGCTCATCCCGAGGTGCGTCTCGAACGCCATGTGTAGCGAGGCGCGCGAAGGCTGATGCGCGAACAGGCAGGACACGGCCGCGTCCGTCCAGCGGCTTGTCCGCTTGATACGCGATGCTCAGAATCTCCCCAGCGAACTGCGCGTGCTGGACCTGTGTACAGGTACCGGCTGCATCCCGCGCTCCTCTTCCACCACGAGCTCTACACCGCACGCGACGACATCGACCTGCGTCTTATCGGTGTCGATCTATCCGACGAAGCGCTGCGTCTTGCGGCATACAACCTCCGACGCCTACGCCGAGACAGGAGCTGGGTAGACAAGGGCTCAACACACTACATAAAGGCCGACATACTCAACGACCCCTTCGCAGAACAGGACCAAGGCCCGCGCCCTCTCATGGCCGCTCTCTCAATTACGCAAGACTACCACCGTTTTGGGACATCCTCATCTCGAATCCGCCCTACATCTCGCCATCCGCCTACTGGAAGACGACGACGCGGTCGGTGCGCCTCTTCGAACCAAAGCTCGCTCTTGTGCCCCGTTCTACTCCACACGTAGCAAACACCACCCCCATGTATTTAGCTCCCCGACCCCGTGAAGACCCGACAGCCCGTCTCGAAGCCGGCAACGCTGATACCGCACAAGGCGACGCCTTCTACCCCCCTCTCCTGAGCATAGCGTGCCAGGTCGAGGCCAAGATTGTGCTGCTTGAGATTGCGGACCTCGATCAAGCGCTTCGGGTTGCACGAGCAGCGCGCGCATTGCACATCTTCGACGGCATTGAGATCTGGAGAGAGCAGCCCGATGCGCCGCACCATGCATCCGCACATGGTGAAGAGTTCCCCGTTCTAGGCCAGGGCCATGCGCGCTCTGTCCTGTGTTGGCGCGGCGCAGGTACGAAATGGTTGGGCAAGAGCAGCACAGCCGATGCGTATGATGCTGTTGCTTTTCCAGCTTATGCGCCTTCGGTCGCGGCTTTTGATAAGCGGCGAAGAGGGACTTTCCCCATTACAACTGCTCAAGGGAGAAAGTGAAACTGCATGGAACGTGCTGGCATGACTGGATATGCCAGGCAGACATGTGCTTGTACCTTTGGCCTACATGGCAACAAGCCGCTTCGGAAGGAAGCTGGCCTGGAGATAGCCTGCAGTGCGAGTAGTATTTGATGGTGTACTGTACTACGCACTACGCACGCTAACGAAGAAATCCCTCGAACTTGCTCTTCCAAGCGGAGATTCAAACGTCCCAATCTACGCTACTATGATGGCATTCTGGGCCGGCGTACTACCTTTTGGCGTGGTCAAGAGCTTGCCAAGGGAGAAGCAACACGAACGCCACGAAACGTCCAACTCATTGATGTTGCTTTCGACTCGAGATACGAGAGAGACAGGGCGAACGGCAATACAATCGCTCGCATGTTGAAAAATATCCACCTGGGGGAGGTCCAGTCAGATATTCTATAGGGGCATACGGTACTCGTCTTCTTGGCAAAGACGGGATGAAGTGAAACATTTCTCCTATATAATGTATATTTATACAATAGTACGCGAGCTCAAGGCGAACTTGACCACCATATCCCGCTTGTGCCTCTCTCCATCCCCCAGTCAGAAACGTCTTCCTTCTTGCCCGCCTGTCTCCCGCCAACCTACCTACCTATCCAGCGTCCTCTCCGCCAAATCAATACCCCTCCTCCTCACCCTCTCTCACCCCTCCAAACCCCCCTCACCACCCCTCCAAAAAATCAACAGCCCTATGCCCCACCCTCTCCCACCCCTCCAAATCCTTCTCCCCAAAATCCCTACATAATTATCACACGTCGTCTCCAGCTTCCTCCAACAAAGCTGCACCAGCTGTCCAATAAACAACTCCTTCGACCTTTCAGCGGGGAACGCCGCAGCAATGCCCTCGTACTCGGCCCGCGCGTGACGGTCACGGGGTCGCCAAACGTCGCTTTTGCCGCCTCTGGGCCGGCGAAGTCGATGACGCTGGAGGCGCTGATGAGCGCGATTTCATAGCCTTTGTATAAGGCGATGCTGGTGGCGCTGTGGAGGGCGAGGGCGTCCTAGACTAGGTGTTGGCCGGAGGGGGGGGGGGGGGGGGGGGGAGCGAGCGAGCACGTTGTGCTTCCCACCTACCTACCTGGGTACCCATCCAATCCTCTAGGATCATGATGGATGATTTTTGCTCCTACCCACGAAAGTGCCCAAACGCCAATCCAGCCTCGCTGCTTTCTTTCCCTTGCTCCAATTGATGCGTTCGTTTTTTCAACACCCCAACCCCAACAGCTTTCCCTCACTGCGTTTTTACCGTGTACCGAAAGGTTGGCGAGGATGTTGCTCTTGAATTCGTCTGGAGTATGCTTTGGTTGGAAATCTACCCTAACGGGGCGTGCACTGTACAACCGTCGCCGGGACCCAACCTTGGAATCCGCTCATCTCCATGATGACTCCATCCAGTACCTATCTTTTTCGCACGACAAGACGTGCTCGTAGCCTGAAGGCGTGCTTGCTTGCTTGATTGATAGCAACTCGACCCCATCCGATCCGATCGGGACGGACCAAATGGTCTCGCTGTTGTTTGGCTGGTTGGACGGAACGGATGTGTTGCGTGTGGCCGGGGCCGGGCCGTGCCGTGCCGTGCGGTATCACGTGGGTTATGGGATTAGGTTTCGAGGTTTGTGGTACTTATTACCGTGCCGTATGGAGTCTGAGGGTATGTAGGGTTTTCCATTCTTTGCTTTTTTTCTAGGTGTTGGGGTATAGGTATAGTCAGGTCAGGTCTAGTTTTTGTAGATGAGGTGAGGAGACTTGATTTACTACAAGCCAGCCAGTACGGAACCACCTGCCCAGGTGCACTCTCGAGCACCTTGAACAGATAGACTCCCAAATTAGCAAAGGAAACAGAACAGGCTTTCATTCCACCTTCCTTGTACGCTTATATACCAAATCATCACGCACGAGAGCTCAAATCCACTTCAATCCATCCATCCACCCCCTCTCTCTACAACCCCCCCTTAAGCCTCTCCAACGTCCTCTTCAACCCGGGCACCTCCGCCTCCCCGAATCCCCAACTCCTCCATACTCACCTCCGCCACGCTCGCCCACACCTCCGGACACTTCTCCCCAAACACAAACTGCGCCGCCAACTCGGTGCCCCCAACACCCCACAGCTTCTCAAAATCCTCCACGCTGACCTGCAAATACACAACCTGGCGGCCCATGACTTCGCCGTAGACCTCCAGCATTTGCCCGAAGCTCAGCGTCTCGGGCGCAACGCTGACGTACTTTGTTTTCGTGAGAGACGGCTTGGCGACGATTTGTCGCGTCCAGATGCCCGGCGCGGTGTGTTGATGTCGCCGGAGACGGGGATCGTGGCCGAGGCGGACGTGGGCATGATTTGTGCCCATTTGCCGTATGAGTTGGGCTATTATTTCACTCGCGTTAGCTCAGCTCTTTCTCTCCTCTTGTTTTTTTTGTTTTGCGAACCACCTCAACTCCAGAAGAAAAAAAAAAACACTCCACGAAACAGCTCGAACTCAACTTACAATCTCAAACGGCCTCAACATAGGAAACGTAGCAAAGTTATTCGGATAAAAGCCCAGCACAAGATACGTCGTCTTAGCGTGAAGATCCGGCAGCGTGCTGCGGATCCACGCGTCGACGTCGGCTTTGTAGTCGAGATGCGGGACGGGGTATTTCCCGTTTGTCAGGGCTTTTGCGCCCGGCAGCGTCGACCAGACGTAGTGCTCCAGCGAGGCGGTTTGGGCCGCGGCGCGCGCCAGGTTCTGGGCTTGTGAGGCTTCTTTGACGCCGGACTCGGGGGGCGAGGAGCCCGTGAAGAGGTGTTCCCAGAAGTTTGTGACGGCGAAGATGGCGGTGGCGCCCTGGTGGGAGGGGGTTTAGTTTAGTGACTGGTGGGAGGGCGGAGTCGGAGTATATGTACCTCGAATGCTTTCAGGAGGGAGGCTTCGTCGTCGGCGTTGGCGGAGACGACTTCTGCGCCCTCGGAGGCGAGAGCTTTGGCGGCGTCGCTGCTGCTGTGTGTTGCGGGTGATGGCGCGGACTTTCCAGCCGTCGAGCTTGAGGAAGGTGCGGGCTACGCTGCCGCCCTGGGCGCCGGTTGCGCCGACGACAGCAATGGTCTTGGTCATTGTGAACGATGGAGGCTAGAGAGGTAGGCTGAGGGGTTGAGGTTGAGTATGAGGATCGAAAGGGTTCGATCCAGCGAGACCATAGTGCCTTTAAGCATCGCGCTCCCGATCCTTGTCCAATGCTTAAACACACTGCCTGGGCATGCGTAAAGCTGCCATCTGTGAGCTACATTAGTGTAGGCGACCACTTCCGAGTTACCCAGTCCAGCTCGTCATCCACTTGAACAATGACGCCAAAGCTCAACTTCCCCGACCAAGGTGAAGCTCGCAAAGCTAAAACAATGGCACCGAAGTATCCCCAACCAATGTGGAGAGCTCCCTCTTTCAGCTGAAGTCGCAAAGTTGGGACGTACACAGCACCATCGCCGTACCCCCTCTTCTTGGCCCCATGGTGGCGATGTTCGGCTAACTAGCTGTGGCGTTACCAGTTGGTAAGATACCCGGTATAGGGCGACGCATTGGCGTGGCCTGTCTGAATCCTTAAACGCCCCGTCGCAGTTTGTAGGGCGTTATAAAGCACAGCATAAGGGGAAAGACGCTTTGGTGGCAAGGAGTGACAGAAGTTGGAGAGTCGTGCTTGGGGGCGAGGATTTGTTAGCGGGTTCGGGAGCGGGGCAGATGTGCCGGACCCGAGTGCTTAAGGCACACCTGCATGTGATAATCTCCTAGTAGAGCTCCAGAGATATACTAGTGCTCGATTAGAGTCATACAGGGCACGTGGAAGTAACACTATAATTAAATTAGCCTACAATTCTAGAACTAGCTGAGTTTAGTTCGTAGAGAGGTGTATAATTATGGCTCCGCTCTAATATGTACCGTACATTTACATGGTCTATCTTCCTTTCTACACAACCGCAGCGCCACACACACACACACATATCCATCTAATCTTACACCCCAAGTCCCAACCACCTCACCTCACCTCACCCCCTCGCCCTCGCCCTCAACCGCCCCCCTCCCTCCTCACCCCCACCCCTCAACTGCTCCTCTCACCAACCTCGCCACATCCCCCCCTTCCCCCGTAACCCCCCCCCTCAACAAACTCCCCACCACCTTCCCCCCCACAATTGTCTCCCCCACCACCCCCTCCACCTCCTCCACCCCCACCCTCCCATACCAAATCCCCATCCCCGCCAACGCATTCCCCCCCCTCCCAGGCGGCAAATAAACAATCACATTGCCGGCGAACTTTGTGCCCGCCTATATGGCTTATCAGCCCAACCGAGGCGGACACACCTGCGCGGGCGAGGTGCGAGGTGCGTGGTGGTGAATGCGGACGCGAGCAGGGGCGCGAGCGTGCCGCATCGCGTGTCGCGCGTCGTGTGGCTGCAGATGAGGATAGTAGGGGTTGTTATGGGGCGGGGCGCGGGGAGGTGCGCGGCGAGGGTTGGGTCGCGGGTTAGGTGGGTTTTTTGCGGGGTGGGGAGGGAGGCGTGGGAGGGGTGGAGGGTGCGTGGGGAGAGGTAGGCTTTTGCGAGGTTGGTGTGTAGGCGGTTGGGGTGTGGGGGATGTTGGGGAGGAGCTGGAAGCTGGGGAAGAGGAGCGCGGTTGTTGTGCGTGGTGTTGATGATGGTGGTGTTTGTGTCGGTGGTGTGCTTGTGTTATCGGCGGGGAAGGACGACGCTGTGATTAAGATGTTGGTGAATGGCTGGTTTTCGAACAAGGTCTCGTTAGCTTTTTTTCCTTGTTTCTTCTCGTACAATCGTACTGCTGGAAGGGGAACAAACAAACATCAAAATGGGTCCCGCCTCTGCCTATTACGCCTTTCAACCCGCGCACAAATTCCCCCGAAGGCGTTTCTTCGTCTTCGATTCGGCTAGCCCAGTCAGACTTTCCGGTGCAGAGGACGACATGTTCGGAGTAGGGTGCCGTTGTGTGGAGGAGGGGCATTTTACGGTCGATGTCTAGGTCGGGCGTCGGGGGGCAGGCGCATGTTGGGGAGGGACATGTTGGTGTGTATGGGATGGGGCGTTGTATGCGGCGGGATGTTGTCGAGAGAAGGGTTGGAGGGAGATGGAGGGCGCGCGGGGGGGAGACGGCGGAGTGACATTGAGAGGGAGCGTGTGTGGGATGGTGTGCATGATGTTTGGGGGTTATTAGTGTATTATTATGGGTTCGGAATGGGTTCCGCTGATGACGAGGCTGGAGATAAGGTGTTGGGGTCGGAGATAAACTGGCTTCTCCGAGGCTTCAAGATGTGGACAGGGATGTTCCTAACGTTCCACTTCACTCAGGTCTCAACACCACGAGCAGGACAGAGCAGATCGACGCACGTATACACGAATCACGAATCAAGAATCAAAACGTAATCTTAATACCAAGGACCCGGGAAGCGCCGAAACCCATAAATCCAGTGCTTTAGCTTAGTCCGGGCAATGTAATATATATATAGAGACATAGACTTGTATTCGTATCCGCAGCGGAGCACCGGCAAACTGTACATACATAGCTCCAACATACTATACATTATAAATAAATCCATCCATACGCCTCAAAATGCACCATGCACAACCAACCACCTCCCTATCCTACAAACCCAGTAACAAAATCGCTACAAACCTCCCCTCTCCCCTTCCCCGCCTACTTCCGAGACATTACCCAGTCCCTCCTACTCTCCCTTCTCGTCGACGGCTTTCATCTATGCAGCATTCCCCTACCTTACCCTTCCCCTTCGCCACCTTCGGGCTAACAAAATTAACAATCTTTCCCCCCTGCACCACAATCATCGACCAGCCCCGCCGAATCAGCGGACACGTTGGATCCTCCTCCTGCACACATCGCTCTCTTTCCAAATAATCCCCGTCTCTCTTCCCGAGATACCTTTTCCCCTGCTCCGTTTTGATAAGCTCATCGAGAACATGCGCATGGACGCGCGGCAGGTCCTTGACATCTACCCTGAGGGGAACTTTACGAATCTCCGTTTGGAACTTTTTCCTACCGTTGACCTGGACGACGCAGGTAAGTGTCGGATTCAGTTTCGGAAGGACGTCGAGATCGGCAGTGGGGAAGCCGAAAGTGAAGATGGACGGGCCAGCGTCTTCGCGGTAGTCTCTCAGGATGTGGTGGGGGTCGTTGCGGATGCCGAGATTAGTTCTGCAGTGCAGCTGGCGCCAGCTTTCTTCTGCGACGCCCGGTGCGATCGGGGCGACCATTCGGAGAAGTTGGACGGTGGCGAGCCATTTGAACCAGGGTGTGAGGAGGGAGACGTGTCGGGTATCAGCGATCGTGTTGGTCAAAGTCATGAGGTCGCTGACTATGGTGTTCAACGAGTACGTTTCAGCGTAGGACTTCGCCACGCTGGCGATAGTCTCCTGTATGGTGGACAGGAGTTGCATCTCTTCGGGCTTCAGCACACCCAGAATCGCATCCTCCTTTGTCAGCCGCTTCCTAAATAGAGGTTTCATAATGCCCTGAGGACGAACTAGCTCCTTTAGCAATGTCATCACGCTGCTGTCTAAATCGCACGGTGATTTGAAGCGGGGAAGGTCCTGAAAAGGAAACCAAGTCGCTTTCGAAAGCCTAAGAACCCTCGTAAGCCAGCGCTGCACCCCAGTAATCTTCTGCTCGTCCCATTCGAGGACCTCACTGACTGGTGCTTGGAAGAGCATGTGGGCTCGCGTAACATCAGCGCCATACGTGGCGATCGTAGTGCCCGGATCAACACCGTTGTACTTGCTCTTGGACATTTTCTCGTAGCTGATCTTTGGAACCTGCTCAGTTCCTCTGACAACAGGCTCTGACGGTTTACTGAAATCCACCTCTTCTGGGCGCAGGAATCGTCCGGTCTCCGGGTGCGAGTATGTTTTGCCGTGTACCATACCTTGAGTGATGAGACGTTTGAAAGGCTCGCCAAGCGCCTCCTTCCCGTTCGGCCACAGCGGCGTCGTTGCAAGGAACTTCGATATGAATCGTGCGTACAGAAGATGCAGAATGGCATGCTCCACGCCTCCGACATACACATCCACGGGCATGCTTTCGTTTGCTTTCGCAGGGTCCACGAGTTGCTCCTTGTTCAGTGGGTCGAGGAACCTGAAGAAGAAGTACCATGAAGAGTCCATGAAGGTGTCCATAGTATCAGTCTCGCGCTCGGCAGGCCCAGAGCATTTGGGGCAAGTGGTCTCCTTGAATTCCTTGTCGTCTGCAAGCGGATTGCCCTTTTTGCCCTGGAAGAAAGAATCAGGTAGGTCAGGAAGTTCTATCGGTAAGGCATGTTCGTGCTCGGGAACTGGCCCACAAGAACTACAGTGGACGATGGGAATGGGGCAGCCCCAGTAGCGTTGTCGACTGATCAGCCAGTCTCGTAAGCGCCAGCTCTCGGTTCGCTCGACATGTTTGCCGGCCTGTTGCAATCGCTTAGTGATTTCTTCGACAGCCTGGTCTGAGGAGAGGCCGTTGAGCTTGGCATCGAGAGATGTAACAAACCCCTTTTCAAGGAAGGGCCCATCCTCCATCACGTCGATATGGCCATTGAAAGGAGGTGTGGAGCATGGTTCATTCCGGACGACAGTTCTCACACGGCGACTGCTTTGATTCTGTCGCCAAAAAGCATGGTCTCGTGTGTCATGAGCTGGTACTCCCATTACAGCGCCAGATCCGTAGTCATTGAGCACGTAAGGGGCAACGAAGACTGGTAGGTATTCTTCGATCTCGCTGCGGTCAATCAAGTCCGCCAACGGATGCCTGGCCCGCAAGCCCTGCAGCTGCCACCCTTGTTTGGATTCGGGGGGAAAAACTCGTCGGCTCGATTAAGGAAGTCTTGCAGTTCCCTATCGTCTTTGGCTAGACGCTGTACAATGGGATGGTTCAGCGACAAGGCGACATAGATTACGGCGGGCAGAGTGTCAGCCCGGGTGGTGAATACCTCGACCGGCTCAAACTTGGGCCGCTCGACGCCAGTCTCGTCACTGCCTATCTCGAAGCTCAACTTGGTGCCCTCGGATCGGCCTATCCAGTTCTTCTGCATGGCCAGCACCGACTCGGGCCATCTGCCATTCTCCGCCAGTGCTTCCATATCCTTCAGCAGCGGTTCCTGGAACTCCTTGATTTTCAGAAACCACTGCTTGAGCATCTTCTTCTCCACCTTGGCACCAGACCGCCACGAATAGCCGTTCTTGTCCACCTGTTCGTTTGCGAGGACCGTCTCGTCGATGGGATCCCAGTTGACGAGCGACTCGGCTTGGTAGGCCAGGCCGCGCTCGAAGAGCATGAGGAAGAGGCGCTGGGTGTGCTTGTAGAAGGCAGGGTCGCAGGTTCGAAATTCCTAGCACAGGGCGTCAGTGGAGCCCACAGCGGGGGGGGATCCTACGTGTGCATTACCCGGTCCCATGACCACTGGCCGCCCATCAGCTTCATCTGCGCCTTCATGGCCCCGATGTTCTGCAAGGTCCATTTCGCCGGATGGACGCCCCGTTCGATGGCCGCATTTTCAGCAGGCAGACCAAAGGCATCCCATCCGATTGGGTGCAGGACGTCGAAGCCCTGCATCTGCTTGAAGCGCGCCAGGACATCCGAGATGGTGTAGACGCGCAAGTGGCCCAGATGCAGGGTGCCGGAGGGGTAGGGGAACATGGGCAGGATGTAGGCCTTTTCGCGGGGCTGCTCCTTCCATTGCGGCAGTTTCGACTCATCCGACTCCCAAAAGGGCTGCCACTTGGCCGTGAGGCCGCTCAATGCGTCTTGCGCTGCCTGTTGCGCGTGTTTACCACCAGACGGCCGCGTCGAGAGGTGGCATCGCGGCGGCAACAGAGGGCGGAGGGCGCGCCGGCAGCCTAGGCGGTGCAAACTGAGGCCGCGCATCACCTGGGACGAAGTGCATCTCGCGAAGGCGGTGACAAGGAGATGCGCATGTTCAATGGTGTTTCGGGTGCTCTTGTGCAAAGTGCAAACCCAACGGGATCCACACTAGCTCTTCGCGGCATCTCCGAACTCGTGTACACGGCCGCATCGACGGGCATTGGACGGCCATCCGCAAGCAAGCACACATTGTAAAGAGGGGGCCACTGTATAGCATAGCCCTACACTCGTCCGCATTCATTCTCCTATCCTCCTATCCTCCTATCCTCCTATCCTCCTCCGTCCATGGCGCTTCGGCCCCGCGTCTCCAGGTAGCAGCCCGCACGCACGCGCATCATGGCCGCCCGCTACGCCAGCCTCCCTCCCCCGAACCGCGACTCGCTCGAGCTCGCGTCGCTGGCCTCGTCGTCGCATGGGTCGCGCCGCTCCTCGATCGAGTCGTCCGACTCCGGCGCGCGCTCCTCGCAGCGCCTGTCCTTCGACGACGAGGACCCCCTCTCCGCCCTCAATCCCGCCGCCCATGACGGCAGCCGCCCGCGCCACAACCGCTCCTACAGCGTCTCCTCCGCGTTCGACTTTGCCCCGAGCCTGTTCCCGCTGTCGAGCACAGCGCAGAGCTACACTGCGCTGGGCGCGCCCTCGAACCCGGCGCTGGATCCCTCCAATGCGCTCAACGGCGGCTCGTTGGAGAAGAACAAGAGCCTGACCTATCTGAACGGACTATCACTGGTCGTCGGACTCATCATAGGGAGCGGCATCTTTTCGTCGCCGTCGCAGGTCAACAGAAACGCGGGGTCGCCGGGCGCCTCGCTGCTGGTCTGGGTGGGTGCTGGCATATTAGCATGGACGGGAGCGGCGAGCTATGCGGAGCTGGGAGGCGCCATCCCCTTGAACGGCGGCGCGCAGGTCTATCTTTCCAAGATATTCGGCGAGTGGGCGGGTTTCCTATTCACCTGGTGCGCCGTCGTTGTCCTCAAAACCTGGTTCGGCGGCCCTCATCGCCATTGTTTTTGGCGAGTACATTGTTCGCGCCATCGTCGGCGCAGACGCCGCCGAAGCGAGCATGTGGATAGAGAAGGGCATCGCTATCGCAGGACTGGTGCTTGTGACACTTTTGAACTGCATATCTACGAAGCTGGGGACACGGAGCGCCGATGTCTTCATGTTCCTGAAATTCTTTGCCCTCGTTGGAGTTGCTGTAATAGGCATCGTGGTTGCCGCCACGGGTTTCTCGTACAAAGGGCACGCGAGCGACGACTGGAAAAAGCAAGGCTGGTTTGACGGGACCAGTACGCACGTCAGCAACTGGGCTGTAGCCCTCTACGCCGGCTTGTGGGCGTTCGATGGCTGGGACAATGTGAGACTGCTGTCGAGTGTAGCACCACGCCCTGCTAATCCCTCCAGGTGAACTATGTGACGGCCGAGTTCAAGAACCCAACCCGCGACCTCCCTCGGGTGATACACACATCACTCCCTCTTGTCATCCTATGCTTCGTTATGGCGAACGTAGCTTACTTTCTGGTGCTACCCAGCGAACTTATCATTGAATCTGATACCGTCGCCGTCGCCTTCGGCCACCAAGTCTTTGGTCCCATTGGCTCCCTCATTTTCGCGCTCCTCGTTTCAGGCTCGTGCTTCGGAGCTCTCAACGCAACAACATTCACCTCGGGTCGTCTAGTCTACGCTGCCGGCAAAGAAGGCTACTTTCCCGAGATTTCGGGACCATTGGTCTAGGCAAGAGCCACCGAGCCATCCGCCTTCACAGCCTAAACGCAAACCCGGGAAAGAGCAGGATTCCACGCAAATTCGTGGACTGGTTCGCCGACGCAGACGCCGGCTTCTTCTTCACCCCAATTGCCGCCATGTCGCTCAACGCCCTTCTGACCGCCGTATACATCCTCATCGGCTCCTTTGACACGCTGCTGACCTTCTACGGCGTCGCCGGCTACACGTTCTACTTCCTCGTCGTGCTCGGCCTCATCATCCTCCGCGTCAGGGAACCTACGCTCGAGCGTCCGTATAAGACGTGGATCACGACACCTGTTATTTTCTGCTGCGTGAGCTTGTTTTTGCTCAGTGGGGCGGTGTTTGCGGAGCCGCTGCAGACGCTGTTGGTTGTGGCGTTTATGGTGGCGGGGTTGGTTATCTGGTTTGCGTGGGTGGGGAGGAGAAGGGGGAAGGAGATGAGTAGGTTTAGGAGGGGGGAGGAGGAGCAGGGGGGTGAGGTGGTGGGGTGGCGGTTTTGGAAGAGGTGGAGAGGGTAGGGGCGGCGGAGTGGGGAGGGGAGGGCGTTGGAGTGTTGTGTGGGGATGACTTTGGGTAAGGTAATGATAGCGTAGACGCTTTGAATGAATCGCTGCGCGGCGTGGCGCAGCGCAGCGCAGCGATTACATGTTCTTTGTGGTTTTTTGATTGTGTAGTTGGAGCTGTGTGTTAAGGAGGGAAGATTGTAGCTCCAAGGAGAGGGAAGGCACGATGGCGTCACACAGCGCAAGCTACTGAAGTGAAGGTAGGTGCGCCCCATGGTTCCACTCTCGTCACGCAGGCTTCCGTCTTTCAACACTCCCACTCCCGCGCCCAGGGACTCGCTCGAAAACCACGACTGCTACCACAAACAACTAGATACTAGTTACTTACTTCTATGGCAAGAGCAAGGGGTGGGATATCCTAGCCGCGAAAGGCTGACTGCGGGGCTTTTTGCAAGGCTGAAGACGGTGGTACGAGGAGGGGGCTGTGGGCTGAAGACGTTTCGTCTCCATTCTCTTTCTGACTTTCTCTTTCTCTAACCCTTCGTATCTCATCACGCATAACCCTCCAGCATTACGGGAAAAAGTAGGATGGATCCGGCTGCGCTGCCATGGCCGACCCTCTCACGATAATTGGATCCCTAGGCGCGCTTTGCAATGTCATCGATGCAGTCGGCAAGACCATCACGGTCATCAACGCCCTGCGTGGCCGCTGGAAGAACGGCGATCTCATCTTCGTCAGCCTAGCATCACAACTCGTTGCACTGCGAGCCGCGCTATCCAAAGTGCAAGAATGGATGACGGCTGAGGGTGCGGACGGTGCGGAAATCCACCATCAGCTCGCCATGGACCTCGACGTTTCCATCTCTTGTTGCAAGGTGCTGGTCGACAGTATGGATACGTTCTTCAGCCAAATCGATCGCTCGACCGAGAAACCGCTCGATGTCCTAGGGAAACTCAAAGTCACGTTCGGCGCGGGTGGCATCGACGAGTTACAGAAACTTGTTGAGCGGCAAACGAGCGCGTTGACACTACTTCTGACTGCATGCAATTGGTGAGCACATAACACATTCCTCAAGAGGTATCATATCTAATTCTAGACAAGCAAAGCGCTTTCCGAACAGAAACAATTACTCGAGACACCGAAATCGCGCCAGACACTTGAACGAGCGAAAGCAGACTCTGCATCGCTGATTGTGCATCTCGATAGTACTTCTTTCAGGAGCAAGTGCACCGATACCATGTCGAAGATATCTGTCATCTTTGGCTTCGACAACGCAGTGTTCTCATCGAAGGTTTATGAGCGAGTGTTTCGCTCTTCCCTAAAGCATGACTTGCGACGGCGACAAGAGCGACATGTACAGCAATCTGTACAGCGACCTCACTTGCCCAACGTGCAGGTAGATGAGCTGCATCTCAATTTGGAAGAACCAAAAAACGGCATGGCGGCCAGGCGACCACAGACCCGCACTTCTAGCCTCCTTGCTCATTATCCGACGCGCTTATGGAAAGGCTCCTTTACAACGGCCGAGGTTATCGCATCCAGGTCTGACGTATCATCAGTCAAGTAGCAACAAGTCACCCTCTCAAAATCCACTATCAAACTAGGGTCGAGAAATTTCCGCTCAAGATACCTCGTAGCTTCGTCGACATCAGCACCTCCGGCGTAACCCAGGAAGTAGCGCTGTAGCGGTGATTTGTGTAATTTTTCCGCAAAACGATGCTTGTTGTTGAACAATAGGACGATCGGAGACTTGCTGTAAATTGTGAGATTGGCCGCGTGTCGAAAATTAAGTAATGATGCAGTTAGCTTTTTGTACGGAGTCTTGGGTATGTCATGGTCGTAAGAGACCAAGCTGAAGACGAATAGGATGGTGGGAGGATCGAAGAAGGGATGAGGGGTTGCGTTACTCCAGTAGATGCCCGTGGCTGTAGCATCGATGTCGTGTAATAAGTACTCTGTATTGTTTATGAAAAAAGTCGCTTTGTGTGTTGCAGGAGAGGTTAACATGGCCAGGTAGGGTGGCTGAAATGTAAAAGCCCTGTCTAGGTAATGGACGACTTTGCGGTTTGCATCTTCATCACCGGTCAATATGACGGCCCTGGGACCGGAAAAATGCGGTTTCACTGGATAGGCCTCGAGGATTACAATTCGCCTTGCGTATATATTGCTTAAGAGGAAGTAGACGCTTGGCAATCTTCGTTTATAATCGTCAATGCACGATGTATCAGGTAGCTTATAGGAAACAGCATTGGGTTCTTCACTTACACTCCATTGCATGGTTGGACATGATGTTATCTAACCTCGTCGTCGAGTTGAAAATAATGCTTTTAGCGACATGGTAGGTGACGAGAATCCCTGACACTTTAGGTTGGTAGATGATCGTGTTACTCTGGCATATATACTGCAAAACCTAGGCCTATGAAGATTTACCCCTATAGGTGTATAGAATTTTCTCTACCTTATGGATGCCAAGGTACTTACCGTACTAACTATCCAATATGCCTAGCTTAGCTCTTTGTTATAACCCCGCCTATACATGTGACTCAGTTATGCCAGATAGTAGACTGTCTATTAACTGCTGTCGACAATGCTGTTGTGCAGAACGCTAACAACAAAATTATTATTATTTTATATATATTTTATTACTACTACTATGTGCTAGGTACTAGGTTATAGTGCCTCCTATTTTACTCCTCTCTGTATATAGTGCGGACTCGACCTTAGTTAGAATCTCCACACAACGAAGATCTTTAATAACCCCACCTATTCACCACATATGGATCACATTTCCCGTTGCGGCGTATGCTTGACATAAATGTGACATTTTATTATTAACAGAGGGTTACCGAGGGCTCGGCATGTGGGATCGCGCATGCAGCAGCCTGACCTAAACAAGGAAGGAGCCTTACTTTCCACCCAATCACACGGCGAGGCAAGGATTATATTTTCTCCACTGCAACCACACGACCCAGGCCCGAACGCTCACCCCGCAACAAATTGAATGGGCACGCTCTTTAAAGGCACACCGCACCCCTCACCATGTCACCTCCCCCGGTCTCCCCTCCACCTTGTTCCCAGGACCTTGGACCCCGCCCCACGGGCTCGTCGAATCTTCTTGAGCTGCGCTGTGTGTTGAATTGAAGAGCTAGGATGGCTGCAGAGAAGGAAATCATGCCCGAGGACAACCCTGTCGATGCACCAGACGAGCACAAGAAAGCTGCCGATAGAGTCATCAACGATGCGCGTCTTGCGACGGAGAAGGAACACGCCATGAGCCTGTGGCAGGGCATCAAGCTCTACCCCAAAGCCGTGGGCTGGTCCGTCCTCATCTCGACGTGCATCACCATGGAGGGCTACGACGTGTGCCTGCTATCGAATTTCTTCGGGTTTCCGCAGTTCAAGGAGAAGTACGGGCACCAGCTTGCGGATGGGACGTATGAGATTTCGGCGCCGTGGCAGGCTGGGTTGCAGAACGGGGTTACGTGTGGTGAGATTATTGGGCTGATGATTAATGGGTGGGTGAGTGAGCGGTTTGGGTACAGGTGGACGGTTATGGCTTGCTTGATGCTGATTATTGCGTTTACGTCGATTTTC
Source organism: Laburnicola sp. JP-R-44 (assembly GCA_009805535.1). Taxonomy (NCBI): domain Eukaryota; kingdom Fungi; phylum Ascomycota; class Dothideomycetes; order Pleosporales; family Didymosphaeriaceae; genus Laburnicola; species Laburnicola sp. JP-R-44. The sequence continues at coordinate 199,117 of SELF01000015.1, read as the reverse complement.
TTTACGGCGCAGACGGTGGAGCATTTGTTGGTCGGAGAGATTCTGTGTGGGATTCCGTGGGGCGTCTTTCAGACGTTGACTATCACGTATGCGTCGGAAGTGTGTCCGGTTGCGCTTCGAGGCTATCGTAAGTGTGGTTTGGGTCTTTCTTCGTGGCAAATGGCTGACTCTTGTGTAGTTACCACCTACGTCAATTTCTGCTGGGGTTTGGGGCAGCTGATTGGCATTGGCGTTATTCGATCCATGATCAACCGCGACGATGAATGGGCTTATCGGATTCCTTATGGCCTCCAGTGGATGTGGCCCGTGCCCCTACTTATCGGCGTCTGGCTCGCACCCGAGAGCCCTTGGTGGCTCGTTCGTAAAGGCCGCATCGCCGAGGCAAAAAGGGCACTCCTCCGTCTGACAAGTCTGGACCGCGAGACCAACTTCGACGCCGACGAAACCATAGCCATGATGGTGCACACAACGGCGCTCGAAGAAAAAATCACCCGCGGCGCCACCTATTTCGACTGCTTCAAGGGCATTGATCTCCGCCGCACAGAAATCGTGTGCATGGCCTGGGCGATCCAGAATCTCAGCGGCAATGCCTTTTCCGGCTACTCTTCGTATTTCCTGCAGCAGGCTGGTCTCGAGCCGTCGACAAGCTACGACTTTGCCATGGGCCAGTACGGCATCAACATGGCGGGCGTCTTCGGCGCATGGTTCCTGATGAAGATCGGCCTGGGCCGGCGAACGCTGTATCTCGGCGGTCTATGCGGCCTCTTCACCATGCTTCTGATCATGGGCTTCCTAGGCCTCGTCCCCGAGTCCAACCGCCAGCAGGCCGCCATGGCCACGGGCGCCATCATGATCGTCTGGGCCATGTTCTACCAGCTCACCGTCGGCACAGTGTGCTACTCGCTCGTTGCGGAGCTCTCCTCGCGCCGCCTCGCCGTCAAAACCATCGTCCTCGGCCGCAAACCTGTACAACATCGTAGCCATCATCACCAACGTGGTTACGCCGTACATGCTCAACCCGGAATACTGGAACTGGCAGAATTTCACGGGCTTCTTCTGGGCGGGGCTGTGCTTTGGGTGTATTGTGTATACGTATTTTCGGCTGCCGGAGCCGCGGGGGAGGACGTTTGCGGAGCTGGATTTGCTGTTTGAGAAGGGGGTGTCGGCGAGGAAGTTTGCGAAGACGCAGGTGGATGTGTTTGAGGGGGAGGGGTTGGAGAATACCGAGGTGTTTCATCGGTATGAGGAGAAGGATGGGGTGGGGGCGAGGGGTGGTGCGTAGTTGAGTGGGGACGCGGGATGTTGATGGAGAGGAACGGATGGATTGATCAAGATAAGTCTGGGATTCAGTCTGCGGTTTTTGATGTTGTGTGTCGCTCCTGCGCTTTTCGACCCTGTGAAAACACACCATGATGTTCATTAGTCGTGCCTTCCTCATCGCCTCCTCCCTCACCCATCCTATAAGCGACAATACATCTCTATCTTCCTACTAGTTCATCCGTCCGACACTGGCTCTCTCCCTCTCTTGATCCAATTATATATAGAACTACCGCTCTGAACTAACAAAGGTGCAAACACCCACAATACAACTCTCTCCCTGTCTACCTACCGTCCGTCTAGTACTGCGGAAGCATTCCGCGCCTCCATCCCACTTTCAGCTATAAAGTATAAACCAAAAAGCCATACATACCTACCTACCTACCTACATACATCTACTCTTCCCACCCATCGTCCCCCCCTCTATTTATTGCCCAGTCCATTCCCCCTCAAAAAACCTAAACATTCACCCTCCACATCCCCCGTCCCGCCTCCTATCCCACCCAAAACCTCCCCCAACCCAAACACCAATTTCCACAATGTCAACCTCAACCTCAACCTCGACCCCGACCCCCATCTCCAGACCCATAACCCGCATCGTCCTCTTCAAAATCGCATCCCCCACGCACCCAAACCCAGCTCCTACGCTACTACAGCCAGCTCGTCGAGACGGCGAAAAAAGACGGGAAACCCTACATTCTGAGCGCGAGGGCGGGGCCTACGTTTGAGGATGAGCGGAGGCGGGGGTTTACGGTTGTGGGTGTTACAGAGTGAGTTTTTTTTTTTTTTTTTTCCTTTTTCGGGTGGTGGGCCGGGGGGTGTGTGCTGAGAGGGAGGGGGAGGCGCATGTGGGATAGAGGGGTTGGAAATGGAGGGATGCGTGTGAGCTGACTGACGGACGGCGGCGTGACAGGTTCAAAGACGAAGCGGATATGCGGTTCTACGATGAAGAGTGCGAGACGCATGCTGAGTTGAAGGGGTTTGCGAAGAGCGTGCATGAGGGCGTTGTGATGGTTTATTTTAGGGATGTTTTGTGAGGACGCGTCTTGGGTATGTAAGGATGGGGATGGTGTGGGAGGGACGTTTCTGTGGGACTTGGATGGGTTTTGTTTTACGTTTGGGTGGGGAGGAGAGATTTGGGCTCGTTGTGGTTATGGTATCTTGGGTGATGGTGCGCGAATCTTGAGAATACCTAATGGATTGTATGGGTTGTAGGAGATGAGGTTGGGGATGGTGATTATATACTGTGATACGGAGTTGTACTCTTCATGTATGGTTCGCTGTCCGAGATGGACAAATACGATCTTTCGAACGAGATGTACCCATAAGCCTGGAGGAAATGGGACAAGAGAATCCCAAGAACCAGATCCCACAAGCCTAACAACGGTCAGGAACATCCAGGAGCAGCACCTCGGGCCTACCAACCAACAGTGGAAAGGGAATCTAAACCAAACTGTCAAAAGCAAAAGGGTATCTTCTAATAGACGTACATATTCTACAGCTTCAGGACTTTCCAGTCCTTCAGATCCATCTTAGCCAACACGCCCCCCAGCGGACCTTGCACTTCTCGTCCGTCTACCCATTGTTTCCTGCCCGCCCAGTACTCAATAAACCCGTCGGGCCCCGATACGAGAATCAGTCGTGATCCCTTGCCGCCGTCTAGTGTTTCTGCGCGCAGCCGCTTCGCTACATCGCCCGGCTTAATGAACGTCTTCTCTTCGTCAACGTAATACTGCACATGTAACCCCCGCGTCGCAGCCCGACTCCGCTCCTTCAGCGCCTCCAATTCCCTTACAATCAAACCTTTGCTCGCACACCCTCCTGGTCACCCACAGGCCCCTCACGCCCAGCAGCTTGTGTCCCAACCCCAACAACCTCTTCCACCACGGCAGCTCCCGCACCTTAGCCTCCCCACTCCCATCATCACTAACACCCCCCACACACTCCTCCCTCCTCCTATTCGCCCACAAAACCTCCATCTTACTGCCCGCCCTCCCCCCTAACACCCTCGCCACCTGCATCGCAGGCGCGCAACCCCCGTGCCCCCTGCCAAAAACACAACCTCCCCGACATCGGGCGGCACCTCAGCCTCGACGTTCGGCCCCCGCAGCTCAATCGTAGACCCCTCGTCCAACCCATGCAAATACGTCGATACCTCCCCACCTGCTTCTCGCCGTATCAACAGCCGCACTTCATGCGCGTCGTATTCTGTATCTGCGTCTTCGCCCCGCGAAGGCAAAGGCGTATACGCCCGCCCAATCTGCAGCTGCGGCTGCTTCACCTGCACGCTCCACACGCCGCGCTCTGCCGCTTCTTTGGCGCTGTCTGGTTCCCGGGCGCCCGTGGTGTGGCGCAGCGTGAATATTGCGCTTGTGGAGGAGACGGGGTGTTTGGATATGAGGGTGTAGGGCGCAAAGTTGTGCGTGTGGAGCGGTGGAGAGGTTGGGGAGGGGGGGTTGAAGTAGCGGTATGTGGCGCCGGTTGTGGCGGAGGCGCCGAGGACGAGGAGTGGGCCGCGGAGGCGAGGGAGGCGAGACATAGGGGGGAGGGGGAGGGCGTGGTGGTTAGGTTGGGTGGATAGGGTGAGAGGGAGAATAGGTGATTTTTTGGACATGGCTGGATCGATGTCGGAGATTAGGGTTTCGAATCTCCGGTGCGCGACGCGTTGCGTGCATGGCGCATTGGCACGAGGAAAAGAGAGAGCCCTGGAGTCCAGCCAGCAGAGCAAACACCAAAAAAACATCAAATATTTCGCAAAATCCCACTACCCAACCCTCGGGCAATTCCTCGCCACAAACGCACTCTGCGGCGCCGTCCACATAAACCACCCAAACACCCACGCATACCCCACCACCCTCTCTCCCCCTCTCAACAAAACCCCCCCATCCTTCACCCACCCCCTCGCCACCAACTCCCTCCTCACCCTCCCCCAGTACATCTGCACCACCCCCTCGAGCACAAACGCCACCGGGCTGCACACACCAAAACAGCATGCCTCTCCCCCACGCGCAACGACCACCAAACCGCCACGTAACCAATGCATGCATAACAGCCGAGAGCATAAAAACAAGGCAGTTATTCAGGATGCGCGAGACCGACGTCCCCTGCGGGATGCGCAGCGCGCGCGTCACGACCGACGCGTGGAACGTAAACGACTTGTAGATGAGGCGGTGCCAGAAGGTGCCCCAGAAGCGGCGGACTGAGTATGCCTGTGTGGGACTGCCGAACAGCGGCGGCCACCCCCAGGACTGGTCGATGTTGAAGAGGAGGAAGAGGATGGCGAGGAAGTCGTGGAAGGCGCTGAGGGAGAGAGGTAGTCTGGTGCGAACTTGTGCACGGCGAGGAAGGCGCGGATGTGGAGTTCGCGCTTGGTGAGGGGCGAGGCGGGCGAGATGCTGCTGCTGAGGAGGAGGTATTGGTGGAGGAGGCGCGGGAGGAGGCTTTCTTTGTCGGGGGCGAGGTCGTCGAGCGTGAAGCCGCCGACGGTGGACGAGATTGCGAATTCGTAGTAGAGGGTTAGGAGCGTGAAGTTGAGCAGGAAGTAGCCCAGGCGCACTGATATGGCGGCCCATTTGCCCTTGGTCGCGAGGTTGTGGCGACTTGGTGGAGGTCGGATGGGTTTGTCCTTGTAGGTGGCGGGGCTGGCGAAGAGGGTGCCGATGCGGGCGGAGATGGCTGACCATTTTCCCTTGGTTACGAGGCTGTAGAGACTGGGTTGGGGTTTGGTCGGTTCGGCGTTGGGGGTCGAGGGACGGGCGAAGACGGCGGTGCTCTTTTGTCCGGGCCACAGATATGTGTTCTCCCAGGTCAACCCTACGCCTCGGGAATTGAAGGCTCGTTTCCAGCCGCCTATCCAGGATATAGTGGCTTCTTTTTTGTCGTCTGGTTTGGTCTTTTGGTCTTTGTCTTGAACGATCTGAGCTCGAATCGTCAGTCCTTCATCCAATAATAGATCACAACGAATCCTGGTACGTACACTAGTCCTGCCTTCCCGCATAAAGCAGAACGCCGCCATGTGTGAAAAAAGAATAATAACGAAACGGGAATAAGTATCATTAAAGTAGTCGTCCGGCGAGAAAATCAGGAGACGTCTGGAAAGCTCCCATAAGCTGGAGCCAGCAGCAAGAGTAAACCAGTCCATCGATTGAGCTCCGGTATCGTCCCGACGACCAGACACGAGAAGCAAAACGAAAGTGCCCAAGCGATGGGCTGGGCCGCTAATTCCAGAGACCAGTCTGCATCTGCCATGGCAAAGGTGGGGTTGAAATGAAGGTAAAGAAAAGAACTGGATGAACAAATGAATGAACCGAGAGAACGTACCCTGCACAAAGTGTGGGGATTTCATTCATTATAATGCTCAGCTTGTAAGCCAACTGCAAGCATCGCTCCACGGCACCTCCTTACATTCTCACATCTCCGTCCGGACATACACACTCTTTCGCATCGCCATGCAGATAATGACCAGGGAACCGCCGAGCTTGTTGGCGATGTCCTCGCCCGCCAGCTCGTTGTGGACTCCGGACATGCGTGGAATTCAGAGGCCGTGTCCAGGACCGCAGCCACCATTGTACTGTGAGGTGATTAAAGGGCAAAAAAAAGATCCGGCGCATGGGACCTGGAGTTCCGACGCAAACTTCGTACGTGTAACTCGCCGGGGTTATGGTGGATCGTGCAGCATTATTGGCCCTTTGTTTCAAGGGCCGATGTGTCGCTGGCAAGGCTACCTGCCTCAGACCTTGTTCTTGCAAAGTGAACGGTCGGGTAAGCCCTAAATCGGGCATGTGGTGGCTGGAGCGCGGGGTCGTCGTCTGGAAGAGTACCTCATGTAGTGGCCCTGAAGTATTGGAGAAGGTGTACCACAGTTGCCATAGAACTGCTGTCAGCAACTTTGCATCCTCATTTAGTCAACTGTTTGTTAGTTGATCAGACTTGATCTGAAACGTGAAGGGAAAGCAGTGTGCGATGTTTGTCGTACGATCGGATCGGATCGGGAGTAACAATTTGTACTTCCCGGCGTCGCGGAGCGGATGGTTCGCGGAGAAATTTCAAATGTTGTGGCGGCTTAAAATAAATCTATCGCGTGCAAAAATCGGTAGAAATCTTGGCGGCATCCGAGAATTTGCGCGCGCGCGGGGAGCCTCATACAAATCGTAAATTTGACTGTGACGCGTCGATAACAGCCTATAAACTGTTGAACAACTGTTAGTAAGTCGTGAGGCTGTACAAATACGTGTATAGGGCTATACTGACGCTTTTTCTGGTGGAGTAGTCCGTCGAAATGGCTGGAGATCGCCCACACAGAGGGTGCGTAGGGCCCCCTCACGGCCTGGAGAGCAAACTGAGGGCGACGGAGCAGCTGCAAAGGCGCGTACAGCCCGTAAGAGCAGCAAGAAGGCCCCTAAGAAAGCTCCCAGTGGGAGTACTAGAGGGCGCCTGGCGAGCGGTACCGGTAAGGGCCCAATAACTCGCGCGCGACGCTGGGCTAACAGTGCCCCAGCAGTCAATCGGGCTGCCCTTGCTTTAGTTAGTACGCAGAACACTGCAAATAGACAGCAGGCTCTACCCTTGTCATCGCCGCCACCAGTAGAGCCTCCCCGTATTAACCTCACCGTCGAGAGCACGCTGCCGCTGTCGTCGCCCACTACGCCGCGCGCGCGTGAGCCTCTCCGCCCTCCACTACTTGGTTGGTTTATCGTTGTTGCTGGGTTCGCGAGCGGAATTTGACCTGGAGGTAGACTATAAGCTTATCGTCAACAGCAAGAGCGCTGTTCACCGCCCACCAGAGAGACACGGCCGCTATTTTTAGTGGCTCAATATGGCGGAGAAAGTTATAAACGATATGCTGGAGCAGCCAGAGGCTCAACTTAGTGGGCGTGAGTTTGACTTTGAGAGCCGTACGGTGGCTTTTCGAGCGGGCGTAAAGTCGCGAAAAATACTAGTAACGCTGGCCGACTTTAGCCAGGTGGAGGAGGACAAGCTTTTTAAAGCTATCGAGTACCAGGTCAGCAAATCGCCGGGCGTCCAGCTTGTAGAGGTTACCTTTAAGGTGCGCGTCAAGGCTAAGGCTCTCGAAAAGGCCTTCAAGCGTAATCAATCGTTCAACGACCCATCGTCTGACGTGGGTGAGGTGACTCCACAGCCAGAAAAGCAGACGCGCCGTCAACAGCAGCTCCTTAACGAGTCGAGGGCTATACAGCGCGTAGAGAGCTTGTCGTCGGCGCAGGACTGGGAGAGAAGCCTTCATCAGCACTGGCTCTATCGCAATAGTGAGTGTACAAACTTTGGGAACTGGTGCTGGGTAACGCCCAACCACGAGCACTACGCTATTGGAGCTGCCGACTCGAAGTCCTGGGCGAACGCGATCGTTGCTGGCCAGGCTGAGCTCCTTGCGCCGCCGATAACTCTCATCGACTACTGGCGGAGCCCTGCTGGCGGCGGCAACCAGCTGAAGCGTCGGAGAGGTGCCGGTAAAAAGCGCTCAAAAGCCCGGCGTGGCGGTTATTTATAGCGACTCGGAGAGCGATGGGAGGAGCGACGGTGAGGGCGACTTCTGGCGTAACTACGAGCGACGTGAGCGCCAGAAGGAGCGCCAGAGAGCTATTGACGAGGCTCGCTGGCGCGACGAGAAACACGAGCTGCTCAAGCTCCAGCGTGAGAGCGTCCAGTTACAGCAAAATACTGTCGGATTTGGTCAGCCTGCAGTACCTATGGCGCCCCAAATGGGTTATCCTGCTTACTCTATACCGCCAGCTCTTCCATCGCAGCTTCAACAGCTGCAGCAGTACTACTCACCTCTGCCAAGTCAGCGTCCGCGTACGCCAGGCAGCGCCGTCCCAATCGTCAGCTCAAGCCCTGTGAGTGGCCAGGAGGATACAAGGGCAACAGTGAGGGAGTTTTTCAGCTGGCTAATCAACCAGCAGCCGGAGGACGATCGTGAGGACTACGAGCAGGCTCGAGATGTGGCGATATTAGAAAAGTGGACTGTCAAAGATCTGAAGGAGATGTCAAGCGTTGGAGGAGAGCTCTATAAAATCGCGGTTAGTGAGCGCTTTAAGCTGAAGGATGGAGTCGTTAGGCACCTGCGAGATGACCTGAAGAAGTATAAGCAGCACTGTAAGACAGCTACTGCCGCCGCAGGGTTCGTAAGTATGGGTAGTGGGGTTACTGGCTGAGTTGACGATAATTGCAGAGCATGGACTTTACGTAATTACGTCACTACTTTACTTAGTATTCACCTTGGCAAGTTTAACGTCTATCCTAACAACTCTACGCTCTCTACTCTACGCTCTACTGCCACCTCCACATCTCCCTACGTGCCTCCCAGAGCTGCTCCTGGTTCTCTATCCTATACACGCCGTCGGTAGCGTGCTTAAAGTGCTTTTTCGCGAACCGATCGCAGCGACTTTCGCGGATAGCGCCCCTTAGAAAGTCGCCAAAGTTGTTAAAGCGCCACCGTACATGGCAGTAGTTGCGGCGGGATCCAGGCCTTTAGGACTCCAAAGGTAAGCTCAATTGGGTTAAAATCAGGCGAATACGGTGGCAGAAATCTAAAAATATGGCCAGCTTCCTCAATAACTCTCACCACCTCCCAGTTTGTATGAATTGAGACGTTGTCGAGTATTATAACCATAGGCTTCTGGCCATACGCCGCCCGGAGCGTGGGCAACAGCGAATCGCGGATCCAATCGATAAAGTCCTCATGGCTGAAATAGCCCTCCTTTATACCTGTACAGGGCAGGTAACCGTCAACTGTACGCTGGGAGAATAGCCCAAGTTTTGCCACGCCGTACGTCCTGGAAATATCGATTGGTAAACCCGATTGGGGCATACGCCCTGTGGCGCCAGCCAGTCTTCTCGTTGAAAATAGACTCGTCAAGAAACACACCAAGTCGGCGGCGATAAATTGCCTCATACTCCTCCGGTAAGCCTCACGGAGCTCCTCATTGCGCAGTATTGATATGGGCCGTAGGGCTCGCTCGCTCCAGTCGCGATCCTTTAACAGTCGACTAATAGTGGATCGGTGTACCTGAACGCCTCTCTCCATCCACAGCAGCAGTATACAATCTCGTCCTGATACATCCAACCGCTCTGAAACAGCTCATCGTACAGCGCCTGCTCATCGTCAGACGATAATTTACGCGGGCGGCCGAGTACAACGTTGGGGCTGCTGGCTGGGTTTGCGAGTGCTCCCATAGAGCTTCAAGTTTCGCTCAATTTTATACACCTCTGACAACGACACGTCTACTGAATCTGCGATATCGTCGTGGCGCCAGCCAAGTAGCAGAAAGCGATAAATATCGAGGCGACGACGGGGATCCAGCCCACGGCCTTTAGTTGTAAGCTCTCGGGGTATAGTTGGCGGGCGACGCGCCTGCGCGGCAGTAAGAGGGCGAGGAGCGACTCTCCGTGAGCTCGAAACATGGACTACTCCACCAAAAAAAAGCGTCAGTATAGCCCTATACACGTATTTGTACAGCCTCACAACTTACTAACAGTTGTTCAACAGTTTATAGGCTGTTATCGACGCGTCACAGTCAAATTTACGATTTGTATGAGGCTCCCCGCGCGCGCGCAAATTCTCGGATGCCGCCAAGATTTCTACCGATTTTTGCACGCGATAGATCAGCCCTATCTCGCTCTAGACTCCGGAGTTGCAAACGCGTGGTCTTACAGGCCTGTAAAATAGGTACACGGCCTGGCCAATCATGAACAGAATCAAGCTTTAGGCTTGACTGTCTCTTGAAATAGGAGTTGACTTTCAGGGCTGAATTGTTAATGTATCAAGACGGACGAGTTTCCTTGAGATCTATCGTGATACCTTGGGTACGCATCGACGGGTGAAGGCATTTTCTTCTTTCTGCCCGAAGAATTGCCGCCGAGAAATGAGGTGGGTGGCAGTCCCAAAGGGGTTATTGTGCTACAAACGCGTATTAGATAAGAATGAACGAGTGAATCTCGGTGCAGCATGGGCCCATGGGACTTTGCGAGGACGCTTACCACAATGAGCTAAAACAAAGCTTCGCGTTCACTACCGTCCCGACCTGGCTCGTGCCCCGCCCGGGCTCGTGCCCCCAGCCACCCCACCAACACGTCCATCTCATGATTTTCAACACGCGATAACTCAACCACCATGGCACCGATTGACGAGGCGATTGCAGAATATAAATCGCGTGAACCTGGAGATAATGATACGCTCAAAAATATTGCAGAAAGACATAGTGTTGATCGCTCAACGCTGGGGAGAAGGTGTAAGGGCGCGACAAGCTCCCGGCAGGATGGGTACGCGTCTCAGCAACTACTCAGCCCACAATAAGAGGAGGGACTCGTTAAGTATATTGGAGAGCTTACAGCTTGTGGGCTACCTCCTACAAGAGCTATAATCCAAAATTTTGCGTCAAATATATTAAAAAAGCACGTTGGCAAGAACTAGGTTTCGCGCTTTATCAACCGCAACCACGACCATCTTATCTCTAAATGGAGCGCTGGTATAGATGTTGTACGCTACCAAGCTAACGCTTATCGCAAGTACGAGTTGTACTTTGAGCTGCTGCATCACAAGATCGTTTAGTATAAGGTTTAGCCTCATAACACGTATAATATGGATAAAAAGGGCTTTATATAATTGGCGTTACAGGACGCTTAAAACAGGTGTTTAGTTGGCTTTAATAGGAGCAAAAGAGAGTGCGAGCATTACTCCAAGATGGCGCACGAGAGTGGGTGACACTCGTGGCAACTGTTTGCGCAGATAGGAGTACTTTACCGCCAGCCCTTATATATACTTGTCAGCAAACAGTACACTACAAGCCTTATAGGTGGACGAGATTGAAGCTGGAAATCACGACGTGTTTGTGAGCTCCTCACCAACAGGATGGACGAACAATGATGTTGGTTTAGCCTGGCTTAAGCAGGTGTTTAACCGCAAAACAAAGCAGAAAGCGCGGCTGCAGAGAGACTGGCGCCTCCTTATACTTGACGGCCACGGCAGTCACCTCTTAATGGACTTTATCGAATTCTACGAAGCTCACTATATACTGCTGGCCGTGTTTCCCCCTCATTCTACTCACACGCTTCAGCCTCTTAACGTTGTTTGCTTTAAACCTCTCTTAAGCAACTACTCTACTAAGCTCTCTACCTATCTCTTTAAGACCTAAGGGTTGCTGGCTGTCCAGAAAGGAGACTTCTTCTCACTATTCTGGAGAGCGTGGCAGTCTACGTTCACGACAGATCTTGTCTATAAGGCTTTTGAAGCTACTAGTATATACCCTATGGACGCCAACATTATACTCAAACACTTCAGCAAACGAGGCAATGAAAGTGAGCAACTGCCCTCAGCGCTCTTACCAACTAACTGGCGTCGGATAGAGCGCCTTGTACGCTCTGCAGTGAAGGATACCACAGCGGAGGAGTCTAAGTCGCTCTCCCAAACGCTCCACCAGCTTCAAGTTCAAAATGAGGTGTTGCAGCACGAGAACGATGGCCTGAGGGAGACGCTTACCGCAAAGAAGAAGCGCAAGAACGCTAGAAAGCCTCTTGACTTGCAGCGCGAGGAGGAATACCATAGTAGTGCTACCTTTTGGTCGCCCTCCAAGGTTGAGAAAGCACGTAAGCGTGAGGCAGAAAAACAACACTAAGAGGAGCAGAAGAGGGCTGTAAAAGTGAGCAGAAAGGAGCTTCAAGCTGCTGCTAAGTTACTTCGAGAGCAAAGAGAAAGAGGAGCGTCGTGTGTGGCTCGACAAAGGGCTAAGGAAGTGCGAGATCAGATAAAGGCTAAACAGGCAGCTGCTCAGGCAGCCAGAAAAGCAACTCAAAACACCTAGCAAGCCTCTATAATTACCCAAAACAGGCAAGCGTAAAGCTTTAAAAGCACCTCTAACAAAGCGCAAGCCAAAACGACCTAAAGGTAGTGTTGCAGCTCGCGCGGCGTCCCCAGAAGCTGCACCAGCTGCTCCACCTAAACTCAACTCCCGCAGCCGCACTATCCAAACTCCAGCTAAGTATAGATAGTATAAAGTGATCGAATTCCTTTATAGAGTAGCTACAACAAAAAATCTCTCGCGATAATACCTTTTGTAGCTGTTACAATAGCCTCATCTTTGTGGTGGTGAGCATGTTGGTGATGGGGCACAAGCCCGGGCGGGGCACGAGCCAGGTCGGCACGGTAGCGTCTTCTCGTGCTTACTGTACGCTACCGCCCATGGCCATCGCCAACTTCGTCGTTCAAGCTGTTGCGCGGCATAATCAATACCATGGCACCTTGTTTCAAAGCTGTGGCGTGTATAAGCCATGGTTTATGCTTGCCAGTCTTATTTCGTAAACACGAAGACGACTGTATAAGGAAATAAGGGCTCCATGAATGCAGCCCTACGCATATGCAGCTGACATGAGCTTAACAACATGGGTACCGTGCCCGTGCGCGTAAACGACCCACGTCGCGTAACGACCCAGGAACAACGCGCTCACTACTTCAAAAATGAGGGTATTGCAACAGCTATAATAGCTATTATTACAAGATTTTGTAGTAGAGTAGTAAACAAAGGCATGCGATTAATTTGTACTATCTAAATTTACTTAGAAGGTTAACGTTGCGGCTACGGCGGGTGGTGAAAGCTAGGGCAGCTGATGCAGCCTGTGATGCCTCCTTAGCAGCTGCACCAGCACTACGTTGTTTCTGACGCTTATTGGCTTAAGTAGAGGCTTTTAAGGCCTTGCGCTTGCCCTTTTAGGATAGTTGTATAGCTTTTTTAGCGTTGCGAGCTGCCTTCTGGCGCTCGCGTTCAGCTGCCTTGTCAGCCTTCTCCTTCTCCCTCACCACCTTGGCTGCCTCTCTCGCCACACGCCTCTCCTCTGCCTCCTGCTCTCGGAGTAGCTTAGCAGCAGCTTAAAGCTCCTTCCTGTTAGCCTTTGCAAGCTACCTATTATGCTCTTCCCTCTACTTCACTATCTCTTGTGCACGTGCCTCTCTAATCTTGCGCGGAGACTAGAAGACAGCACCACTATAGTACTTCTAGCGCTGCTGCAAGTTAAGAGGTTTGCCGTGCTTCTTGTGCTTCTTCTTAGTAGTAAGAGCCTCTCTTAGGCCATCGTTCTTATAGTATAGCAGTTCGTTTTGTACTTGGAGTCCATAGAGCGTTTAGGAGAGCGACTTTGACTCTTCTGCGGTAGTATCCTTCACTGCAGAGCGTACGAGACGCTCCATCTGACGCCAGTCGCTCTTATTAAGCGCTGAGGGGCCTGCTTCGCCTTCATCTTACTTCCTAGAGCTCTCTCTCTTGAAGCGTTTAAGTATAAACCTCTAGGTCTATAGGCCATATACTAGTAGCTTTAAAGGACTTAAGGATAGTCTCTGTCTTAAATAAGGACTCCCACGCTCTCCAGAACAGTGGGAAAAAGTCCCCCTTCTTAACTAGTACTAGCCCTTGGCTCCTCTAGAGGTGGGTAGAGAGCTCCTTAGAGTAGGCGGTGGAGAGAGGTTTAAACATGACAACGTTGAGAGGTTAAAGCGTATAGGTAGAGTAAGGGGGAAATATGGCTAGGAGTATGCGATAGGATTCGCAGTAGTTAATAAACTCCTTTGTAAGGTGACTGCCATAGCCATTAAGTATAAGGAGACGCTAGTCTCTCCTATAACGCGCTTTCTGCTTTGTGCAGCGATCAAATACCTGCTCTAGCCACGCTAAAACTAATGTTGTTATTCGTCCATCTAGATGGAGATGAAGCTACAAAGACGTCGTGTTACCCAGCTTTAATAGCGTCCACCTAAGCTGCCTGCAGTAAGCTGTTTGCCAACTAATAGATAAGACCTGGCGGCAGAGCCTCCCCATCAGCGCAGACAGCTGCTAAGAGGGTGATCCATTCACAAGAGCCATCTTAGAGTGCCGCCTGCACCTCTTTTCGCTCCCACATCTAATGGCTGAACACTCGTTTTAAGCGTCCTGTTATACCCTATTATAAAAGCCCTTCTTGTCTATATTGTAGGAATGGCGCGGCTGTATATCGTACTGCTTTATCTTCTAATGTAGCAAGTTAAAGTATAGCTTATACTTAACGTTTGAATTAGTGTTGTGGCAGAGAGAGTTAATTCCAGATGTCTATTTGGAGATGAGATGGTGGCCGTGTTAGTCAAGAAAGCGGGTAACCTAAGCGTCGCTCACGGGCTCTGTGGCTGTCAAGGATGCGAAATTTTGTATTATCTCTCTTATAGGAGGCAGCCCTCTCTTTGTAAGGTCTTTAATATAGCTTACGAGCCCTAACTCTTGTTGTGGGCTGAGTACTTGTTGATCGCGATGCTTAGCTTCCCGTGGGCGCTGACAGCCTTGGTGTCTTCGGCGCAGCGTACTGTGCGGTACACCAAACTGGCGAGCAATTTTCCGGTATATATTTGTTCTCCTGGTTTAAGCGATTCGATTGCTGCGAGCGCATCGTCAATTGGTGCCATGGTGGTGGAGTTATGACGCGTTGAAGTTTGGAGCTTGTCTGGTGTTTTGGTGTTCCTGGGTCGTTACGCGACGTGGGTCGTTATCGTGTTTGATCACGTAATGCACGCTATCGCGTAATGCACGCGCCCCACCAAAATCGCGAAATATTCAACCCACCATAACTCCACCAATATGGCTCCAATCGACGAGGCTCTTGCGGCAATCGAATCGCTAAAACCAGGAGAACATTTTACGTATACAGAAATCGCCAAAAGATTCGGGGTTAGCCGGTCAACTCTGTCGCGGCGCGCGCGTAGTAAAACCCTATCGATGGCGCGTAAGCTCGAAAATCAACAAATGCTCAACGCTACGCAGGAAGCAACGCTCGTACAGTATATTCAAGACCTCTCAGCGCGAGGGCTACCTCCTACAAGCTATATGATACGAAACTTCGCGTCAGAAATAGCTGGAAAATACGTTGGGACTTGCTGGCCGTCGCGCTTCATTGAGCGCCACAAACTCGACTTAATATCGCGATGGACATCCGGCATCGACGCCTCACGCCGCAGAGCTGATTCGGCCTTCAAGTACGCGCTGTACTTCAAGCTATTAGCTAAAAAAATCGAGCAATACAATACAACGTTGACGCACGCCATATTTACAATATGGATGAGAAGGGATTTCTTATTGGAATCCTCTCTAAATCAAAGCGCGTCTTTTCTCGCGAGCAATACGAGCGTGGGAAGTTCAAATCAATGCTCCAGGACGGCAATCGCGAGTGGATAACTTCAATAGCCTGTATTTGCGCCGACGGCTCTACCCTCACACCTGCCCTCATTTATCAGGCAGCCTCTGGCAACGTACAAGACTCCTGGCTCCAGGATTTCAACCCTGAAATCCACAAGGCTTTTTTCTCCTCCTCGCCCTCAGGATGGACCAATAACGATATCGGGCTCAGCTGGCTCAAACAGGTATTCAACCGCGAGACGAAAGCAAAGGCAAGGACGTCGTACCGCGCCTCTTGATCGTTGATGGGCATGGATCTCACGTAACAAAGGATTTTATCGATTTCTGCGACGCCAATAAGATCCTGCTGGCAATATTTCCGCCTCACAGCACCCATACGCTTCAGCCGCTGGATGTGGGCGTCTTCGGGCCTCTCGCGAGCGCGTACAGCAACGGCCTCGCGAGCTTTATGGACGCCTGCCAGGGCCTCTCCAGCATTACAAAGAGGGACTTTTTCAGGATATTCTGGGCCGCCTGGGAGCGCGCGCTAACGTCAGCAACGGTCCTTAAGGCCTTTGAGGCTACTGGGATCGTGCCCCTTAGATCCCGACAGGATCCTCAAGCGATTTGAAACTCGCGAGCCTGAGCGCCCCAGCTCAAGCGAGAGCAGCACGTCGGTTCTTAGCGCCAGCGACTGGCGTAAAATCGAGGGCTTATTACGTTAAGTTGTTGGAGATATTTACGAGTCTCAGGCTGCCAAACTCTCGCGTACGCTCCACTCGATTTCAGCGAAAAATCAGATCCTTAAGCACGAAAATACTCAGCTCAAAGAGACCCTCGTTAACGAGCGCAAGCGCCGCCAGCGGGGGTAAGGCCCTGGCGCTCGAGACGCCGGAGGATTACAACGGTGGCGCGATTTTCTGGTCGCCAGCTAAGGTCCAGAGGGCTCGCGACTGGCAGGCACAAAAGGACGCGGAGGAGAAGGAGAGAAGAGATACAGCTTCAAAAGGACATCCAGTCCCAGCTCAGAGAGCAGAGCAAGCTTGAAAAGCAAGCCCTCTTGCAACAGCGACGCCTTGAAAAGGCTCAGGCTCAAGCAGAGCGCGCTCGCGAGCGCGAGCTGAAGGCTATTGAAGCTCAAGAAAAGCGAGAGGCCCCCGCGCAATTGAAAAACAACTCCGCGATGAGCTCAAAGCTTCCCAAAAGGGTAATCAACATAGCCTTAAGCCTCCAGCAAAAAATCCAAAGGATATTGAGCTTGTACAGCCTGAGTTATAGCCTGTCAAAGTTGACGAGCCCGAGATGCCCGAGATCGCGCCCACGACGCGCACACGTCAAATACGCCTCCCAGAGCGCTACAGGTAGCCAATAGAAGGGCTATATTTGTTAAATAAGCTCTTCTGATTATTACTCTAGAAAATCCGACCGATTTTACAATATATACAAGCTGTACAGCTTCAAGTTGTGGATGGGCGGAAATTGCCGAAAACGTGCATTACGCGATAGCGTGCATTACGTGATCAAACACGTTACGCGCGCACGGGCACGGTATACATAGGAAGGCTGCAATCAGGCACACGGGGCATTTTGCATGCCTTAGGCATTCACTAACCATAGGAGTGCATATGCAGCTCTCGCGCGACAATCTCACTCTCCCGGGTTCGGACTTCTTCACTTCCTACCTATTGTGAGAAGGTATCGCGGACCTCACCTCAAGCTCTCACACGGCCCTTGACTATCCTGCGCAGCCTCAATGAGCTCAAACCCATTCGTAATGGGCGTCCACTCCCCCAGTGCAAGGCTTATCCGTACCGTGCACTCAACAACAGTATAAAGCACGCCGAATCTTCCACCTAAACTCACCATCTCATTCACTATCTCTTCAGTTCCACATCCACTTTCACTTCTGCACCGGCTGCAATCAACTCGTTCAATCTCAACAACTTCAACAAACCCTCAAGTCAACTTTTTCGAACCAACCCAGGCCCAACCCACCAAATTCAAAATGCAGTTCCTCGCTGTCATCGCTCTGGCTTTCGCCGCCACCGCCACCGCTTGCAAGGACGACAACATATTCTGCGCTCGCGGCATGGCTCCCCCTGAGAACGCGAAGCGCTCCATCGGCTTCACCAACATGGCCCGCGCCGTCATTGCCAACGACAAGCCCGCCGAGGCTAAGATTGACGCCGAGTAAACGGTCGCTTCAAATAGTACGATATCCCACAGCATCTCCATAAGCATCTCACTGACGCCTCACACAGCATTCGGATTCTTCCCAGTGGCTGGTCTCGCGATACCCCGGATTTACACAGGGAGGACGATTCGTTTTGCGAGCGCAACGCATTTTGTGAGGAGTTTGGACTGGTAGTAATTTTTCTTCTTGAGGAGGGTTGGTTTGTTAGAAGTTGTTGTTTGGTTGCATTCTTCATCATTCGCACAGTCATTACCGAGCCTGCATGCAGATTCTTAGATATATATAGTACCTTTTGTTTGAACTTCACTGCAACAATTCTTTTGCTTTTTGCTGTGATTGGCATGAGTGCCTAAATTGCTAAGTTGAACAGTCAGTTGGTTTACTCGTTTATTCAAAAATGTTTATAGTGAACCGGACCTTTTACCGTTGATTTAGAAGTCTTACTTGTAGGGCGACGCCGCACTGCCACTGCTCACCCGTGATAATATTTCCTAGAGATCGCGTAGAAAGGGCTCGATATAGTGCTTTCACCTTCGAACCTTTACCGAGCGTACTAATAAGCGATGTCCGATAGAGACACATTCAAGGCCTCTCATGGCTGCTGATATTGTTTCGGCCCCATCGGATTCGGACATCCAGCCCTGGACACAGCCTCGTACAACTCTTGAAACATGGCAATAGTAATAATTTGCATGTCGTTCCTACATGACTTGTTCGACGGGATAACTCGAAATGTCTTCATGATTTATAATAGACGAACTTTTTCTCGGGTGTTTTCTCTGCGAACCAAGTTTACTTTTTTTTTCTCGGTACCTCCGTGAGCGCTTGTTGGTCTGCGCAGTGTCCAAAGTTCATGAGCCAATGTTCATAGGAACAGAACACATGTGAACACTGAAATTTTTGTAGTTTAGCACCGGCTCAACCTCCGCGACGCGATCTTCACCCTTGTTAAAACTATATTAATAAGCAAAATAAATAATAAAATAATATGTTAGAATTTCGCTGTTACAATAAAAGATAGCGCCAAGACCGCCAAGCTCGCTTAGCAGTTCGAACGCGATTTTTTTTTGTGATCACCACCTTTTTTACGCTCTTTTTGATTACTAAGCAGGGGGCTCTGCTTTTTTTGTCATGTTATTTGAGATGAAAGCCTTTGTCGTGCTACTCCTAGGTAGTTAATATAACGCCATATAATAAAAGATAAATAGATAAGCTATCTAAAATAACTAAAATAATTATTCTAATAATAAGTTACAATTAAAGCTAAAGTTAACTTTAAGTAACGTATAAAAAGTTTACTAAAAGATAATTATAAGAAATCTAATATTATATATATTAAAATACTTAAGACTAAAAATAAAATATAATATATAAAAGACTTATTTTATAATATAAAATATAATTACCTTTTTTACGCTCTTTTTAATTACTAAGTAGAGAGCTCTACTTTTTTATTATGTTATTTAAGATAAAAACCTTTATTATGCTACTTCTAGGTACTTAATTTAAACGCTATATAATATAAATTTTTTTTTATAATTACCTTTTCTAATTACTAAGTAGAAAGCTCTACTTTTTTTATTATATTATTTAATATAAAAGCCATTATCGTTCTACCTCTAGATAGATTAATTAATACTATATATATAATATACTAGCGTATAATAAACTAAGAAGAAGTAATAAATTATTCTAAAAATAAGACGTTTATTATTAAGGTTATAACTAAGTAATAGTAAAATAAAGTTAAAATAATATAATCTATAACGTGGTTTACTAGCGAGTAACCCACACTAGTAAGCGCGCTACCTTTGCCAAGACCCCACCAAACTATTTTATTTATTACTAGACTACGTCGCAACACTACTTAAAAATATATACTAAGTTAATATATCTAATTTAGATTCTTCCTCTTTAACTCCTTAGTAGGTTTATGTATTATATATCTAGATTGCCTATAAATACCATAACGCTATTAAGTTAATAGCCCTATTATAGCGCGACTAGTACCTAATAACTATTTACTCTTCTTCTATCCACTAGCGTCCTTAGAAGTGGCTAGCTAAGATCCCTCTACTACTGTAAGTAATCCCTAATGCTAGAGATATACCTCCTTTTACGCGCGATTTTCGCCTTGTAGTCTTCTTAATTATCTTACGAAGGCCTGCAATTTTATCTAACACTAGTACCTAACTATACATTGCACTTAGAGCGCCTTTTTTAAGCTTCTTAAGTACCTGTATAGTTAAAGTTAGTAATAAATTAAAGTGATCTCTAATTCTCTTACGAACTAGTGTTAATTGCGCCTTAAATTCGCATAGGTTACTTAGTGTTTTAGACTCCTAGGTAGTAGGCTCTTTAATAGGCAGACTAGGTGTACGAATGTAAATATTAAGGTGCTGCAACACCTCCTCTAGATTTAATAGGACTAGCCTAGCACTGTAAAAACTACTCTTAATTATCTCTGCAGAGAAAACCTTTAAAAACGCGGTTTTAAAGGCTAGGAGGAACTTAATTTTTATAATGTGGGTTATTAGCTAACGCGCTAAGCCTAAGGTCTTAGCACTATATGTCTTCTTTAGCGGAGAGAAACAGTCTATATCTAACGGCTGTAGTAGGTATAATAAATATAGCGGTATATAGAGAGTAATAATCTTATGTTTCTTATAATAATTCTAGAACTTAATTAAGTTATAGCTCTCTATAGCTATTAATAACTAGTAGCTAATAGGTTCCTTTAGCGCGTTTCTTTGTATGCGCATTAAAGTGTTTTAACTACGCGATATTAAGCTTGTTATTTGTCTAGCTGTTCTTACTAACAGCAATTACCTAATTGCCAGGAATTTAACGCGTCTTTGTACTAGGTAGAGATGTAACGCTTGCCAGCGTAGATAATAAAGGAAGAGATTGCCTATCTAGTAGCGCAAATACCCTAGATTACTATAATTCACTAGCGGTTGCCTAGCTATATTAATTTGGATTTTGCACGCCTCTCTAATACTATAACTACAAGCTAAGACCCTATAACCCCTATTAGGAAGCCTAATTTATTAAAGTTATAGGTGTTCTTATTCGTAATGCTATACTTAACTTTAATGCCCTTTACAAGCTTAAACCACGCGTTTATATAACTATAGAATCTTTTTATTATACTCTCTAGTTATTGTATAACTAAGACTAACGCGTTTTAACTTTACGTCTCCGCTTAATAAACCTATCTGTCTAGTTAATACTAATAGGTGGCTTTCCTCTCTATAAACGTAGTAAATTTAGCTATTATGCGTATTATAAGCTTTATAGAAGGGAATCTACGCGTGTCTAGCTTAATTATATAATTAACAAGCGCCTGCTCCTTTAAGGAGAGTAAAATTCTTTAATTTAGGTAGGTTATCGCGTCGTGCAATCGTTTTATTGCGTCTTCGATTAAGCGTTCTACGATTAACGTTATATAGCCCTACTACTGCTCGCTCTATAAGATTTAGGTCTTATTTAATAGCTCTAATAGTAATAAGTAAACTAAGCTTTATTAGATAGCTTAGAAGACATAGTAGGTAGTTATATTATAATAGTATTATTAGTAATAGTAGAGTCTTAGTAAAGGTGGCACGCTTACTAGTATAAGTTACTTATTAGTAAACCACGTTATATAAACACTAGTTTATATGTAAAATACTAGTTTATATATAAAAACACTACTTTAATTATAAAATACTAGTTTATATATAAAATAATAGCTTATATATAAAAATACTATTATATATAAAACACTATCTATATAAAATACTAGTATAAAATAGTAGTTTAAATATTAGTTTAAAATACTAGCACGTATAAAAGTTAAAGATATAATTAAACTATATAAAGCTAAGTATTAGTTAGTCTAAATTATTTTATATATAAATTACTAGATAGCTAGTTTATTAAGATTAATTAACTAGTTTAATAATACTAACTTAATTACCTTCTTATAAATTTTTTTACTTTTTATAGGCTATGAGTCTAGCGCTCTAATAATTTTATTATTTATTATTATCTACTTTTTAGCTTACTAAGCTATTCTTCTATTAATTATTTTAATATATACCTTATTTTTCTTAGAATTCTCTTAAGATTCTGATTCTTTTATACTAGCTAGTCTAGTTCTTTTAGCTTACTAAGCTATCTTGGCAAAATCGATATTTTAACTAATATCTTATTTTTCTTAGAATTTTCTAAGCTCTTTTACTAGCTAGACTAGTTTATTACCTTTTTAGGCAATTTCGCCAAGCCTTATTAATTTTTTAAGGAATACCTTATTTTTCTTAGATTTCTAAGCTCTTTTACCCTTTTAGGCCTATCTATCTTATTTATAATAAGTTTTAAGATTTCTTCTATCTCTAAGTAGAAGATACTTAAGAGTATTTCTAACTATAAGATATAAAAGTCTAGGGCTATGTCTATTCTTATAATAGAAAATTATATGGCTATAATTTAGAGTAATAATAATATTGTAATTAATTTAGTATTAAAAAATATTAGTTTAAAAGCATAATTAATTATTACTTTATTAGTTAATAATAGTTCTTTATAATATATTAAGAACTTATCTATAGCTAATAAGATATAAATTTGTTTAGAAAATCTTTATTCTCCTAAAGGTTACTATTCTGAATTTTTTCTTTTTTAAAGAAGTTATTTAATAGTACCGTATTAGATTTTAATTTAATAGAGAAGTATCTTAATAAAATTAAATATTTAATAACAAATCTTAACTATAAGTTAATTAAAATACCTAAAAAGGTTATTGTGGCCTAGGTGTTAAAACAATTTAACTCTTAATTATAAGGGGTTTATTACTTTAGTAACTTAATTATTTTGGAATAATTCTTTAAAGATTAATTTAGAGAATTTATTCTCTAATTTAAATTAATAAAAGTTATTATTAGACGCACTTAGATAGTAATAAAACTAAGGTTTTATATACTAAGTTCTAGAATTAATATAAAGTTTTTTATATAAATAAAGCTATATTTCGCAACTATACTATATATTACGAGCGTGAATATAGTAAGGTTATTAAGGTCTAACGAATACGCGCGGGGCACCCGCATAATAAGACACGGTAATAAGTCAGCAGATCACGTGACGAATCACTACGATCATAGTAATTAGAGTAATTAGAGGCACGTAACACAATTACCGTAATTATAGTGAGTAGAGTAATTAGGCGAATTACTATAATTATAGTAATTATAGTAAGTCTATAAAAGAATTAGGACTATATAAATCTAGAAAATCTTCTTAGTTTTAAATCTTCGTAGTTAACTCTTTATAATACGATTTTATATATAGATTAATACTAGTTACTCTATCTTATTTAGAATTAGAAGAGCCTTACTTAAGATTATTAATATTTTACTTAATTCCTTCTAAAGCCTACTAGCACGGCTATCTTAGAGTTTACCTTACCTCCCCTAATCTAGATTAGAATAAGATACGTAACCCTGTGTTAACACTATAGTAAAAAAGAAAATCTAGCTATAACCTATTTTTCTATATACTAGCTCTATGAGATAAATACTATATAAATACACGTAACTAAGTTAATAACGTGCTTATTACTTAGCACCCTATAAGGCTATTACGTACATAGGTAGAGTTAACTTAACTATAGTTTAGAACTATTATTAAGTAGTAACTTATCTTACCTATATAGGTAGCAATAAGGTTAGAGTGCTTATCGCCTATATAAAGAGAGCCTAATCTTACTATTATCTTACGCACTACCACAACTAATAACTATAGCTAAATTAAATAAGATAAAGATACGACTGCGTTATAAAGCGAAGTTTAACCTTAAGTACGCCTAGTTTACTATAAAATAAAGTTATAAAAGTCTAAACAATTTTATAATAAGTGTAAAATAAATATCCACATTACTAATAAGTGTTAGTATTTACATCCTAAAAATAAACCTAAATAGTTTAAAAAAATTACGATTATAAATCTAAAAAGGATAAAAAAATAGATAAATATCTATTAAACTGTGAATCCGAATCTCTATTAGATTAATTAGATCGAAAGCTATTAGATAAAATAGCTAAGTTATCTAAACTAATAGAAATTAAAAAGGTATTATTAACTACCTTAAATAAAAAAAAAACTAATACGAAAAAGGATATTAAAATACTTAAAATCTAGAACTTAGTTCTAGAAATCCTAAACAAGGATCGAAAAACTACTAAGGTATTTATAACTACTAAGTTAAAAAGCCCTAATCTAATACTAAACTTAGATAGTTTATCTTATATTATCTCTAATAAAAATCTATTTATAGAAAATTTGTTAGTTAGAAAAACTATAAAAATATAATAGGGAAATAATAATATTTTAACTTTGTATAATTTATTGGTATCGTGAGCTTTATATATAATAATACTGAGATAGTTTTTAATAATAACTATCTTTATTTGCCTAAATTTAATACAAAGATTATTTTAGTAAAGAAATTAGTTAAAAAAGACTTTGTAGTAAACTTTATAAAAGACAAAGCTATAATTAAAAAGAATACTAGAACAATACTAGAAGCAACTCTAATTAATAATCTTTATATAATACATATAGATAATATTAATAGATAATATTCTATTTGCTAAAAAGGTTATTAATAAAAATGAAACTATTAGTAACTATAGAGAGAATTTAATATATCTCTATTATAACTATTTTAGACATAAAAATCTAGACGTTATATATAAAATGCTTAATATAACTAAACCTACTAACTATATAATTAATTGCTCTATTTGTATAAAAGCTAAACTAATAAATAATAATAGTAAAGAAATTACTACTAAAGTAGATAATTACTTAGATAAAATAGTAATTAATTTATATAGGTCTATTACTCTCTCTAAGAAAAATTATAAATATATTATATTCTTTCTAGACTCTACTACTAGATAATTAGAATTTAAACTATTAAGATAAAAAAATAGAATTATTTAAAGCCTGTAAAGACTTTAAAACAAAAGTTAAAAAACTATAAGAGCGGTACACGGCCTTATAGGGCTAACCTATTAGGAATAGCTAGAATAGTTAAAAGAGCTAGTTAAATTAATACTATTCTAAGATAGTAGATAAGAAAAAAATATAGGGGACCCTTACTTATTATAAAGGGCAGTATCGGGTATAGGCCTACACTAACTACTACGCTAACACTAACTAGAAAAGGCGCCTTTAGAAAGGTAAAAGGCGTAAATAGGGAAAATAAAGTGTAAAAGAAAGGTAATAGGGCGTGCTTAGTAAGAATACTAGTAAGTACTATTATATAACTCCTCTTTTAAGACCTAAAAATAGAAAGAAAAGTATATAAAAAATAGGGATTTTTAGTGGATTTTTAACGTAACTAGCACTATTCTTAGGCTAAAGAGGGCTAGAATAGAGGTAATAGGCCCCTATAGTTCTAGCGGTGGCCTTAGTTTTTAATTTAGGTGCTATTTATTAGATATATTAAAGAAAGTTATTAAGGGAAAATTAGTAAATTAGTAGAAAAACGGTAGTAGAAACTATATTTTAACATTTAGTATTTTGCTAATAAAGTATATTCTTAGCTCTAATACTATTAAAAATCTTTGTTGTATAAAGATTCTAACTAAGGTTAAGTTCGCACTATATATAAAGAGAGTAAGTAAAATAGAAGGCACTATAACCTAGTACCTAGTATATAGTAGTAGTAGTAATAAAATATACACAAAATAATAATAATTTTATTATTAGTATTCTACATAATAATATTATTAATAGTAGTTAATAGATCTAGAAGAAAAATATCGCAGACCTTTTAGTATACAGTATAACGCTATAAGAAAAAGCTATAGGTGTGCTAAAAACACATTAAAAAAAGTAAAGCTACTTAGAAATAGGTTAGGCTAGGAACTATTTATTATAACTATTTGTTAGCACGTGCAAATTAGCCCCTTATACTAGAGATAGTTAATAATATAATATGTAGTTGCCTACGTGCACGTAATATAAAATCTATAACTAGATATAAATTAAGTGTTTATTTATCTACTATACAATATATTTAATTATTACGCAAGCTAGAGACCTAAAAGTTATAATTTAGTATAGCTATTCCTTGCCCTAACAATACTATTACTACTAGGCAGGCAGTTATACGTCTATATGTGTATAATAAAAAAGATAATAATAATAGAAATAGCTAGAATTAGTACAGCAAAGGTTAAACGCCTTTAATATTACTAATAATATAGTAGTATAATATAAGTTATATAGTAAATAGATTACCATAGCTAGTTTATTCTATAGTAATAATAACTATAGGACTATAGATTTTAACTTATAGCTTGCTATTTACTAGTTTAGCTGCCTTATGCTTAGCTATATTAATAAGGGTTACTAAATATAATTTTAAAGGTAGTAGAAGAGGATAGGCAAAGGTTATAAAAGGCTCTAAAAGAATAATATAAGGCTATATAATCTAAAGAAGCTATAGTATAATTTCTAGGGTAAGATCTATATAAAGTAGCTATAAGAGGTGTTAGGCATATATAGGTATGTGCTTATACTATAGAATTTCTATAAAATATAGGTAAAGTAAGGTTAACACTAGAAAAGTATACTAGAGGTTAATAGGTTAATAGATTATTAGTAAAGAATAGTAGAGTGCTATTTAGTATTTGAAGTAAAGAGCGCGCGTGTAATTTATTATATATTATAGTAGTAGTAGAGCGTGCGTATAGTAGGTTATCTATTATCTAGTAATATAGTAGGCGGGCAAGTAAGTTAGGGTGTTATTATTATAAGTTTATTATCTTAAAAGCTAGGGGGAGAATATTAGTAAAATTTTAACGTACTCTAGTTCTAGGGCTTAGCGCTCGCACATAATATCATATTATGTGGGCGCTAGTAACGCAATAAAAAAACGCAGTAATTAAACGCAGTAGGGCCACTTAACAACTAAATAAGTAGAGATAGTTTATGACTCTTGCCTAGGAGAGGTAGTTAATAGATAGTATACTATCTAGTATAACTAAGTTATATATTATCTCTTAACTAGTAAACTATTAGAGAGCTATAGTAGAGCTACATAGAGTTATAATTATAGTTTACTATATATATATATATTATATAAGTCTACCTACTTTTATTAAAGATTTTTATTATATAAAGATTCTAACCAAGATTAAGTCCGCACTATATATAGAGAGGAGTAAAATAAAAGATACTAAAATCTAGTACCTAGCACATAGTAGTAGTAATAAAATATATATAAAATAATAATAATTTTATTATTAACTTTCTGCACAGAAGTATTAATAATAGTAGTTAATAGATAGTTAGACATAACTAAGTTATATATTATCTCTTAACTAGTGGACTATTAGAGAGCTATAGTAGACCTATGCAGAGTCGTAACTATAGGAGTAGTGTAGGCAATAGGATGCTTAACTATAGTTTAGTTGTTGCGCTTACAACCTAATAGCAGCGTAGCTATAATTTGCTATGCGCATAGTGTATAAGTCTCTTATAATATTAGTAACGCCTAGTACACTAAATCTTTACTTTAACACACAATACTATATCTTTTAAATCTAACTCTTTATTTATTATATTTAGCAACGTAATAACTACTTTGTAGTAATTTAGTATTATATCTAAGTCTAATACCTACAGCAACACAGCTATTATTAAATTTAGTTAGGGTATAGATAATTAGCTAGGAAAAGTTAAGAATAATTCCTAAAGATTTAGCAATCTTATACAACTAGAAACATTATTAGATAGGCCTCTAGAGCTTATCTTTAAGTACTTTATTAGTAATATCTTTAGGCTAATTTGCTGTGCCTTATGCCTCTAGATTCTAAAGTGTAAGGTAGTCCTTTAGTACCTAGATATTAGCATAAGAGACGTAGCCTTTGTAACGCAATAATAGCATATTATAGATATTATACTATAGAAGCTTAAAAATATAATTAAAAATAAAAGTAATAAAGACTATAAGGGTAAGAACTAGAGTAAAGGGGAAAAAGAGTTTATTATAATATATAAGACGCTAGAGGCGTAGTAGTAGTATAAGAAGCTTATTAAGGTAGTAGTAATTATTTAGGCTACTATTAAGGCGGGAGACTATAAGTAATAAGGGTAAGAGTAAAAGTAAGCAGTAGTAGCGGAAGTATAGGGGAGATAGGCAGCGGCGGCAAGATCTTAGGGGGTGGTATATAGCTTGCTAGTTGTAAGGGGAGATTTACTATAGGAGAGTAATAAGCTAGTTAGATTAGTTGCTATTATAATTATTATTATTATTATTGCAGCAAAAAATATTATTAAAGAAATTATTAATTACGTAACATAGTGGTTGGTTAAACAGCTAGCTAGCCCAGAATTACTAATATTACGAATTTACGGAGAAAACTGTAAACTGGGTAAGGGTTCGGGCCCGCGATAGTTGGGATAGTTGAGTAAGTAAGTTGATTCCTAGTAAATGAAATACTGCTATACCAAGTAGGTAGGCAGAAGGGCAGCACCTTATGGGTGCTGCCGCGCTAGTGGTGGCCGGATTGGGCCTAGCGCCGGATCAACGTTATTCCGGGTTTCCGAGCCCAGGTGCCCGCTATGGATGGATCCATATGACACTACATACCCTAAGCCCCCTATAGCAGGCTCAAGCTGTCCATTATATAAACCTAACTATGCTCGCCACATTAACTAACTATCGCATTGCGGTGCATCCTAAACCATCGCACGCCATTGCGCGTCATCGTGGACCATTCCCAGCTGGTTGGGGACCATCGCGGCTGGCAATGGTGCTGTTACGATGTGCCCAGCAGCGTCACTAAGTTTAGCAGATCGTTTTAACCGACGCCGTAGAGGCAACCTCCTCTAACAGGGTACTTTACTAAGATAAACGACTTGGTCACTTGCGACGTGGCGGAGCGTTCCTGTTGCACCTACGTGACGACGTACATGGCACTGATCTCGTTTGTTAGCACTTCTTGTCGGGCCGCTAGGTCCCCAAACTTGACGTGTTTGGCGGGTTTGCGTGGGTTGGTCGCCGTGATGTTGTGTGAAACTGATCCACTGCCTCTGGGGCGTCGATGAGGAGCATCCATGGTTCCCATGACGGGTTATCAGGACCCTTGGGATAGTCCTCCCACTCGACCAGGTACTGAAGTAAACCTTTCTTGTTGCGGCGGTATGGGTCTCGGAGATCACCATTAATACGACAGTTCAGTATGGCTTTGATCGTGTAATCCGAGGTGTCGTCCACGTCAATATCAATGGGGCCCTCAGGTTCCAATCGCTGTCCAGGTAGCGCGTTGCTGGGTTGTTTGTGTAATAACCATGGGTGGAACACGTTATGTACGCGTCCCATTTCCGGCGGCAGGTCTATTTCGTATGCAGAGTTGTCAATGACGCGTGTGACAGTGAACGGTCCGCGGTGTTTCATGTCCAATAATTTGCTAGGACGTGTCGTCTTAATAAACCTCATATCCAACATAACTTTGTCACTAACGCATAACTCAGGAGCAGGCATGCGGTCCTTGTTCGCATATTCTGCCTGCTTCGCTTGTGCCCAGGCCATGTTGTCTTGACAGAACCGTCGAAGATTCTCCAACTTAGTAACGAACTCGTCGGCGCGTCGCTGGTCGGCTCGGGCGGGGGCGGACAGTGACGTCGTTGATTCGACCGGTTCGTGGATCGAGGATCGCGGCAGGTAGCCCTTGGTTGCCATGAATGGGGCGACGCCGGTGGAGTTGCTAATCTGATTATTCGCGACGAACTCAGCCATTGGCAGAAACAGTGCCCAATCATCCTGTTGGTAATTCACATAAGCTCGTAGGTACTGTTTTACCCAGGCATTGACGATCTCGGTCTGGCCGTCGGTCTCCGGATGATGGGAAGTCGATACCTTGGGCCGGGTACCCAATCGTTGGCACAGGCGACGACGCCAGAAATATGAGACGAACTAAGCGCCACGATCACTAACGATTTGTGCAGGGTATCCCTCCTCGCGCCATACGTACTCGACGAACGCACGGACCAGCGTTGTGACTTTGAGATCGGTAACAGGGATGAACTTCTTCTTCTTGGACAGGCGATCGACTGTGACGAGGATACCGGTGTAGGTGCGGCCGTGATCTTTGCAGGCTGGCAGTTCAGTGATGTAATCAATTAATATGCTCTCCCAGTATCGATCTGGGATTGGTAATAGGCGGAGAAGTCCATGCTTGCCTTCTTTGTTGACCTTGGAGCGACAGCACACGTCAAACAATTGCGTACATACTGTGCAAGCAACCGTCCGTCGTATGCGAGGCTAGTAAAACCAACGACTCAGGTTGTGGTACGTGGCGTGCTTACTAGGGTGGCCTGCGCATAACTCGTCATGAGAGTCTTTGATAATTGCAGTGCGCAGAGGTCTATCATCTGGTACGTATATCTTGTCCTTTACGTATAACAACAGTCGTCTTGCAGTTGGCAGGCAGTCTCCGAGCTCAATTCGCAGTTTCTTGTCATGTATAAGCGATAACGGATGCGACGTTGTCCCTCGAGTTTCGCTTTTATAATAGCTTGCAGGTCCTTGTCGGCGGGGTACGCGTCCTTAATCCTAGTGACAAGGTCTTTCTCTAAATCTCTGTCATTGGCAGGAGGATTTCTCTCTCTCTCCGCCGTTCTGCGACTGCACTTGTAAAGGTGCTAAGGAGGATAACGCCAGCAATTCTTCTATAGACTCCTCGCTAATGTAATCCTCCTTACTATCAAGTCTGTTATAAGGGCCAGATTTGTAACAGTGTCTGAGTTCACTAGTAAGGACCTAAGCTATGGAGACTGCATGTCGTGACGTATTCTTGTAAGCATAATGTGAAGTGCAGGCACGGCTAGTGTGCGCGTTAAGTCGAGGCTATAATTATCTTTGGGATATTGCGCTGGGTAGTCTTAGGGCTCGTGATATCCTTAAATGTAAGATCCTCTTGTCTAATTACCGATGTTCTTGGAAGCTCAAGATGTGCCTTCTAAAGTCGATTCTAGTTAAAGTAATCCTCTGGAATAATATCGGTATGGTCGGATTTGTAACCTGTGAGTTCACTCGTATCTCGTAAGGATCGCCTAGTTAAAGTGGGCTCTGGCTATAGCCTATTCTGGAACGTGATTGTGCTAAAGGATGTTAAGGACTTAGTGTTGACTCTGTTGTCGTCAGTTGCGGCCCTCGTGGGAGATCGCCGCGATACGTTAGTTAAAGCGTCTGGCTTGGTGCCTTGGTTAACTCTGGTCTGTATCTAATAAGGAAGTTGAACTCTAAGCCTAGGAATTCAGCCTATTGTGCTTGTGGCGATTAGTCTGTTATCTCTTTAGTCTAGTAGTCGCAACGCTAAGTGGTCTGCCTGCTCCTATATAACCATGGTGCGGGGTCAATGCGCGCCGAGCCTCAATCAATGCGCGCTCAACACCAAAACCTCAGCTAAACTTGAAGCTGCAGAGCTCCCTACAATTGCTATTATTATAAGAATTTCTGGTGATAAGGTCTATAAATCTTAATATTAATTATAGCTATAAAAATCTACTCGGAGTTCTAATATTCGGCCCTGGCGCGACTAAGGCTGTAGAGGCTGTGATGTCAGCACCTGAGGCCTTAGCAGCTATAGCCTTATAATAAGCTTTTTTTCCCTTATGCCCTACTTAGGTAGCCTTAATGCCTTTTTGCTACCTTTCTTAGCTATTTTTATACGATTCTTGTAGTGTTGCTGAGCCCTGCGAGCCCTGCTGCTTCTGGGCTCGCTTAGCTGCCTGATCCGCCTTGCCTTCGCTCGAGCTGCCTGAGCCTTAGCCCTCGCAACGCGCTTCTCTTGGAGTAGTCTAGCCTTTAGCTGCTGGCTAGCCCTCTAAGCCTTAGCTGCCTTAGTTTTTTGGAGTACTAGCTCTGCCTTAGGATTGCCTCTCACGCCCACTTCCTTGGGGACCAGAAAACAGCACCCCCTAAGTACTCAGTAGGCTGGTTATCCAGCAAAGGCTTGCCACGCTTCCTACGCCTCTTCTCATTGCCTAGTGCTGCTCTTAGTCCCTTATTTTCATGCTGTAGTAGCTGTTTTTGTACGGCAATTGAGTGCACTGTTCGGCTTAGCTTCTTTGCCTTATTACTATTCCCTATATCTACTGCAGCCTTTAGGAGCCGGTCGATTTTCCTCCAGTCAGACGCGCTGAGTACTGAGGTTGAGCTTTCTCTTGATTCCCGCTCAGGTAGGCTGGTCTTAGTGAATCTCTTGAGTATAACCTCTGGGTTGAGTGGTGATATGCTAGTAGCCTCAAAGGCCTTAATAATCAATGGCTTCCTGAACAAGCTACCCCAAGCCCTCCAGAATAGGCTAAAGAAGTCTCTTTTTGCGATTAACGATAGTCCCTAGCACCTGTGTAGGAAGGCTGAGAGCTTAGCTGAGTAGGCAGTAGAGAGAGGCTTAAACATAACAACGTCAAGCGGCTGTAGCGTATACGTCGAATAAGGCGGAAATATAGCTAGGAGTATCCTATTCCGGTCACAGTAATTGATAAAATCCATAGTAAGGTGGGATCCATGGCCGTCAAGGATAAGTAGTCAGTAGGAGCGTCCAGCTTTCTCCTTAGTACAGCGATCGAACACCTGCTTAAGCCACGCGAGGCCTATCTCGTTATTTGTCCAGCCAGAAGGCGATGAGGTGATAAAGGCTGAGTGTTCCTGAGGGTTGATTTCTTCAACCTAGCTTGATTGTAGGCTACCTGAGGCAGCCTGATAGATGAGGGCTGGATCTAGAGCCGATCCGTCGGCGCATATGCAGGCTAGGAGCGAAATCCACTCACGGCTACCATCCTGAATAGCCTGCCTCACCTCCTTGCTCTCGTACAGCTGCCTACTAAAGATCCGCTTTGAGCGAGTAGTAATGCCTAGTAGGATGCTTTTTTCGTCCATATTGTACGTGTGCTGAGGCTCGATATCGTATTGGCTAATTTTCTGCTGTAGTAGGTCAAAATATAGGCTATACTTTGTCTCTAAGTTGGCTTTGTGGCGATTGCTGTCCATTCTAGCTGTCCATCTTGAAACTAGATTAATGCTGTGTCGCTTGACGAACTAATTAACCTAGTACATGCTAACGCTCGTTTTGGCTATATAGGCTGTAAAGTTCTGGATTATTTGCTGTGTAGGTGGTAGGCCTTGCTAAGTGAGTTTTTTGATATAGCGTATAAGCTCCTGCTCCTGTTGAGGGCGAAGTTTTCGTTGGTTGATTCCCTCAGCTGTACGCGACTGCGTTACAGCCTGGTGTCTCCGGGTGAGCGTAGAGCGTACAACGCTATGCTCCTTCGCGATTTTTGTATAGTTGATAGAGTCTCCAGGTTCTTGCGATTGTATCGCTTCAAGCGCAGCCTCAATTGACCCCATATTGGTAGCGATAGGTGGTGTTGAAGCTTGAGGTGTTTTCGTGTTGAGCGCGCATTGAGGCTCGGCGCGCATTGACCCCGCACCCATGGTAACGTCAATAGGCGATTTTGTGCCTGACAGCTCGAAACGCCATTCCTCAAATGCGCGCACAATTGCGAGCAACTCCTTGTTGTAAATCTTATAGTTGCACTCAGCTGGGTTCATCTTATGTGACAGAGAAAGGCGACGGGTTTCAATACGCCGTCGTGCATCTGCGACAAGACTGCGGCAGTGACGAAGTCGGACGCGTCTGTCTCTAACCAGGTCTCCAAGTCGGCGTCGAAGTGGGCGAGTACAGGTGCGCGTGTGTAAAGGCTTGTTTGAGTCGTTCGAAAGCTTGGGCGGTTGCAGAGTCAGCTGCTAACAGAAATACTTTGGTCCGGGTATCCGATTTCTTAGTCAGCTCTGTGAGTGGTCGTGCGAGCTGGCTAAATCCTAGGATAAACCGGCGATAGAAGTTTGCGAATCCTAGGAAGGCCTATACGTCTTTGACGCTGCGCGGCAGTTGCCATCCTTGTATCGTGCTAACCTTGGCGGGGTCCATCTCGATACCGTCCGTGGTCAGGATAAGTCCTAAGTACTTGACGCGTTTAACCTTGAATTGTGACTTATAGACGTCCAAGAACAGTCCAGCGTTAACAAGCTTCTCAACTACTGTCCAGACATGTGTCTCATGCTTGTCCTCATCGTCAGAATAGATAAGTACGTCGTCTAGGTACGCGGTACAGAAGTCATCCAGATGTTCTCTCAGGACGTCGTTAATGTAAGATTGAAAGGTCCCCAGGGCATTGCATAACCCAAATGGCATAACCAGGTACTTGTAAAGGCCATAGCGGGTTAAGAAAGCTGTTTTTTCCTCGTCACCCTCCTTGACTCGTACGGTGTTGAAAGCGGCTATTACGTCGACGATACTCATGATTCGTGCTTTTGTTAGTCGTGCCATGGTCTCCTTGATCGAGGGTGGAGCGTTCCGGTTCTTCTTTGTTGCCTCATTCAAGGCGCGGTAATCGACGCAAATCCGCAGTCCCCCTCCGGGTTTCTTGACGCACAGTACGGGCGCGGCGTAAAGGTAAGCTGCTTAGGCGAATGAAACCTTTGCCCAAACATCTCGTCGATGTATACCTTCACCGCTCCACATTCCTTGCGGGTTAACCCATATATCTTAGGACGTAGTACCGTGGCCTCTGGATTCAGATCGATAGCATGGTCCACTCCAGGTCAACGCGGGGGTAGTTTATTAGCTTCCTTAGGATCGAATCCATAAGCCAGGTTAACTAGAAATAGTAGTAATAGCTCGACGATTTCTTCTCTGGTGATCGCGGGCTTTTCCAGTTTCCTCATATATACTTTTCGAAGTCGGCATCCAATACTGCACAGTGCTGAGCAGCGCAGAGGTTGGCAATAATGTGTTCCTACAGACTTTCCTTGTCTAATTCTTCCCCACCAGGATCTAATGATTCCAGTCGTTCCCAGTGGTGTGGCTCAATAAAAATAACGGAGTCGGGATCCCTGGCGATCATCATTGCGGCTGCACGGCCTGAAATGACGTCGATCCCGTTCTTTGCTGTCTTCTTACGCGTCGTACTGTCTGGTGGTTTGTTGTTGTAAATCTTTTCGGGCAGCGCGCTGTCCAAACAGTTTACTAGGCAATGTGGCGATTCGAAGCTCAATGAACGGGTTTCTCTGAAAGAGGGGATCGGTGAATGGTGGTCCATCCAATTCATCCCCAATAACACGTCGAACTTACCGATTTCAGTGACGTAGCATAGCACTGGGCTAGTATAAGATCCATGCTTGATCGTGATCTCTACCGCGGTGCGGAGCTTAGTATAAGGATTGCCGTTAGCCAGAGCTAGGCCGACTAGTCGTTCCAAAGCAATTTCTTTGAGCTGGTGTTGTTTAACAACTCGTCGGTGAATGAAATAGGTAGTGGCTCCCGTATCCACTAAGCTGAGTGCGCGGAGCCATTTTTGGGCTAGAGGGAGCTTAATATGACAGTTAAATTCCAGTTGACGGGTGGCGTCTAGTATGGGAGACGTATCTAACGCGATGGTAGATACGGCGTGCATAACTACGGGCTTGTCGAGGCTGTTGTACTTAGGTGCGGCTTCTAGGCGCTGGATGGTCTGCCGGATTTCTTGTCAAGTTTTACGCCGTTGTTGCTCCTAATCGCGGTTTAGTTCAGGAGCCTCTCGTTTCCCAACTCATCCTCATCAGTGGTTAATTCATATTGGAATTCGTCGCCGTCCTCGTCTTCCGTGTCCTCTGCGTACGCATTCATAGCGGAGGCCAAAGCGGGGATATCTCTTTAAAGGGACAAAGTCTTTGTCTTTGCAGGGTGCAGTCTCGTCGCGCGCGCGTTGTGTGTGTCCCGGCTTGCCACATTTAAAGCAAAGACCCAGTTTACTCATACAATTACGTTCCTTAGTTATTCGTTTGCGGGTGAGCGCCCAGGGAACCCTGTCCTTTCGCGCTAAGGAACAGTCGCTTGGGGAACGCTTGCGGCTGGTGTCTTTACTGGATAACGTCGTCAACTTCTTAGGTCCCAAATGCAGTTGACTGTCAATGTCCAAATTGTACTGGTGGAGTTGACGTGCGCGGGCTAGGAAGGCCATTACGCTCTTATTCGGTATCGAACTAGACGAAGTTTGGCGGGCGAGACGGCTGTCCATGAGACGTCGGGCATATCGAACTTTACCCATCTCGTCCATAGAAAGCAAGTTAATAACAGAGAGAAATCGCCCTTGCTACTGCGCAAACGTCTCTCTACGCTTCCATTGCAACATATTATTATAAAGCTTCTGTTCGGCTTCTACAATCTAATTGTAGGACATGTAGGTCTTATCTAAGGGCTTTAGCAGATCCTCTAATGTGTTGACCGAACTTAGGATCGGATAGATAAGGTTCCAGGCGTTGTCTTTGATAAAATGGCGAACGTAACAGACTTTGTGTTCCTCTAATAGGAGTGTGATTACCTTGTTAACTATAGTAATTCGCTAACGCTTATAATCCTCCTTGTCTTTACCGCTAAAGGACTCTATTTCTGGGGCCTTGTAATGCGAGCCGCTAGTAGTCCTAACCGACATGTGGGAGGCGCTAAAGGGTCGCTCGTCACGCGGGTCTCAAGTCTCCCGACGTTCACGGTCGTCATTGCGCTGGTCTCGGTCGTCGCGTCGGTCTCGATCTTCGCGTCGGTCGCGTCGGTCGTATACGTCTTCACGCTCGTTGCGATAGTCGCGGCGGTTGTAAAGGTTATCGCGGAAGGGTCCTTCGGCGGGTCGCGTTTGCGTGAAGCGACCATATGTCGTACCAGTGGGATGGTAGTTAAGAGCAGGGTCGCTATTCGGGGTGTAGATGTCTCGTCGCGGAGAACGCGCACGCCCATGCTCACGAGGAGTTAGTGATTTATTATTAAACTAGTCACGCGGGAGAGGTTGACCGCGTCCTAATACGTTATATGGTGAGCGCGTCTGAGCCCTTAGGGACCTAAGTTCGTTTTCGGCGGCGTACGCAGCTTGTTCGGCTATCTGCGCTCGACGCTCGAACTGCTGAGCACGTCCTTGTAGTTGTTGAAATTCTTCTTTGGACTGTTGAGCGTCTTGGACGGCGTACTGATAATCGGCCTTGAGGTTGTGAAGCTCTATAGAAGCGTTCTTATTCGCTTTGATGGCATTGTTGTACTTTACCTGTAGTTCTTATCCAACTTAGGTGACCTGTTAAACGCGAGTTTGCATGTCTTTAAAGTCCTTCTTAGTGGTGGCTAAGTCTGCGCCTCGCTGATAGTGGGCATCTAACAGAGCATTATAAGCTTGTTGCAATTGCTTGTGAGCTTCTAGGTTAGTGCCGCTAGCCGCGTTGTAGGCGTTTCGCAACCGCTAAAATGTGGCCTCTAGTGCGTTAAGCCAAGAGAGTTTCTCGGCCAGTTGCTCACTAGACTTAGCACACTTCACGACGACGTCAAACCAGGCGTCAGGGTGAGCTTGTACGTCTTCCGCGAACTTGGCTGCATCAGTTAGTCGAAACGTCTTTTCCGCCCATTCTCCTTGAGCGTCCTTGTATTGGACCTCTATGTTATAGCCCAGCTCTCCTTCATCATCAACGGGCCCATAGGCTTCCACGAACAGGTTTGAAGCCCTTAAAGAGGTGCGTCGTCGTTCATCGCGCGTGAGGGGAGGCGGGGATTCGAAACGGATCTGCGGGAGCGACGCCTTCTTGGGTATCCGTAAATTGCCTGGGCTACGGCTGTGTCAGATTTCGAACGCGAGGAGGCAGGAGATCTCTAGTCTCTCTCAGATCAGCGGCCGCGGTTGGGGGATTTCTGCGACGTCTGAATAGTAACTCAGCGACCTTCGCGGGGTTCGTCACGCTGTCTTGCCAATTTTGACGCGTTGAATATGTTGTTGATGACATTAGTAGAGGTGTTAAAGTACTGAGACGGGTTTCGGGGAAGTTGGGTACGCTGAATATTAGGGCCTTGAAGCGCTGATTGGGCGCGAGGGTTCAGAGCTAGGATGACGGGTTGCGATTGGGATTGCGAATTGCCAGCAATTGTCGTAGATTCTTGCGTGTCTGCTTGTTCCTGTCGTTGGGCGAACGTCTTTGCGAAAGAGGGTGTAAAGTTCCTAAGGTCGCCCACAGTTCTGGTTCGAGGTTGAGGAGTTGGAATATTAGAATGAAATTCTCCAGGCATGGGCGACAAAGGTGCGCGGAGTCGTCCATGCTCGTTGTATTTACCACTTAGGCGAGGATAATCGGAATCCATGCTGTGGTGATGTGGAAGGTTGGTGGTTTTAGGTGAGGTGCGATCTTACGCCTCAGGTGGAGTTATAACAAAGTCGCTAGCCGGATTTTCACAAATGTCTGTTCTGCTAGCTTGCCCTAGATGTCACTGCTATCACTGTGAAACACTGTATACTGATGTAGTAGTAGGGGAGGCCAGGTCCTCTTCAAGCGGCGTACTCACCGCAGGTGTTCTGTAGCGGCACACGCGTCGACCCGCGCGTCCAGCCCTACCACCTGCCTACTCTCCACGGTCTTTCTCCGCCGACCGAGCCTGAGAGGGAGTATGCCCTTGGTCGTCAAGTTTCTACGTGTCGTCGTCGTCACCGTTGTCGTTGGTAACCTGATCCGTACGCACACCACTGCGCCCCACTTCTGGGCCTGCCACGCGATCGCGCGGAGATGTCCGATTCGCTGGCACCCTGGCAGTGAGCCTGTCGCAGCTAGAACCCTGGGGGGAGCGATAGCAGTATAGTGTAAGGGTTCGGGCCCGCGATAGTTGGGATGAAAGTAAGTTGATTCCTAGTACATGAAATACTGCTATACCAAGTAGGTAGGCAGAAGGGCAGCACCTTATGGGTGCTGCCGCGCTAGTGGCCGGATTGGGGCCTAGCGCCGGATCAACGTTATTCCGGGTTCCGAGCCAGGTGCCGCTATGGATCCATGACAAAAACTGTCTACTTTTATAATATTTATAATGTTTAAAAATTCTTTTCCTTTAATATATATAATACTAAGTCTTTTAAATCTAACTTTTTAATATATATAGCGAGCTAGCTTTCTAGTATCCTAAGATTAAGTTATCTAATACCTATAGTTAGATAGCTGCTAGAGAATTTAAAACTAGTATAGACAACTAGCTAGGCAATATTAGCTATCTAGTCTACCTACTATAAGATATAGTTAAGGTAGGCCCTACTAGAGGACT
Source organism: Laburnicola sp. JP-R-44 (assembly GCA_009805535.1). Classification (NCBI taxonomy): domain Eukaryota; kingdom Fungi; phylum Ascomycota; class Dothideomycetes; order Pleosporales; family Didymosphaeriaceae; genus Laburnicola; species Laburnicola sp. JP-R-44. The sequence continues at coordinate 160,307 of SELF01000015.1, read as the reverse complement.
AGATTAATTACACTATTCTAGAGATTATAACTAATAATTTATTTAGGCTATATACTATTTTTACGCAACTCTAGATTCTTAAGTGCAAGACTATTCTTTTATATAGAGGCCTAAGTAATATTATAGTAATATTTATATAATAATAATAGCTTTTTACTATTATATTATTAGTAAAGCTAGAGAATAGACGAAGATATAGTAGTAGGCAACTATTAAAGGAAAAGAGAGTATTTCTTATATATTACTAGAGTGCGCGCGCGTAGCTATAGTAGAAAAAGCTCTTAGTAGTAGTTTAAGATTTTATAAGCGTATAATAATAATAAGAAGTAAGGGTAGTAGCATAATAAAGGTAAAAGTAAGTAGTAGTAGAAGAAGTATAAAGAAGATAGGTAGTGGTAAGATTCTAGGGGGCAGTATATAGCTACTAGTTATAAGAAAAAATTTACTATAGAAGAGTAATATAATAGTTAGGTTAGTTACTATTATACTTATTATTATTATTATAGTAAAAATATTATTAAAGAAATTATTAATTACGTAACACAGTAGTTAGTTAAATAGCTAGCCTAGAATTATATAATATTACGAATTAACCCTAGGAGAGAAGCTCTAATACTATATAAAAATATAGTTAGCTAAAAAAAATTCTAGTTAGTTTATTGCGCGCTAGCGCAATTATATTATATAAGATTCTTTAGTACTATAGAAAAGTATTTTAAAAAAAATATTAACCTAACTATATAGTTTTTAATTAGAGTAGGGCAGCTTATAAAGCTATAGGGGCTACTAGCGTAGTAGAGTAGAAGTGCTAAAAGGTGCCTTATATATATATAATAGTTAGGAAGCTACTAGATTAGTAGTAAGCTAGCTAGAAAAGAGATAGCTAGAGGTAAGGATACTAAAATTAATAGGTGCCTATATATAGTAGGCTAGCTAGAAAGCTACTTAACTAGTAGTAAACTAGGCTACCTATTTTAGTAGCTTAGGGTGCTTCTAGGGGTAGAATAAGTTAAGTAATTAGTATATTAGAGTAAAGGCTAATAGTTAGGGGGCAGCTCTTAATTATTAGCTTTTTAGGAGATTTTATTAGATAGTTTACTATTAGATTTATTGCCTAAGTATTCTTTCTATAGGGAGTTAAACTTAGGATTAAGGATTAGTAAATTTAGGGTTATTATTAGAGAGGTTATTATAATAGGTAGGCTCTTTATCTTCTAATCTACTACTATAATAGGTAGTGTTATTATCTTCTAGGCTATTATTATAGTAAGTAATACTAAGTTTATAAAGATTATTCTTATTAAGCGTCTCTTCTCTAGTGTAGTTACTATAGTCCTTACTAGGTTAGGCGTCTTTTAGCTTATCTAGCTATTCTAGTAATAGCTAGGGAAGGGTAGTAGGGAGTAGTTAGCTAAGTAATTTGCCTTAGGCTTTACTTTAAAGTCTTTATTATTAGAAAAAGTAGTTAGGGTTGCCTAATATATATTAATTTTAGGACCTTTAGAAAATAATAGTATAGAGTTATTAAATTTAAAGACTAACTACTAGTAAGTTTAAGGTAAAAGTAGAGTTTATAATAAAGACGTTTAACTATAATTTATTAATAAGCTAAACTAGAAGATAGCTAGATAATATTAATAGTCTAGTAATTAGTTACCTAGCTAAATACTTAATGAGTAATAGATAAGGGCTAGAGTAGTTGCGGTAAAAAAAGTAGGTTTTTATAACTAGTGCTACTCTAGTTTAAATATAAGCTTAACTAAGGTCTAAAGTAGTAAAATATTAGAGTAGAGTATATAAGGCTACTTAGTAAGGTAAAATAGTAAAAATTAAGATAAACTAAATAGAGCTACTTAGTAAGGTTAGTGCTAGGGCAACCTAGTCTCTAGGTTTTCTAAGTAGCTAAGCGATTTATAAGGGGCGTCTATTATAAAAAAAGTAAAAAAATAAATAAGAAGAAATACTTAAAAGGTTAATAGTTAGGCGCAATAGGGTACCAAGATTTAGTAGGTCTAGGTATCTTATAAGTGCAAGATAGCGCGCTTAGTAAGTAAGATAAGGCGCCTTATAAAAAAAGGTAAAAGTATTACTTATATAAATTTTTTTTATAAATAGCGCTATAGCGCTTCTAGAGCTTAATTCTAATTTCCCTTACTTAGTGCCTTTAGCCCTTATAGTATAACGCTAGTTAGGTATTATAGGCAAATTAGTCTTTAGAGGTAACATAGTTATTATTTATTATTATTTATTATTATTTAGAGATATTTAGAGTAGCCTTTTAATAGATTAAGAGAATTTATTTTAGTAAATCTAGGTACAACCTAATAAACTAAAGTATAAAGTCTTATCGAGGTAACTAATAGGACTTTCTACTACTTGCGCTATAACTAGCAGCTAGTAGACTTAGAATTCTAGCTTCTCTAAATAGGCCTTAGTAGTTTCTTAATTCTACTAGTATAAAGTAGTACTACTACTCTTATAACTTAGAGTAATCTTTTTTAATAGACTATAGTAGCGCAACCTATTAAACTAGTCTCTTATAGAAGTAACTAACAAAGTTCCTACCCTTATACGTTAAGTAGAGAATGGACTTAAAAGCAGCCTTTCTTAATAGACCTTAAAGTAGTAAATTATAAACTCCTTAGCGCTAAAAATCCTTTCTAGTAACTAACAAAGTTCTTACCCTTATATAATAAGTAGAGGAGAGACTTAGAAATAGCCTTTCTTAATAGACCTTAGCGTAGTATAATAGCTACTTAGCACTAAAGTAACTAATAAACTAATACACCCTTACTAACTTATAGTAGGTAGAAGAGTGTAGAAGTAGCCTTTCTTAATAAACCTTAGTATAGTGTAATAACTGCCTAGCATAACTAGTAACTAATTAATAAACTAATATACTCTTACTTACTTATAGTAGGCAAAGGAGTTATAATAGTAGCCTTATAGACCTTAGCGTAGTATAATAACTACCTAGCATAACTAGTAACTAATAAGATAAAACTTCTACTAACTTAACTATCTATAGGCAGCGTCTTAAAAGAGAAGTAGATATTATATATTATTATTTATAGCTAAATAAAAAGATTAGTCGTAGAATAATATAAAGGCGGTACACAGCCTTATAGGGCTAACCTATTAGAGATAGCTAGAATAGTTATAAAAGCTAGTTAAATTAATACTATATCTAAGATAGTAAATAAAAAAAGGGATATAGGGGGCCCTTTCTTATATAAAGAGTAGTATAGGGTATAGGCCCACACTAACACTAACTACCACGCTAATACTAACTAGGAAAGACGCTTTTAGGAAGGTAAAAAGTGCAAATAGGGGGAAATAGAGTGTGAAAGAAAGGTAATAGGGCGTGCTTGGCAGGAAGACTAGCAAGTACTATTATAAAAACTAAAGTAATTAAAAAATTAATAATATTAAAATAGATAATGGCACGAAATTTGCTAATAGTAATTTTACGCTATTTAATAAATAAAATAGTATTATTTACTAATTTAATTCTCTATATACACCTAAACAAAATAGTTTATTTAAAAGAATAAAGAGAACTATAATAGAAATAGCTAAAAGCTTATTATTTTATAGTAATTTACTAACTAGTTACTAGTATTACGCTATTAAAAACGTAGTATATATATATAATATTACACTACGTAGTACTTTAAATTTTGTAAGCCTAAATAAAAAACTTTATAAAAAGAAACCTAACTATAATAATATTATAATCTGAGGCTTACTAAGTTACTACTTAGTTAAAAAATAATTAACTAAACTACAACCCAAACCTAAAATAGGTATACTAGTAGGTTATAATAACTATAATTATTAATTATTAGATTTAAAAGATAATAAACTAGTATATACTAGAAATGTAAAAATTCTTAAAAATTACTTTTATTACCTTTATAACGACTCTAATAAAGAAATTAATATACTATTAATAATAATAATAATAATAATAATAATAATAATAATAATAATAATAATAATAATAATAATAATAATAATAACATTATTAGATATACAGACGCTCACTAGGGCGGCGATCTAATAACTAGAAAAGCACTACTAGTTATATATTTACCTTTAATAAAACACCTATTAGTTAGGCTAGTAAACTACAAAAATCAACTGCTTTATTAATATGTAAAGCTAAATATATAGCTCTAAAATAAGCTATAAAAGAACACACCTATTTAAAAACTATATGTAAATAATTAGAAATTAATAGACTATTAAATATAAAAACTGTTAATTTCTTTATATTCTCTAATAATAAACCTACTATTAATTTAGCATTTAATCCTAAACATTATAGTATAACTAAATATATTAATATATAATAATACTATAAAGAGAGAGAAAATATAAGAAAAAAAAATTAGACTATATACCTATAAAAGAATAACTAGCAGACCTATTAACAAAAGCCCTTAATAATAATACCTATAACTATATATTTTAGTCTTAACTAAGACCTATAGATCCTTTATTGTCAAATTATATAATTAAGAAACTTTTTAATTTTAGAAATAACGCTGTTATAGGTAACTACTAACAACACCTTTGCTAGTATCTTTACTACCTATAGTATTCTTACTAATATCTAGATATTTACTAGCTACTATAACGCTTTCCTTATTATATACTTATAATATCTTAAGAAACTTATTATTATCTATTGTCTCTAGTAACGCGCTAAGGTGCTTTATCTATTAATTAATATAATTTATGTTTACTTAGAGTACTATATTACTAGACTCTATAATTACTATTAATATATTATATAGCTTAACAATAGCTTATGTGTTGTTAAATTATCTACCTATGGGTAGAACGACAAAGGCTTTTATCTCAAACAACATAATAAAAAAAGCAGAGCCCCCTGCTTAGTAATTAAAAGAGCGTAAAAAAGGTAATATAATTATAAAAAAAGCGCAATAATAGCTTATAAACTATATTTTAATATATAGTAGCAGTCTAAAATAAGTAATTTCACTAGTTACTTATTGTCTATTACCTATCTTAGCTTTAGCTTTCTAGCAAATAGTGCAACTATTTCTAGAGTGTAGTTTAGAAGCTTAAATATAGCGTAGAAGATATTAAAATTTACTTTATAGTAGGAGCGTATTATCTTAATTACTTTATAGTTTAGTTTTACTTAAGTTAGTTAATTATTATAGTAGGTAGACAGAGCTAAATAACTAGAGAAGGTTCTCTTATACGCAGCTAGAAACTTATAGTATATTTAAAGTTTTTAAATAATATAGAGCTATTTAGAGTTACTATAATTTAAACTATAAATAACTTACTCTAGCTTACGCTAGAAGGCGGGGAGCTAAAGATGCGCGTATTATTAACTTAGTTACGTATTTTATATTATATAGTATTTTATAGAGCTAGTATATAGAAAAAAAGGTTATACCTAGATTTTCTTTTACTATAGTATAGTTACGAGATGTAGCTTTGTTTAAAAAAACTATATATTTTAAAATCTTAATATAAAATAAATAAAGTTAAAACTATGTGTGTTATTAAACTAACTACCTAGGGGTAGAACGACAAAGGCTTTTATCTTAAATAAATATAACAAAAAAAAGCAGAGCCCTCTACTTGGTAATTAAAAAGAGTGTAAAAAAAATATAATTATAAAAAAAGCGTGTTTAAACTACTAAGCAAGCTTAGTAGTCTTAGCATAGTGCTGCTCCTATACGCAAAATTTTCACAAAGAGGCCACTTAGAACTTTAGTAGGGGAGAGATAAGACTTTAGTGCGGCTACGCTGTAGTTATCTATTTCTATTCTTTACTATCCTAATTATTACAAATAACACAAGTTAATATATTAATAGGTATGTAGTATTTCTTATAAGTAGTATAAGAGTAATATGTACTAGATACACTATTACTCTATTGCCACATTAAGGTTATCCTTAATAAATCTTCTTCTATTACTATCTCTTTACACCTTACCATCTATTTAGGCATTAATATTATTTCTAAAGTACTCGCTATTGCTAAAAAGTATACGCTAAAGATTCGCGCCACTACTACTAAGGTAATAACACTAGAGTTCTGTTCTATTTATAAAATAATTGTCTATAGAAGCCTAGTATACCTAATTATTCGCAAGGCGATCCTTGTATACTAGCTAGGTTGGCAGCTTATCTAGTTTATAAAAACTAAGAAGACTACTTTCCTACCCTAGTAAATAAAATTACTCCTTATTAGTAACAGAATCTAAAAAGGAAGGCAGAAAGTTAAGAATAAGGTATTTGTTAATAATCTCTAATATAATAAGAGTGTTGTATAAATCTATAAAATTCTTCTAGCTATTATAGCTACGTTAGCTTATTTAAGTAAGTACGCTGCGTAAGCGGCGTACGAGTGCAGATAGTTAATAATACTAATAGCAACAATCTAGGTAGGCTATATATAGCATAAGTGAACTTTATATTAGGACTAAGAGCTTATAGATATTAGAGAGTGCAAGTAAGTTTAAACTATTATTACGTTGTTAGGTAGTATTTAAGGTTAGTATTTAATTAGAATTAGATACTATACATAGTATATAATAACCTTTTATCTTAATCTACTTTAATCTTAAACTAAAAAAAAGGTTAAAAAAGGTGTTTAGTAAGCTAATGTTAAAACTATAATATGCATTTTTCTAACTATGTTTTCACACATTTTTTTTAATTACTAAGTAGGGGGCTTTGCTTTTTTATTATGTTATTTAAGATAAAAGCCTTTATTATACTATACCTAGGTAGTTAATTTAACACTATATAAAACTATAATAGTAATAAGTAAAATATTCTAAATAAAGTATATATTGCTTATAGGAACGTGTTAAAACTATATTAATAGGCAAAATAAATAATAAAATACTATATTAGAATTTCGCTATTATAATAAAAGATAAATAGATAAGCTACCTAAAATAACTAAAATAATTATTCTAATAATAAGTTGCAATTAAAGCTAAGGTTAACTTTAAATAATATATAAAAAGTTTACTAAAAGATAATTATAAGAAATCTAATATTATATATATTAAATTACTTAAAACTAAAAATAAAATATAATATAAAACTAACCTAATAAATATTATAAAATACGCTATTATAATAAGGTTTTTTTGCGACTAAGGAATTTCTAATAAAAATATTACAATAATAGCAAATATTCCTCCTACTATTATATACATAGAAAAGCGTTTTAAGGTGTTAATAAAAAAAGGTTAGTATATTATAAGCGAGCTTAGCAGGCTTAGCGCACCTACTTTAACTAAAAAAATCTATATATAAAATATAGTAAGGCTACTTCGCCATACTAGTTTAGAATAGAGGAAAGAAATAAAAAGGTGCTTATTATACTATATATAGCGTTATTTTATCTACCTAGGGGTAGAACGACAAAGGCTTTTATCTTAAATAATATAATAAAAAAAGCAGAGCCTCCTGCTTAGTAATTAAAAAAGGCGTAAAAAGGTAATAATAATAAAAAGCGCGTTTGAACTGCTAAGCGAGCTTGGCGGTCTTGGCGCGCACCGCTCCCACATACAAAGTTAATTCACGAAGAGGCCACGGTTAGAACTTTGCGGGAGGGATAAAAATTATACTATTATTTTCCTTTACTATTATCTTTAAAAATTTCTAGAAGTAATAGCTATTATATTAGTAGGTTTGTACTACTTATAAGATACTAGAGTATTACTCTATTTATAAAATTATTAATAGAAAGTAGGTGTGTACTTTACCCTATATAAGGCGGTCCTAGTGTACTAATTAGGCTAGTAATAAATTAGTAACTTAAGACGTAATAATAGATATATAAAGTTTTCTACTATAGTTTTTTATATTACTACTAGTTAGAAAGGCGGTAATAAATAGTAGAATTAAAGCAAAAAAAGATATTTATTAATAAGTTGCTAGGAGAGAAAAGTATTACGTAGATGTATTAGATCTTTATAGTTATAGTATTAGGTAGTAAGCGTATTATATAAGTGTGCTGTATAGCAGCGCGTAAATATAGCGTAATTACTAATAATAGTAATAATAAAGTAAGTTAGTTTTCTATACACGCTTTAAGTAAATTTAATAGCTATTAGAGCGCTTATAAATAATAAGAAGTAAGTGTATAGTTTATAAACTATTCTTATAAACTATTATTGCGTTAGTAAAGAAGACTAGGAGTAGACTATAGTTTTAGGCGCTAGACTAGAGCAGCCTTTCTATTCTAACCTACGTAGGCTTAAATTAAAAAAATATTAAAAAAGGTAATTAATACTAAATAAATAATGCAACCGCTATTATAATATAAATAAGCTTGTAATTAATTATTTAAAATTAATAACTTTTAATAACTTATCGCAATTAAGCGCTTTAACAATTTTGAGTAATTACTAAAAAGATTAAAAATAATATACTAAATAAGGCAGTATTATATATATTAAATTACTTATTATTAAAAATAAAATATAATATATAAAAGACTTCTTTTTTTTTTACCTTTTTACGCCTTATATAATTACTAAGTAGGAGGGTCTGCTTTTTTTATTATGTTATTTAAGATAAAAGCCGTTATTATTCTACCCCTAGATAGATAAAATAACGCTATATAAAAGACTTATTTTATAATATATAATATACTAGCGTAGAATAAACTAAGGAGTAATAAATTATTTTAAAAATAAGACATTTGTTATTAAGGTTATAACTAAGTAATAGTAAAATATAAGTTAAAATAATAACCTATTTATAAAACACTAGTTTATATATAAAATAATATCTTATATACAAAACACTAGTTTGTATATAAAATAATAGCTTATATATAAAACACTACTGCATATAAAACACTAGCACGTATAAAAGTTAAAGGCATAATTAAACTACATAAAGCTAAGTGTTAGTTAGTCTAAATTATTTTGTATATAGATTACTAGGTAGCCAGTTTATTAAGATTAATCAACTAGTTCAACAATACCAACTCGATCACCTTCTTATCTATTTATCCACTTTTCACAACCCTCCTGTGCGTTTTGAAATCGCTGTCGAAGCTTCTTCCGCATGATACAGCCTCATTGGAAGTTAGACGTGTGGAGAAAGAATTGTGTATCCTGTGTTGCTTCAGTTTGCAATCAGTTGCCGGATTTATTTTTAACGTAGTACTGCAGCATATGATCGTGTCCGCACACGATCTGCCAATCGTCCGCGTCACTCTCTAATCCATATTTGTACAATGTACAAATAGATCTTCTCTCACTGGTCAACCACTGCTTGCGCGGCCACCCAAACCCAAACATAGTCACATGTTGATCTCGTTGAATAGGTTCTAACGAAATTTTACATCATGTGGTATGAGATAATATAATACACCGGTACCGTGACACGGCACACCAATTCCGTCATGTCACAGGTGAAAAAAATCAGTCACAAGCGAGTTCCCAACCACAAAACATAACAGATATTTCGCCGACTGCTACACAACCCTTCTCCCCACACTCTCCTCTCCCCCCATACAAAAATATCCCAAACTCCCTCCTAGCACATCTCCGTGCCACTTCCTCCCCCATAATCAAACTTTCCAACTACCATAGGTACCTTACAGTGCGTCACCTCTCCACCCCCACCGCACGCAAAAAAACATTCTCACCATCTCCCAACCCAGGAAATCACCCGCACCTAACACGCCATGTACCTATATCTCCTCCACCCCCTAACCGGCGCCCTCCACCCACCCCTAGCAACCTTGGAAACCACCCCCTCACCCCCTCCCACCTGCAACGCAAGCACCCTCCTCCCCCCAGGGACCCCGCAACCCAGCCCCGCCTTCACCACCTGGCTCCAAAGCAGCTCGCCTTGCACGCCACCGCCGCTGCTCATCGGTCTGGAGCCCAGCAACCGCTTCCAAGGCGACTACGAGCGCTTCGCTGAAGCGTGGAACTCGGGACCCGCATATGGACATGTTGTCGAGCAGGAGGCTTGCAGAGAGAGGATGGAGCGCGTCATTGTGCATGGGAAGATTCCGGTGCTTTGGAAAAATGTTGCTGATGTGTTGGAGGCACGGTGTGTGGAGCCGGCGGAGGTGGGGAAGGGGGTGGAGTTGGGTTGGGGTGGCGAGTAGGGCGGGGATGGGGAGGGCTGGGGGATGGATGCGGGGGGTTGGGGTGGCGGGTGTGATTGCTGGTGTGGTTGCTTTCGTTTCGCATGTGCGTGGTTAGGGGTTAGGGTCTTGAGGTGGTCTCCCGCATGTGAGTACCTTCCCGTGCTCTATTCTTGGGTTGTTGTCTGACTCACTTTAGCACATTGTGCGAGTGCTTCAGATGAGGCTTTCACGATAGATAATTTGCGGGTACTGCCGCGTTTTAGATTTTGGTACTTTACGAGAGTATATGGATAATGTTGCACTTTCAAATCATCTAACTACCAAATGTAGAGTTGATAATGTATTGACTACCCTTTATGTCGGACTTTATAAGCAAACTTGCAGCCCTTGAATTGTCCAAACCGTTCGGCTTACTAAATATTTAGCACGCGAACTGTCCATCCACCGGCACTCCAATAACTCGTAAACTCCTAAAGCTCATAGTGTAATGTGTCCGATTGGGACAACTTATTCTTTTCACGGCTAGCCAATATTTAAACCAAAGGAATAGCCATATACACATTATATTACGCAGAGTGGCCGAAACCACCAATCCCTTCCCACCTATACTAAAAATCCCCCATCTCTATCTCCCCTCCCTCTTAGCACATTTGAAACCCTAAAGCCCCCGCCCTAAAAAGAACTACATAACCTACCTATAACGCACCACACCACACTAAGCATAGCATAAAAACGCTAATAACTAACTAACTACTCCTATATAATTACTAGTTTTACTATATATATCCCCACCCTACTGCGTGCTAAGCTCTACTTAGTACTTATTCTGCTTGCTTTGCTCTACTCTACGCTGTAGAAACATTTATTTTAACATTAGATTAGAAACGCAATCAACTAATCAATCAAACCACCTATTTATTACAAACTCAACAACCAGCTTCAAAACAAGGAACTCAATTAACAAAGTCCAGTCCAGAGAAAGGGGACTACATACATACCATATACAAATGAGATGACCTAGAAAAAAAATTGCAAGATACCACTCTCGTCTGTGTACAGAGAGTCTTCGGCATGCATGCATCTTGACATGTAGACATCTCCAAGCGAGCGACGGACAATCAAATCAGTCCAACATCATATATAAATGCACTGCATTTAAACCAACATTGAAACATCCACAAAAACAGCTTTCGTCTTCAATAGATACAGAAACACTCATATACATCCACTTTTCCAACAGCCCCTAAACGCCGACGACCATGCATAGTTCCAAAAGGGTATACAAAATTAAAATTGTACAAGTTCCACAACCGACCATCTCCGCTTGCACTGCCTACACAGTCTCGCCAATCTCCTTCCTCACACCCAGCTTTCAAGCCCACCCAACGCGATAATCTCCTGTACATTGGGCGGCAGCTCGCCGACCTTAACACTCCACTTGGTGCCATTAGGTCCCTCCTGTACATTTACAGTACTCCTCCGTACATCCCACTCGAGGGTCCATCCTGTCCGTCTAGTCAACTGCTTAGACTGCGAGGGCTGTGCTTGCGCAGCTGGCGGCGGCGAGTCAAGAGATTCGCGGTTCTGCGACGGCTCCTGCACGTTCTGCTGCGAGGCGGATGGCGCCGGCGAAGAAAAGACTTCGCGGAGACGGTTCGCTAGCCTGGGCACCTCTACGCCCATAAGTGCGTTGTTGATGCTGTTTCTGCTGAAGATGTTGCCGAAGCTGCCAGCCACGACGAGGGGGATCCCCTTGGCGAGAATGGCAGTCGCGGCTTGCTCGCGGCTACTGCCGCAACCGAAGTTGAAGCCTGAGACGAGAATGTCTCCCGCCTTTGCCTGAGAACCGAATGAAGGGTCGTAGTTCTCCATGCATACTTCGGCCATCTTCTCGCGGCTTACATCGTCCTGGTAAGTGTATTTGCCCGGGTAGATGCCATCGGTATTGATGTTGTCGGCATCGCAGAAGACAATCTCGCCGCTGATCTTCTCTGGAAACCCAGGCAGGATCTCGGTCAAAGATTCTGACTCGGATTGGGAGCCAGGAGGGTTGATGGATTGGCTTTCGACAGCCGCATTCTCAGCTGATTCGATCTGTTCTTCTGCTTGTCTGATGGCCTTCTCTAGCATGTCTTCAATGGTCATCATGCGCTGTTCTTCCAGGACTCCATCTCCCTCGCCTCGGCGGACGCCCGTGTGGCCAGCGGACTCTTGGTACCAGCCCGGACTGGAGATTTTGCCAGAAAGAGCACTGGCCGCAACGACTTCAGGGCTGGCAAGGTAGGCTTTGGCATCGGGCGAACCCATCCGGCCTTTGAAGTTGCGATTGCTAGCGCTGATACCGACCTCGCCAGGCTCAAGCAGCCCGGTACCAAGACCGATGCAAGGCCCGCAGCCTGCGGGAAGCGGTTGAGCTCCTGCTTCTAGGAGAGCCTGCCAATCACCTGTCTCTTCGGCGGCGCGTTGCTCGGGAACTGATGCTGCAGCAATGTAGAAGTTGACATGGGATGGAAGCCTGGGCATTAAACCATTGTTCGCAGCAGCTGCATCTTTGAAGACTTTGGCAGCAGCGGCTAAGTCGGACGCACGCGAGTTAGTACAAGAAACGAGATACGCTTTGTTGACCTTGATGTCCTGCGCTTGAAGTTCCTTGAGCGGTGTCGCGACCTTGACGGAATTTGGCCCAGAGACATATGGAGAGAGCGTAGACAAGTCGAGGAAGAGCTCCTTCGCGTATACTGCTCCCTTATCTGCAGCCAATGCAGGTTTAAAAATGTGGCCAGCTTGCTTCCCCACAATGCCAGTAGAGGTGAATAGCTTGTCAATACGCTCATGCAGGAACTGCTGCTGATATTGCGTCTTGTATTCGGATTGGGCTCCGAACATGGCGGCATCGGTAGCTCTCGCTCTTAGCCAGCCGTGGAGAACTGAGTCAATAGGGAACAATCCGGTGAGCGCACCCCATTCGGTAGTCATGTTTGCGATGGTGAGTCGTTCGTCTACAGAGATGGTGCGCAGCGTTTCATCGCTGCCAGTGAATTCGATGGCGTGGTTGAGCACTTCGTCGTTATTGAAAAGGCCAGCAAGCGCAACAATGACATCTTTGCCCGTCACACCCTGGGGCATGACGCCAGTAAGATTGACTTTGGCGACGGGTGGGATCTGCCACCAGGTCTTGCCGGTTGCCCATATGCTTGCCGCATCAGTCCTCACGACGGGCGTGCCCAGGCAGCCGATACCTCCGTACATATTCGAATGACTGTCCGAGGCGACGGCGACAGTGCCCGGCCATGCGTAGCCCTCTTCGACCATGATCTGGTGCCCAATACCGCGCCCGGCAGGGTAGAAGACGACATCCTGCTTCTTGGCGAACTCTTCGATCTGGTTGTATTTCTTCAAGTTCTTCTCCGACTTGTTCTGCACATCGTGGTCGAGCGTCATGACAATCTGGTTCGGATCGTGGACCTTGGTTGCGCCGATGGACATGAACTTGAGAGCCACTGGCCACGAATTGTCATGCGTCATGCATTTGTGCGGTTGAAGCGTAACGTAGTCGCCGGATCTGAGCACTTTCCCTTCAGCCACGCCGACAGCATAGCGCTGGACAATCTTCTCCGTGAGCGTCTGGGGCACTGTCGTCTTCTGCTGAAAGGTCGAGAGGAAGCTGGCTGCGGGGCCATATTTCAGCGAGTGAAAGACATCAGGGGACTCGAAACGCCGTGCCGTGGTGCAGAATGTGCGCGGAGTAGCAAGAGGACGCGGCAGGTGCGTTGCGACTCGAAGCGGAAGGCGCGTTTGGGTCTGTAAACAAGGTCAGAGAGTGAATAGACTACCATTGGACGACAGGACAGACCGGGACCTGTCTCCGACCTAGGAGTCGCGCTGCTCGCATAGTCATGGCCATTGTCGCGGATCTGGCGGTCGACGATAGCGGCGTGGTGTTGGTGGCCGCAAGTGTTCACAAAATTGTGGCTGACTGACTCAGCGACGCGTCCGATCTCGGTCAAGTCATCGGCTTTTCTCACACGGCGATTGGCCCAGCCCGGCACACTCAATTGCTTCCCCTAATGCGATCATCTCCCGCGTCTTCCCACGCCATCCCGCGCAATGCTTGGATGCGCGTCTTTTTTGGACAACCCATTGTGCTGCCTTGCCAGCCTTTGCGCCACCGATGTCGGGGCAGAGCTGCAAGGCAAATCCGGAGCGGTTTGTGAATGACTATGACTCCATCATCAGTGACTCGGCGCTGAACTAGCAACACGTGAACATTCCAGCAGAATTGATCTCAACGGTCCAACCTGCGAGCTCCGTAAGACTCCTTGTTCTCTCTCCGCTAATCCGCTGCCTGCCACGGATCCTTACCAAACAACGCCCGTTGCCATGGTCAACCGCTCAGATGTGCACTACTTCGGTGCGGGGCCTGCGCCCCTCCCCACCCCGGTGCTCGAGAAGGCCTCCCAGGTGCTGCTCAACTACCGGGACAAAGGCATCGGCCTCTGCGAAATCTCCCACCGCTCCCCGGAGGCAAACGAGATCCTGGCCGAGGCGAAGCAGGCCCTCACGACGCTGCTCGACATCCCCGACGACTACGACATCCTCTTCCTGCAGAGCGGCGGCAGCGGCGAGTTCAGCGCGACCGTGTACAACCTCGTAGCGATATGGGTCGAGAAGAAGCGCGCCAGCATCGCCGCAGAGGTCGGCGATGACCAGGCCGAGGTGCTCAAGCGGCTGCGCAAGCTCGTCGACGAGGAGCTGAAGCTCGACTACTTGGTCACGGGCTCGTGGTCCCTCAAGGCGTCGCAGGAAGCTGCCCGTCTGGTCGGCGCGCAGCACGTCAATGTTGCCGCAGATGCGCGCAAGGCCAACGGCGGCAAGTTTGGCATGATTCCGCCCGAGGACCAGTGGAAGCTCACGCCGCGAACGTCGGGCGGCGGGCCGGCCCTGGTCTACTTCTGCGACAACGAGACCGTCGACGGTGTAGAGTTCCCCGCGTTCCCGAGCAGCCTCGAGGGCGACGATGCCCCGCTGGTCTGTGCCGACATGTCGTCCAACTTCATCTCGCGCAAGGTCGATGTGCGCAAGTACGCCGTCATCTTTGGCGGCGCCCAGAAGAACATTGGCAACACGGGCATCGCCATCGTGATCCTGCGCAAATCCCTGCTGCCGCCGCACTCCACACCGGCTTCGCCTGACCTGCTCCGGCAGCTGAACTTGTCCGTGGGCCCCGTCGTGCTGGACTATCCCAACATTGCCAAGAACAACTCGCTTTACAACACGTTGCCCATCTTCGACGTGTGGGTTGCCGGTCAGGTCATGATGGGCCTCGTTAGTAACTATGGCACGAAGCGCATTGGCGGCCAGCAGGAGATATCGGACGAGAAGGCTCGCATCATCTATGACACGCTTGACAAATATCCAGAGGTGTATAGGGTAGTGCCGGATAAGTCGGTTCGCAGCAGAATGAACATCTGCTTTAGGGTCCACGGTGGCGATGCGGACAAAGAGAAGGCCTTCCTGGCTGGTGCAGAGAAGCTGAGCCTGCTCGGCTTGAAGGGTCACCGCAGTGTGGGTGGCATTCGGGCAAGCAACTGTGAGTGAACCTGTATTCCCCACTCATTGCCATTTCATCTTCGGTACAGTTTCTCGAACAGAGGAGTGAAGTATAGGTCGTTGTCCATGCTATATATGCCGGTATGAACGGCAGGTCGAAGTACATATCGATCCGGACTAGTCAACCTGGTCGGATGCGTTCCTGATGAGACCGCCCCAGATGACCTGTCAAGGCATCGGAGGATTACTATTCCATACCCCAAAGAGGGAATTGAGCTAACTTGTTGCGCGTTACAGACAATGCAGTGTCGCTGGAGGGCGCAAAGAAGCTGGTAGCCTATCTTGAGGACTTTGCGAAATCATGAGAGGAACTCGACGATGGCGTCGTTCTACAGCTAGCCTAGGTGAACAGTCAATATGACCCATATGCACCAGCTTGTTCTTCAGGAGGCGTACACAAGCACAAAAGCCTCATTCAACATGATACCCTCCGCTAGCAAAAAGACGTACACAATCCACTCCAGCATCTCCATTTATGCCTGCCATGCGCAGCCGTTCAACTTGCATGTCCGATCGTTTATATTGAAGCATGTTAATTACAGCCCCACCATGAAGAAAGACAACGTGTTCTGGAAGACCCGTTGCGTTGACAGTATCATGCCCTTGCACAATCGTGAGCTCTCATAGGCTTCGTACGCGAGTCTGGAGGATCTTCTCCGCTACCCCCAAAGGGTCTTTCGTGAGACGTGGGACGCAGAGGCTATCTTTTGACGTTGCGCCATGCGAGCGCCTCTGCTGCAGCCACATTAGCAGCCGTGCTATTATCTATGACCCTGCCTAGAGTGCTGGAACGCTGGCGACACAAAAGTTACCAATCGACTTTGAAAGTTTGTGGTTTGCCATACGCAAGCAACATCCAGATGTCCAAACACCACTACTTGAGTCTTGGACTGCCCTTGGAAAATCACACTCTCATTCGGGGTTAGCACTCTCTTTGCGCCAACCGGATCACTTTGGGTTATCTCTAAAACCCGTACAGGCTATAGCTATGGTGTCATATGCTCATGCATCCGGCCAGACGTGTTCCGGACCGACGCGCCGCATTGACATGGTGTTTCGGAGACCCTGGAAGCGAGAAGCTGACACAGACCTAAATCCAACAACGTCACAAACCTCAACCCTAAGCTCTCCCACCACCGGCCAGCACTCGCGCCGCCGATCTCAAAGCGCCACCGAAAGATACCAAGATACTAAATATGGATTCACGAACAGAAACGAAACCATTGAGATCTGGGGACGCGCTGAGGATTGCACGCGCGCTGGCTACTGATATGTGCTTTATAGATGTGTAAACGTACCGCGGCCATTGTAACTCCAAATGGAGCAATACTTAGACGACCGTTATGCCTGGACGCTGAACCGTCGAGCACAGCCAATCTCCACTGGTATGCGTGGCCTGTGGTTGCGTGGAGCTTCCAGCGCTGTGGTCTCCGAACGGGTCTCGCTGCTCCCGCCGCCCAGGCATGCCGGGGTACACGGGCTGCATAATGTTGAAACCCACCTCGAACTAGCGCGTGTAGTTACGACCTCTGATAAGATCACTTTCGGGGCGCCAATGCTCCCGCGCAAGCCATCGGAATGATAGACGCCTCAGGACCGCTGTCTCGAAACCCTGCGCTACTGGTCCATGTCAAGGTTATCCACAAATACTGTTTGATGTCTCATCACTCACTCCTGGCTTGCGCCTTTATGCCTACGCTCTTTACCTTTCCTTTCACACTGCTGGCAGGTTCAGCCACATTCTACGACAGGAGCTGAACAGGTTACGATCTTGCGTTCGGTGTCGGTCTGTTCTGCCTCCATGAATACGTGAATTTTCCCTTCTTTTCAACCGCTGCTGGTTCCCAGCGAGACTCGTTACTTTCTTGTATATTTCTCTCCAGGAGCCGGCAAGATGGAATCATGGGGCCTTCGACATCCTCAGCTCGACGTCCGGTCTCACTTCAACATGACCCTCAACGTATCGGCCGTTCGTGAGAATCCCTGGACTACGCAAAATGAGACGAGGAGCTTGATTGCAGACCTCAAGCTGGCCCAGGTTCAGACGCTGCGGACGATGCATGTGACGTTGGGGGCTTTCAGTCTGGCATTGGCACTGTTGACGGTCCATCGAATTATTTCGGATGCGAAGAGGGCAGCTGCGTTGCGGGTGCCCTTGAGAGAGCAGTAAGTGGCAGCTCCAGGTGCACGACTTTAAGGCTGACGAGTTCCAGACGATTCAGCGCGTTCCGAAATGTTCATCCCGCAGAGACATTCCCACTCGTACTGGCTTGCGGGGCGGTTATCCAACAAGGTATATTTGTAGCAGTGCAGAGCACTTCTCTCCATAGTATTTTATCCGACCAATGTCGAGGACTGGCCATGATCACGCTTCCCGGTACGTATTCTCAACATGGGCGAATTGGCTTGACTGACAGGCCTAGCGATCTTCCTCTTGGGAATTATTACTTTAGTTTTTGGCATCGACATGGCAATCCGAGCCCTCAAATCCGAACGATTCGCTCCGAGAGGCACATGGACTACGACAATCTGCATTGGAATCATCTCGTTCCTAGTGCTGCTGAGTTGGATGCCAACTGTAGCCGGTGTTTTTAGGGAGTCTTATCTGGTTTCCGATGCGCTACGAGCTCCTAATGCTTGTAATGCTGATCATTTTGGTCAGCATGCTGCTGATGCTTGCGGCCATCATCAGTATCCAGTTGATGCGTACGGCGGACGTAGATCCCAACCAACGGATCTCAGCTTCGAGAATGTGCTACTACTTGGTTATGCTAGCTTTATTATACGTATGTCCGAGATTTCTCGATTTTGGATTGGGAAACTAACGAGTTGTGTAGATTCTGGTCATCCCCGTAGAAGTGCAAGCTGACCGGAACGACTTCAACAGCACCTACGCCACGTCGAGAGTTGCGGAGGTTGCCCTATTCATCTCCGGCATCATAATTGCCTTCGTCCACTTATTCCTCCGTGTCAACGCTACTCGCCTGGTCATCAAGCCCATTAGCGAGATGTGCTCGCCATCCAAGCAGAAGCGACCGAAGATACGATTTTTCGGTCCTAGCGACCTAGAAATGAACATCAGTGGGCCGTTGGCACTGCAAGGAGGGCGTCGTCCGGACAGCAGACAAGGTCTCATCGATGTTGGCCCAGAGAAGAACCGATACGACTTCGATCCAGAATACTTCATCCGACCGCAACGTCCATTGACTCCCAATTCTACACGGTCTCAGCCTCAAGTGGATCCAACAAAGTGGCCACTGCCGCCAGACCCAGCCCAAACAGGATTCTTTTCTGAGCCCAATGATGGTACCACCGGTCTACACAGGCGCAACAAGTCGAATTACTCACTCTTCCCGACACGAGCAGAGGATGTCCCGCGTCTACCTGCTACAGTGTACGCGCCACAGAAATCTGCGGGAGAGAACAACAAGTTCTCCAAGCTGGCGATGAGACGACAGTCCCGCCGCCGCAGTTCTTTCGGCGACGCAAAGTCCATTACAGATGTCGGCGAGGCGTTCAACTTTTTAGCGAAGCCACCGCCTCTATTTTCTACGCGCCATAACCGCTACCAGAGTACCGATAGCAGTGCGACAGTACAGATTGGCCTCCGCTTCTCAGTTGCGCCAGCGACCCTTGCCGCTGCGACCTACACAAAGGGGGAACGCAATGGCCAACCCCCGTTACCGCGCGCACCGCTTCGCCGCGACAAGAGCGATTCGAGCGTCGAGACCCTCGGGCTGCCCATCCAGGCACCGACAAGCAACTCATCACCTTCTGACCTCGAAGGCGAAACACTTCAAGCAGTCAGCTTCCCCTTCCCTTCGAAACCTACAGTCTCATCGCCCGATAAGCCGAGTTCTGGCGCCGTCCTCTCTCCCGCGACCTATCTCCAAGACCAGCGCGAGAAGCTTCTCCCGCCCACACCGCGCTCCAAACTACCCGGTCAGCCTGGCCCTCCCCCGACCGGCCAGCTCCCCGCACCCCTGCGGCCGGGCGTCAGCGGTCTGAGAATGAACCCCATCTCGGCCTCCTCCACACTGTCTCCTACTTCGCCAGTCACACCCCTCATCCAATCCTCTCGCTCCAACTCATTGCGGTCAGCCACATCGCCCTCACCCACGGCGCGGATACCGCTCGGCGCCGGCACAATGGCGCGGAGCTCTCCAACCAATGGCTGGATATGAGATGCGTGCTACTTCGGGCATGGCAGCATTTCTACATCTCGGCCCGGGGACGAGCCGTTGTACCATTTATTATCTGACTAGCGTTTTGGGTTTTGCGGTTGCGGCATAAAGACTGTCTTGGCGACCAAGGGGCCGAATTCTGCGGCGTTCGGAAGTGTCAGGTTTGTTGCTCGGTTAGCAACCCTGCATTGTACCTCCTGGCCCTGGGCCTTTGGCCCCCGGTCCCGGCCCCCCACCCCTACACCATTTCCTCAAGGGCTCTTTTTTTTTATATACCTATCTCGGCTTTTATGCTTGATATCATGCCTAACGTTCCCCCCCTGTCTTCCTCCCTTTATCTCTGTCGATATCTCTATCTCTCTCTGGGTTTACAACCATCTTCTTTGAACCACCATCATCTATCTATCTCGCTTACGCCCCCCCCCCTCCCTTATTGTCTGTCGCAGCTGGCGTCTTGCACCTAATTGTCGGAGGAAGACGTCGCTGCGTTTGGGAGGCGCGCCTGCTGAGTTGTTTATCCGGCGGTAGGGTTGGCGGGTTGGGTTGGCCGCTGTACAGGGTGGGGTGGAAGTGTGGTGTGGTGTGCTGGGTGCTTTGTTGGGAACGATGGATGGATAGATAGGCTGGTGGGCGAACGGAGGCGCTAACAAGGCTTGGCTTTTCTTTTGCACAAAGAAAGGCCGGTTTTTGTATTTATATTATACGATTTTTCGTCTTTCTATATGTCTGTCTGTTGTCTCTTTCTCTCTGTGTGTATGTGTGTGTTATATTTGCCCTGTGTATTTCTTAGCACTTGGAAGGATGCGCTGGTGGTGCGCTGGTGGTGCGCTGGGTCTGGAAGGTTTACCCCTCTGCGCGCGCATAGTCTGCCTCAGTACCAAGAGTCACGGTCCTGTACCACATTTCTTCCTAGCCACCTGCATTAGTTTCCTCCCAAACGCAGATTTGCTAAGACGCACACATTACGACGTTACACACATCGCCGCCGCATCGCTTCCACTCAACATTACATATCGTATGGAGAGCAGACACACACCCACAGCCACAAAGCCACCCCACACCTCCCTCACCCAAAAAGAAAGAAAAGCATACATTTCTCCATCTCAACCACTCAGCATAAGACAACATAACATATCACACAACACGAATCCTCAATCACACATCTACTCTACCCGCCTCCCCGCCCCTCCCCACCACCACCACCACCAACCCTCCTCACCCAACGTCCCACACGTCTACCTCTAGCACCGTAACCGTTGCCCTTCCCATCGACCCCATACCTCCGATGCTTACGAGCTATACCCTTATGCGCATACCACTCCCACTCATCCTCATCCTCATCATCACGCTCACAATCCTCATCCTCATCCGGATCACACTCCCCCCACGGATCCTCAGTAGGCGCGGGAACAACTCCAGTCGGGCGCGACGGCAGCGTCGTGAGCGTGCTCAGAGCGGGCCTAGAAAACGAAATAGATGGACCAGTTCCTGTCGTCCGGAACGAAGACGGCGAGCTCATCGTCGTCGTCGTCGTGTTAACGAAAGGCGGCGAAGGTGTGAGGGTGAGGATGGGCAAGCTCAGCGTTGGGATCGACGTCCCTGAGGGCATCGGCATCGTTGGAAAAGGCGGTAGACTGGTGGGATTGAACACAGGCGGAGTTGCCGTTGCCGTTGGGAGCGTCGGCGTCGGCGTCGGGAAGCCTGGAAAGCTCGAGTTGAAGACCGGTGGTAGGCCAGTGGGTAGACTGAGAGATGGCGAGGACAAGCTCGTGGGCATCGTCGGCGAGATGAATGATAGCGACGCGTTCATGCTGGGGAGTGGGAGCGATAGGGATGGCACCATGGGTTGAGACGAAGCCGACAGTGTTGGCATCAAACCGCCGCTAGAGGTCGAGGCATTGGCGCTGGGAACGGGCGGTTGGATCGTCGGTAGCGACAGTGACAAGGTTACTGTGGACGACAGGGATGGCAGTATGGTAGTCGGGAAAAGAGACCAAGACGACGTATTCGCAGTTGGAACAGGGACGCCGGTCGAGCTCGAGACGTCAACACTGGATAAAGTCGGCAGGATTGTTGGCACTCCAGTCGAGAGCGCCCGGCTCGGTGGCGCCGGCACCGACACCGAGGGGAGAACGAGAGAGCCCGTCGGTAGCGGGATGCTAAATGGAATGCCAAAACTGATAGTCGCGGAAACGGAAGGGAAGCCTGTGGTTGAAGGACGAGGGATCACGGATGGAAGACTCCACGTGAGATTCTGCGCTGTCGCGATGCTGGACAAGCCGAGCAGCACCAGGGGCGATCTCACGAACATGTTGGCTTCAATTGCGTCTTTCAAGAAACAGAAGACGAAAATCAGACGTTCCACACTCGCTGCACCAATATGCAAACTTTGGGCTCTTTATACCCTCCCTCCATCAAGAGGCAAGGCACTGCCGATGCGCCGAACGTCCTAGGTACATGTACGACGCCAAGCCTCAAACCTAACGCCACGAGGCAGAGAAGGATGGAATAGTCGCTCCAGAACCTATTGTCAGGCGGCATGCATGCGAGCATCCTCACTGTGCCTGGTGCGGTAGAATGCGTATATGACAGTCCGCAGCGCTCTCGAAGCCCCGATGGTAGTAAACAATCGTGTTACAATGCTTTCCGTATATGAGGCTGCATGATACCATGTTGTTGAATGAAGTGGAACCGGGGGTACACATTGCTAGTGCAGTGTAGATCTATGAGTCGAGACTCCAAAAGGTCAGCATTTTGAGATGCCATGGCGAACGGCATATACTCCTTTTACACTCCGTGGCAAGATTTGGCTGCCCTTTGAAGCATAAGGAAAGCACAAAAAGGTCTGTTTTGCCGTTTTCTGCTCCACTGCGTAGTGAGACCAATCTTGGTACTGATGCCTCTCCCACTGAACTATTCATTCTCCGCGGCCCACCCCTTACGTAGTATTGCGTCGACAATTCCTGAGGTCAATATTAACTTAGTGACCAGCGTCGCTAATTAGATGGATTTTGTAGATCCACGCCCAAAGCGGCTATCCTTTCACCCATTCATTAGCCGAGAAAAGGGGCCAAGCCCGGTTAGCGGCTCAAAAATTAAGGTACGTCTACGCCATCCGGGTATGCTGCAGTTAATACAGTAGGATGCAAAAATGTTAGTGGCTCTTTTGCAAAAATCATGCCGATCTTCACAGCTTCGGGTCGGACATTTAGGCCGACGGCTGAGCACCGACTGCAGATAGCTCAGGATTGGAAGATGGAGAATGAAAGACCGAATTGTCGAACATACCGGTAGCATCCGGAAGCAAGATACATGACCTTCTCATGGGAAATAGTCCACCTAGCGTATCCGGCCATGGGAAGAGCACTGTCCTAACCGAATGTGCAGGTCCTAATCATGTGTGCAGACGGAACGACCGGCATTTCTGCTGGTGTATCGACGAGGAGGTACCCTCTCCCTAAGGTAACCGTGTTGAATTCCCCACCTTCGGTTGTGGCCAAACATCCAGCACCGCATCACCCCCTCCAATCTCGAAACACACCCTAACCTGCTCAGGCACATCTAGCACCAAACAATACTCCCCTTCATACAGCACGGTATCTCCTCTCTCAATCACTCTGGCAAAGTTTCCGACGGAAAGGTCCAATTGCACCGATCTTTCTTCCCCAGACTTGATGCCCGCTGTGCGTGTATAACTTGCGAGTTCCTTAATCGGATGGGGCGCGGGTCCCGCCTTCGTCGACGCAAAAGCGAGCGCAACAAAGTCAGATGGCACATTCCCGTTGTTTCTGACTTTGATGGTTTGGGTAAGGAAAGGACAAAGGTCTTTGTGCGGCGCGGTGCAATTGGCGAGGAACTCGGTCGCTTGATAGACAGGCTTAGTAGACCTGTCGAAGCGCACAGTGAAATTCGTATAGTGCAGGCCGAAGCCAAATTCCTGCACTGCCTTCGAATACCATTTATACGTGCGACCGGGCCGTCGACAATGCTGCCGTATAGAACGTTAATAACAAAATCATTGTTATTTTGTATATATTTTGTTACTACCACTATGTGCTCAGTAGTAGGTTTTAGTGCCTCCTGTTTTTCTCCTCTCTGTGTATGGTGCGGATTCGACCTTAGTTAGAATCTTAACACGACGAAGATCTTCAATACGTGCGACCGGGGTTCTTACTGCTGGGTCGTAGCGACATGTCTGTCATAGGGACTTGTTCAGTGTAGTTCGCGGGGTACTGCGTGATGGGCGGCCGGCCGGCCGGCGCAGCCTTACCGGTGATGATGTTTAGAGCGGCTGGACCGCCGAACATGCCTGGGTAGCCCGTCCACAGGATGGCGTTGATATTCTCGTTTAGAAGGAGCGGTGTGTTGTCGATTGACGTCCCGAGTTGCACAACGACAATCTTCTTCCCTAAGGCGCTCAGTTCGCGAAGGAAAGATCGCTGGATTTCCGGCCAAGTGACTGTAGTTCGATCTTTGTCTTCTGTTTCGAACGTTGTATCGATACCGCCAAAGTATAGTACAACATCCGAGTTTTCCCCTGCTTCTATAGCGTCGCTGTAGTTTACCGGAGCGATTATCAGACACTGGAACGGTGGCATAATTCACGCGTAGGCCGGCTTCCTGGGCTGCCCACAATGGAGTGCGGTAGTATGGAGGTTTTCCGTAGTAGTTTCCCAGCATGCGATCCGTAACGTCATTAGCCCAGAATCCGAGCACAGCAATCGTTTGGTTCATGTTGAGCTTGAGCGGGAGCGTGCCGTCGTTCTTCAATAGGACTGTGCCTTCCGTAGCAGCTTGGAGAGCCAGAGCTTGCGCCGCATCCGTATTAACGTGCTCCCAGCCATACGAACGAGGACCTACGAAGGTGTTTCCCGGAGACGCCGAAGTAATCTGAACGTATCAATCCTTCATATTGTCGTCGAAGCGCTCGATCAATGACCTCTTCGTTGACGAGAGACTGATTGAATTGGATGGTGAACACACTCGACCAGATTAGCCAGCTTCTCTTCGATGGACATCGCCGAAACGAGAGCCTCTGCACGCTCTGCCGGATCGAGATCCTGGCGGCAGACATCGTTGTTACTCAATGGCCCCGTGACACAGTTGGGGGGCTGGCGATAACGTTTGCCAAGGCCGAGGGTCTGGTTCGCAGCTCCCCACTCATCTCAAGCTTGATGGCTCAATAGGCAAGCCGGCATGGAGCTTCAGAAACAATGATAGTCTTCTCACTTGTACTTGCACTGGCAGTGGCAGCCACTGCGGCAGCGACCTGTTATGAACCGTCGTTTGCCCTTCCATCACCCAAATATGATGTCATCATCACGCCGTGTTGAGGGATGTCTTCAAGCACATCCACGACGTGCTCACCATCGCTATAGGCGCCCCAGAATACAACTCCACCTCCTTCTCCGTCGAGGTCACCTCCTCTGACGAGTCGCTATGGTCGTTCCACCATACCGCACGCGCGCGCAACGCGTCCCGGCCGGACATCCCACGCGCGTCACGGATGACGCGCTGTACCGCATCGCGAGCATTACCAAAGTGTTCACGGTTCTAGGCATCCTGCAACACAGCAAGCAGCAGGCAACGTCAGCTTGGATGAGCCCATCGAAAAGTACATTGGAGAATTGCAGGGACCGCAGAAATGGCAGCATACCTTGGAAGGATATCACCCTGCGTTCTCTAGCCAGCCAGCTGAGCGGCATACCACGTGAAAGTAGGCGTCCAGGGCCGCAGACATGCAATAAAACAGCTAACATACTTAGTCGCCCAGTCCGACCTCATCAACGCGGGGGATGTGGACCATGCGGCGTTGGGCTTACCGCCAGTGTCACGGGAAGGCCTAATTACCTGCGACGAGTATTCGAAAGACTATGAAAAGCCATGCACCGCAGATGGTGAGCAATACCCTGGCGTCTTTGTGATAAGATGCCCCAACTTAACAAAGTCTAGATCTGATCCGATCCGTCAAAGCTGACCTCCCCAATCTTCGCACCAAATCAGCAGTCCACTTACTCCAACATCGCTTTTGAGCTACTTGGCCTGGCTATCGCAAAAGTCACCAATCAGACATATGAGTCTTATATTGATGACGCCATCTTCAAGCCCCTAGAGATGACCAAAAGTACTTTCTCTAAGCCTCCAGACCGCGCTGGAGTTATTCCCCGGATAATCCCCCCCCCGTGGCCGCAATACTGGGATGTCGATGAGGGCATACAGAATCCCACTGGCGGCATATACAGTTCCTCGAGCGACCTGTCCAAGTTCCTCCGTTACACATTCTGACTCATTACAATGGCGTCACACATGCCCTCAACTGGATGCATCCCGTGTCTCCATCCCAGAATTTGCACAGTTTTTATGGTATGTATGCCGTGGGAGATCTTCCAGACCGACGACCGGGTTCTGTCCACCTCTAAACGTACCATAGATACATCACCAAAGGCGGGAGTCTCCCCGGCTACTACATCATCCCTTATCATCCTTATACCGCAATACGATCTTGGCATCGCCCTCCTACTTGCCGACCGCCTGACTTTTTCGCTACATTACTTACTTGAAACTGTGACCGTCGAGCTAACTCGCGGCGCCGAAGAACTCGCTCGCTATCTCAGAGCTACAGGACAATTACGCAGGGCGATTCATCGCCACAGACCCGAAGCTAAATTCTTCCTTGGTCCTTGTGGCTGACCACCGCGGGCTAGTCGTGGAAGAATTCATTTCCAACTCGACAAATATCCTGCAGTCTAACCTTGTACGCTTCTTTGGCAGATCTACCAGCCGTCCTTGGTACATGCTATTGGTCCCGACGTTGTTGTACCGCGACGAAGAGAACGAAAAGGGCGAAACTTGGCGCATGCACATTGTCTCTGAACGTTCCGAAGAGGAACGCGATGTGTGGGATGACGCTTGCCAAACGGACATCGATGCAGTGTTGTATGGCGGTGTGCCATTGAACGAGGTTGTCTTCTGGAAGAGCCAACACGGAATGCTTTACGACGTGGAGCTCGTGGGTTTCAGAGCGAGCCTCACTCGTATCATCGCCGCATCGCATGTTGCAGAGCAAGAGATGTTGGAATTGTAGTGGCTGGCACATGAACGGCTACAATTCGTACTCCGCATTCTCATTCGCGCTTCCGCATATTAAGTACATTGACGAGAGAGGTTCCTTTGACTTCACTGTCCTTGTGTATCCAGAAATTTGCTCATTAGCCGAGCAAGTTGTGCGGAGCCCCACATTGAGAACCATTTCAGCCGGCATATTACGGCTTGCCATTCTCGCCTTTCGCATGGAATCATACCATTCAAAAGACGACGGCCTTCAGTTTCGTAAACCGAATACACTCTTTCTTTCAGTTGAGCGGTTACAGACGTCGCTTAGACGAGGAAAAACTTGCATAAGCATTGTCCGTTGTTATGCATGCTTCCACTGCGGGCAAACGGCATCGAATCTAATACCGGTCTTGGTCCGGCTCCTTACAAACCATGTGGCAAACCCATTGCCAAATAAGGGTGCTCATAAAGGTCATATTGAGTGATCTCATCTACGGTTGGATCAAGGAGCGAGCCACAGGCATTGTCTACCACAAATAGCAATGCCCGTGACCAGTACGCGGGGATAATCGAGTTACGGGGGCTCTCTATACATCAACGAGACGCAGTGCTCTCCAAAGGCAATACCATAGCACCGCCCCCCAAACCACCAAGATGCGCTTCAACATTGTAGCCGTAGCCGCTTACGTTTGCGACCGCCAGCAGCGCCCCAACCCCAGAAACCGATTTCTTTGCAGATCTTAGACCTGTTACCGCGGCAAGAGAATGTAACATGTCCCAAAACTCCAAGCCCCATGCCCAAAGCCGCCGACTTCCCGTCGGTCAAAACGATGCCCGATCCTTTCCTCTACTTGGACGGCAAAACCAAAGTCAAGAGCAAGGATGAGTGGTATCAATGTCGTCAGCCGGAAATTTTGAAGTTGCTTCAGGAATACCAGTATGGATACTACCCTGATCTCACGCCCAGGAAACTGTTACGGCGACGCGCAGCGGGACGAGGTTGGACACCACGACCACTGTGGAGGCAAGTCAGCTACGATTTCTGCAACGCTGAATCTGCCGTCCGGGAGCGGGCCCTTCCCCGTGGTCATTGCGATCGGCGGGATCGATTACAATGCATACCTCAGGGCGGGTATCGCAGTCGTCACGTTCGACTACAGCAGAGTCGCGGCGGACAGTAACAGTAAAACGGGCAGTTTCTGGACACTCTACAACGGAAGAGACATCGGTACGCCTATTCTCCCTTTTTAAGTTCGAGTTATAATACTGATGCTCGTCACTAGGGGTTCTGACAGCGTGGGCTTGGGGTTTCCACCGCGTCCTCGATGGCATCGAGCTCAAAGTTCCGGAAATTGATGCGACAAAAGTCGGGCGTAAACGGGTTGTTCGCGTCTCGGTAAAGCTGCTCTTGCTGCTGGATTGTTTGATAAGCGTATTGCCGTCACGATGCCTATGTGCTCTGGGGTACAGGGTGCGGGGGGCCGTATAGGTATAGTTTGAGTGGGCAGGGTGAGACGTTGGAGAATTCGGTACGCATGACCTGCCTTCCATCGAATAGCAATCGCTCTGTGTTAACATAATCTTTCAGAAATCCGGCGCCGGTTGGTGGACCTCGTCGGGCATATCCCAGTTCGTCGGAAAATCGACTCAGCTTCCCCCTATGACGCGCACACCATCGTAGCTGCCATCGCTCCCGCGCGCTGTTATTCTCGAACAAGGCGCCTGGGACCCGTTCACCGACTCCAAGGGCACCGCGACCGTCACGTTTCCTGCTGCCAAGGCTGTGTGTATAGCTGGCTAGGCGTAGGGGGGCAGCTGGGCATGGCGATTCCGAGAGGGGGACATTGCGATTTCAACGGCTATGCGGATGTTTTTGCCGTTTGTACAGAAAAGGTACTGCAAGGCAAGAGCACGAATAGGAACTATGATGATCTGGGGAGTTGGAAGGCGATGCCTGATGCGTACCCTTGGGCGGCCAGTCTTCCGGCCCGGAAGTGAGGTTTGGACAAAGCCCACATAAGGTAAGGTCTCAAGTCTGGTCTCTCTCAATCTTTGGCACCGAAGACCGGCACTTTCGATCTTGAATACTATACGTCGGCGACAGATTTCTTCCACAATGCATCTTTGCACATGCTTCTACACGCAGATTCTCAAAAATTATTTAGTACCGGCACGCTGGGGCTTCGACGTCTCTCCGATGAGATTTTACATTGTTGCTAGGTTGCACTTCACGCCAACGGTGGGTTTTTCTTCTTTCACAATGCGTTTTAGCATTGTCGGTCACTTCTGATTTTGTGGAAGTACATCGATGCGCCCGGATATTGTGCATTCACTGTTAGCTGCTCCTCGCTGTACATATTTAAATCTTCCCTGGTACAATAATATTCAACTCCCATTTCAGACTCGAAAAGATCAACCTCAACGCTACATATATTCGAAAAAATACACCAGCGACCGAACTGTACCGAATCCTTTCGAGCTTTCTTCATGGACGACGAAATGCCGTCTCCGCTTAGCCATAAGTCACTGAGGCGGCAACACAAAGCGATCACCAAGTCGCCGAGGCAGCAACGCAAAGCGGGTCACCAAGCCGCAGCCTGAGATCGAAGAACCGTTTGTCGAGAAGTACGAGTGTTACGGGCTGCCCTTGACGAATTCCCCATCGATGAAGGCGTAATAACTTGTGCTGCGCACTTCCTCTGTCCGAGCTGCTTTTTGGAGGCGTTCAAAAACGCAGCCAACGGTTATGGCTTGGACATGTTCCCCTGCTCAGTGCTGTGGAACCCTAGGATGGCGCCTTGCAATCTTGTTCTACTTTAATAGCACCTTCTTGCGCCTGGGCTCATCGAAGCCTACGATCACAAGGAGATGCAGTCCCGGATGGACCCTATCCTACGCGTCTACTGCACGGGCTGTGGCTCGTGGCAATCGCCCAACGACTTCAGCCACGACGGCGCATACATGGTAGCAAAGTGCTCCTGCGAAACCGTCACCTGCGTAGCCTGCAAGGAGCAATGGCAAGAAGGCCACAAGTGCGCGGACCGTCCACGAACCACCGACCATCCCTGACTGGATGGAGCCCTACTCTGCAGACTGTCGCGTCAAGCGGTGTCCAGGCTGCCGCACATGGATCCAGCTCTGGGACGCATGCAACCACATGACTTGCACGCGCTGCGGTCACAATTTCTGTTTCGTGTGCCTCATGCCATGGGAACAGTTTCATGAGCATGGACCTGGGTCTTGCCCGGCTTATGGAGACCCGGCGGTTGGGTACGACGAAGAGGGCTTCGAGAAGAGCGAGCGCGGCCTGCATCGGGATACGGGGTTTGAATCGCCAGGGCCTGAATCGCGAAGGCCAGCTTGCTCTGAGTGGGGGCGGTTTGCGAGGCGTTGGCGAACAGAACCGTCACCAAGGACGATATCGTATGTGGAGGATGGGGGATGATGGAGTTATCGAAGATGGTTTTGCCTCTGACGACGAATCTGACGACGGATAAGCTCGGCCATACCGTGCCCGTGCGCGTAACGACCCACGTCGCGTAACGACCCAGGAACACCAAAACACCAGACAAGCTCCAAACTTCAACGCGTCATAACTCCACCCACCATGGCACCAATTGACGATGCGCTCGCAGCAATCGAATCGCTTAAAACCAGGAGAACAACTTATATACCGGAAAATTGCTCGCCAGTTTGGTGTACCCGCACAGTACGCTGCGCCGAAGACACCAAGGCTGTCAGCGCCCACGGGAAGCTAAGCATCGCGATCAACAAGTACTCAGCCCACAACAAGAGTTAGGGCTCGTGAGCTATATTGAAGACCTTACAAAGAGAGGGCTGCCTCCTACAAGAGAGATGATACAAAATTTCGCATCCTCGACAGCCACAGAGCCCGTGAGCAACGCTTGGGTTACCCGCTTTCTTGACCGACACGGCCACCATCTCATCTCCAAATGGACATCTGGAATTGACTCTCTCCGCCACAACGCTGATTCAAACGTTAAGTATAAGCTATACTTTGACTTGCTACATCAGAAGATAAAGCAGTACGACATACAGCCGCGCCATTCCTACAATATGGACGAGAAGGGCTTCATGATAGGTATAAACAGGACGCTCAAAACGAGTGTTCAGCCGTCGGATGTGGGAGCGAAAAGAGGTGCAGGCGGCACTCCAAGATGGCTCTCGTGAATGGATCACCCTCTTAGCAGCTGTCTGCGCTGATGGGGAGGCTCTGCCGCCAGGTCTCATCTATCAGTCGGCAAACAGCTCACTGCAGGCAGCTTGGGTGGACGCCATTAAAGCTGGGCAACACGACGTCTTTGTAGCTTCATCTCCATCTGGATGGACGAATAACGACATCGGTTTAGCGTGGCTAGAGCAGGTATTTGATCGCTGCACGAAGCAGAAAGCGCGTCGTGGGAGAGACTGGCGTCTCCTCATACTTGACGGCCATGGCAGTCACCTCACGAAGGAGTTTATCAACTACTGCGAATCCCATCGCATACTCCTAGCCGTATTTCCCCCTCACTCTACCCATACGCTTCAACCTCTCGACGTCGTCATGTTTAAACCTCTCTCCACCGCCTACTCTAAGGAGCTCTCCACCCACCTCCAGAGGAGCCAAGGGCTAGTACCAGTCAAGAAGGGGGACTTTTTCCCACTGTTCTGGAGAGCGTGGGAGTCCTCATTTAAGACAGAGACTATCCTTAAGTCCTTT
This sequence comes from Laburnicola sp. JP-R-44, assembly GCA_009805535.1. NCBI lineage: Eukaryota > Fungi > Ascomycota > Dothideomycetes > Pleosporales > Didymosphaeriaceae > Laburnicola > Laburnicola sp. JP-R-44. The sequence continues at coordinate 128,617 of SELF01000015.1, read as the reverse complement.
GAAGCTACTGGTATATGGCCTATGGACCCAGAGGTTATACTCAAACGCTTCAAGAGAGAGAGCTCTAGGAAGCAAGATGAAGGCGAAGCAGGCCCCTCAGCGCTTAAGGAGAGCGACTGGCGTCAGATGGAGCGTCTCGTACGCTCTGCAGTGAAGGATACTACCGCAGAAGAGTCAAAGTCGCTCTCCCAAACGCTCCACGGACTCCAAGTACAAAACGAAACTGCTACAACCATGAGAACGATGGCCTAAGAGAGGCTCTCACTGCTAAGAAGAAGCACAAGAAGCGCGGCAAACCTCTTGACTTGCAGCAGCGCTAGGAGTACCCACGGTGGTGCCGTCTTCTGGTCTCCGCGCAAGATCAGAGAGGCACGTGCACGAGAGACAGTGAAGCAGAGGGAAGAGCATGACGGGCAGCTTGCAAAGGCTAACAGGAAGGAGCTTCAAGCTGCTGCTAAGCTACTTTGAGAGCAGGAGGCAGAGGAGAGGCGTGTGGCGAGAGAGGCAGCCAAGGTGGTGAGGGAGAAGGAGAAGGCTGACAAGGCAGCTGAACGCGAGCGCCAGAAGGCAGCTCGCAACGCTGAAAAAGCTATACAACTATCCCAAAAGGGCAAGCGCAAGGCCTTAAAAAAAGCCTCTACTTAAGCCAACAAGCGTCAGAAACAACATATGTGCTGGTGCAGCTGCTAAGGAGGCATCACAGGCTGTATTAGCTGCCCTAGCTTTCACCACCCGCTGTGGCCGCAACGTCAACCTTCTAAGTAAATTTAGATAGTACAAATTAATCGCATGCCCTTTTTTTACTACTCTACTACAAAATCTCGTAATAATAGCTATTATAGCTGTTGCAATACCCTCATTTTTGAAGTAGTGAGCGCGCGTTGTTCCTGGGTCGTTACGCGACGTGGGTCGTTACGCGCACGGGCACGGTATAGTGTTCGGCCACCCCACCACAACGCGTTACTCACTTTTTGATCATCTATATTCTCAACACCACGCGTTCAAAATGGATCCCCGTGAGTTGGCTATACAATCTGCTATCTGCGATCTCAATGCTGGCGTTTTTACAAGTCAGCGGAAGGCTGCTAAGGCCTGGGGCGTTCCCCGATCAACGCTCCAAGAACGCATCAACGGTCGCCAACCTAACGCGATAGCTCACTTAAATTAACAGCGATTAACACTGGAGCAAGAGCACTTTTTAGTAGAGTGGATACTAGAAGAGGACTCACGCGCACAACCTCCCTCTCATCCACGCGTACGAGAAATGGCCACCCGAATCCTGCACATGAACGGTGACTACGAGCCTCTAGGGCAACTATGGATACCCCATTTCATCGCCCGCAACCCACGCGTCGCATCTATTATCGGCCGAACAATTGAGAGCGCACGAACAATAGCAGCTAACTACGACACTATAAAGGCCTTTCTTGAGCTGTTTGAGCGGACAAGAATAGAGCTAGGTATACAATATGAAGATATGTGGAATATGGATGAGACTGGGTGCGCACTAGGGGTATGTACGAATGCCCAGGTGCTTGCAAGCTCTTTAAAGAAGAAAGCTTACATCAAATCTCTAGAGGATCGCGAGTGGGTATCGATTATTAAGACTATCTTAGCCGTTGGCGTCAAGCTTTAATGCCTAGTTATCTTTAAGGGCAAGCATCTGCAATCTACCTAGTTCCTAGCACAAGACACACTAGATTAGCTATACACAACGTTAGAGAATGGATGGACGTTAAACTTAATTGGATATGAATAGTTATAGCGTATTTTTATACCAAATACTTTACCATCTAACAGCGGCTATCGACTCCTCCTTCTTGACGGCCATGGCTCCTATACACCTATCGACTTCATGTGGCTCTGCAAGGTTAACAAGATCCACCTCCTGTACCTCCCAGCTCACGCCTCCCTCCTGTTACAGCCTCTAGATCTTGCTCCTTTCTCAGTACTTAAATCCAAGTACTGTGATAAGATTCAAGCTCTCTCTGCCCTTAAATAATGTAGCACCTATTAAGAAAGAGCGCTTTGTTACATCATACAATAAGGCAAGGGAAGAAGGACTATCAGAGCGTGTTATACGAGCTGGCTAGAGGGCTTCTGGCCTCTGCCCATATAACCCAGGCCTTGTACTGCTGTTATCCCAAGTAACTAGCCGGCCAGTTACTCCTCCACCTAGCAGCCAGGCTTCAGCTGCCTCAAATCCACTCTTCAACACACCTCAAAGTTCACAGGCCTTATACAAGGCTCAGCAGGCACTATTACTATCAGAATCTCTTTCACGAAGTACCCGGATAGTGCTTGGCAAGGCAGGCAAGGGTATTGCAGAGGCAAACACCAGGGCAGCCCAGCTAGAGGCTGAGAATCAACGACTTAAATATCAACTAGATACCCATAAGGTTACTCGTACAAGAAAGCGGGTTCAAGTTAACCCAAATGAGCGATTCAGCAACGTTGAGAGTATTAAGGCTGCCATTGACCAAGCGGCGCAGCTCAACAGGCTAAACAAGCAAGCGCTACACCAGAGAAACAAGCTTAAAAAGCAGCAGCAGCAGCGACAGCGCTTACTCTTGATTCTATGTGTACTAAGTGGCAAATATAATTGTTGTTGTTGAGAAATCGCGACTCCAAACTGTGTGGCTGTTTTGGGTGGGGTGGCCGATCACTATACGTGGCCGAACACTATATGGCCGAGCTTAACGTGTTTATAAGTGAGCGGCGCATATAAGCGAGCGGCGCACCCCACCAACTTTTTGCGACGCGTTACCTATCAACTACAATGGCTCCACCAACGCTTGTTCAATTGCCCTATAATGAGGCAAATATCTTCCTAGCTATCTCAGCTATTAAACAGAATCAAATTCAGAGTGGACGACGCGCTGCTACTATGTACAGCATCCCTAAAACTACGCTCCGGCGCCGACGCGCAGGAATCGCTGCGCGACGCGACTATGAGCCTAAATCAAAGAAGCTTACTAAGCTAGAAGAGGAGGTGATTGTTAAGCACATACTTGACCTAGATTCGCGAGGATTTGCGCCCACTCTAGGTGCTGTACGAGATATGGCGAATAAGCTGCTCACTGAGCGCAGCGCAGGCCACGTTAGCCAGCTATGGCCTAGGAACTTTGTTAAGCGAACAGACAGCCTTACAACGCGATTTAATCAACCCTACGATCGACAGCGAGCCCTCTGCGAGGACCCGACGGCTATACAGGCTTGGTTTGAGCTAGTAGCACGCACAAAGGCCACCTACGGTATCTGTGATGAGGACACCTTCAACTTCGACGAGACTGGCTTTCTAATGGGTAAAATATCCTCCCAGCTAGTCGTTACTAGCTCAGAGAGGCGTGGCCGGCCAAAAGCGATCCAGCCAGGCAATCGCGAGTGGGTGACGGCGATCCACGGAATCAACGCTGCTGGGTGGCAATCCCGCCCTTTATCATCTTTGTGCTGGCCAGTACCAACCTCTCTGCCTGGTACGAGGGCAACAATATACCAGGTGACTGGGCTATTGGTCTTAGCGACAATGGCTGGACTACAAATGAGCTTGGTGTTGCCTGGCTATAGCATTTTATTAAGCATACAGTAGAGCGTAGAGTAGGCGCGCGTCAGCTCCTAATACTCGACGGCCATGAGAGCCACAACTCGCTCGAATTCCAGCAGATCTGCAGGGAGAGAACAAGATCTATACCCTATGCATGCCACCACATTCATCACACCTCCTACAGCCACTTGACGTGGGCTGTTTCTCGCCATTAAAAGCGGGCGTACGGGCGCCAGGTCGAGGGTCTAATACGCGACCATATCAACCATATCACCAAGCTTGAGTTCCTACTAGCCTTCCGCGCCGCCTACGACTAGTTAATTACAAAGGAGAATATCTGCGCAAGCTTTTGAGGCGCTAGGCTAGTCCCACACAATCCAGAGGCGGTAATATCAAAGCTTAATGTGAAGCTTCGTACGCCGTCGCTAGCAGCCCTACTAGAGGCCCTATGGGAGTCTGCAACACTAAGCAAGGCGCGCGAGCTAGGCGCTTAGTTAACTCTAGTTCGTAAGCGGATCTAAAGGCATTAAGGATCCTCTCCTATATTAGTTATCCAGTCGCTTAATTAATCGGCTTACAAGAGGGGCTGAGAGAATAGCGCATTTAATAGTGCTTATGCGCGATAAGATAGCTAGTCTATAGAGAGCAAATAAGGCAGCTACAACATGTAAACAGCGCAAAAAGAAAGCGGATCTAGAAGCAAGGCACCCTATTAAAGGCAGAGGGAGAGGAAATTATTGCTTAAAAGGCTGTTGAGCAGCAACTAGAGGGAGAAACGCGGTATAGCCAGGGCGCGGTTAGGTGCGAGCCGGCAGGCTTCAGCGCGCTGCACGCGCTGCAGGGAGCCTGGGCACAACTCACGTACGTGCAAGAAGGCTTCTCTAGATACTGCTTGATTTAGGATAGCTATTATATTGATAGAATATTAATGCGTTGTGAATTTATACGCTGCAAAAGGCTAAGAGACTTGGTGGAGTGCGCCGCTCGCTTATATGCGCCGCTCACTTATAAACACGTTATCTGGACGATCAGGCGCCAGAGGTGAACCAAGGTTACTGGTGGGTACCACCGGAAAACAACAACATGGCTCCCGACTGGGGTCAAGACACGGATCAAGGCAACGACGCCGACCACGGACAGAACGATGAACCGGACGAGCAGCCGCTTGAAGTTCAGGTCGAAGACTACCACACCCTGAATTTCGATCGTATAGCCTGCCAACATAACTTCAGCAATCACGGCGGCCAAGAGTGGTGTTCAGTTTGCGGCTACTTCATGCCGTATTACTACTACGGCTGCACCACGTGCGAACTACGCGTGTGTGAATTCTGCTCGCAGGGTTTCGACAGTCGTCTGTTTTGGTGCAAACCATGGCTGTGTAACTTTTTGAACGTCATCCAATGGGCAGAAGACGGCGAGCCACCTTTCAAAGCTCTACGGCGGGCGGAGTGGCGCGAGATGCAAGCTGAGGATGCAGAGTGGTGCATCGACGCGCTATTCGACGAGTATGAACGCATGTATCTCGAAGCGCATCCGTTCATGTATACCGACATTGGCATCAAGGACATGTTCGAACACGCGGAGAAAGACCTGTGGAAATTGTGCTGGTATGTTGTTGAAGAGGATTTCGGGTTTCCGGGTCTTTCTATGACGGTTTCGGATGGACGGGAATGCGTTTGCACCGCTGCTCTGGGAGGATGTGATGGGAGAGGATGTTGGATTTGCGGGTGTACCGAAGGCTTTGCTACCAGAGGAGCCGCAGTATCCTTCTTACGATTGGATCCGGCTTTATTACTTCGGATACTTGTGACGCTGTTGACGACCGAGATCGAGCGATTCAGCAATGTTAATAGAGCTTAAGACTGAGTTTTTCTTGCAATCCTACTGGAGCGTGTCCTCTCCTCTGGGTGGACGACAACGAGAAGAATGAAAAACGGCATTGAGTTCTCTACTGCGGTTTGGTGCCACGAGAGAAGGAAGTAGTCCGCATTTAGCAAGTATTCAAGTAAATCAAATAAGAAATCGACAATATGTACAATTATGATGGAAAGCCCACTTTGTTCGTGATGCTATCTTCCTGCCAGTTGTTACCGCTCGGTGTCTGGTGTTTAAACCCCTTTACCATGCGACACCTATCGTACTTCTAGGGAGAATATAGTAAAATGTGACTAATGCTACGCATTCGCTCAATTACTCTTCGAATCTGCAACTCCACTTGTCTTGTTCCTCTAAGAAATCCTACAATATGATCAAATCAGAGGCGCATCTTTCTATTCTATTCCTCACACAACAAGCGAAGAATAATCACTCCACCACCACCAACAACAACAAGTAATCCAAAATAACCAAAATAACAGCATCACCTTCTACAACAACAAGTAAATCTATCCAGGGGTATAAATCTCCAAAACCATCCCATCACCTCCACAACAAATCCGCATACTCGCCCAACGCCCCCTCCTTCCCCCCATCCCACACCTCATGCAACCCATCCAGCTCAGCATACGCCTCCGCAAACCTCAACCCCCTCCTTCTTTCCCTCTCAATAACATCCCAATTCCACTCCACCGCCCCCTTCTCAGGTAGCACGCCCTCCACATCAACACTCCCATTCATCTCCCCTCCCTCCTCATCATCGCCCTTATACACCCCCACCCCTCCGGCTTCGCAGGCACCATATCCGCATTAACACAACGCCTCCTCCGGCGGCACCGTCAACCGCCCCCTCTTAACAACATACCGCGCCAACGCCGTCGCAAACACACGGCCCCCTTCAACGCCTCCCCATCAACATTCTTCTTCTCCCCCCGCGCACTCTTCCTCCACGGCTGCAAACTAAACCCCGATGGCTTGCCCACCCCAGGCTTCACCAGGTGCGTAACGAGGTAGAACCATTTCCTATCCCATATCCCAGCTGAGTAGCCGAGTCCACATTTCAAACTTCTGATACGGCAAGATTTCTTTCTTGAAATTGCACATTACGCCCCCGAGGGCTATCATGTGGGCGCCTCCCCCTCTCGCACCGCCAGCACCTGTACCGTCTGTCGCGCCCAGCCCCGCGGTCATCGCCGAAGCGCCGCGAGCCTTGTTCGATGCGCTGGGCATGCTGAACCCGCCGCGCGCGACTTTGAGGATGCCGTTGCGGACGAGCGCGGAGAAGAGGTGCGTGCGCGATATGTCCATGTCGGCGAAGTAGGTGCTGTTGGACTTGTGCATGTTGAAGTCGTTCTAGCAGGGGTGCGCGTGCGTGCGCGTTATTATGGGTTGGAAGAGGGCGTGGGGTGGGATCGGTGTTGGTTGGAGGTAGATTTGGTACCAGTAGGCTTTGAAGAAGCGGAGCTGTGCGTCGCGATTGTGTCAGTCTTTTGGTGGGTGCTTTGGAAGGTGGTTGGTTGGCGCGGGGAGAGGAGGGAGGCGTGAACGTACATGCCATACGAATGGTAGGTTCTTCAGATTCATCAGCGCAAAGAGGATCGCGAGGAGCCCTCCATATTCCCCCGGGCGCATTAACACCTATCCATTTGGCCAAAAGAGCGCGATAACGCGACTGGCTCGCGAGCGCGGCGATGGAAGCCCCCAGGGCGGCTATACTGAGCACCCGCGCCATTGAAACTATAGAAAGCAAAAACGGCGCAAGATGAAAGCGCGATGAAGATAATACACACACAAAAGAATGACCGGTCAACGCTTTATGGGCGCGTGGAAGCCTGGAGGAGTACCTGTGATGATGAATCTTATCTTAGGTCAGCCGCAGGAGCCTCGGCTCGGAACAGAAGCGCCGGCATCCGATTGAATGAGCCATCCCCAAAGGGAAACGTTGTATTACCGCCTTCGAGATTCACATGTTCCCTCTTCAAGGCTACGCTCCCTGAATGATCAGTAAAGCCCTCGGCGCGGGATATACGGGGTTGGTACACGCCTAAGCGCGCGGAACGAAGCACCACATCGTCGCACACACCATCATCAGGGCGAACAGATTCCCGCGGGGATCTCGGCTTACATATGGACACCGAAGAGTGACAAGCTCGCTGTTCTTCCACACTCGATATTCTACCCACCCACACCATCAACAAGCCTCTCCCGCCCGAACGGCCAGACTTCCACGGGAACAAGGCTGGCTTCCAAAACCTCCGGAGACCGAGCCTTACCTCTTCTTCTTCGTCTTGTCTACTACCTCTATCCAGTTTTTATGCACGCCTCTCTTCTCTAACGCCTTGGTGATAGCGTCTTTCTGCGGCCCCTGCACCATCACTTCCATCACTGGGTTCTTCGGGCTGCTGCCCTGAAGACGGTCTACACTCGTGCTGCCCGCGCACGTCTTCCTTAGCTCATCGGCAAGGGGCTGTGGTGCGATATAGTAAGCCTCCACCCCACTGACTTTGGTGACCGTCTTGTTCCCGCTGCGGGTTTCCATGAGTATTTGTATCTTGGGAGGGGCGCGCCAGCCTTCGGCTTCGAGTCGGCAACATGGGCGTCGTTCCGGATAATCGAGTGGAAAGGCGATGCAGCTGCTACCATGCGCTCGGCAAGAGCATCGCGAGGAATGGTGCCTGATGCGAGTGCTGCATTGTCTGCGGCAGATGAACCAAGGCATGCGTCTGCGAGTTGAGGGTTGATCTTGATGAGACGCTTGTTCTTCTCCCGAGACCAGATTCTCGGCCTCTATGTAGGCCGTCAGAATCTGTTTCAGCTCTGCGGGCGTATAAAGGCCACGGGGATCGGCCTTGGATGCATGGAGAATTGGCGCCATCTTGTCTTTCGGCCGAAGCAGAGAGACAAGCTTGAGCTTCTGTCCAACGGCTGCTGACTCGGCGGACAGCGGCGCAGCAGGCTTGCCGTTTGTACTTGCTGATGTTGAAGCATCTTTCTTCGGCAATCGATACGGCACGAAAGACTGCACATGGCTGTCGTTGAAGTCGATGTCCTGTAATACTACTACTCATTGCCATCCCGATCCTTGGTCTTGAGAATCTGTTGTTTGTCCAAGTGTTTGAGGAACTTTCGGATGTTCTTCCAGCTTGTCTTCTTTATTTGCAGAGAGGCGGTTCTTGCGGGCGTATACGTTGGAAGAAATGGTTGAACGAGCAGAGACATGACCTTCGATTGTGACAGGGGAAAGTCCAAGCCAAACGAGGGGTGGTCTTTGTTGTGCTCCATATGGTAGCGTACGCCGTAGAGGAAAGCATCTCGAAAAGCGTCGTCAATCTCTACACGGAATCAGCGGTTCGTAATGAGTCCAAACATGTATTCGAGGCTATACTTACCCTTCTGGGTCAACTCCTTATCCTCCACCACCACGTCGACTGCTTCTTTGAGCGACGGAGGATCTTCGCCCTCGACGCCTTGCGCTTTCTCGGCCTGAGATCGCTCGGTAGGGGTCCGTAGGTAGTGCAACGCCTCCGTCCTGGTCATCTTGGAGATCTATGCCGGCAGCCCGCGCTGCTAATGCTGCATCCTCGCTCTCATCATCATCCCAACCCTGTAGCGCACCTGGCGGTTCGGAGCCCGGCTTTCCGGCCGGATTCCATGACCACAGCTCGTCGCCTGCCCAGTGGAAAGTTGAAACTGCATGGCCCTTCATCCCTTGCACACTCCCTAGAGAGCTAACATCGATCTCGCATGTCCCGACTACCATTGGCACTGTGGACGCCTCTAGGCTTGCAACCAACCGCGACTACTGCACCCTTTGGTAGCACCTTTAGGGAACGGTGGGCCTCGCTGTAGGCCCGGGATCATCAGATCTGCTCCACCCTGCAGCTTGTCGACGACAAAAGAGGGTGTGTAGAGGAGAGGTACGATTCGAGGGTTATACCAGAGCGTGTATACTGCGTGGGTGTTAGCAAGCGCATAAATGCCCGGTAGCGCAGATGACGTGCCGGTGGGATACATCTTGTCGCCAACCTTGACCCACAGGGCCCTTTGCTCGTCCCCGATGCCCTCATGGCTGCCAACATATACCGTGCCTGACACTTGCTTGAGGTCCGGCCCGTGGGTAGTTGTGAAGCGCGCCGAAAGGGCATTCTCGGGTAGTAACGATTTCCTCAGAGTGGTCAGGCCAGCGGTAGAGGCGGCCTTGTCTTCTGCGTCTCCATCCACGGCGATGGGCACTTCGAGGCCAAAGTCAGCGATGATCTGGTCGGCTGTCCTGCGACGGTCCGAAGACTTGAGCGGACTGAGGGGTTTGATCTGCCCGAAAATGAGCTTGTGCAACGACAGGAGAGCTGGACATGATATACAGTTGGCTTTTTCTTGAACATGGTGTAGATTCAACGACGGTTGAGTTGTTTGGCTACTTTGTTGATTGCGGCGCTTCATCGACTTTTATGGCCGTTCGCACCTCCCCGCTGAAGTCATAACCTAGCCTAAGATAGTCTAGCGCGAGGCTCCAGCACCTGTGATCATGAATGCATATTCGGAAGGCTGCCTTTGAAACATGTGTTGGTCTGACAATATGCTATGGTTGTATGCGTCTGTAGTTTTTGTTTTCAAGAGAGGCTGTTGCTGGCTGCAAAACTCCTGGTACCGCATAATATACTGAACTGGGGAAGTTAACCTGTCTCACTGCTTTACCTTGATTCACCACGTTGTCTAGCACCCATACAGCTTTCCATCACAGCGACATACCGTGTACCGAACGTGCGCGAAGTCTTCGTCATGACAATTCGAGGGTTCCGCCTGGCGCGCGCGCGAGATCACGTGTGCCAAGCCGCTTACCTAACATGGGATGAAAGGGAGCGCGTCGCGTACAGGGTTAGCGTCTTCGACGCGTCTCCCAACAACCATCACCACCGCATCCCATTGCTCTTCTACTCATCGACACTGCCACACTAATATCATCTCACCTCACCTGCGCCTCTGATCATGGCCGACTCGTACGAGGACGTCCAGATGGGCGCTCACGAGATTGAGCAAGAAACTCCGGCGCCAGGCGTGTTCAAGGCACCCTCAATTTACAGGCCCGAGATTCTGGCCGGAAAATCGTACTCCCACTTTTCGCCCATCCCGTCGCAAATCAGAGAGATGACATGGCGAAAGAGTGCGTCTTGGGCGTGGATGAAGCTGGTCGTGGCCCCAGTGTTGGGTACGTCGCTTACGCTGCTCTTCTATCTGCCACTGACAGTTGCAGGTCCGATGGTCTACGCGCGCTTTTCTACCTACCTGCCTCTTGAGCTGCAGCGGAGCCTCCTGGCTGAAACACACCACTTTGACGACTCCAAAGTCCTGACTCCGGAGGTGCGCTCTAACCTGATGCGGAAGCTTTGCACGAGGGAAACAGACCTCCACGCGGCATGTGGCTGGGCCACCCGCTCGTTGTCCGCTCGCGACATATCTGCGCACATGCTGGCACCCTCCCAGTACAACCTCAATGCGCAGGCCATGGACGCAACCATTGAGCTGATCAAGGAGGTCATGGCCATGGGCGTCAACGTCAAGGAGATATACATCGACACCATTGGCAGACCCGAAGTGTATCAGAAGAAGCTCGAGAGGATATGGCCGACGGTGCAGATCACAGTCGCCAAAAAGGCCGACAGCCTGTACCCCGTCGTGAGTGCCGCTTCGGTATGCGCCAAAGTCACCCGCGATGCAGCTCTCGAAGTATCTTACGAGCCTTACCAAGCTACTGCGGGCAGCGAAACCAAAGAAGCAGATAAAGAAGGTGAGATCGTATGGGGATCGGGATATCCATCTGATGGCCGGACTTCCACGTGGCTGAAGCAGAATATGGATCCCGTATTCGGTTGGGGCAACGAGTGTCGCTTCTCGTGGGGCACTGCAAAAGAGTTGCTCGAGGGCAAGAGCGCAGACGTGAAGGGTGGACTGGCCGGTCGACGACGACGGAAATGGCGATATGCGCATGACCGATTTCTTCACCTCGAAGAACGAAGCCGGGGGCAACGAGCTAGTTGATTGGTTCGGCAGTCGAGTCACAGAAGAAATGGAAGTCTTCTGAATGATGCACAGGCATCTGACCAATTTTTTCGTCACTCTTTTCCTCTTGCCGCGGTTTTAACATATGATACCGCAAAGGCCAAGGCTGATCTGTGCAGTGCGCTAGGCTTTGTAAAAGGCGATTGGGAAAAATGACGGTGTAGACTACTGTAGGAGCGACCGGATTCCGGCCCTTAGTCACCGGGTTCCTACTCCGACGCCAGGACCACCCAACGCCAACGCCATCTTACGCAACAGGCGAGCTTGGGCTCGGGGAACAAGGTACCTTGCAGGGAGACCACTTTTATATGATGCCGCTTCCCTTCGGCTGTTGACCCTGCAGTAAACCAAGGTGCATCAGCTCACTTGCTTTTTCTTTACATCACTTTTGTCTTATGCATTCTGCAGTCTAGCATTTAGCGTCATCAGTCATACGAACTTTGTCCGTTTGTCTAGCATTTCAAATCCGACCATCCCAGTCCAGTGTGACTCCATAGCAGCGGCGTACGATAAAGCCTACACGTAGCCTCCGTGCTTTCAGTCTTCCCGTTTTCCATCATCAGCTCGATATCACCAACCCGGAACGATATAATAATACCCAAGGACCAAACCTCACGAAACATCAGAGCTCGATAACAGTTCGCTGCTCCTGCTCCTGCTCTAAACGACGAAACAAAAGCACAATGTGTATCATCGTGCCAATCGACCACACGCCATGCGCGCATACCGTCGCTATATGGCAACATTGCGCCAACGCTCCCCGCTCGGTATTGGGACACAAGCCGTGCTCTCACATTCGTCAACATGGCCGGCCAATCGTAGCCAGGAAACTATGCCATAACTGCGGCGGCCCTAGATTTTTCGCGAGAAGAGGAGGCATAGCTGCTCGCGGCAGCGGTAGCTCGATTTTGGGCGATGTCAAGGAACAAAAGGAAGAGCAAAGTGAACAATACGACTCTGGCTACCAGAGCGACATCATTCCTGAGGCTGACGACGATGTTGAATTTGACGACCCTTCATTGTCGCCGCGACAAGCTGTAGCACCGATGCAGAGACGGAAGGAGCACTCAAGACAACGTTTGTCAAACATTCCTCGATCTTCTGGCCAAGATTCTAACTGGCGACCGAACTTGAAGCGTGATCTCAGCGAGATCTCATCCATTTCTTCTTCACTTCCACCATCATCACGCCATCCGTCGATCGATACCGCTACTTCCAGGTTCGACGACGAGAGCGCACGCTCATTTCGGGACCGCCTATCTTCCAGTGATTTGACCAGACTCGAGCAATCTTTAGCACCAATTCTCCGCAGCCCGTCTGCTGCTCGCAAGGGTTCGACACTCTTGCACCCTTCTCCGCCTACGGAATCGTTTGAAAGTCTACAGCGTGCCTGCGCTACTTTTATCCCAAGATCTCACTCCACCAGCCACTCCTCCCCAGCGACCCGGACCACCCAAGCGACAAAGTTCAACGTTACTCCATCCTTCCTCTCCCGAACTCGTCGATGATGCAGGCTTTCCCTTTACCTTTTTGCTTCCAGCGCCCGTTACGACCCCGCCGACTCTTACACCACCGCCAACGTCCGAGCCTATACTTTGCCGGCCCGCAGCCCCTTCCCGCAAAAACAGCACCCTCCTCCACCCATCCCCACCAAACGACGAAGTCGCCGACCCGTTCCTCGTCTCTGTCAAATCTGCACCTACAGTCATTAGCCTCCCACCTACGCCCCTGGCAACCCCGACACTGGGATGGTTCAAGCGCTGCCCCTCAATCACGCACTCAGCGATGTCAGATGACGAGTGGGAAGGGCCACTACACTCTTCCCACTCCGATGCAGAATACGACTCCGACGACCAGTCCGCCGAGGCCGATACCGAGTCCGCCCACGGTCGCAGCTCCATCAAGGTAGCGCGCGCCGGCCGCACAGGACGTGCCAGCCGAATTTCCTTGCACGGAAACCAGCTGCGCGTACTGCAGAGTTGGTTGGCGTTGGGGTAGTGTTGGCTTGGACTCAGATACGCGAGGGTAACTACCGCATGGAGCGCGGCGTGGGTGGGGGGATTGAGGATCCGGCCGGGGTTTTGGTAGGGCGGGCAGGGGGGCTGCGCAAGCCCCGAAAGCCACACTGGCACTTTCTCCTCGCCCGGATTTTTTCTGGTCGCTGCTTGCCTTTCTTGCGTGGCTGCTGTGGCTAGGCGGTCCATCGGTGTCGGGCGTCCGGATTATTACACAAGATTGGTTTCAACCCTCAAAGAACAGATTGCATAGCGGACGGCGTACTTTGAACATGGTTTTAGCGATGGCGCTTTTGGTACCTATTATGACCTTTTTCTCACTGTTTCATGGTATATACTGGCTTCTAGAATGTATATAGTTTTTAACCAATACTACTTACTTGCATATATACATAACACGTTACTACCTATATACTCTCTTGTCGTATAGATCACCTACCTACTGTGCAAGTGCTTACACCTAACCCGACCTACATGACGCTAACCGCATGGGGATCTTCTCTCTCCCACGACACGTACCCCACGCGTAATATGGGGCTTAGACCTAGACCTGTGTATGTATGTCTATATGCACTTGCACCAACATATAGCAACACTTGTGGGTATGCAGGGTCGAGTGAGTGGCTTTTTGTGCGTTACCATGTTTCCCCGCCTCAACGCACAGACCCCACTCAACGCACAGTTTGGCACCAAAAATCTCTATACTTTCAACCCTCATAACTCTACCACCATATATATCTCAGGTTGCGCGAGAGTACGGCGTTGAGCGGTCGCGGCTCTCGAAGCGTTTTCGCGGGGTGGCAGGGCACCTATGCGTCCCGGACAGAAGAAAAGCGACTCCTCAACTCTACACAGGAAAAACAGCTACTACAGTACATTGAAAAGCTGTGTACACGAGGCCTACCTCCTACAAGAGAGATGATACGAAATTTCGCAGCAGAAATAGCCCATCAAGAGCCAGGAAAACACTGGGTTGATCGCTATATTGTCCGGCATCAAATCAACCTTATATCGCGATGGACATCTGGTATTGATAACCAGCGCCACAAAGCTGATTCAGCCTTCAAATACGCCCTCTATTTTAAGCTTTTGGACGATAAGATCAAGCAGTACGACATCGCGCCATCAAATACATACAATATGGATGAGAAGGGCTTCTTAATTGGGGTAGTGTCAAGAATGAAGCGCGTATTCTCCCCGACGCCAGTATATGATCAGGGTAGCGTCAAGCAGGTACTCCAGGACGGCAACAGGGAGTGGATCACGACGATAGCTTGTATATGCGCCGACGGCAGCTCTCTCGATCCTGCCCTCATATATCAGGCAGCTTCTGGCAATATTCAGGACACCTGGTTGCAGGATTTTGATCCTTAAGAGCACCGCGCCTTCTTCGCCTCATCACCTTCAGGATAGACAAACAACGAACTTGGGCATTGCCTGGCTTAAGAGGTGCTTTTAGGAGGAGACTAAGACGAAGGCAAAACGCGACTATAGGCTCCTTATTCTTAATAGGCATGGCTCGCATATTACAATGGAGTTTATCGAGTTCTGCGATCAAAATAGGATCCTCCTGGCTATCTATCCGCCGCATTCAACTTATACGCTGCAGCCTCTAGATGTCTGCCTTTTTAAGCCTCTCTCAGCTATATATACCAAAGAGCTCTCCCAATTCATGTACAACAGCCAGGGCCTTACATCTATTACTAAGCGCGACTTCTTCCGCTTCTTCTATAGGGAGTATAGGACCGCGTTTGCTAAGGAAACGATTATTAACTCATTCAGAGTTACTGGCATCTCTCCACTGGATAGCAACGCTATATTAAAGAAATTCAAGGATCTAGAGCCTAAGAGGCCATCAAGCAGTGATAGTACGTCGTTAGTACTCTCTGCAAGCGACTGGCGCAAGATTGAACGGCTCCTACGACAGGTAGTTGATGATATCTACGATAAACGCGTCTTACAGCTCTCTCACACGATACATGCAATCACGACTCAAAAACAGCTCCTTCAGCATGAAAACAACCGCCTTAAAGACGCCCTTATCAATAAGAAGAAGCGCCGTACGCGTGGCAAGGCATTACTACTTAAACCTTCCCAGAATTACGCTGGTGGCGCTGTCTTCTGGTCGCCATCTAAAGTTGAAGCTGCCCGCAATCAACAAGTCCAAAAAGACGCCAAAGCAGAAGAACTACAACACCAGAAGGATCGCAATAAGCTAGCTAGGGAGCAGAAAAAGCAGGAGAAACAGGCTATGCTTTAGCAAAGAGCAGAAATAAGGATGGCTGCAAAGGAGATCAAATTGCAGGAAAAACAGCAGAAGGCTGCAGAGCGCGAAGAAGCCCTACTCGCCCACGCAGCTAAAAAGCAACTCCAGAATGATATACAATTAGCTAAAAAGGGTAAGGCGCGTAGCCTCACAGCTCCTGCACCTCCTGCTCATGTTATTGAGGACCTAGAGGCTGATGCTGAGGATCTATCCGTCATTGAAGGGGTGGTAGAGGCATCTGGCCCATCAACGCGCACGCGTACAGTACGCCTCCCACAGAGGTATCGCACCTAATATATCGTTGCCAATCGATTAAAACGACTTTTAAGAAAGAATGCTACTACAAAAAATCTCGTGATAATTTGATCTATATAGAGCTGTACAGCTTTAAAAGTAGTAGTAGTGGGCATCCTCAAACTGTGCGTTGAGTGGGGTCTGTGCGTTGAGCGGGGAAACATGGTACTCTCCCAGGATAAATAGGTATGATTAGGTTTGCGCATCGGTTCCTGGTCTGGTGTCTACACACTGCACAGTAGGTATGTACTTGGCTCCACCAACGGCGCTGTACATATGTAGCACTTGAGTCCTCCAGCGGGACCGTTCATGCATGCACGTATTTTGGCATGCACGCACACATCTTACTCGGATATGCTGGGGAGGATATCTAGAACGTAGGATTCGTCTACCTCGCTTTCTGCATGCTTATGGTAGGACTTACAGCTTTCCGTCACAGCGTTTTACCGTATACCAAAAGGTTGCGATGATCTTACTCCTGATATAGTAAGACTTCCTTTTTATGTAGGGGTCTTGGTCCAATATGCTGTTTTTCTTGGGTTGTTTCTTTGGAGTTATTGCTGGATATATTGGGCGAGTGGTTGATTGATTGATTTCTCTATGGCATATGGTGGCTTTGTGCTATGGGGTTGGATTGAGCAGATAATTTGTTTTATCATGTTATTTTTGACGAGGTGGACGCTTGGGAGATCATAGGGTGGTACGGTTGAGCTGGGTTGCGGTTGCGATTGAGGGGCTTGAGGTGGGTAATCCGTTGATGATTACTGATATTGTATAGGTTTTCTTCGCATAAGGCATGATGCTGGTTCGATGGCAGGTGGATTCACTAAGTAGAACAAACGTGCTGCGGCCCTATCCTGTCTTATCGTGGCAGACCATGGAGCGGCGTTGATTTCCCTGCCCAATCATCACTGTCTGCACAAATGGGAGATTTCTTTTCCGAGGAATTGTGACTCGATTTGTTTGTTTCTAGCCAGAATAGAATGTCAGGGCATGGACGAGGGCATGTGGAGCCATTCCATGATTCCCATCTACCCTTGCTGCATAGAGGAAGAAAATACTCCTGAAACATTACCCACTAACCTGCCATAGCCCCATGCACCACCATTGGACCTCATACTACCCCATCAATATGCAAGCACTATCCCAACCACTCACTCACTCACTTGCCCCCTCCATCAGCCTTCTTACCCCTCTCCTCCCCAATCTTCAGAATCGGTCCTACCACAAAACATTAGCACTAATCCACTCATCCACGTACAAGCACAACTCTCAAAAAGAAATCCAAACTCACCACCAAGATACCTCGCAAGATCCTCCACCGCCCCCGCCACCACAACCGCCTCCATTCCCCCAACCACCATCTATATTCTCAACCACATCTATATTCTCGAGCACACACTGCATACTATCCAACCTAGCGCACTTCTCCGCATCATCCGGCGTGCTGGCGACTTGCTTGTCCACGGCGTCCAGGGGGGCGGCATCGAGCGTCTCGAGGTACGCGACGCGGGCGCGCAGCGTGTCGATGGCGATGTTGTAGATTGCGGCGTTGGCGGGGGCGGCGGCGAGGCGGCGCTCGAGGCGGGGGATTGCGGCGCGGTATTTGGCCAGGGTTGGGGAGGGGGCGGTAGAAGTTGTGGGGGGCGCCATGTTTGGTAAGGTATTGTTGAGGGTTGTGGTGGAGAATTTGATGGTCTTGATGGGCGGGTTAAGGGTCTGGTTGACGCTGGTGGTGTGGGGAGAGGGGGATTGGGGTGTTTTATAAGGGGGGAGGGAAGGGAAGGAAGTTCCAGGAGGCTAGGCTTCATTGGGTAGACGTGGTGAGATGCTTATCACGCTGTAGTGGAAACTCGTTCTTCGAGAGATTGGCCTCCAAGAGCGTGGGTGCACTGCTTTCCCTCACAGCGTTTTACCGTGTACCGAAAGGTTTGCGAAGATTTTCCCTTGAGGTGTTGCCAACGAGACCCTCTTCGTCGAGAATGTTTAAATTCGTATGTTACATCATTCTCGACATACATATGTTTAAAAATCACCCAACACCAGGGACATCGTCACCAATTGACAGCCTCAAGCTCCACATGAACACATGAATCAATTGTGCGTCACAAACCTCCCTTACCCACCCTATACACGCACATCCATCAATCTCCCCCAAAAGCTTTTATCATACCCAAACTCTCGCAGACATGAGTTGCATTCCATTGCAGACATCTGGAAATTTCCATCACCCACATGTGCAGAACCTGCCAACAAACACACTCACCCAGACTTCAAGCATCCCCCAAATCATTCTTATTACTCAGATGCTAAGAAACTTACAACACCCTCATTCATTTGATTAATCTAGCCCAGCTCCATCCTTCCATGCGCATCCCAAACACCACGTGCAGAGTCCACCCTTCGCACGACTCCGCCCCCACCCAAATAACACGCCCGTAGCTATGTAGGCGCACAACCCCCCCTTCAAACCCGCCCCGCCAGCCAAATAATCCGCGCGGTGGGGGCGTCGGACACACGTCTAGCAGAAATCAGATGTATGATATCATCTCACGTCCACATCCGCGACGATCGCGTGCCTAACCTAAAACCTGAGACTCGACTTCCGATGGAAGGAAGGAAGGAAGAAGCGTCGGGGTCCACGGGTCGGTATTGCGCACGTATACGTCTGACAGAGGCTATGATCAGGGCAAATCCAGATGCGAAAACCACATCGTTGGACATGCCTCCCCAACTACGACCCATCCGATCCGGCTCAAACGACACAATGCACGCAAGAAAATAATACTAATCGAGATAGACTTAGCATTCTTTGAATAAAAAGACAAGACGGCAAGCCATGGTATATCCACCCGACCCAAGGGAGGGAGCATTGCTCTGCTCTCTACAAAAAACGCCCGACGATCTATTTTGCCCCAAGAATAAACGTCTTTTCCGTGTGCAATGCGCCTTGAACGCCCCTGCACTCGACTCGTACAAAGGAGACACCTCGCCAACTCCGACTGCCCGGGTCTCTATCATACAGCAGGTCGTAATGCGGGCATCCGTTGTGCAAGCCACTGCGCGAGGCCGGGGGCCACAGCTACCCCACGCCCTATTCCCACCCAACGACAAGCGATAATGGCGTATTCGTATCAGCACTCTTACACTGGTAGGTTGAACTTCTTGCCTTGGATGACCCTGGTTGCGCGTTAGCCACCTTGTTCTCTGGGGCAAGTAATGAACGCACTTGGTGTAGTAGATCCAGAAGAAATCCGAGTACAGAATGGTCTGGACGATGCCGGCGATGACGGCAATGGGGTCCCAGAAGCGCGGCACCTCGAAGAAGTATCGGTAGATCCAGTTGGGGATGTACAGCGCACGGTATGCGCCCAGGGCGAAGAGGTAGTGGGTGGTGATGGTTTCGGCCTCGCCGGTTCTTTGCAGCATGAAGAGCTGGGGCAGGATTGCGACGGATTCAAGCCAGATGGAGAAGGCCCAGAGGATCTATGCCAGCCGTTAGCCTCTCCGGTTTCCCTACTGCCATCCATTGCCCACCTCAGTGAAGTTGTATTTGTACGGATACAGTATCGCCAGCAGCGCGCTGGCGCCGATGAGGTATTGCACCTTGAAAGTATCGAGGTTCGGGTCGTGGGTCGGCTTGTAGTCGTTGAGCATGAGGTACACCGTGTACGAGGCCGAGCTGATGAAGATGATCTTGAAGATGGTGTTGTAGAGCGACTTGGGCTCGTAGAAGGTCCAGAGAAGATCGATGTAGCGCGTAATGTAGACGATGAGATAGAGGAACTGCGACTTGAACGAGATGCCGGACGCGCTCTGCTGCTGTTAGGCGATGCGCGCGGAGAGGGCAGGGCTATCGACGTACACTCGATGACTTCATCTTCTGCAGCAGGATCAAAATGGACAGGAGATGGGAAAGGTCCCCTACACGGCAGCTATCAGCATGCGGCCGGGATGCCATGGTGGCGTGTTTCGCGGCCCGGGCAGCATCTTGGACGCACCTAGTAATCGGAAGAGATTCATCATGGCAGCGCGCAGTCGGACCGCTCAGCTCTGTGCACAATGCGAGCGGGGAGGCCGATATGGGGTGGTGGGAGGACGCTTCGCTGGGAGACCCGGAGTGAAATGAACACGTTTGGAGCTCAACGGCGATCCTTACGTGCCAAGAGCTACCCCTGCCGTCGAATTCGCGGAGAGACGTCACGGTCGCCGCGCACTCAGCACGCTTTTCAATGCGATTGATGTAATAAAGCGGCTTTTCTGTGCTTGGATATGTTTCTGTTTTTTTTGCTTGCGCAAGTTGTCCGCGGCGTCGACATGAAGGGTGACTTCCGCGGGGAATGGTTCACGCACCTTCACCGTTAGAAGACACATACATTGCGCATCGCATCCTCGACGAGCTTAACATGGCCTATCTTCTCGGGTGGAAAGACATCCTGAGGCCTATTCGGGATGGCTACCGTCATCTGTTTCCTTCGCCAGACACCGGCCCAACACCCGAAGAGCGCGAGAAGCAGCGCCAGTTAGACCGTCTGAAGGGCTTCACCTACTTTGACAACTTTGATCAGCTAGGCGCCTGGACCGAAGCAGAAGCCGATCCAATCCAAAGAGCCAACACGCCGCTCCTGGCCCGGCCGCCTGCGGTCTTGAGAGACGGAGAACAGAAAGCCAATGTCCTGCTTTGTCACGACTATTCTGGCAATTATCACGAATATGAGGCTGCGCATGCAATTGGTGTGGAGGTCGAAAGCTATTCTTGCGAGCATTTGCAATTTGTAGATGCCTTCATATATTTCTCCCACAAGCTTGTCTGTGTCCCGCCTCCGTCGTGGACGAACACTCTGCACAGAAATGGCGTGAAAGTGTTCGGGACGTTACTTGTTGAGTTACAAACGCAGGGCTCGGAGAAGTTACTTCGGCGCACCAGTAATGATGACGGATTGGAAGATTCGGTCTTCCCGATGGCGAAGAAACTGTCCGGTATTGCTAAGCATTACGGGTGAGTCATTTAGTTAATGAGTGCATGGGAGCAGCTGCTCATTCTGCACTTTTCAGGTTTGATGGCTGGCTGGTCAACATTGAGAAACCGTTTCCTTCGAATGACTGGAATCCGCACATACTCGGGTCGTTCCTGTGTCATCTCAAGGAAGCGATGAGTCCCGACGGAGAGCTGATATGGTCTGTACAACTTTAGGACACAGTCTTGCATGCTGGTCAATTGCTGACCCTGGCTAGGTACGATGCACTCACCATCGATAACAAGATTGCATATCAGAATGCATTGACGACAAAGAACATTACATTTGCCTCAGCCTGTGGTGCTGTCCTCACTAACTACTGCTGGAAGGAAGGCAACGCCTGGTCTTCAAGAGATTTAGCTTTTCAATATAACCTACCAGCTGACAAGATATACTTCGGAGTGGATGTGTGGGCGCAGAACAAAACTACACTGATGCATCCCCGGGTCACCTACCCAGAGAAGGGAGGAGGCGGTACCAACACTGGTGTTGCGGTTTCCAAGCTAGCTGAGATAGGTTTATCAGTGGGGGTTTTTGCACCTGCTTGGTCCTTCGAGCACTTTCCAGGTCGCGGAAGAGAGATCGAACGTGCCATATGGGATGGCCATACGCTTCCAGATGATGCTACCTGCTCATGCGACAGCATGAATCTACAGCATCCATCTAATCGAGAATACCCTATTACGCAGTCTGCTACACGATATCCTGCAGGCTCGGAAAGGTTCTTCTACACCGACTTCAACGGAGCGATTGCTCGACACGGTGAGGGCGAAGCTCAACGGATATACAACGGCAACACGCTACATTCGCAGCTGGGCTCACAGTCTATTTTGCCGCATACGCTAGCTACGAGTGTAGCAGCCTCTCAGAGTGGGACTGGTATCAATCTTCTGACCCATCGAATCGAAGCAGGTGAAAGAAACACGCAACTGTGTATTGAAATGCGCAGCATCAATTCGACCAGGGCAAGCGTGGATCAGATATACGAGAGTCAGCTACCTCTTTTCGGACTGGACATGCCAACCAACGGGTCGCTGCAGCTTACGATTTCATGTTTTGCCCTCTTGCGGGCGCCGGGGCCTGTGATTAGCCTCTATCTGAAATTTACGAAAGGCATCAAGTTTCTACGGCTGAAAGACATTGACAGTCCTCAATTGCTCGATTACTCGATTAATCATGATCATGGCTCAGACAAGAACGTCCGCCTCCAAGAGTTGGGCGTTTACGTACGTGGCCCCGCCTTCGCGGCGGATCCAATACGCGTCTTAGAAGTGGATGAGATACGTATCGTTCCCCCCAATCACCTCATGACAACAGCCAAATATGCTTTGGACGACATTCAGATTGTTAAACGTGGAGAGGGCGAAGCCCAACACTGGAGGCTACGATGGATGTATCAGAGCCTGACCGAAGCTGAACCATCGATACCCGATATGCCGTATAGCGACATCACCGGGCCGTTCTCTTACTTCCAGATTCAAATGGACGGCGTCGAATTGGGTAGAGCATATGCACTGGAACATGTTTTGCCTACATTGTTTGTGACGGAGTTGGTAGGGAAGGATGTTGAAGTTGTGTTGACTGGGGTTGGCTTTGAGGGGAGACGGCTTGCTCGCGTCGGACGGAGACTGCAGATACAGTGAGGCTTTTGATATGTCTGTGGTTGTATTGTATCATGGGTTGGAGCCCTGGAGAACCCCTTTGCACGTGTCTCCGACAGCATTAGTTTGATCCATAATAGTCTGGCAAGCCGGGCCTGAAGAAAACACCCCCCCCTAAGTAATCACACCTTATGATCACGACAGGCTGTTATATTTATTGCACCGCCTCGTGCGTGTTGCCTCATTAGCGTCACGTGTACACACTTTCCCGCTTCAAGCTTAAGCACGTCCAGCTGTTTGAAGACGCGCCAACGCAGACCAGCTCATCCTCGTTGCCAATTGATTTGCGCAGCTTCTCTGCTCTGCAGCAGCCCGTTCGTCGGCTTGCAATTTCCGGAGTAGTGGCTGTAGCTGGTGAATGGCCCCACGACGCATTATCAGCTGGGCTCCTGCCGCCGCACGCGAATTTTGGGCTCGTAGCGTCATAGCTCTCTCTCTCTCTTCATTACGCGGCACGACTCTCACTTTCACTCCCATTTCACTTTCGCTCCATTTTCACTGACACGCCCACCCGCAGGCTATCGCGCCCGTCTTTCACCATGGCCGACCTGCAGGATCTGCTTGCCCGGCTTAATGGCCACCCTCCCTCTCACACCTACCAGCAACCCTCCGTCTCGTCACCCATCTTTTCGCCATCGCCCAGCGGACCACAACCGCATCATCAATCTGCGATCATGTCGCCAAACTCGTCAGCGGCGAACACGCCTGGCCCTGATCAGGCCGGCGCGTCGCAGCAGACACCCCAGCAACAGTCGGCGCAGCTGCTGAACCTGCTGCGCTTCAATTCGCAGCCCAGCGTTGCTCAAATGAGGCGCCCTTCGCAGAACACGCAGTCCTTGGACAGCACGCCCGCCCCGGGTCGCGCCGTCTCCGCTTCCGACCTCGTCGCGGGCTTCTTGGGCGGCAAATCGGGACACGCGTCCCCCAGCGCCGCACCGCCAGCTGCTCGTCCAGAGCCAGCCTCCGCGTCGGCACAGAACCCGCAGGCCCTTCTCATGAAGCTGCTGAACCACCCAAAGCCCGCGCAAACCGATAGTCACTCGTCGCGTGCTTCAGCGGCAGCCTTCTCCCCGCCCGTCGTCTCACAGATACCAGAAACGGCTGTAGACGACGTGGCCCAGGACCTGGCTGCCACGACGCTTGAGAACGCGCCCGCCGACCATACGGCAGTCGCCTCTCCGATGAGAGTTTTCGGATCGGAGGGGAACGAGCAGTCCCAGTTCAAACCGGACACGCCTTCTCAGCCTGCCGAACCGCCTAGGTTCACCTATCGCAACCCATTCGAACAGTTGGAGGCTGCGAGCCCGCGAAACAGGACTCCGGCTCCCGAGAGCTCGAAGCAGCCTGTACCCAAGATGGAGATACTGAAGCCTAAGCATGGCTTGGATGGATCCTCTTCGTCCACCAGCGGCGAGGGTAGGGCGCAGTCTAAGGTCCGCAAACTGTCGCCGGGTCTTGCGCCTCATTCTCACGAGACTGTGGCCGAAGCTGTGAGCGATCTAGGCGAGCAGGTTGGCAAAGAAATCGAATCGACACTCGCTGAAGCCGAGAGCAGTGTCGTGGCGGAAGCGGCCAAGGATCTGGAACGCACGCCGGCGGAAGACGTAAAAGAGATGGAAGATGCCGTGATCGAGACCGCCGCCGAGATCAAGAAGGAGCTTGAAGATGACAACAATATCAAGGCGCTCGAAGAAGTGTCGAAGCCCATCGCCCAGGCTTTGAAGCAAGTCGCCGACGATGTTGCTCGGGGCGACGTAGCCGATAGCTGGGAGAGCGTCGAGGACAGTCCAGCGAAGGAGGAGGATCAGACGGTAATAGTCTATAGGTTTCCGATGCGCGCTTTCGCTTCCATCACCGTGCAAGACCTGTCCAAACCACGCGTTGTTTTCCCGCGAGATTTGTTTATGGACGTAGCTAGACTCAAGAAGGAGTTTGATCAGATCGATCGCTCTCTTGTGTCGGCTAGCAAGAATTTCATAGTGTACGCGATCGTTAAGAAAGGCGGCTTCCGCATAATCCGCCAGGAGAATGGACAGTGGCGCCAGGTGTTCGAGAATCATCAAGAGCGTCTCTTCAATGTCGCTCTCTGTGTGGGTGGTGAAGAATCGGTTCTGCCGTCTGTCGAGAGTGTCTTGGGCATTGGGGTCAACGGTACCGTCTTCTGGACCTCTGCTGATCCCGTCCTCGATACCCAATTCGACGAGCTGGATTCAACCGGCCTCATCCTGCCGCCTTCGCCTTCGCAAGATGATAACACATCTGGCGGCCAGCTGAAGACGCGCGCGAAGCCATCATCTCGTCACCCTGAGTTTTTCGCCATCGGCCGCGGAAAGGCTATCCACATCATCTGGCCTAGCGTTGCTGCCGAGTATGTGCGCCCCAACTCGCGCATCGTCCACACGGAGAAGCTCTACAAGGAGCGCTCACTCAAGATCTTGACTGGCAAGGCTGGTAAAGACTTCACTTTCAGCGAGGACGACACTGTAATTGTTTCCTTGGACAAAGCCGGTCGCATGCGCTTCTGGGACATTCGGCCACTTATCGATCCCAAGATGGCGAATCTGTCAGTCCCGACGCCGGTAGAGGTCTCCGAGACCATGCTCGAGTTTCATACCACCTCTGCGAACGCCAAATCGTGGCCCACGTCAGTGTTCTTTTTTGACAAGGACAAACCCTTTAACAAAGGGATTGCTTTGAGATACGTAATGGTCGGCATGAAGCAGAAACCATACCTTCCAGTTGTGGGACTTGGGCTTGGGCAAGGCTGTTCAAGAGATCAACTTGCCCCACGAGAAGGAATCCGATGCCATCTGCAGTGTCGGCTTCCACCCAAAGAGACGGGTATCATGGCTGTTGCTCACCCTACGCGCAACTCCATCTTCTTCGTCCACGTATCATGCCCGCGGTACAATTTGCCCGTCATGAACCAAGCCTCGTATATCTCACGTATCGTGAACAAGAGCAGCAACGACAGGAGTCAGCAGCTTCCTCCTGTTAACGCAACGGCCATCATGACCAGCATCACTGAATACTCGTTCACTTCCAAGGGCCAGATCCGTAGTCTCCACATGCTCAACGAGCCTGCTGGCCCGCCTGATGTCGATGATCCTGACAATACAGCTCTGTTCGAGCTTTATGTGATGCACTCCAAGGGCGTGTGCACAGTGCGCATCCGACGAAGTGACCTGGGCTGGAAAAAGGAAGGCGAGCCTATGCATCCAAAGGAAGCGCAGCAGGAGGGTATCATTACCATGGCTCAGTTGAAACCTGCAGTGCCTGCGGTGGATGAATCTACTACCAGCGGTGATACGCCGGGTCCGAAGTCTGTCTCTGAGCGGTCTGCTCGCGAGACGAGCAAGAAAGAGAGTGTCGCTGCTTCCCGGCAGACTATGACCTCCGAAGCTGCGATGCGTGCATCCACTCTGGCGAAGGTGGAGAGTAAGCAAGATGCCGCTCGCGCGGCCATTATCAACGGCGGGGAAAAGTCAGAGAAGAAAAAGAAGAAGAAGCGCTCGACCGCCGAGACTGCGTCGCAGGTCTCTACCTCCACGCGCGCGCCGCCACCTCCTTCGTACGCTCAAGCCGCCCAGAGCACTCCACGCTCAAAGTCCCCAGCTGCTCCCGAAGCTACTGTTGAGAGGCTACCTCTTCGAAGGCTTCTGCTGCCGAAATTCCGGAGTGGGCCAAGAAGCTGTTTGGTCAGCTGCCACAACCTGCGCCTGCTGCTGCTGCTGCGCTCGACACGAAGAAGCTCGAAGAGGTTGTGCAAGCAGAGATCAACAAGGGTCTTTCCCAATATACGGATGCAGTGTTCAAACGCCCTCGACGACGAAAAGCGTGTCTCGAATGCCCAGAATCGTGCGAACCAAGAGGCTGTTCTCCGTCTGGTGTCCAGCACCCTTACCGAGAATGTGGAGGGTGTCATCCGCAAGATGGTTGACGAGAACATGCGCGATGTTTTGTTGCCCAGCTTGCTGACACAGACTTCATCCACCCTGGAGAGAAGAGTTTGGGCGCCACTGTGTCAAGTCGTCTCTAGGTCCTCAACTCACCAAGGAAATTCCTGAAGCGGTCTCGCGAGCGTTGAAGACGCCGCAAGTCTTCGAGCCTCTGTCGGACCAGGTTGTAAAGAAGATCGCCCCGCTGATGCAACAGACTCTTTCCGATTCAGGTCTCGAAAAAGGTCGCCAGCAACCTCCACCCTATGATTACTTCAGCTGTAGGGTCCGTTGTCCCCCCCGCCATCTCGAGCTTGACCAATCTCGTCGAGCATAAGATCAGCGATCAGCTTCGCCTAGCGCAGGCTCAACATCGCGACGACGTAGACAAGATCCACCAACTTACCGGCACTG
This sequence comes from Laburnicola sp. JP-R-44, assembly GCA_009805535.1. NCBI lineage: Eukaryota > Fungi > Ascomycota > Dothideomycetes > Pleosporales > Didymosphaeriaceae > Laburnicola > Laburnicola sp. JP-R-44. Next base: position 101,535 of record SELF01000015.1, on the reverse strand, counting down.
TGCAAACCTGCCTCCAAACGATTCAGGCGATGGCGGCTTCGCAGGCTGAGCTTCAGAACCAGGTTGCAAAGATGCAGCAGCATCTCTCTCAGTTGCCGCAAGAGCGCTCGGTTGCCCCCTCACCTGTGAAACCGAAGACGGTGGAGGAGATCGAAGATGAGCAGATTACTCGTATCATGGCCGAAGGCAACTATGAACAGGGCACTATGCAATGGGTGCAGTCGCCGCGCTCCGGGGAGCTTTTCAACACCGTGTTCATCAAGTGTAACCCGGCATACCTGAGCCACATCTCGCCTCTATTGATTCTTTCAACTGGCGCCGTCGTCACATGTTCCCTCCAGGAGAATCTCGTCGAACGTCTTGTTTGGCTCGATACTGTGCTGCAGAATATCGACCCCAATGTAAGTGTCTTAACATTCACTCACCGCTTCAGTGCTAATGTGTATTCAACAGGATGCCGAAATTCATGACGTCGTTCCGAAGATCATGGATGTCATCAAAGAGAGCGCCTCACCAACGCATACATGCGCTTGAATGAGAGCTCACCTGGTGACCCTTCTCTTCGGCGCATTGCGGCCTTGACCAAGCGTGTGACCGATCTGATCAGGCCTAACCACGGCTGAGTAGCTCAGTCTACTCGCAAGTTTCGCCTCGCCCAACAGCATGGAGTTACGCTGGAAATGTGTTACATTATGCTTGACAAGACACCGTTGCGGAGGCTTTCAAGACATGGATCAACTGTATATTAACTTTCCGTCTGCTTCGATCTCGTCATGTCTTTTGCTCAGAACCTTGGCTGTCTAGGTCTGCAAACGACGCATACGGGTCTTGATGACATATCAGGACGGACGAGATGGATTCGCGCGATGTGAAAGATCATTGGCTGGGAACGTACATTTTTTACTCTTCTGTACAGGCCTGGTGGTATTTATATTGAGTTTGGACTTGCTGAGCTTTCTCCTCGTTAGCATGGGCTCTTTGGCAGTGTGGCAAGCGCTCATATGATGCTCTCGCGGCGCTGGAATGCTCGCTTGATATTCTCGTGGGCGTTTGGTTCTCATCATGGCAAGGTCTGGGGCTGCTTGGTGGAAGACAGTTGTCTGAGCTATTGCATTCTGCACGGTCTATTAAAGGAGATGGATTGGGCATATTGGCTTCCTATGCATCGGCAACGATGTCTAGGTTGACGTGTGTACGATAAAACAGCGAGCATGGTAGTAGGTGGTTTGTAGCTAGCTAATTAGATTTTGATCATGGTTTTGGTGTGCTTTTTGCTTGTGGCGACTGTGATGACGGGGATCACATGTCGAAAATAGTGGCGCATGTGCTTTTCCTTGATCCCGTTTTCAAGGTTGTGCCTGTCGTCGATGCGGTTCTCGGTAGCCTTGACCATCTGCTCGCCCTTGGTGGTTTGTCCCCACATGATTTCAGAACGCTTGGCTGCAACGCGCTCGCTTCAGATGCGGGCTCTTAGCCAATGAGGCGGGCTCGGCGGTTAAAGCGCAGCCGGGGGTGTGACCCAGCTTGTGTCTGAAGGTGAAACTCAGCCGTGGTGTCAGCCACTTAGATACGCGGGTAGAGCTCTCCACTGCATAGACAGCGTTATTTTGGGTGAAATGGTCAGGCACTTTGTTGGCGTTGTGGGTTTGATGTGACGGGGTTAGGTATGTGATGGGCGCATTGATTGTGTGTACGTACGTACGTATGTATGTATGTATGGTGGGGTTTGATTATCCTATGGTTCTTTTCTTGGGATTTCTTGGGAGGGAAGGGGGCTAGCTAGCTAGCTAGCTGCCTTATTTGTTGCTTAGGATTCCAGTTTTCTTTTTGGGGATTTTGACTTGTTACTACACACATACTTGCCTTGCTTTGGTTGCTGGTTGTCTTTGTCTGGTTTCTTCTTCTCCACGCTCATTCGGTTCTGTTACTTCACGGTTGGTTTGAGAGAAGAAAGAAAGAAAGAAAGAAAGAAAGGGCAGCTTTTTTCTTTGCGGGCTTGTTGATTGGGGTTTGCGTTCGCTCTTTTTAGTACATTCTATCCGTCTGTCGGGAAGACTGTGTGTGAGAGAGAGAGAGCATCAATCTATTCCCCGTCTACGGCGACTATCTACGAATCGAATCGAGCAAACGACCGACAAACGCGCGCTACGACGGTCTACGATATTCAACGCAAGAGAGAGAAAGAGACAGTCAGAAGAGTAGACCGGATACACGCCATACACCGAAGCCATGGCTTTCTCGTGGGAAGCATTCGTCCTCCCAGCCCGCGGCGTCCAAGCCGTGCTCTCCATCGCCGTCCTCGGCCTAATGGCCTATGGTGCGTCCCCCCTTTTCCCCCTCCCATCTCTCTAGGTAGCACCTCGACTAACAATTTCCCAGTCGCACAGTGGTGGTCCACCCACTGGCGCGTAATGGCGCCCGTCGAAGTAAACTTCGCCATCTTCTCCTCCATCTGGACGCTCCTCTCCGTCATGGCGCTCATCCTGGTCCCCTGGAAAATGGCCCACGTGGCCACCTCTACCGCCGGGAAATTCAGCCTCTTCGCCCTCGAGGTGCTCACGGCGTTGTTGTACTGGTTTGGCGGGTTTGTCGCGCTGGCCGTCTTTCTGAGGGATCGGGTGTGCTTTGGGGCTGTGTGCGATGCGGCGAAGGCGGGGACGGTGTTGAGTGCGGTGAGTTGGGTGTGTTGGATGGGGACGGTGGGGGGCAGTGCGGTTAAGGTGTTTGGTGGTGGGATGGGGGGGAAGAAGGCGGGTGCGAAGGAGCGGAAGGTGGAGATGCATCAGGGTGTGTGAGGGAGGTTAGGTATCATGGAGACTGGTGCTCGATGATGGGGGGGTGTTGTGGTTGGGATAGTAGGAGTTTTCTTCTTCTTCTCTTTTGGTCGTTGGATTAGCTTCTTCTTTTTTTTTTTTTGTAGCGGTTATAGTGATAGTCCCTACCTAGGACCTTTACGAATTGTAATGGACTGCTTTCTGCCTGATCCCTTGGTAAATGCCTGAACTCGATGTCGGGGAACATCAACACTCACAATGCGTCATTTAGCCACACGGCAATCCCTCCTCTATTCTTAGCAAGATGGGCCATGTCCAGGCGTTCCCTCCCGCGGCGAGTGAGTGTGAAGCGTGGCGGCGTCGGAGCCTCTCCACGCGTGTCGGCCTGAAACCGGGTAGTGCGCGGTGTCGGTCTAGGCTAGCTCCTTCCCCCGCCACGTGTAACTCGAACACAGCCTTGGCCACGCCACGCTGCTCATCTGCTAAGGCGGGACCGCGAGCTTCCGTGCGTATTTCGAGTCCATGGCTGATGATGGCTCTGCAAAGTTTGCACGAGGCGCAGTTGGTGCTGAGGCTGGAAACGCTTGATGGGAATGCGCAGGCGGAAAGGCGGTACCAAGCGGAGGCCGTGTTTGGGATGCGGACGGGCGTCGTGCTGCAGGGGCCGTGACGGCCTGAGCGACGGGATGCCCTTTGAAACAGGAACCACAGCTCCGTTCTCTCTTATAGTCGGCCACGGTGCCTGACTTTGCGCCTGTCTCTTCGCTTTGGCTTCACATACACTTACACACGAGAGGGCACACGTCGTTGTTGGGACGCGCTACGCCAGTCGATTTGCGCATATCGCCCCCAAAATACCGCTGGATTGATTGAAGGCGTGCCACCATGTCCAGGACGTCGGTCTTCACGACGATAACGCCGCTGCCGGCCGGCATCACAAGGCAGAGCGTCATCGACATGTACCACAGCCACACCGAGATGATCGAGCTCAACCCGCTGGTCATCGACCGCTACAAGTGCAAGGCGCCGAGCTACGCGCCAGCAGAAGAGTTCTACTCGACGTGGTACACCATCAAAGGCACGTCGCCGCCCGCCCCCGCAGCCTCCTCATTCCTCAGCATACTAACCTTGCCGCCGCAGACAAAGTCTCCTACCTCCCCGGCGGCCCGCGCCTCGTCCTCCGTCTCCTACCACGCCTGCTTCCACGACCTCCCCTCGGGCCTCCAAACGCACGTCTACGCCCCGCTCGGCCTCGACATCCGCGCGCCAAATGGAGCGTCGGCGGCTCCCTCCCAGGCGAGCCCCCGCCCCCATCGAACTGGGCATCGGCGCGCCCCGCTCGGGCCTCTACATCCGCGAAGACGTGCACATGAAGTGCAACATCATGATGATGAGCTTCGTCAAGAAGACGTTCAAGGAGAGCCACGCGAAAATGGTGGACCCGCCTCGTCGAGAAGGCGCACGTCCTCGAGAGTAAGCAGGCCAACGACCGGCTCAACCAGCTCAAGAACGTGGCGCCGGGCGAGCGCATGGGGCATGGCAGCATCACCATTGCCCCGCCGCCGGGGGGTACGAGGAGAAGCCGTTGCCGCGGCATCCGAGGGAGAGCGTGCTCTCGGATGGGAGTGGGGCATAGCTCGCTGTCGTCGCAGGCGAGCACGTTGACGAGCCCGAGCGAGTTTTTGCAGGAGCTCCTGCAGCAGCAGCAGCAACAACAACAACAATATGGCCATCAGCGGTCGCAGTCGCACTCGCACTCGCAGGCGGATTCTCCGTCTCCCCACACCACGTCGGACGCGAATCCGAATCGCCCCCTGCAGCAATACCACTCGCATCACACATATTCCCGCTCGCAGGGCAGTTTCCGCCTCCCCGCCGTTGACCAGTCGTCTGCTGCAGACCAGCCGCGGAACCACCAACAGTCGCAGGCGCACGCCCAGTCGCAGACTTTATCCTACCTCCCCGCTACAACGTACAACCCCTATCAACCACAACAGCAACACTCCGCACCCGAACCCAACCACGACGCCTCCCAGTGGGACGACCTGCAGCCGCCCCCGCCCGTCGAACTCCCCGCGCACATGCAGGATTCTCCGACACTGCCGCGCGATGCGAGGGAGGACGGACCGGGGGAGGAGATATATCGCTGAGTTGCCGGCTTGATTTGTTGTTGTTGGTGTTGTGTGCTGGTGCTGAGACAGATGAGAACGCGGCTTTGCGATGGCTTGTTTGTGTGTTGGGGAACGTGGTGGGGGTTTTTTTGCCAGTGGCTGGGATTTCCGTGTGCGTTGTGGTTGGCCTGGCAGTTTTTCTTTTTCTTTTTCTTTTTTTTTTTGGTTTGGTTTGGTTTGTTTGCTGTAGATACCCAGGTTTGAGCTTGGATTGCATGTCGATGTAACGCGTTCGTTCGTTCGTTGGTGGTGGCATCGGATGAGATGAGATGAGACTGACTGACTGACTGAGTGGGATGGAAAAAGAATGAAATGGAAATGCTTCTTCTTGCTATTTTTATTCAACGGTGCCGCTTCTGCGGCTAAGCTCTAGGTTTACTCTTTTATATTAGGAAAGTTTTTCTACTTCATTATGCGCAGACTTGCGTAGATATGCGTAGATATATACGTATTTTTGCACACAAGCAATTTACTAGTATAAATATATATATAATATATAAATATATAAATATATAATAAATTTTATAATAAAAGTTTTTCTTAACTATGCAAAAGTGTGTTGTTAAATTAACTACCTAGGGGTAGAACGACAAAGGCTTTCATCTCAAATAATATAATAAAATAAACAGAGCCCCCTACTTAGTAATTAAAAAAAGAGCGTAAATAAGTAATTATAAAAAAAAGCAAAGCAACTATATAATTATACGCAAAAATGCGTAGACTTATATATTTATACATATTTTTATATAAGTAAACAATCAGACGGCAAGCCTGCATTAGGAAATGGAGGCACCCCGTTCGGGCAATCCGGGCCTCGCTTGCGGTTCCGCGCTACGCCCAAACAGGCAATTAACCTCAACGTCCCCATCATAAAAGTGCTCCCTCTCCCACCGTCATTTTCCCTCCCTTTTCTCTCTACTCTTATCCCTCCATCCGCGACCCCCTCCCCTCGCCTGCGCCAACCCGCCCCCCCTCGCCTGCGCCAACCGCCCCCCCTCCCCGTCCAATCGTCCTTCGTGAGGCATTTTTCTCGAACCTAGTCGCCCGCTCGGAAGGTTCAGAACTGCCCTGCCTACAGCGCCCATTTCTCCTTTCGTTGTTTACTACCCTATCGTCCCTGTCCATGCCCATGTCCATATTCCCTCCCGTAACAGGCCAGTCCATCTCGAGCCCAAAGCCCCGCTGCTCAACAACGCACTTCTGGACTTCTACCCGCAACGAAACCACAATCAAGACGCCTCTCTCTCTTCCCTTCTGGCCCCTCCCCTCCTCGCCTCAACTTCTACGCCGGCTACGATCGAAGAAAGGATGGCCCCCCCTTCCGTGGCATGGTCTAGCGCCTCAGCGGCTGATGAGCCTCAAATTTCCCCCCTTTCCTCCGGATCGCCAAGATATTGGCGCTTCCGCAACGCACTGCCTCACGCATAACTTAGTGGAAAGGCAGACTGCATGCTCTTCGTCCCTCTCTCAGCTCAGATTACTCCGCCTCTCATAACGTGTCTGCCGTGGAAGTAACGTTGCAGTGCAACGCCACTCACTCAGCCGTCATCCCACCTAGATTTCAGGCGCTTGCAGCTGCTGAAGCTGATCCTCTCGCCCATTTCGAGTCAGGCCGCTACGGTTGAAAGGGCGGAGCTCGCTACCCGCTGCATCGCCATCCCAGCTCGTAAGCTTCCGTAAATCTCTTCCCTGCTCCGGACTCGCCGATGGCATGTACTGCGCCCTTCTCTCTATTTCCATTTTTGAGCGAACGAATGCGTAGCTCTCACGCCATTGTCTCAGCTTCGATGCGCCTATACTACACCCTCCCTCGGTCGAATGCGCTGGACCAATCCTTTACCCCGTTACCGTGTCTCCGCTCCTGGCTCCAGTTCCTTGGCGATGATGCGGCCGCTCACCCGCATAATGCATCCATTCAAGCCGTCCTTCCACATCAGCGCCATGGTACCAGTCGGATCCTCCGCCCCCGCATGAGGCATACGGCGTTGCTGTAACATCGTCATGCAACTAGCAAGGGGCTGATGCCTGGAATCCAGCGCAGCTGACAGCCTGGAAATGGCCCAGGGCGTGCCATAAGAGGTAAAAAGAAGCCCCCCCCAGGCCAATCACCCGGCAGCACAAGGCAGCGTTGGCGGGAATTGCCCATTCATGCTTTATCCGGCATCGAACCCGTCCGACGTAAGAGGGTGGTTGGGGATTGGGGATCGAAGAAGGAGCTGGGGCGATCGGTGGTTTCGTTCACAGGAATACGGGGCCCCTGAACCGCTGAAAGACGTGGACAACCGGCAACCATCTGCTAGCCAATCACCAGGTGAGCTAGGCTGACTTTTGATGTGTGACGAGGCCATCTACGCCGCTTGGGAGAGTGATCCGTCATCCTTTCGGAAACGCTGATGCCGACGGTCTTCAGGTTCATTCGTCCTCCTGCAGAGCGCCGATGCACTAGTCGCTGCGCCCGCTATGGCCATTTCCTCAATGGATGCGGCATTTATGCAACCTCTTCCTGCTCCGGGGGCGGCGTTTGACGGCGACATATAAAGCAACAGTCCGTTCGCAGAGGGTGCTACTTCTACAGGACTCCTCACTACCACAGAAGTCACCACGACGCCAAAATGACCTCCTCTTGCAGCACCACTTTGTTCGCCCCTTCGTTGCCTATGAAGATTGTTCCATACGTTCCTGGAGCGCCCAAGCCGAAGTCAAAATCCAAGGCCAAATCATTGGCTACAGCCAAGACGGCAGAGCAGAGCACAGCCGTGGAGTCGGCTCCTCCAAAGATGGGGGAGAGTGGCTCTACATCGACGATTTCCCAATGCTGGATTCGAATGCATCGCCACCTACTCTGTTCGAAGCTGCAGGCACTTCTGGTTCGGTGGACCATGGTATTACCTGCCCACTGCTCGTTCCAAGCTAATAGAACCCAACTAACACACGGGCAGTAGACGCGGTCGATGGTCTCGGTGCTGCGTCCCAATTAGAGAAGCTGGAGTATTACAAATTTGGCCAGGAATCGCTTGACGAAGGAGGGACCGACCATGTTGCACGCGTCACGGAAGCAGATTTGGCTATGGTCAGGTTGCTTGATGGAAGCAGTCGAGGTAAGCATGCGAGTGGATTCGAGTGCTGATGTCACTGATTGGCGGTAGACTTTCCTTTGATTGTGGAGAGTGACGAAGCCGAAGGGCACCGCAGTGCAACGGACGTGGAGCCTAGCAACGGAGCGTCTGATTGTCAAGATAACGGTTACCGCGCGTCTGCCGGGCAACGGTGGACACACAGTGCTGCACAGCATGGCGATCTTGATGCAGATGGAGAGCGCGCTTGCTCCATAGAGGATGTAGAAAACATTTGTCCCGGTGAGTAGTGCCAGCAGAGTTAAGGAGGGCCATGTTGACGCTTTCAAGACAGCCCGCTAGCGCAGGACGAACCACTCTTGGGCGATGTCGACGTTACAGACGAACTGTCAGCAACACGCAAACGAACGCGCCCTGCAGCGCTGGACGTTATGCCGGAATCAGAGCTAGAAGACCCTCGTCGTCGTCGAAGCGGCGACAGGTAGAGAACCTCATACTCGGTCCCGTAGCTACGCATAAGTCAACAGCTCTGCCAACTCCTAGCGGCGACGTTTCACGGTCTAGAGCCAGCAACGAGCCTAGCCTTGGGCCTCTCGACAGTGGCAATGAACGCGATGGCGCTGGAAAACCTTACGCCTATCCCCAAGCGACCTCCGCGATGATGAGGATGGCGGTGATAGCGCACACAGTCGTAGGACAAGCGAGGAGCTACTGTATTCCTTGAGAGGATCCATCTCTCCTTCCGAGAGAATAGAGGAGCATAGGGAAGGCGGTGGTGGGTGGAGACGTCGGGGAAAGCCACGAGGATGAACGTAATCAGGACGATGAGGTGTCCCGCAGACCTTCGGCGAAGACTTCTCAACGACGTACACGCAGCGGTCATCCACTCCGGGAGAAGAGGCACGATCCATCACGAACTGCTCTTGGGCAACGGGGCTCGAGCACGATGCGGACGAGGGCATCGCGACAAGTAACGTCATCCCAACCACAGCAACCGTATCGGCCACGAACCTCCTGTCCAGGAACGAAGACTGGCGATGGGGCCAACATCAACCATGGACCCAGCCTCAACATGTCTTATCAGATGACCGATCGCATGCTCTGCGATGTCCCCAACGGCTCGTCGATTGTAATAGAAATTGTCCGTTACCGCGACTCAAAACGGCCTCTCGACCCGGCCGCCTTAGGTCACAGATTCCTCGGCGGAGATGGCAAGGTCATCCGCATGACCCCGCTATCGCTGGATTCATGGATGCTGATGGGATACTGGTACGACGATGGTGCGTCAGGCCCATGCAGTCGCGGAAGCTTGAATGCGGACTGGATGAGCAGTTCCCACAGTGATGCTGCCAATCACGAAACTGATCACTCAGACGACGACTGGGACGAAGAGGGCGAGAATGGAGAGGAAGATACAGGCGAATACAAATCTCCTGTCCTAAGCAATGATCAGGGATTCAGCAGAGACAATATGCGCTGTCGACGCCGAACGCATATACCGTGGCTAGAGTCAGACGAAGAGCGTTTACTCTCGTACAAGGACAAAATGGGTATGGAGTGGAAGGATATATGCAAACGCTTCCTAGATCGGTCGCCGGGCGCAGTGAAACTACGCTACTACACGCTACGCAAGAAAGACTCGTAAGGCTATTGCAATGTTCTTCAGTCTAGATAACTCCCTCCACTTCCCAGCAAGATCGCCTCGCGTCCGTACTGCTACTGGCACTGCTTCACAACAGCGCGCTATCACGCTCTCCCTATCTTGTCTCGATGCCACGTAACCTTTAGCCTTTTCACGAGCATTGCCACCACCTCCCTAATGTCGGGTAGATCGCGGAGGAGCGCTTCAATATTGGGCGGGAGAGGATGCTGGTGGGCTTCAGCACGGTGTTGCGATACTCTGGGCTCTTCTCAGTGAGATTGCAACGAATGTGGGCGGAGAGGAGGCGTACAGCATCCTCCGCCGTCATCGTCACTTGAAGCGCATTAGCTCGGATATGGACATAGTACTAGGAGTCAGCATACCTTGCACTGAGGATGCTATAGTGTTAGGTGGGGCTGCGGATGTTTACTGCGAGGTACCAAAGCAAGGCGAGAACACGAACACATCGAGTCACATGACCGCCAAGAAATAGGTTCCGTTTTGAATCGACTATTTACGTTACTAACGTTAGCCGGCCGGCAGACATGCAAGGACGACGTTGTTGCTACGATGCGGCCAGCGTGTAACTACTGGCTTGAGTCGATTCCGTGACGCAGATGTGCTCGTCGAGCATCACTTGCGCCGCCGCAAGCGCGACTGACAGAACGCATATCCCTCGAGCCTGAGCCAAGCCATGGGAAACGTGTCGATACGCTGGCAATGGGCCTCTTGGGTCATGTGCTATTTTGCACTGCCACTCGCGAGCATGTCATTTTCACGTGCAAGCTCCCACGCTAATGGTGGGGTTACCTGAAATTCTGTGGCGCGACAAACCGCCCGCTCACCCAAATGACTCACGGACCACTGGCTTTTCACCGTTGGCTTCAAGGCTGCGAGAGATCTTTTCCGGCGCGACGCCTCCCAACTCAGCGGGAGCCTGCGCGACGGCTGGTCTAGCCACAATGATACTGAATTCTCGGCAACCTCTCTCCGTATAAGCAGCTCACTGTTACCTATCAACATATTTACGAGTAATGACATGCCACGACTGTAAATTCGTTTGGGAGGACGCTATCTGCAGGCAGTGAAAATCCGTACGCATGCAGATTCTGCGCGTCATAGCGGACGCCTTACCCATTCGGTAAGCGGCTTACGGTGCACGTGATAATCGTTGGGTTGAAGAAGGTGGGCACAAATTTTAGGGCAGGGCAAAAACCGGCTGCAGCCGCGCCCGATAGCAGTGTGGTGCTTTCATATGTCGGGCGCCAACGTCCATAGATATCATGCGCTTTTATTCCGCTCAGTGAAGAGCCCACGCGCCCTCTCACACCCACACCTCGCAATAGCTTGCGACGTTCCGCGCACAGTTGCTCTGCCTCTTGAAGCCGACGATTCATCACCTTGTACGCTCGTCTGTTCGACGCGAAGAGACCCACTGGTTACCAAGGTGAACAACACTTGAGACGTCGTATCCTTAGCTCAACACAGGCTGATGGGTTCGTGCTGAATTGTAGCCTTCCTCCTCCTAGCGCATTTGTGAGCTTCGCAAGACACGTTCGCATCAGATCATCGACGCAAATTACCACCGGGCTATCGGGTATAAGCGAATAAACCTATAAACTGAGACAGAGGATCGCCTCAAAGGTTACGTTTCCCGTTGAGGAAATCTGGAAACCATGTCTGCTGCCACTGAGAATGGAAAGAAAGCGCTCGATGGGAAGGGGGTGTTTGTGAAAGCCGACCGACTTACAATCGCAGAGACCATGACAATGACATTCGAGGGAGAGTCATGCTATGTTAAAGATGGGGAGGGAAATAAAGTCATGAGTCTAGACAATGAAAAGGGGGAGGAAATGGTTTATGCTGGATACCAATGCCATGTGATGAAGGCATATGTAAAATTCGACAAGAAGAAAGTAGCAGTTAGGGATCAATCCGTTCACAATTGTGTGTCATGTGGTCGGAAACAACTCTTCACCAAATCCAAACGTATCACAGATAGTCCATCCCGAATTGAACCCAACCTTCAGTGAAACTATGACGTCGTCTTCAACTTTTGGCATATACAAAGACAAACAATTCGTGACACCCCGTCGTCCATGGTTCTTCGCCCATTCATGACTTGTCATCACCCCAGTGCGAAATGGCTCCGGAAGTTTGTCAATCCGCTCGCGTGACGTAACCAAGAAAGGGCAGTATTCAGGTGGCACTAATGCTGTGTAGCGTCAACTTCTGAAGCATAAATCAAGAATTTCCCGTACCTGGACTCTGTTGGGATGTCGTCCTAGCATGTTTCGAGAGTGATTCTCCTGCTCCTTCCTCATTTTGCGGCGAGTCATCTTCGGCGCGACTGCGCTTTCTTCTCTTGCTTAGTAGTGTATCTTGACCTTTGCCTTTCCCAAAAGGGCCGGTATTTTTCGAATGACAAGCCGTTGTAGATTCCGAACTAGCTGACTGTGTTATTTTCATTTGCTTTCACAGCTCCAATGGCTGATTGAGGTGGATGAAAGTCGAAAATTGTTGTTTGTCCCGTAGTGTGATGTAAGGAATTTGACTTATACGCCTCACTAGCACCTTGTCTGCCATCTGAAGACCCTGCCTCGTCGTTTTCGATGGAAGTGAGCTGTTTCAACAACTGTAGATGGTTGAGACAGGAGGAAACCCAAGCGTGACGCTTCGTTTCTGGAATCAGCTCGGCCGCAATGTATATCGACTTTTCTGGCAAAAGGTTAACATTGTTGAGTAAGGAACGGTCGGCTTACCAAAATCTTTAATTTGCGTTGGTGGTCTCTGTAACTGTGTTTCTGAGTATGTGAATCGAGCTGCAAAGACTCGTTGCGATTGTTGTGAGTCCTTCAGGATGTAAGGCAGTCTCCCACCAAGCCCGTAGCTTTGGGATTATAATCACTGGGGATATGGTTGCCGACTTTGAGATACTTGTAGCTATGGCACAAAGCAAGAACGCTTCTGGACCGATATCCGAATGAATGTCGACTAGAAGATCGCGTGCTCTCATCCTCTCCGAACGACGTTGTTTTGAGCGTTTGTTTAAACTTTCTTCGTCTTCCTGTAACAAGTCTCGCCAAGTTTGAAAGGCCTTTCTTTGATGCGAGAGCATTTCTTGCCGCGCGTCGTCAAATGTTGCTTTTTGCTTCTCAATCTCTTCGAATAACCAATCGTACGATTGAGTCATGGCGAATATGTTCGGTTCAATTCGACACTTGCGACGGGAATGAGCAAACTACGCGGGACCAGCCCGGACCGGATCGGACCTGGATCTTGAGAGGTATAAATAGACGAGCTTAGTGCACCGTGCACGCGCCAACCTACATTGCACATATTAGCCGGTGCTAGGCTTGATGAAGTCTGGTCCGGTCCGGTCCGATTCAATCTGGTCCCGTCTGGTCTGATAATGTATGGTCTGATATGGTCCGGTCTGTCTGGTTGGGTCCGGTGTGCGATGTCGCCCAGTTTCATTCACGATCTGCACTGTACATATCCGTAATGCGAGTGACATTGATTGTGCAGCCATGACCGCCTAACTCTATAGAGATTTGAAGCATGTATTGCTCTCGATAGCGCAACGAGGGCAATGTTGCTGGCGCATCTGCAGCCACGATCGATCATACTAGGGGAGTGGACGCCGAGCGTCGTCTCGTCTGGAAGCCTCTAACACCTGCATGCATCTTCCCAACGAGGGGAATGCCGCTGTAACCATGTTCGACCGTACCAGAGGAGTACAGGCGAGGGGAGTGGGGAGGCACCGAGCGTGGGTGAAGGGCGTAGGAAGATACGTATAAAGGTTCGCGATCACCGTCCACTATCAAGATCAAGGCGATTTTTACATCCTCTCTCGTTCGAATCACTGCTCTATTAGTCTATCCATCCTAGAGAGCATCACCGCCTGTCAGTCAAAAAAGTCCGTTCGACACCAACCGCCGTTTGCTGTACCAAGGCGGCTCGAATCAATTGCCCTTATACGCTGCAATAACACCAAGGTAAGAACAGGCAGTATCCATTTCTAGACAGCATGTTTACATTTACATGAGACTATCCTTCACTTCTACCTCTAAGACTCATCCATCATGTCCAACGATCAATCAAACCCGCTCTAGCTCTGCCCCTGCCCCACCAAACACTCCCAATCAAACGGGCCAGTCTCCCCAAACCGTCAATGGAGTCGGCGATCACCGAGCTGGGGAGGAGGATACGTCAAACAGCGCTTCGCATAATCCTACCAATTCAACATCCTTACACCCTTATTTAACTGAGATGTCCCCTGAAGAGCAACAAAAAGTGGAGGATGGTGTCAACAACCCTGAGAGCCATTAAGATCCTGCTGGAAGATTATTGGCGGACTTCGTTAGGTAAGCCAACGGAATATCGCTTTTCCGCTTGAACTGTTGGTACGTCGCAGATCGGCATTGGAGATATTGGTGTAGCACACTAGGTGCCCTTTAAGTTTAGCGCCACCAACGAAGTTTGTCGCCCCTCCCAAATTCCTCTCCGTCATGATCACTTCGTGCTTATCAGATATTCTTGCATTGTATTGCCTGCTCCAGAACTGCCATTCATCCGCCCTATGTCCCTCTTCACGCATCTCGGTACAACGGAGCGTCTTGACGAACTTATTGCTGCGTTAGCATTAAACGGCGAGACCCAGCTTCCAGTGGAAGAAGAAGGGACGACCTTATACCGATATACATTTTCGGAAGTGTGCACAGAGACAGTCACGAAGGCAGTTACAGAAATCCTTAGAATAGTAGGTACAGATGTCCTGCAATAATGTCGCTAATTCGCGCCTGTCAGGCCAGACAATCCGCAACCCTAGGGACTCCGACAAAGAAACCAGCAGCATTCCGTTCGTCTAGTTGGATCTCTCCTGAGAAAGATCACCTCTACTTTGTCGTGCCTTTCAACCCCAAAGCGCTTAATAAAGCAACGCTGCGAATATATCGAACGAAAGAAGGAACCTCTATGGAAACGCTATTGCGGCCAGGAATAACCCTAGTCCATGAGGACGTTCACTTTCAGATATCGGGGGTTCACGTTTTTTTCGGGGTTCTTTTTTTCCTACTTCTATGTCCTAAATCGGGTTGAGCTATCAGGTCATGTATTCGTGGAAGACCCAATCCTCCAAATACTGGGACACGCTCGTTGATACTAAACTGCTATACAAATTCTCTTGATCTGATGTGGAGAGGTTAGCTTCAGTCTGCCCTTAAAAACTAGTGAGGACTTACCTTGGTGTTGATGGGTCGCGTTTGGGTTTTCTGTTGGGCCTGGTGGTGTACCATGCTGTAAAATTCGGTGATTCGTAGTGGCTTCCGTTGTCTCTAGCCGGCCCGACCCCGCAGTATCGTTGACTGGGTGTGGATCTGCTGGCGACGGAGACTGGTGACCGATTTCAAGTTCGGATGGGGGAATAGCATCCGAGTAGACTTCCATTTGCCTGGTAGGCTGGGCCTGGCCTGGAGTGGGTTCTTCAAGCAGGTGGGGGTTTGAGATAACTCGCGGCCACTCTCCTGCATTATCAGCATCGCTCGCAGGTGCGAATAACACAGTGCTTCTGCGCTTGTCCCACCCAATTTCTGCTTCTGAACTCGCACCCGTTGTATCCCCGGTACTATTTTCCGTTTGCGACTTTTTGTACGTCTCTCCCCAATATCCTTCAAGTCTCGTATCTCGCCATGTTCAAGAGCCTTCAGGTCCACGTAATTGCCGACAAGTGTCATAAGCTCGCTACCACCTTGTGCAAGCTCCTGCGGTGTCCAACCATATTCCTCAAGACCCCGAATAATCGCCCTTGTTGCAGCCGTATTCTGCGATCGAAAGTGATCGATTACGCTTTGCACATTCTCAGTCAGGTAGCGGAATATATGGTTAATATCCACTCTCGAAAGGCTCTCAATGCTAAAGGGTGTTAGCGAGCATTAGGAAATTGTATTAAATACGTACTCCGACATATTTGTTCCTCTGTCAAGCAGAAAGCCCAGGCCGCACGCTTCAGCAAGCCGAAAATAATTCCGCTTTCTATTGTATAGGTCATTAACCTTCTTCCTTTCCATCTTACACTTTTCTGCAATGCTATCTAACGCTGCAGACTTTTTCCTTTGATTTCTAGAACGCGCTACTGTTAATTCGATTCGATCCACTCCGTGTGCAAAGAAAAGAAGGCGGAGACGATTACAATATCCAACACCCCCTTCTTTAAGCAGACCTTTAGCTACTTCTTCTGTTCGTAATACATCACTAGTGCCAGCTTCTTTGTGTAGATGGGGCGGTTCAGCGCTATAGATATGCGTTGCAACCGACACGTTTTTTTCGGCGCTAGAGAATCCGTCCACGATCTTTGCTAATAATGTGATTTTGGAACTAGGCAACCCTAACGATTCAAAGTATCGATGCGCACGTGATCGAACGTTTGGTGCGTGGAGAGGCAGCGGGTCGCAAGAGGCTTCGAGCAGGGGTGGAGGTCGATGTTTGGATGGGCCAAGCCTTGGCGAAGCCGGAACAGATTCAGCTAGAGGCTGGCATTTGTGGAGAAGCTGCCAGCACTCACCCTCCGTCCCTCGTGCAAAAAATCGACCAAAGGCCAACTGTAAACGCTTGGATATAGTTTAGTATATCTCTCTCGTGGACGGAATAACTCGCCTCAGAACCAAGAACTGCAGATGGTGAGAGTTGCCCTAGCACTTCCTCCAGGCATTCTGCAATGCGACCAGGCCTGAGGGTGCTCATTATATGTGGAAAGTCCGGTTTTCGAGCTCTTCGTTGAGGGAAGAGATGGGCCTTAATAGGACCGGTCCCATAAAGATCCCTGTCTTCGCCTTATGCTCATTTCGGAAATGCCTACCGACTCCCCCCGCCCGCCACGAACGCCACGCTTCCACTTAAGTGTTAGATTTTGGCCGCAGTCACCTTTGCCTAGATACCGCCGAAACAGGCTTGGTGCGATCGGCTTGTTCGTTGCGGAAGTTAATGTACATGTAATGCATGGCTATCGAACATAACTGTCTTACCACAGGAGAGGCCTCCGAAGTCTTCCGACGGGGTCAGATTCTTCATTGGAACATGTAGCCGCGGCCTGTGGAACCCCCATGCCGGCGGACAGCTGGGGTTGTCGGACGCGAAATTGGAATAGGGCTTTCGGCAGAAACCTAGATCAGTTTTTGAACGGTCAAAGAACATGGAGCATCAGCGACTCCTCTTTGAGTCAAGTCAGTATTGAACCGCTTGCTGCTTTCTGGAAGTGAATAATTAGCGCATGCCAGAAAGCAAGTAGCCGTAATTCTCTGATATATATGCACGCTCCCCAACAAGGCTAAGATCTCGTCACTTACCTTTCACCTTACCGCCCCTCTAGCCCTTCACCGGTTGCCTTCGTGTGTTTGCCTGCAAACCACGCCCTGCGTTCATTCACTGGTTCCACCGCACGACGATGCGTGACCTATCACCTGCAGCGCTCATCTGTGCGGTGCTCTCCGGTCTGCTCGGTCTTGCTCAGGTATTCCGTCTCTGGGATTCAAAGGAGCCATGCGCTAGTGTAACGCGGCGAAACTTCCTGCTGGCCTTCTACTTTACCGTTTATTTCGTCGCTATTCTTATCTTGTTCTTCGAAGTTACGTCGAGTCTTGCACCTCAGTCACTACTATTCGAGCTGTCATGGCTGAATGGATTCTGCGTTGAAGTTCGTACCACCCTATTTAGAAAGGTAACTACTAATAAGAATTCAGGCCGTCTTTCTTCAGAGAAACTTTTCAATACCAGAAGATATCCGTGGATCCCTCATCCTCCGTATACTCGTTGTTCTTATTGCTGCAGCCGCTGGCTTACTTCAAGGCGTGGGCTTTGCGATCTCGTTCTCTGATGCCGGCATTAAGAGATATCTCGCTTTTCGCCGGTGCACGCCTCTTACATGTATCTGCAGCGGTTTTCTTCATCTTCCCTTTAAAGTATAAAATCGCAAGACATCGGAAGCCTGTATTGTTCGCACTTATCTATACCTTTGCAGCCGTTGGTGGCTTTTGCTTTATACCTATTAGCAACGGAGACATCTTCCTCCTAGTAAGCCTGTACCTACCTACTAAAGTTTCTGGGCTAATCTGGATAGGCAAACTGTATTCTGGAATGCGTGGTGAACTTTGTCCTTCTTGCGTCCGCCCAAATTAAGTCGCAAAGGCTGAGAAACGACAACCCAAAGACCGAGGACACCGCAGGCAACGCAGAGAGGAGGTGAGCTACAGGCCGCCCTTGCTGCTCTGGAAGCTAACTGATATAGTAATCCGTTGCGAATCGAAGTTGCGGAGACTGTCTCTGTTTATGTTGAACGATACGGCTTGCCTACACCTCCACCCAGTCCTGTACCTTCTAAGACTTTCGTGCTTGGCAACCTCGCGGAACACACCGCCGCCGTCACCACCGCCGATAACAAGGACATCGAGGCCTCGCGTTGTTCCATCCTAGATATTACAGTATCGGAGACATGCGTAGTACATGCACGAGTGCTAGCTCAATGGGCAACCCCACACGGCAAAGTACTTCGACTGATAACAATGGATTGGAAGAATTTCTCTCACTATTGGGGATTGCAATTGGTGGAACATATTGGCAAAACAGTGTACGATATGGCTGAACGTCTCTCGTCGGGCGAATCTGGAGCTGGGATGGTCCTTCTTACCGAACGGGATCTTTGTGATGTTGGACTCTCCCTGGAAGATTGTAAGAGTTTGTTGGATGGATTTGGCCTTTATATCTCGAGCCAAGTGGTACTTTGCGGACATCCCATGGATGTCTAGTTGTGAAGGCTGTCACAATTAGCTGCCTCCCCTTACCATTTTTCTTTCATTTGTTCTATTCCTTGGATTCCAAATCTTTCAATATGTAACAGTAGACTATATCATTATATTCACCTGTGGACATTTTTCTCAATTGCATGCTAAAGCTGAGTATGCCTGTATAACTTCGTCTTTCCAACACGTTGCACACCAAATTCTGTTACACTTTGTTGGATTAAAAAAATCTAGATATTTTGCATCTAAATCTTTTATAAATTAAATTACTGCAGCTGCTTTTAGGGAAAGTTAGAGTGCCAGAGGAGTGCGCTGTGCCTCTACAGGCTAGAACTCTATTGCCACCGCAGCTTTTCATCGCTCATAACATTTCTTTATAGCCTCAACCTCGCTTTATATCTATCCCACACACTCATGAACTGCTTCGATTATTACTGCAGTATATAACCTGAAAACGCCCTTGTAACGTAGTCGAGCCATGCCCGAAAGCTATTTCCATGAGCCCTTGCATGAGCTTCCCTTGCATGAGCCTCCTTTGCAGACTGCATAGCGGCATGCGCCTGGTCGGTCCACTGCTTAAAACGTTCCTCCCATTCCCCATACTTCTGCATACGTTCTGAGAACTGATTAGTACAGCCTGTAAACTTCGTCATTCAGGAACATACCCAACTCTTCCGGACTGGTCACTCTTTTAGAAAATTCGCAAAAGTCACTCTTGGAGATCTCAATAGATCTGCAGTATGGTCCTCCTTCATACAGAGGTTCTATCTCAACTGTATCCCTGAGGAGCTGGATACCGGACAGAACGGGTAACTCGACGCCAGAGGGAGGGTTACAGAAGGTGAGTTTGACATGACCATGCGACAAGTGTTCCAGACGCGCCAAGGGTATGAATGGGCAGTCCGACGGTCCAGGCGGCATACGCTTGGCTGCGTCCATAGCAGGTTGGTAGATATCAAAGAACTCTTGAATGGATAGCGCCATGGCAAAAGATATAAGAGATATGGGTTTTGCAGGGCGGAGGGCAGCAAGTTGGAAGTATGAAGTTGAACTATATAGAGCATTCCACGGTGATATATATACATGAGACGCCAGCAGGCCTTGCGAAGCCCATCAGCTAGGGCCTTCTTTTGACAGAGCAAATTTAGGTTCGTCGCCTTGCATTCGTTAGTACGGAAGCCACCTTATCTAGTGAGATAGTATGCCGGGGAATGCATACGAACGGAATAGACGTGGCACTTAGCCCTCATCTGGCCGGGCTGCATATGCAGGCGACTAGAAGACGACAGAATACTACGCAAGGCAGAGATACGGCGGTGGTGCCTGTCACTAGCAGCCTTTTCACCATCCGTGCACCATCATGGAGGATAGCCTGCTCTTTCTCGGCAGGCGTGTAATTAATGCGAATCGCCTATTTACATGGAATGACAGTCTTTAAAGGAAATAGTCCGTTCAGTGGAGGAATGGTGGGGGCTTGGGAAGGTAGCCAGTAGAAGAATGAGGGACGGCGCAAATCTCAGGGCGCAGGAAACGAACGTGCAGGAGGCAACCGGTGAAGGACTGAGAAGGGCGGTGAACTGAAGGACGTTGCAGCTTATTAAAGGACGCGCATGATATATCATGAGCACGTCCGCTCCAGGAAGTTTGTTCCTCTGGCATAAGCATCTTGCTTTTCATGACTGCCTCAATTGAGCGATCGGATGTGCGGATCCCACCATTTCACGTCGTTCGACAAACACCGTGAAATGAAGCAGAAGCGGAGTTCATGCTAATCCGAGCTAGACAAGCCGAAAGGGCTTGTCGTTAAACACTTTCGCCACAATGTTGACGTTAGGAGTTTATTATTAGATGCACGGGGCATATTTCGCATCGGTGCAACGCATGCGCGCTTGCTCCTTGCAGTCTAGCTCGTTTTAAAGTGTTAGAGTCGTGGTGGAACGCTAATCCAAGAAAGTGTGTTCAGCTGAACACATTTTCAGATTAGCGCATCTGCCAAGAACTGCAATGGCCCCTTGAATCAACAGCGCAAAATACCAGAAACCACGCACCCTACAAAATGCAGAACACCAACACGTATAACCTTTATGACGTAACGTTTGAGCACTGTCGACAGTGCAATAGTTTCTTAAAGCAGTGGCGGTTTACTGATAACAACGGACTCGAGCCTATCGTCCAACCCGTCGTCCAACCCGTCGTCGAGCCTACCGTCGAGCCTATCGTCCAACCCGTCGCCGAGCCCACCGTCGCCAACCTATACGTCGATCGATTTTTCAAAAGCGCACCAACTCCTAAGACCTGGTCCCAGCGACAAATAGAGGTAATAAGAGCCCCAGAAACATACCGAAACGTTCTCTATTCTCTCTTCACAAGAGATCAGGCCGTAGAAAGCAATCATGGAATTCGGTATCCGAGCAGCCTTATCGCTATAGGCGAGAGATTCGCTGCGCTCACGAACTCTGGGCTTGAAAATGGAAAGCTCCAGCGATACTTTTGCTTCTTCCAAGCGTTTATTTTACTTGTGTATTGTGCTGCTTTAGAGAAGACTGGGACAGAAAGCAGTGATATCGACAAGATCATGGCATCAGTCACTACTTTCAAAAAGAGGCGCCTTAAGAGTCTTCGGGATGCTTCCTTAAAGGCTTATGGCATTATTACGCGGCTTGTCAACGCTGGCTGGCCTATGTCTCGTGCCACCGAGTTGCTCTTTTTAAGTAGAGCTATCCGCACTTTGTCATGGCATGCACTGATTCGTTTCCTAGACCCCATCTCTCCATCGGATTTGTACAATATGTCGGAAAGTTGTTTTGATTCTATTGCTACTGTTCTCGAACAGAAAACAGAGTATACGACTCACAGCTACGAGGATTGTATGACGACACATTATACCATTCCGAGCCTTATCGCATATATGCTCTCTCTTGGTAATGCCACAACACACATGTATAACATGGCCCTCCTTTTAAGAAAGATCGACGCTAACGCTTTCGTAGCGATCTCATATGTGGTGCTTTGGAAGTTGACGTACCCGAAAACCTCAGTCTCCTGCACATGGTGTATCCGGCGGTAACATTGATGCCCTGTATCATCAGCACGGTGCCTAAGCCGCCTTCTAAGAGACGCAAGCGCAACACCGCCTCCGCGAGTGAAGCTATAGCATCAACTCCTACCCCCGCAGATTCACGACAACGTGCAAATATCCGCATCAGCCTCTCAGAAGTCGATTCAACCCAAGACGACAATGAAGTAGATGCTTTTGCATCTCAGCCCACTCCGGATAGAACCACGAACTCAGGATTTTCATTCGCTTCTCAGCAACTCTTCACTCGGGTGCCTGTCGTGCTACCATATGAGTCACGGATATTCTCCGTCGTTCAGCGTGGAGATATCGACGGCGCAAGAGAGCTATTGACAGCTAGAAGAACGTTAATCGATGCAGTTGATCTGTACGGGCTCGGGCTCTTGTATGTGAGTATTGTCGATTCTGCGCTATCGTACCATCTGATTGTGGACTTAGTATGCCTCTTATTATTGCTGGAAAGGCCACGGGCATACGGTAGCCTTCGAGATGTACAAGGCCTTGCTGGAGATGGGCACTAACGCGTCCCTGCGTGATGAGATTGGAAAGTTAGTATAAGCAATGATCGCTGGTGTGGCTTCGCTAATTCCAACTCAGTACATCTGAAATGACCATGTTAGACAACATATTGTGTGGCAACGCGATGGGAGACAATTCTTTGAAGAATAGGGACTCAGCAATTATTGAAGTTGCAGGCTTATTTGGATTGGATTCAAGAGACCTATGGACGGACTACATAGCAAGTCGCAGATTTACAGAAGTGCACAAAATTCTTCTGAGAAATCATGATAACGACTCTAGTTTATCGGATTCCCTGAGATCACTGGAAGATCATGATATGCTTTCTGCTGTCATTGATCGTCTAGACAGTCAGGGTAGAAGCCCTTTGGCGTGGGCGGTAGAATATGGCTGGGCAAACGCTGCGGACACCTTGATTTCGTTCGGTGCCAACCCTAACCAGGTGAGGCGTTCAGTAGGAGGCATTGGATCGCCGCTTTTGCACCTCGCAATCGCCGGACCAAGTTCGAGTCAATCATGCGAAGTTGTGGGGGTTTTGCTTAGTGCCGGGGTTCACGTAAATGCGAGGGATGAGGAAGAGTGGACTGCAGTGCATATAGCGGCTTCGTGGAGCTTGCATGGTATTGTTAAAGAGATTATACAAAAGCACCCGGACCTAAGTGCGGTCACGACGACTGGTGACACAGCGCTTGATCTTGCTATCCGCGCGGGAGCTGATAGTTCGCTAGTTGAGCTTTTGCAAGAACACATGTCTATTTAAATATAATCCGATACCATTCTACTGAGCTCTATCCGAGGATTTCGTGTCTACTAACGCCATAAGACTAAAATTAAGATTCTTACTGCTCACCCGCTCCATGTACTCCTTTACAACACCTATACTAGCCTCACTCAACATGTCATCCTTGGGTTTGAGCTTTACTCCCTTGTCTACCGGGCCTTTTCGGTCACCGTCCATCTCATAGATGCAGGAACGTTCGGTCTTGACAAAGCAGACGTAGTGGCACTCAACCTCTTCTTGCGCGTCTGTCGGCACAGAGCTATCTCCCTGCATCGCGGCCTCATTATATATTGACTCAAGCTCTGTGGAGTCCTCTAGGAACGTCGCGCAGTCTCGCGGTTGTCGAGTTTGGAAAGCGGCAATGATTTCGGCTAGGAGAGATTCTGGGCCTAGCAACGATTAGCATTTGACGTAGACTTATTTAAGATTGGACGTTAGGTGTAGACCTACGAATTGAAAGCCTTGTGTCACCGTTACAGGCGGCGTGGAGGATGGCATAGAGGCCGCAAGCATTGTTGATGGTCTGCGGCAGCCACATCAATCCATCTCCATGGGTTTTGGTGTACTCCTGTCGTCCAGCATCTTCAGCGGATTTGCGTTGTTCATATTCCGTCGAGGTAGGGAAGACGAGGACGAGTGCTAGTGCTGGACGGGGGAGATGTTCAACTGCATCAAGCGCCCAGATGTCTACAAAGCTCAGAGTCTCGGCGACTCCTAGCTTGACTGACTTCAGTGAAGACCTCAGGATTGGATTCGAGGGGAACGAAATGTTTTCGATAGCGAATGTCGTTCATGGCTATGAGAATACAGCTAGTGGCGATGTGTTGAACAGTTGTTCTTCAGTGTTGTTAGGCAACCACTTGGCGCTGACTCAGAATCATACTAAACTGCATTGATATACACATTACCCCACAGCATGAGCCGCTATAATCTCTCCGCGACGACACTGTAGGCAGGCAGATGGATACGGGACAAGAGGGCGTATATCCAGTGATATGACACGAATCCTTGAGGTATGAAGCCTCAGGTTGGGTGCGTGAGCCCTTTTGACCAGCCCAACGTCCGGTATCGTACCGAGGGGAATCCGAAGGATCTCCAAGGCCCTGCGGCGGGTTTCAAGATACTGCCAGGCGCTGGCGCGACACTACCAGAGTATGGAAACTCGTGTCACGCATCAGTTCTCTCGAGCTACGTATACTATCTGGTCACGACGTTCCTGCTCCCTCGAATTGCCCTCCCTGGTACTGTCGAGCGTGGCTGCAGAAGCAACAGCGGCATTCCGCTCGTTCAGATGTTTCCATTGTCGACTACTTGGCTTTGCTATGAATACGAAAGACAGATGGCGAGTAACAAGGTTTAGCGCTCATGAGACTTTCCATGCACGAAATTGTTGACACCCTGCTTACCCATCCGTTAGGCCGAATGTGCATGTGAATGGCGGGGTATCTGCCTCGGCGGTGACGATCATCAAGGGTGCAGTAAAACAATTTTCCGCGCGAGCTCTCCCACCCAGCATACTACCCTCGATCCAGCCACATCATCTTATGTTCCTGGCTGACAGTATTAATTCTGGGTCAAGTGCGAGCTCGCCATGATACAGCGCGAACGTGCCTGATTGAAGCCTCGAAACATCCTAACAATGGGGGAGAATGCCTTTTTGATAGAGCTACGTTAAGGTGATTGCATAAGTGCATGAGTCCCGCGTCTTGCCCGTGAGCGTATAGTAATACAAGACCGTCCCCTTATGCATATGTGCGCTCTATTGTTTAAAGTGTCGCCCAGCTACCCCTACAAGTTTGAACAGTTGTTGTTTGCCGCCACCAGTAGATTCCCGTCATTATTGTATTTGGAGGACGGCGCGTTCGAGGGTGCGGAGTCGCTTAGTGTTGGAAGGGGACTAGTGGCAAATGTAGCGTGTATCATCGTCATTTTAAGCTTCTCCAGTTCAGTTAAGAGGTATGGAACGTTGTTTCCTTCACACCATGTAGACCTCGGAACGAGTATTGCAACAGGGCCCGTGCCCGTTCTTAGCAGCACGTACCCCTGCTCTTGTTCATTCAAAAAGTCGAAATGACCTCTAAGCTCTACAGGGTATTCGTGCAATTCGTCCATGTCGACTGGTGAGAGGTCGAAAAATTCAGTCGTCGTAGAGTTGGGGGAAGTAGGAGGGGTATTAGGATGGGTATGCGGAATGAAGGGGTGTAGGTCGGGGGTGTTGCCGATCTGACGGGCCGCGTGAGTGATAGGAGGAGCCTGCTCTTGAACGTTGGGTGACAGGGACGTGGAACCCGTGTTCTGGACGGCCATGATTGCGGGATGAATGAGGATTCGAGTAATTTGTCTATTAGGGAGCTATTCTATTCTATATATGCTCTCGGTGCGCATAGCAGGGTGTTGATGCTAAGCCGCACTGTGCACTAACATGCATAGGCAGTTAAAGTATAATGGTCCTAGGGTGTCAACTGGAGAGCTGTGCATAATGTTATCTGCAGGTCGCACGGGAAAGGAAAAATCTATGGGGGCCAAAATGCGCCAGCCTTCCCCCCCAAGTTGCCCACTAACCTCCTTCGCCTCACTGGCCGCGGAGAAACACAAGGAGCTCGCACTTCCTCTTGAGACAGTCAGCACGATGATAGTACATAGTCCCGTCGTTAACAGCGATCTCTAGGGTGACCAGAATTCCTTTCTACGTGGGTCAGCTCAGTCAATCAGAAACGTCCCCAATTAAGGGTGACAAATGCAGGAGTCAGTGATTAATGTCGCGGCTTGCTATGCATTGACAGGGGAGAGTGAGATGGGCTGCCATAATACTGTCATCCCTTCCCAATTTAGCCAAACGATGCACACAAGCCCGCTTGTGACGCATGCGCTGCATGGCATAAACCCAGCCAACTTCTTCCGCTGTAATCTGCATGCGCATCCATTAAGCGACGCGCCGATTTTGGAACTTTCCCTAATCGGTATAGACGTACAGCGAGTCTTGCACAAACACAGCAAGTTAGTGAGCATTTTTGCATGCGCGGAAGGAGCAACACCGTTAAGATACAACGACGATACTACTGCCCTGGGGAAGAAGACGGTAAGTAGGACAAAAGTTGCTGGAAGGTACTTAATTCAGCAAATTTAAAAAAATAGTACAAAGTTCAAGCATTCCAGCAAATACACGATCCTCCTAGCATTTGTTGCTCTTATTCTCGAACTCCCAATAGTTGTAAGCTGCTTCGTATGGGCTTGACCATTAATCCACAAAGCATACTGCGGTTGGATCCTTGCACGTTTACTAGTCCCTCGCTTGGCTTCAGCGGGTGGTATAAGGCGTCTATTATATACCGCCCTTCTAGCTGGCACTCTCTCGCGCTCAGCCAAATCCTCCATAGCGCATACGCTCGCCCCTCACGCTCCTCGCCGTCAACGCCTGGGTCCGAGAGGCTATTTGCCGTGCTCAATCCTTTGGTATCCAAAGTCCTGGTCTTCCTCTTCCGCGGCCGGCCGGGTATCCGGCCTGTGTGCAGCCCGTCTTCCAGCCACTCCATGACATCTCTCACTCTCTGCAGCGGCGGTGCCTTCAGCCCTGACCTGGTTCCGTTATATAGTCTAGGGGATGCGGAAGCTAGGACGGCGATGTTATCGTGGGGGCGTTGTCGCGACGGAGGAGGCGAGGCTGGGTCGGCGAGCCATCCGTGGACGACAGTAGAATTGAACGTCGGAACGTCGGAACGTCGGGGGAGGAATGTGCGGGGCACTAGATACTATAGCCGTACGGAGGTGCCTTTCAAAAGTCTTTTCCTGGACCGTGCACGGTGGGCGTAAGCCACTGCTCTTGGCGCTAGCACCCCCTCATAGCAAAAATCCCTCAATCTTCATCATTGCTACTCTTCTATCTACCTGATAATGCCTTCGTACGACATTGCCACCCGAGCTCAAGCCTTGACTCTAAAGCTGGCTGGCTTTTCAAATACTGAGATCGAGTCTATAACTGGAATCCAGCCGCGCACGGTTTAAATGCTATCTATCGCAAGGCTATCACCCGAGGACTAAACCCCGCTAAGAGCAAGACGATCCTTGACAAATACGTTGAAGATGGCAATCGATCCGGCCGCCCAAAGAAGCAAACTAAGGAGCTAGCTGAAGATGTACTGTTATAGGTCCGTCGAGATCGATATGCTCGCGAGAAGACCTGCGCTCAAATCGCAGCAGAGATTGGAGGAGTGTCAGATATCACAGTCTGGCGAATCCTTAGAGCATCTGGATATCGAAAGACAAAGCCCACCCGCAAACCAGGGCTAACAGATAAGATGAAGCGAGCCCGTTATCAATTTGCTCTTAATTATAAGGACTGGACGATTGAAGACTGGAAAAAGGTTATCTGGTCTGAGATGAGACATCTGTTGTCTATGGTCTTCGAAGAGGGGGATACCGCGTTTGGCGTCTACCTTCTGAGCGTTTTGTTAAGTCCTGCATTCGGCCGCGGTAGAAGGGGTTCTCTGAGTTTATGTTTTGGGGTTGCTTTTCGTACGACTTAAAAGGCCCATGTCATATCTGGAAGGCAGAGACAAAGAGCGAAAGAAAGATTGCAGATCAAGAACTAGAAGCTATAAATAGAGAACTCGAGCCTATTCTTAAGGCAGAGTGGGAGCTAAATACGCCTTTGGCTCGAATGGGCCTTCGAAATCAGCCAGGACGAAAACCACAATGGAAGTGGGATAGAAAGCATGGTAAGCTTGAAAGAGGGAGCGGAACTGGGATTGATTGGTGGAGATACTGCCGTCAGGTTGTTATTCCTAAACTAATTCCCTTCGTACGAGAATGTGAGAAGACTCAACCTGGGGTAATAGTTCAAGAGGATGGTGCAAGCCCACATAAGTCTTTCTATAAAGACAGGCTCTATAGCTTGGCTACGGTCGTACAATTACTATGGCCTGGAAACTCCCCTGACTTGAATATGATTGAGCCAGCCTGGCCTCATATGAAAAGAGTAACAACAAAGAAAGGGTCTCCTCGGTCAAGAGCTGAGGCAGAGCGTGTATGGCAAGAGAGGCATGGGGGGAGTTAGAACAGTGGCGGATTCAGGCTTGGATTGAGAGGATTGAGCGGCATATTCAGGAGATTCTTCGTCTTGAAGGTGGTAATGAGTATAGAGAGGGTAAGACTGAGAAGGTACGACGGTTTGAAGCTCCCTATAGTAGATGATTGGGTTGATATTGAATAGAGATGTCTCTCGTACGAAGAATTTGGTGGCGTTTTTAGCTTGCGCCACTGTGCACGGTCCAGGAAAAGACTTTTGAAAGGCACCTCCGTAGAATGAGCAGCAGTGATCTATGACGATCAATGACGATCAATATTTACTCCGTCGCTCCAGCGTTACCAAGCCCGGACTTCTGCGGCGTATCGTCCATCGGTGAAATAATGTACCGGTTGCCTGAGTAGCGGTCGAAGGTTTGGAGACTCCTGCCTCTTTCATTGTGGAGGGAGCCGAGGCTCAGCGGTTTCGGTCCGATTTGCTGCGGTTTGGCGGAGAAACCCGAACTTATCTAGTACCAGAGAGACTGGTCGCGCTAACCTCACCCGCAATCTTTTATCCTCCGTTATTTAGATCCGCATCCCTGCTTTTCTTCCGACTCATTTACTGCCGTAAAGACGGAGGAGCGCAAACCAGCTCAGTCCCAGCTGTGATTCTGCGCACGACTACCGCGATACTTAGTCATGGTAAGATGTGCATGCTGAACCTATCGCTCAATCTGATTTCGAACAGCAGAACCACAATGGTCCGATCAATGCCTCATGGCTTCGGCGTCATCTCGTGATCGCAGCCGTCGCGATCTTGAAGCGTTTCCGCCCGCATAATGCGTCCGTCCTCTTCCTCACACACAGCGTGTGTGTGTCAAGTGTGGCCCGCTCCAGCACCTCTCCGAAGCGGCCGCAATGCAATTTATCGCCTCTCATACCTCCATTCCGGTACCGAAATTATATTCCGCATTCGAAAGGAAGGGAGTTACATATATCGTCATGTCCCGCATAGCTGGCTCTCCTATTGGCCACAACTGGGAGAGCCGGCCTGAAGAGTCCAAGGAGCATTTAATGAGGCAACTGAAAGCTTACGTAGAGGAGATGAGAAGGGCTTGAACCCCCAAGTTTTGGTGTGGTTGAAGGTGTTGATGGTGGCAAGCTTTACGATATGCGTCTCTCCGGCGGCCTGGAAGGATTCGGACCTTTCCATTCAATTCGCGGCTTTCACTCGTTTCTCCGTGATGGAACCACCACATGTCCGGAACAGATTCCAGAGGTCAATGAACTGGTAGAAAAACATGAAAAGGCACGGTTCTCCACCCGCTTCACTCATGGCGACCTGAATAGCATGAACATACTTGTCAAAGGGGATAAGATTGTGGGCATCATTGACTGGGATACAGCCGGTTGGTACCCTGAGTATTGGGAGTATACAACTGCTTATAATGCCAATCCGTACAACGAGTTTTGGAGGGATGAGATCGGCAAATTTCTTGAAGAATATCCGGATGCAGTTGAAATGGAGCAGCTCCGGCAGAAGTACTTTGGAGCATTTTGACTGGAGAGACTGAAGAGCAGATGTTTCTTTGATTGGATTCGAATGGACGTGGGACTATACCCTTGCTCCCCCATTATTTCAAAGTAAAATGGGACACGTCCCTGCCCCAAGATTCGGACATCGGTACACTTCAGGGAATAACTTCCATCTCCTCCAGCAGATCGTACGTGGGCACAGTACCGGCCTTCCACGCCCCCGATCCGTCATATCGCCTTTGTTGCCGCTTCCGTGCGACATAGGCGTTTAATGTTTGTTCAATCTTCGACCAATTCGTCATCCTCGTCCCCAAACATCTTCCATCAGCTTCCAACGCCGCAATCGCATCTCTCACCCAGATGCGGCAAGTCCATGCTGCATTGTCCTGGACAAGGGGCACTTGAGAGCAAGTACCGCCGCTAGTTGATTCCCATCGATCACCTTTCCAATCATAACTCGCGCGAGTAGCATACTGGTCTGTACCAGTGGGATCTGCAATGCCTCGTAGACCCATACCATGCGCATTGTGGTAGGATCTAGCCTCTGCCTTGCATGGTATCGAAAACCTCTCCCGCCTTCAACTTCGCGCTTAGGTCCCACGATGATGGCCCAATGATACGTGTTGGGGTCCTGCCCACCGCGAGCATAGAGGGCGACGTAGATTCGGTCTTTGTCGGCAACCATTGTGGTGAATGAAGGGAGGTGGGCTAAGTCACTTGATTCCATTAGTTATATCTGTCTCTGGAATCGGCCTCCACATACAGACCTAGTCGACAAGGAGAGGATGATAGAAAATTTGCCGATGGGAACACTCAGGGCCTGTTTGGCTCGACATGGAGAAAATATCCAGGAATTAAATAGCTGGCAAATCGTGACTCTGTCAAAGTGCCACGCGAGGCGCAAGACTAAAATGGGACGGTGAGGCGTTAAGGTATAAACATAGACCTCTAAACGTATAAACGCGCGCTCAATATGGCAGGCGTGAGTCTTATTTTAGCATTTATGGAGAAATTAAGCGCCTTTTCAGTGTGTTAATCACGTTTCAAAGGGAGTGTGACGGCTTACTTGACGCCCACATGTGCGAATGTGATGCCTCTATTCTGTCGCATTAGCGTCTATTTGGTTTAACATTAGCGTTCTCCGGATTGCGAACGAACGACCGGCGAAACGGAAGCGCCCTAGAGGCAAGGTGCATAGCAAATATGGGCCTTTCACTTTATAAGCGCCCTACAATCTCTAACACATGAATCCGGCCCTTCGCGGCATTCACACCGCTTTTCAAGGGTTGAAGCGGTTTGATTTGTTCTAAAACCCCTATCCCGCCGCTCCACTCCGAATCAAACACGCTAGCGGTTGCTGTTTGCTGTGTGGGAAATCTCGATTCATCGCGTTTCAGTTCTTAAAGGAAGCTTGGCAAGTTGGCATGTTCCACGAGGCTAGGACGATTTTCTAATCATACAATGCCTTCGTTAGGAACAATGGCAGCGATGCACCGTAACAAACTTCGCCTTCAGCTCGCCCTTTACGCGAGACCGAAGCATCCCGGGACGTATCACTACGCACTCTTTATTTCTTCGAAAGGTGCCAAAAATCAACTCGTCAATTCGGCGACCAAATATCACGTCAAAAAACACGCTCCAAACCATTGCCGGCGAGGCCGTACAACCTTGGCGCTTCGAACGCGTCGCTATATCTCTGACGTCCTGCTCGAACACCGTCTCTTAGTCCGCATCGTTATAGCTAAAGTTACCTCTACTGATGCGTTCGAGAAAATCCTCGAAGCAGTGCCGATTTACCAGATCGATGATCCGAATCAAGTCCACGCGCAATCTTTCTCTTGTTTGACGTGGATTCGAGCTGCGCTGGAGGAGCTGCAGAAACAAGGTGCAGTCGTTAAGCTGAGGGAGTGGGACTCAATCCAGAAGAACGCGTTGGAATACGTGGAGAGGAAAAAATTGAAGAGGGAAGATGGAACGGGGCCTGGGCGGGCGAGGGCAGGTGTGCCAACATTGGACTTGCTTGGCGGAAAAGAGATCGTTCAGTAAAATAAGGCGAATAGTCTGCAACCCCCTCTCATTTTCGCCTTCCCCTCGCAAGGGCTATAAGTCTGAATCGCATAGTAGTACGCAGACCTGCTTAATTATCTGCCGCCATTTCATCTATATATATAAAGCTGCGCTACTAGACTTATCTAAAGATATAAGTGTACTTTCGCTCTACCTTCTAGTCAGACAGCTCTCACTGGGAGATAACGAGGTGCTCAACGAGGACGTCACTAAATCATCTTGGTTTCGTAGCTGGGATCAAACGGGGGCACTGGAAACGGGCTCCACAGCGGGAATCAGAATGGGACCCATGGAAGCATAAACCAGGCAAAGCCACGCCCCTATTTGCGCCCTTCGCTGGACTATCTCAGTATGAGAACAGATGAAAAGGCTTCGAGAATCAGTGGGCAATCCTCTAAACTAGGCCGCCTTTTCACCAACACAAATATTCAACTAGGTATTATGCCTATATTCTCGGAAAGCGCCTGTAGATCCTCGATGCGTACGTCCGCCAGTCGTCACGCTCCACATTCGTGCCGCCGAATATGACTGTCTTGGTCTGAGAATTGCAGGTCGCTGTAGGCCTGAGCCGGACTGGTTGTTCGCTTCGAAATCGATGGGCCGGTGGGACGGAGGTGGACAAGGGCAGACGTGTCGAGCTCGATTTTGCCGGGCGCAGGGAGGATGCGTACGTCGACGTGAGAAGTTATCGTCTTTCTCAATCCTGGAGCGTGTAGGTGCTGGTTAGACCGGGTCCTGCCCAATCGCGTCCTTCAAATCTCCTGGAATGGAGCCACCCTTGAGAGCACTGCCCAATCGCCTCCTTAACCGCCCCAGGCGTGTCATGGCGTCGTCCGACAGCGGCTTCGGCGGCGTTATAGGGGAGAGCGAAATTGAGGGTCGAGCAGTCCGCGCTCTGTAAGAGGTTGCGCTTTGCGGCTTCGCGCGCTGAGGACGGTGCGCGCAGCGCGAGTGAGCGTTTGGGGGAGGGAGTCTTCGAGCTGCGCAGGGGGAGCCGTGCGGGCGTCCAGGGAGGGGAGGGAAATGCGGTGAGTGCTGGGAGAGGCGCGCAGCCATGGCGGCCAGACGACGGGAAAGGAGCTGTTGATGGGTGCCATGCAAACACGATGGGGTAAGCGATTTTTGTGCCGAGCAGCATTTCCCCAGCAACCCCCAGGCGCCCTGTAATCAACGCTCTCTTCTAACGTTACAGCTCAAGATTACTTAGTCATCCATCTTGACTCATGCACGAAGTGTATTTTCTTCCTGATAAACATTAGGGAGAGCGCGCTGTAGTCCTTTATATTAGGCTTATAATGCGGTAACGTCTATCCGTGCGTAACGGAAAACCCACTGTACCGGAACGTCGGTCGCGTCTTCAATCACAACAATATCAGGTAACGGTCACGTAGCTTAGCTACCCTCAGAATAGTTACCTGGGCTCCTTGATTTTGTGGGTAAATTTACCATTATGTAAATTACTCTTGGTCACATGTCTTTCATACAGATCTAAGCACTGAAAGGAGATTCTATGTTAGGCAAAGATGGACCCTTGCCGTCGCCTAAGCTACTCTGCCCGACCTCTTGATGCATGGCTTGCTATAAAGCTTTGTTGATGCAAAGTAGTAATCTAAAATTTGAACCTGATATAGGTATCAATGGAGTATAGCCAGTTCACGAGAGCCGTCCAAAAGATATCCTACACCAACAAACTGAAGCTCATGATCTCGAAGAATTTCATGCACCGTTTTCATGCACCGTTTTCCTATTTGAGCTGCAGAAACTGGAGATGTAGTATACAAGAGGCGCCGTCTCCCTTCACCATAACATCAATCGCCAGTATTTCCTTCCCTGGACATGACTTTCCATCCAAGCCCTTCCATAATGCTTCTTGATGTAGTCGATGGGATTCCATCATAGACAACGAATCGGACGATGATCCTTGTTAGTGACGGGATGGCTTTGAGTTGCGCGTCAACTAGTGGCAATGCCTCTTGAAGAAAATCGTCTGTCTTCTTGAAGACATCGGAATTTTTGTGGTGAACAAGTGTTTCCAGCGTCGAAAGGTTGGTGCACCTGTCCTGAACGAGCTTGAATGATTGCAAGCTGTTGTCCCTGAGCTGAAAATTTCCGGGTTGTCCACAAATATTCTCCGCCACCGGGAAGTTGATGCATAGATGGGACAGCGAAGCCGCATTCACAGGTCCAATGCAGTCTAAAAACGACCGCAGTAGGTGGACCTGTTGCTCCGTAATATCCACGAGTTCAAATTTGTTCATTCCATAGAGCGCAGCGCTCGCCTCGCGGTATATCTGTCGGTTGGTGTATAATATTGCAAGCCATCCAGAGGGTTTCTCTCAGGCGCGAAGCTTTCCACTCGAGAACTTGGCTCTTGGAAGATGTAGAGTGGATGTGGTACGAACACACACTCTTTTGTAAATTTTATTGCGGATCCCTCTAGGGAGGGCGAGGATGTTAACGGTGGTTGAGCTTGCGGACTCCGAGGAAAGGGAATCTGTTGTCCCAAACGGAGTCCTCTTTCCTTTGGAGCCCATGGCGATTCGATAATGGCAACACAGGGAGCCGTGCCGATGTGCGACAAACGAACATTAACTGTAGCAGGTCAGATAAAGACTCAAATGCGGCGTTCTGTTCTTACCCGAGCTTGCAAGTGGTGACTGATTGACAAAGCATCGGCTACAGCTGATGGCGGGGCTAACGCTGCTGACGTAGCAGATTTGCTCCGGGCGAAATATCTTCCGAAATGCCGTAACAATGGTCCGTGCACATACTTAAGCGCTGGAAAGTCCATCCAATCAGAGTTGTTCTCCTTGGCCGCCAACACATGAGTAAATTAATTAAGGCACAGATGCCCCCTCAACCTTTTCCCGCATGCCGCTTCATAATCCTCTTATTTGGTCACAGAGAAGCACAACCTTTTTCAAGCACGTACGAAGGTCTCTATCGCCATGGCATCCCCTTCATCCAAGGAGAGTGGGGGGCGTCCGGCACGGGCTGTCGGTGCGACTAAACCGGTTTCGCCGTAAATTACGGGGTCGAGCGGATGGGGCCAGTACTCAATCACCTCAAAGACCCGATATGGATCTGAATGCTGCAAAGGGGTGAGCTTATGTCTTTTCTAATAGATATCGCTAATCAAGTATAGTCGTGTTGGCTCGCAGTCATCCGATCAAGTAGATGACATGCCTCCGGGGTCTACTGCAAGCAAATCCGATAACCTTCATGCGCTACCAGTCCAGAGCGTTCTTCACGCAAGCAATCTTGAACAGGGATCCACCAATCGGAACAACATGGGTAGCGGCGCCAATGCTTCCTCAGATATTTGGAGCGCAGCATACCGCGAAGCAATTGTCAGTCTTGGTGGAGACATAGATGTTGCTATTCTTATGGGCGACAATGCCGCACAACTGTTGAAGGAACTTGAGGGGATCGAAAACACATCGACCCAGGAGTCGGCCTTTCTACGCGGCGTGGCATATCTGCGCTCCATACAAGTACCACTTGAGAGGTTCAAGCTGGCAATAGACCTGGCTTCCCCCTTGAGCAGTTTGGACCCTACAGCAACAACCGTTTTTGGCGTGGTCAAAAGCGTGACTGCGGTAGGGTTTATTTCGTTCTAAATCCTTATAGCGATAAGCGGATTGAGATGGTTGATTTTGAGAACAGATTGCCATAACGTTCGCGACCGCCGATTTGGAGTTTGCGAGGCAAATTGGGGATATGCTGGAGCAGATTTCCTACATTGATGATTGTGTGATACCCTTGGCCAAAGAACGAACAAGGCAGACATACACGAGGTAATCCACCTTTGTTCACCAATATAACGCTAATTTTTTATAGGCACTCGTATCTGTATATCGGAAAATATTGGAATTTTATACAGCCGCACACGAGATTCTTACTAAGAAAGGAGCAAAATTGGTGTTGAAGATGATTCTGGAGACCGATCGTCTGCCAAACATTGTCAAAGAATTTTTGAGATATGCCGATACTCTCAGAAAACTGATAGAAAAAGCGACGTGGGAAATCGTTGAAGACATCAAGACTATGCTCTACGACCGTGAAAGTAAGCTATCATTATTTATGTGCGTTGAATGCAGGCTCATGCAAACACAGTTGCCAGGTGGCTTGATAGTGGCAAGCTGCATCTACAGAGTCGGTACCATGCACGCTTGCAAGATCTTCGAACGAACGAGGCTTGTGAATTCCTGCTCGAAGATCCTAAGTTCGCCGACTGGTATTGCACCTCCAATTCTGAGTGGTTGGTGATCCTTGGCGCGATGGGCTGCGGGAAAAGTGTTGCAATGAGTTTCCTTGTGGACGAGCTGAGAGGAAGAAACGAGCACCAAATACCTAGGCCCAAGGTGTGCTATTACTACTGCCGAGACGATGAGGCGGGTCAAGCCGTCCATATATTCTCATGTCATATTCTCTCCATAATTCTGGCGCTCCTGGAACAGCTTTCCGGTCTGAAAAAAACCTTCTATGAATGGTACAAAGAAAATCAAGCTTCTGGAATCCTGGTACCAGCAGCAAGTCAAGTAAAAATTGGAAGAGTTCCTGGAAACAGTGTTGGAAACGGTTGATCGCCTGCTGTTCATCGTCGTCGATGGTCTCGACGAGTGCGATAGAGCATCAAGGAATGTTCTTCTTGAATTGTTGAAAACCCTATCGAAGAAGACCCCGCGCCTCAAGATTATACTTTCCTCCAGGCCTGAAGAAGAGATTCTGCAACAGCTGGATGGAACGATCAAGATTGAATTGAGCTCTGATGTTCGTAGAGATGCGGTCATTGTTTCGACACACAGTCGATAGCCAACTGTCCTATTTGTCGGCAGATGTCAGAGCACTCGTCATCGAAAAACTATCCCTTTTGGCGAAAGGGAAGTGCGATATGGACGAAAATGGTAGTTGAACTCATCGAAGTTCGTAGGATTAGAGCGCTTGAGCCGATGAAAACCTTTTTTTGGACGAGATGTCCTTGCCTGGGCAGCTGTCAAGTCTTTACAACACCTTGCTTTCACGAAGCTCTTCAAACGACCCAGAAAATCATGAGCTTGCTGCTCTGGCTTTGAAAATTCTTGCCGTTGCGTACAGGCCTCTCAGCATGCAAGAGCTCGCCTGGGCTGTGTGGCGTTGGCTGCAGGTCAACGTGAGGTTACCACCGTGGCTGCCCTTGCTCAGCTTGTCGACCATCAAAGGCTGATGAGTCTGATCCACCCTTTCATTACTCGTATCGACTTTACGGATGTCGGAAAGCGTCAAGTACAACTCGTACACCAGTCAGTAAAGGAGTTCATCTTACGGGAAGCGTTTCGTCTGCACGACTTCGCGCTACATCGTCAGCACCTGATCAGATGATTTCACGGCACCACATCGAGAGCTTAGAGGCTTTTATGTTGGATATATGCATCAAGTATCTTCTTTTGGATGAGATTGGCAAGTCTAATCTATTTTCTGAAGAGCAAATTGCAATCGAGGAGCTCTCCCCAAGAAATCGACCTCTTTGATGACAGAAAGTCCGTCGAGTATGATGCGCATTGTACATGGGAGGTGTGGGAAAAAGATATGATACGTTATGATCCAAGCGAGCGTGGCTTCGGAGAGTTCTTCGTTTACGCATCAAGCCACTGGCTTAATCATTTTGGCGCCATCGAGTGTGGGCCTCTCTTCCATGCCTGGCACAGATAGAGAATCTCTGCCAACCAGGTTCAACCCGACTCCACAACTGGATCAGTCAAAACTGCCGTCCAGACTGCACGATCAAGGCCAGGTTTGAGTTTGATAGTGATTTGTATGATCCTCTCAGCATCACTTCGCTTTACGGTTCAGATGCTATTCTCCGCGATATGCTCAAGAAGTCGAACTTCGACAAGGCCAAATACATTCCTTCACCAGCCACAAGTGCAGCTGATCAAAAATAATGCAGTGGGGTGATTTGTCTAGGCTCAGAATGCTCTTCATGGAAGGCAAATTGAGTCATGAGCTGCGAACCCTGGATTTTTTCCGTCTCATCGTAAAACGATGGTCCGACTTTGGTGCACGACATGACAACTGGGAAGTGGCCTTTGACCTTATCAATGACGTCTTGGACACTCTCGTGAAGGAACAATGGGGCAATGAGCTTCTATGCATCGCAGCTCGCGCCGGCTGTATGCCCATGATCCAACGTTTGCTGGACCGAGCGCGACATGAGGCAGGACTTAGGATTGAACTACTCCGCGGGGTGCCATCAATTGGAGAAGCTGTTATAGGAAATCACACTAGTGTGGTAGAGAGTTTGCTGAGGGAAGAGGGCTTTGATGCACATCTTCAATACCTGAATTCCCGCGGAGAAAACGTTCTACACACATGGCATCGAGACACTGCAATCCAGCGATGTTCCGCCTTCTAGTGCCCCGTTTGCAGAAGTCTTTGCGCCAGACCGATAGGCAGGGAGATACGGCTCTTACGAGGATCGTCAAGAACCCCTCAGAACCACGACGACGTTACGAATCCGCAAGTGTGCTACTTTCGTATGCCGACAAGCACAGCTACATTGGCGATGGGCAGCAAGAACCCTTGCAAGCAGCTGTGCAGCTTGGGGATCTAGGCATGTGCCGCCTTCTGCTCCATGAAGGCAACATGAATCCGCACTCAGCATTGACACGCAACCACGACGGACAGTTGATTGTTAATTATAGACCCTGTGCGAACGAGGAGTCCATATTGGAACTGTTACGAAAGCATGCTAGGATGGCTTCGATGGAGTAGTAGGAGTTCACGGCAGCTGGTGGAGTATGGCGTGGTCTGTAGTTTTTCCGGAGTGTCTCAGCTGTAAAGATAAATTACGATACACCCTCTACACAAAGCTAAGACTGAAGTGGTAAGCGCCTGAGGCAGAGGGCCGTGCGGTGAGAACAAGCGAGGTGCAAGATCCGGAAACCGATACCGGTCAGCACTGTAAACATCCAAAACCCCTTCTACCTAAAAATTACGTTCGCATTGTTGCCTTTAACTTAACCACCTTCGAAGCCACGCTGGGCAAGGGACCCTTGCCACATACCAACCAATCGTCACTTGCCAATCTCTTTCCAGCTACAGTTCAACATCTCACAAGTCAATGGAGCCCGCTGCTGGCGAGCAAGGTTCGCACGCCAGTGATGCAGGTTTGACCGGATCCTTCTGATAACATCCCCCACTGCGTAGCGAGACACACTGCGTGCCGAGACAAATGAGGGGTACTTTGACTTTCAGCAACCAGAAAGCTCATGCGCACAACGAATATTGCTATAATTCTACGAAAACAATCTGCTATAGCTAATTCCAAATGTATATGTTCCACTTTGCCTAAAAAATACGCTCGCATCGTTGCCTCCGCGCCTAATTTGTACAGCGCCTTGTGTCGTGGCATAACATGCTTCCCTCCCCACAGCGCCAACCTCGAGCCTTTTTCGCTCCGAGTTTTTGTAGAATAGCCTGATCCTACTCTCACAACCTCCCTCTAATACTAGGAAGTCATCATCAGCCTATGCGCGCTGCGAGGCGCGATTTCATGTAGGGCCGCCCCGTTAATCAGTACTTCCAGCGGAAGCGAACCACCGATCCTGGCTAATGCAAGATAACCCCGCACGTCTTACCTCATACACCGGTGGGGTATTTTATTGTAAGATATGTGGCTGTGCGAGTTGCACAAGCGTTCGGATTATCCTTAAACCCGACTTAGGATAGGAATAAGATAATACAAACCTCTCTGAATAGAATTATACAGGCGTTTCTACGCTTCAACTTGATCTAGAAGGGATATCTTCTGATATGTCCATGTTCCGCCAGATACAATCCGGGTATAGCCCTCCTTGCGACCATCAGCACGGTGATAGTACATGGCCCCGTCGTCAACAGCGATCTCTTTGGTGACCAGAATTCCTTTCTAGGTGTGTTAGACTGGCTGCGCATTCGTACAAGGAAACATACTCCTTCATGAGGTTTTCTGCCCGGCTGGCACTCGCATTCAATAAACCCCATCTTTGGAGCTGATGTTTGAGGTTCTGGCGCAACGTCATGCGACCTGGCAACGGGTCCCAGCTGGATGGGAACGACACGCGATGCTAGTAGATGCATTGCAGGGTGTGTATGCAGGCGATAGGAACTTGCAGGAAGGCAGCTGGTGAAGGACGAAAGCGGAACGGCACGATGAGGCCAAAGAGCAGGCAGAAGGCAACCGATGAAGGAGTAAGGGACGTCTCCAGCCTCGTTAGGGAGGACGTGTATGATATATCGTGGAGGATCGGCCTCACTCACTCGCTCCCTCCCGGGAAGTGGCCGATTTCCTTGACTGGATCGGTCTTGCAAAAGCGAGCAACTTTTGCTTTTCGAGGGCACGGGTCACTTCCAGCCGGCAGCTGTGGCATTAGTTATGCTCCCACCATGGCGATATGAGCCCGCGGATGCTTTCAGCATAGGATCGGCTATGCTTCCGCAGCTGGGCTCGTCTACTAGCCGCTCGGGAAGGCTGGAAAGGATCTGATTAGCCTCGAACCCGCGAATGGAACCTGCGGACGTGCTGATGAAAAGCCCATGCGCGTACTAGAGACATCCGTTTACTGGATATTGGCTGTTGTGAATCCTGACTTAGTTAAGCGCCTCGTTCTGTCCAACACAGTGCAGGGCCAAGCAAATTAGAGGTGGAGGCGCAGTGGAGGCGACGGCGATCAATCTCCTCGTAAGCGGGATCGGCTGCTCTCGACTGAGCTAACTTAAGAAGTTTGCCAAGGCGTGTTTACACGCCTTGGCAAACTTCTTAAGTTAGCAACAGTATTCCATGCCTCCTGTTGAGCTTCATTCACAAATCTTCAACGAACCCCTCGTTAAAGATGAAAACAATTGAATTCATCCGCCTTCTAGAGAAACACGATCCCGATAAGCCTATTTCCGATGTGCTTCAATCACCTGTGAGAGTTCGTTCTTAGGCAGTTTGTTCAGTCTTTTCTGACCTTTAAAGGAACTTTACGGCGGCGTTATCAAACCCGTCGTCGGGAATAAGAAGACAGGAACTAATGATGGAAGAGCTGACCGCGCGTCGAAAACACTGGAGCGAGTGAAACTTCGGCTTAATTCTCCACTGGTGCCTCTCATAGCCGAATGGGCAACGAATCCAGCAAAGTTCTTCGAGTCCTGGAGCTTGGGATATTCAGCCCGAGTCGAATCAACTTACGAGTCGAATTAGTGAGCCTGCTATCGCAATAATCGACAACCCCATGGCCAAATTAACCTTAGCGGATTTAAAGTCAGCCCTCGATCAGAAGGTCGCGCGGATGAGGAAAATCGAATCTCGCAAACATGAGGATAACATTCGCTTTATTTTCAACGCGTTGTTTTTCCGTGATCTTTTCATGCTCTTCACACCAAGTGGCCAGGAGAGCGTGGTCTTTTTAAAGGCTAACATGGTCGTTTCCCGATGCTACTCACATTCTTTCGCAGTTATCTGCGACGGAGAGCTGCTGGATGACTTCGTCAATTGGGTGAAGTTGGGGCAGCTATATCATCTCGTCGGTACCATACTAGGTGAAAGTTCTTGGTTCGCATTTGCGGACGCCCTCACTATGGAGAGGTAAACAAATCGTCAGCTAATCTCCAAATCGGTGAAGCTGACGACTACTAGTTTCATCGAGAATCTTCCGAAGACGCTTTCTGCCTTGACCGATACCCTCCAACCGTTTAAGGGGAAAATCTCCGTCGTAGCGAACCAAACTCGAGCGCAAGACGCGGCCGTCGCCATCCGTAACTTCCAGAGACCGCACGAATTCTTCCTTTCAAGTATAACGGTAGCGACCTGCCCATCATCGTCCTTAGATGCCTCAGGCTTGTCGTCGTCATGTCCATCCACTGGCCGACGGGAAGACGTATCGGAACTACGCGGGCTGAAGAGGAAAACGACAAGCTAAAGATGGGCCGTCAAAACACTCGAAGAAAAATCGCAAGGATACGTCCCCGCCGCCTTCACAACAAACTAGCCAAGGCACACAGCGCGATCGGAGCATTCAAGGTAACGGTATTTGGGTCACGTTTTGAACACGTCGCTAACTTAACTATAGATCTATTACCTTCGAGCGAAGGCGGCCACCAAAATATGTCCTCGGAACCTAGCATTCTCAACTTCAATCAGGACTTTGCCGGTTTCAGTGACTTCAACTTCAACGAAGACATATTGCAGTTCGATATCGACCTCGATACCTTCAACTTCTACCAAGACATCTCCCCATTCGATGACACCAGCCAAGTACTAGGACCGCTTTCAGCCTAGGATGTTAGAAGGTAGAACTCCACGCCTTTACTAATAAAGGCTGGTTCCCCCGCGGCGCAGAAGAATGCGGATCCTAGTGACAAACGCGCATGTGAACCTTTGTCTGTGGATATTCCCTCATCAGTGGAGAGGTAAGAGACGGCGTTTCCGAGATATAAAGGGGAATGATGTACTGATTTTCCGAGGTCCCTACTCTTGCCGCATCCTTCGAACGGAAGATAACCCATCCTCTTGGACGCTATCCAACAATCAGCATCCATTTTAGAAGCGGAGATGGCAAGCCTACGTTTTGGTATAGTTTTGGGAATTGCGGCTTTAGAGAGCGGGATGATTTTCTCACCCACTTTTCCTGCAACACATCTCTCCAGGTTTGGCTGCGATGCCGCTTTATAATCATTCCCTTCATTCCTAATGTACGTGGATAACTCGTTGATGGTATCAAGGGAGCCTACGTAGATGCTCTCTAGATGTTTGGGCATGGATAACCGTATACGTCGAAGAGCGATCTCGGGAGCACACGAGGATGTATAAGTATTGCTAGGGTAGATAAGGTGCTCTGCATTTTCTTAGCTCAGCTGATAAAACGCGTGTGATACTTACGGCGCGCCGTCTTGGGGGAGATGTCTGATTGTGTTGTTGGCAGCTGCGGGCGGGCAGGCCGGGCTCGACCAGCCTTGTTTGGCGGGGCCCGATGCCAGATTCCGAGCGGAATATCTTTTATCCATGGTGACGTGGGGTCATGTGATTACCCCGCCACACAAATTTATTTCGTCTCCTCAGCATTGAATTAGATCATTTCGACCTTCGTTTCGCGGTTGAAAACCTGCTCTAACCAGGCCAATCCAATTTCATTATTCGTCCATCCTGTTGGTGAGGAGCTCACAAACACGCCGTGCTTTCCTGCTTTAATTTGAGCTACCTATGAGGCTTGAAGTGTGCAGTTAGCTGACGAGTATATAAGGGCTGGCAGCAAAACACTCCTATCTGCTCTAATAGTTGCCACGACTGTTACCCACTCTCGAGAGCCATCTTGATGCGCCGCTTGGACCTTCTTTTCCTCCTATTGAAGCCGACTAAACACCCGTTTTGAGCGTCCTGTGACACCGATCATGAAGCCCTTTTTATCTATATTGTAGGTATTACGAGGCTCTACCTTATACTGAACGATCTTATAATGCAGGAGGTTAAAGTACAACTCGTACTTGT
Organism: Laburnicola sp. JP-R-44; assembly: GCA_009805535.1. NCBI lineage: Eukaryota > Fungi > Ascomycota > Dothideomycetes > Pleosporales > Didymosphaeriaceae > Laburnicola > Laburnicola sp. JP-R-44. Next base: position 58,611 of record SELF01000015.1, on the reverse strand, counting down.
GTCGTGCGTCGGCCTGGTGGCGTACACAACGTCTATGACAGCGCTCTATTTAGAGATGAGATGGTTGTGGTTGCGGTCGATAAAACGCGAAACCCAGCCCTCTCTGACGGTAAGATTACATCGTAATGGCTAGGTTGACTTGCGTACGAGTTCTAGCCGCCGGATTCACAACTTCATAACCAAGATCAATGCATTTCACTGCGAGTCTCGGCGCGTGACGTTATAGAGTCTTGTTTCTGTTTTCTGAGCATAATTTGCCCGTGCGCCTGGCGTGGTCAAGTCCCAGGGGCCGTTGTACGGAACTCTCTCACCCACTTGCTGTGGTTATCATGCACTCACATGCAGCCAAGGAAATAAGCGTCGGCCTTCCTGCCAACTCGAAAAGCCAGGTAAAGAATGCATGTCGGATGCATGGTTCTTTACCTCCTCAGGGGTTCCAGAAGGCCCTAACAATAAAAGGGGAGCAACACTTCCCTTGCACCCTTATACGGTTTTCGTTAACACGCACTTAAAAAAATTCTTTGGTATCCTACTAGCTGCGTGTATTTATCCTCACCATGACATCACAGTCAATACCTTCCCGACCTGTTCAACACTATGATCGGGCTGGTCCTCTCTATAAACAATGGGCTCCCGGAATGCCCCCCGGTGGCTCACTGTCAGCGTCGCCGCCCGACACGCAACCATCGTCGCCGCTCGACACTCCCACGCATTCAGGCTCAGCTCCAATCTTCCCCGCCCCAGTCTACCCCAATGATGCAGATTATCCTGTGGCAAACCTTGCGGCCCGACGAAATGTTGAATCGAATCTCATATACGGAACTGCAGCAGTGTAGGGAGTCATTTGACATATGTTATGTTGGGTGCGGGCAGATCGGGTTCGGTACCGGGATCGTCGAAACCCTCTCTGTGCTGCGTATGGATCCGGTAATGGACATCGCCAAAGCAGCTAGCCAGATGAGCTGTCTTCAATTCAATCAAATTGCGCCAGCACTCATCGCCTTCATAGGCCCTCTACTGGATACCATCAAAGGATACGCTAGTTACGAGTTGGTCAACAAATACCAAACATCACGCGCGAGGTTTCACAACCTCAAATATGCGGCATTTCTAGGCTCAAAGGTCAAGGTCGGGGGAAAGTACGGTACTCCAGCATACTTCACCGGCGTCTTAGTCGCACAATATTGTTTTATGTTACAAGTGGAGGGGCATACCAGGCTTCAAGGACTGTATGTGGCTGCGCAAGAACTCTACAACGACTCCGTTTCTGCGGTAAGGACGCAGAACAGGCTGCCCATGAGGAAGGTACCTAAGGTATGAAATGCCTTCATCAGAAGTGCTCGGTGTGTGTCATTATGTTCGCGGGAAGACTTTGTAACTAGCGAAGGACAATCTATTACCCACGTACTCATATCCAAGTAGTTCTCTTCAACGCGTGCAAATGTTGCGTACAGAACCGATTAGGGAAAGTTCCGAAATCAGCGCGTCGCTTGATGGATGCGATGCGCATGCAGATTACAGCAGAAGAAGTTGGCCGGGTTCATGCCATGCAGCGCTGCGTCTCCATTCCGCTTTCGTCTTAAACTAAAGGAGGAACTAGTTGAAACCATGCGCTCGAAAAAGCAAAAGAGCCCCGCTTTTTGAAGCCCAGATGCGAGCGAAAGATGACCAGCCCTTGTTAATGTATGCGTGTCGCCAAAGGTCGTGATTGCGGGTGCCTGAGTCAGAGGAACAGCTCTGTAGACTGTTACCCGGTGCTTTCGTTCACCGCTCTTTCCCTAGCATCGTGCATATGTTTGTGCCCGGCTCAGCATTGCAGGGGTAGCTTAAGATCCACCACGGCTGCTATGCTGTGCCTCTACATCTAGGAGCCATCACTTCAGGGGCGCGAGCTGATGATTGTTTGCGGGGGACGCAGCATCAGCTAGGCCGCCTCTAATCCTAGCCGACTTGCATGTGCCAACAACACTTTTTGTCGAGATCGGCGATTGCTTCGTGGCGTGGCGGCTTTGCTTTGCACGGAATGTGGGCACCCGCCTATAATAGCATTAACTTCCCCCGCCTCTGATTCTAGGCAGGGCCGTCACCTCCCGCCCATCTCCTGATTCCACACCTACTCTTCTTACAAATAATAGGAGTTTTCCCTTTCTCCTTTCAATCATAATTTCAACAAACATCAGCTATAGAAACGAACGACGACTGGATTGTAAGTCATTCTATTCTCGTCATTAACAAGAACTAATTTTTCTCCAAAATAGACCATCAACAAATTCGGTTGTACTTTCCCAGGATGCTACAAGACATTCGACGATATATCCTCCTAGAAGCGTCATGAAAGCTCTCAACACTTTCAGGATGACGCCTGGCTATACCAAATCAATACGGGCCCCGACAATCAATTATGCGCTAAGTCGTTTAAGAAAAAAATTGTCTTTCAGCAGCATCTTCAGAATCAACACCAAGTTTCTTGGGAAGCCGAAGTTGAAGAGCAAGTAAAATCAGGGTATATTGGTAGAAACAACCAATTCCAGTTCTGGTGCGGCTTCTGCGTACACGTAGTTAAGTTGGAAAAAAGGCGTAACGAGGCTTGGGATGAGCGGTTTGATCACATAGCAACACATTTCGACAAAGGAAAGACCATTGCTTCTTGGTGGTGTCCGTTTGAAAAAAAATTCAAAGCTAGAGCGAATTGAGTATCTTGTAATACCCAATGAACCTGTTTCTGAAAGTATTTCCACGTCAAAGGATGGCTGTAGATGGGGGAAACTCTCCACCTGCCATCTCCAACGTCGTCTTCTGTAATCCGTTCAAATAGAGAATTAGGTGCTTAGTGTTGATGATGCTTATCGAATCCCTGCCGGGAAAGAAAAGCGGTGTTCCGAGGATCGCCAGCCACCACAAAAGCACACTTTATACCACAGCACATCTAGGAACTGCGGTATGTTACGGTATTGGCTGTTACCCACCGCACGTATGGTGAATGTGAAGTCATTGCCTCATCTTTATTACTGTATTTGTAGGGCTATCAACGCCACCGCCTTGTGGATAAATCCATGCTGCGCCAAGCAGTGTCCGTGAGCTTCCCTCGCATAAACCAAGCTTTGCGGCGGTGGAAAGGGCTGGCAGTTACAGCACGCCCAAGGAGTGGGTTAGCGGCAGGAGGTCGAAACTTTGGGTAATGCTGGCGACTTGCTTCTGACCGCTATACCCAGTCCCCCTCGCCGTTTCCCTCTGCGATACCTTCGCTCCTTCCTATCCCACGTCAGAGCCCTCTTTGCCACAACGCAAAGCCCTCCTTACCATTCCCTACTGCAGCAATCCGCATCGCACCATCTTACCATTCCCTACTGCAGCAATCCGCATCGCACCATATTACCTTACTGTCGCCCATCGCCGCAAAGCCGCCACCATCCGCCGTTAGGGTCTTGTCAAAGACCCCCGTCGCAATATCCCCCCCGCACCGCAACTGAGCCACAGTGACACTCGCGCGAAAAGAGGACCAGAAAATGGACACAAATTGGGGAACGGGAACCCTGCTGAATCTTGAATAGAGTTATACAAACTCAACGACTCTATCCGCTCGCCCTGTTGGACCGGTCGGAGTCCTCCTATTCCGTTTACTAGTGGCCGTTCCCAAGATCCAAGATTTCTTCAAAGATAGTGCGAAGGGAACTGTTAGCCAGGTGCTTGCACGGGCAGATGGGAGAATTGAGATCCTACGCAAATTCTCACCTACGAAATTCGAACGACTCCTCGCTGATCGTAGTTTGGCTCTCTCTTACAAACACTATCAAGAAGGAACGGTCTCAGTTGCAGCATTCGCCAAATCACTTCGTCTTGTAAGGAAGGAAGACAGAACCCTAGTGGAGGTGGCGATTTCTCGTGGCAGAAAGTGGCTGATGTTAGAAGAAGGCGTCAGAGCGCTTAGGAATGCGGTACAATTTCGTGGACAACATGCAAATAGGGAATCTAGGAAGACATCGAAGGCTAGTACACACCCAGCCAAAATACCATTGCCAAGAACATATAGTTGCAAGAAAAGCTATGAACGGGCGGACGGTCTAAAGACCCATAGGATAAAGTGTCATAGTAGGCAAGGTACAGGCAGGTGGAGTTTATAGGTGACCTGCAGGCGCCTATTAAACTACTTAAAAAATCTCATCCGTTTTACATTAGCCCGAAAACTATCCACAGCAAAGGACCCTCCAATAAAAATAAGTACCGATCCCCAACGCCCCTCTAGATACTGTTGGCTCAAGGACCACATACGTAGTCCTATCCCTAAAGTGGCGACATAAAAAGCCCGTTTGTACCTTAGATAGAGTGTGCTGAGAAAAAAGCGGGATCGTTGCGGCGATGGTGCACAGAATGGCCAATTGAGCCGGATCTCTTTCCTTTAGCTATATCTAACAGCACTCTGGGGCAACTTACCTATCGGGAGTCCCATCCGGGAGTCCCGTCGGCTTCAAGATACGTAGAGGGATAGCCACGAGAGCCAAGGCTGGAGTACGAGCTAGTTATAAATGTAGAGAGTGGTTGCAGGAGGTGCAAAAAGGAAAAGAAGTTCTTGCCTCGACTATATGTGTTTCCCACAAGGCACTATTCACCCTTTTATTGCCGCTTATGTGCTTACCATAGTCATACCTCCGCCGATTATAAAATAAACTAACTCTGTCCAAACCGCCCAGTGTTAGAGGGTCCTTACTCCTTGTCCAACAGGGGTGCTTGGGCCAATCTTCTTTTTCTTGCAGCTGCCAGCTAGGGAATTCACACCGCTTGATTAGACTAAGTAGGTCCTCAGTAGATTGTTAAATATATGTTCCCAGCCCAAATAGGGATGGGGTGCTTACCAGCAACTACGGTGCGCGCTTATGTAGAGGATCGAGCAAGAACTCAGTTCTGTTGTGCATGCGAGGCTTATGCATTAAAAACAGGGAAGTGATAGTGGCGGTAACTTCCCGTGAAACCTATTGTGTGCTCCGTGAATCGGGGCCTAGGCAGTCTCGTCTCCTGCCCTGACATTAAAGAACGAGGAAAAAGCCAGGGGACAGCGGCGAGATTAATTGAGCGAGGCTGTCTTTATCAGCAGATTATAGAGCAGGTTGAAGAGCTTCAAAGCGGCTTATTGAGGATAAAAAGAGTGGGTTATTATAAACATGCCAAGCCAGTGCTTCACGAATCACCGAAGGATAAGACTATGTGCAACCTGCAATTCTCGTCTCTTGAATCTAAGAAAGTAAGAGACCAAGGAGAGGGGATGTTGGAGAATGTACGATAAGTCAGCGGAAGTCATGAGGCGTGACGCGCGCGAGTAGCCGTATAGTCCTATGTTGTTTTATTATTTATTTCTTGTCTAACCCTTCCTTGCTTAGAGCTTGGACCCGAGGTAGGTCCCGCTGGCGATTGCACCAAAAAAATATATATAAAGTACGTTCGCACTGCTCCGCTCACCTGTGAAGACACGCCTTCCGGTGTGCATACGCGGTTGGTACCTCTCTTGGGTGATCAGATCTCACCGCTAATCTATGACTAGTAACGATGATTTGGCCTAAAGGAAAATATCTCTATAAGAGTATTGTGTTGGTGGCGCTGCTGTCGACGTTGGAATTACATGTTTGGCTACTCCCTTGGATACTCTTTCAAGCTGTTTACTTGGATCGCTGGAATGGTCTATCTCCTTGTAATTTTGATGAGTATTGTGCTGCTTTCCATCTGTCTATGCAAAGCGAGCAGGCGCCGGTTCGAAAGATCCAGGGATGAAAGGGTATGATGTCGGTTGGTTCTAGTCAAAGTTGACCTTCTATGGTTCATTGTATGAGTTGATGCCGATGATATAAGACAACTAGAGAAAATGAACTGTGTTCGTGCGCCCAAGGCGGACGCCCTAGCGGCCTTTGTTGGCTGGGCGATGACAGCTAAGCTATTGAGGTCGTCGCTAACTTCCTCACTCTCTGCCTTGCGAAGAACCAGCCTCGCCTCTCCATGCTGATCATCCGCCGACCGCTCGACCCATACCTCTTCGATGCGCCGCCTTCGAGACTATTCTGACCGGAGGATGGCTTGCCCTCATCTCTGCACGGGCAATTTCGCCCTTCTCCGACCGGAGAGATGGCTTGTCCTCACCTGGGCAATTTCGCCCTTCCCTCGACCTTCGAGGAAGCCTGGGGCCTCGTTGCTATTCTGACGACCAGAGATGGCTTGCCCTTGGTGTTTCCGCCAGGCATCCAAGCGGCGGTGCAGTTGACATTTAACCCGCTGTTATCGCAACTATAGATGTGACATGATGGCACGATCGCAACATACCAACCTGCAACCTAATGGATGGGCAAGAGGTAACGCTCAGCAGCCCATCGTTCTAAGCTTAGGTACGTCTAGAATCTCTGCGCATTTTCTGGCTGATTTGGCCTTAGACGGTGGCGGCATCAGAGGCTACATGTCTCTGCTCATTCTGCAACGGGTGATGGATGCTATTGCGAAGCAGGAAATCCGCCAAGATACCTTAGGGCACACGTTCGACGCTGAAAAGCTTCGACCCAGCGACTATTTCGACGAAATTTACGGTATGAGCACCGGCGGAATGGAATTATTGCTTTCATGCTTGGCAGGCTTAGAATGACTATACCCTAGTGTTTGGAATTGTACTGTGAGACTGGCAACGACATCTTCGGTCACAAGCGACTTGTCGGCTACTTGCCCTTTGGTACAAAATATTCGGGCAAGAACCTGGAGGAAGCGATTAGGAAGACCATTAAGAGGCACTGCCCCGACCATGCGGAGTGCGACGGTAACGACATGTTTGCGGCACAATCTTCGGAAAACCAATGCAAAACGTACGTTAGAAACTCCAGTTTCCTCGGATCTTGCAGCTAACTGTCCCAGCATCTGCCTGGCCGCTTTGCGCGATGAAGCAAGTCCCCGCAAGCCCTTCCAGCTTCGTACGCACAGCAGCAGTCACTCTAGTCCCACGTTAGTTCCGGAATTGCGGTACAATCCTGAATCCAGCCATCTCCACAGCTGGGAGGTCCTACGGGCGAGCTGCGCGGCTCCAACCTTCTTTCGCCCACTTTTAGCGGTTGTGAATGGAAAAGCGGTCATGGTTAAGGACGGCGGCATCTGGGCAAACAACCCCACAGAAGTGGCATGGATTGAGCACAAGCAGCGGCGCTCGGAACCCCTCCTCCTGAGTATAGGAACGGGACAGCCGAAGCGGGCTAAGGATGGGTTCTCCAACACACCCAGAAGCGGGCCGTGGGGTAGCTTCTGCGAAAAAGCTGCGATTGTGAGGGACATGGTCAGTAACTATACCAGCACTGAAGAAGTTCATCAGGACTATGCTAGCAAATGCCGGCGGTGAAAATGCTTGGTACAAGCGGCTCAATCCAGTAATCAACGACATTCGGCTGGATGAGTGGGAGCGTGGCTACTGGAGAAGTCCCACAACGTGCGAGAAGATACCTGGTGGTGAAACCATATCCAAGATGGAAGAATACGTCCAAGATTACTTCAGCCGTGCTACTATTGATGCTAAGATTGATCAGATAGCGGAGATTCTCGTTAGAGTGCGGCGAGCAAGACCCATCAGATATTGAGTAGCTTGCTTATGGATCAACTGTTGCATGTAAATCCGTGGACGCATGATCGACGCCTCCTTGACGTGATGCTGTAGCCACCTGCCCTGGGGAGTGTGATCTAGACCTGGGAAGACGGGTCGTCCGCCCGGCCGGTTTGGGCGTGTGCTTTAGTGACAAGGATACACCCCTACCAGTTTGCATGATGAGGGTGTGATCAAATGGTAAGATCAGCGCGCAGAAAAGTGAGGGTGTCGCAGACTCCTATGGAGCGCTGCCTGCCTGTCACGCGAACAGGAATGGCGTTCCCGAAGTATTAGAAGCAATAAAAGAAACTCTGGAATGACTATCCCCACCCCCAACCCCCGCGAAAAGTGAGCTACGAACAAAACTTACCATGTCCCGAAGCTGCGTGCCACCCCAGCACCCCACATACCCCTTGCTATCACCTCGCCACTAAAGCGCTGAGAAGGTGGAATTATGTACGGTAGTTGCCGTACCCAAAAGTCCTCACCCGTATGCAGGGTTTTCATAACTCCATCCGTTTCATCCATCTAATACCCGATTGAACTGCCCAGACGCTGGACGCCGAGCATCACGATGTTGGTGCCTTAATCTAGGTCCATGATCCCTCTCCACCTGCACGCTACCGTATTGCTGGGAACGACGACAACGGATGCATCACGCACTTGACTTGGGTGAAGAGGCTTGCAGATGGCTTACAAAGCTGGGACTCCAAGGAATGAAGCGCAACGACATGCATAGACGATCTGCCCCTCTCGATGTCACGGGTAGGCGTAGGGTGGGACCCTAGCGGAATGCTTGAACTTTGTACTATTTTTTTAAACCTGCTGAATTAAGTACCTTCCAGAAACTTTTGTCCTACTTACCGTCTGTCTTCTCCCCAGAGCAGTAGTATCGTCGTTGTATCTTAACGGTGTTGCTCCTTCCGCGCATGCAAAAATGCTCACTAACTTGCTGTGTTTGTGCAAAACGCGCTGTACGTCTATACCAATTAGGGAAAGTTCCTAAATCGGCGCGTCGCTTGATGGATGTGCATGCAGATTTCAGCGGAAGAAGTTAGGCCAGGTTCATGCCATGCAGCGCATGCGTCACAAGCGGGCTTGTGTGCATCGTTTGGCTGAATTGGGAAGGGATGACAGTATCACAGGCAGCCCATCTCACTCTCCCCTGTCAATGCACAGCAAGCCGCGACATTAATCACTAACTCCTGCATTCGTCACCCTTAAGTGGGGACGTTTCTAATCGACTGAGCTGACCCACGTAGAAAGGAATTCTGGTCACCCAAGAGATCGCTGTTAACGACGGGACCATGTACTATCATCGTGCTGACTGTCTCAAGAGGAAGTGCGAGCTCCTTGTGTTTCTCTGCGGCCAGTGAAGGAGGTTAGTGGGCAACTTGGGGGGGAAGGCTGGCGCATTTTGGCCCCCATAGATTTTTCCTTTCCCGTGCGACCTGCAGATAACATTATGCACAGCTCTCCAGTTGACACCCTAGGACCATTATACTTTAACTGCCTATGCATGTTAGTGCACAGTGCGGCTTAGCATCAACACCCTGCTACTATGCGCACCGAGAGCATATATAGAATAGAATAGCTCCCTAATAGACAAATTACTCGAATCCTCGTTCATCCCACAATTATGGCCGTCCAGAACACGGGTTCCACGTCCCTGTCACCCAACGTTCAAGAGCAGGCTCCTCCTATCACTCACGCGGCCCCGTCAGATCGGCAACACCCTCGACCTACACCCCTTCATTCCGCATATCCATACCCCTCCTATTTCCCCCAACTCTGCGACGACTGAATTTTTCGACCTCTCACCAGTCGACATGGACGAATGAATGCAGGAATACCCTGTAGAGCTTAGAGGTCGTTTCGACTTTTTGAATGTACAAGAGGAGGAGTACCTGATGCTAAGAACGGGCACGGGCTCTGTTGCAATACTGGTTCCGAGGTCTACATGGTGTGAAGGAAACGACGTTCCATACCTCTTAAATGAACTGGAGAAGTTCAAAAAGAGGCTGATACACGCTACATTTGCCACTAGTCCCCTTCCAACGCTGAGCGACTCCGCACCCTCGAACGCGCCGTCCTCCGAATACAATGATGACGGGAATCTACCGGTGGCGGCAAACAACAACTGTTCAAACTTGTAGGGGTAGCTGGGCGACACTTTAAACAATAGAGCGCACATACGTAGGGAATACGCATAAGGGGACGGTCTTGTACTACTGTACGCTCACGGGCAAGACGCGGGACTCATGCACTTATGCAATCACCTTGACGTAGCTCTGTCAAAAAGGCATTCTCCCCTATTGTTAGGATGTTTCGAGGTTTTACGTCTCTGTGATGTATTTCCTCTTTGTTAAGATATTCTAATACATTCACCAAGGCGTGACTGCCCAATGTGCTCACCAATACTCCCCCTCCCATCATGTGCGACTACACGCAAGTTCACTACAAGTGTTCGCACTTACGATACACAGTACGGGCTTAGTGCACTGGAGACACAGAAACGGTGCCAGCCAAATGTAGTTGCTGTGTGAGAAGAGCCAACATTCAATTAAACTCGATACTAATCCGTCATATAGAGAATACAGACTCGACGAGCATTGCGGTTCGTCCAAACCATTGCCCTACCTTCCTCGCGCTAACTAGGCCTTCTTGAAGGCGATTGCAAAGGTTCCGCCAGCAAAAGGGTCTGAAATGGAAGGGATCAGGAGTCGGTAGCAATTATGAGAAGAGAACGAGCGCTTTACCGGCGAAATGTCGTGGGGATATCCAACCTTTGCCACGGAAAATAATACATGAGTCTGTTATCCCGCTAGCGAAAACATCGCGAAAAGTAGCTGCGTAACCCAGAGCAAGCCGCGCTTGCCTTTCTTTAATAAGATGTAGTTATGACAAAGCATAAGTCTTCCCACTGCCATTGTTTGACCAACTGCCTCACTCGATAGTCCGTAGCCCAGCCAATGTCGGCCTTGATGTCGCGGAGAAGCTCTAGTACCACTTGTCGCTCTCCAGAAGTTCTCAGACATTGGCCGGCAGTGTGAATAGAGGCTGAACGGACTGAATTCGGACGGCCTCGTCCGGTCGAGCTAGAGATATGCTAATAATCTCGCGGGCGGACGCCTGACATACAGCCTGCACGGATTGACAAGTGTTTAATCGAGCGACTACACTAGTATGGCCCGGTGTGGACTCATGTGGCTTGTTCATCAGCAGCTGGATCTTGCTTATGTAGTAGCATTGCATAGTTGACGCGCACATAGGAATGCTGTACCAAATCTTGGGAAAGCCGATTTCGTTCTCTCCTTGAAGTGGCCTCCCAGAGATGCGAGCAGAGTCGATTCTAGCGCACCGCTGGAAAATTATCGGCAACCCATCGTACTATCTCTGAAACTGGCAATTCAAGGAGTTCTAGTGATCTAAGGTGCACTGGGGCACATCGACGCGGGAGGGTCCAAGATCCACAGGAAGGTCCTCACCGGCGGCCATGAAGTTGACGAGCTTCGACATCAGCCACACCAGTGCATTGCAGATAAGGTCCTCCTTCATAATGATGTCGCCCTCTGGATAGCCGGTGTCAGTGCTAGGGACAATGTATCCATGCTCGTCGATAAGGAGGCCAGCTTCCTTCCATAGGGAGAGCTCTTCGGTGTCAAGACGGGTTCGACTCTTGGTGATGACTACATTGTGAAGGTTAGTTAAGGCTATCGAAGTGGGCAGAGCGCACTTACACGCTGCCAGCATATTCTGCCGGGCTATGTTCCAGAATATCGCGCGACGTGCTCTAGAGATAAACCCAAGATTGACTGTTGGAGGGGGTGTTTGTATCTGTACAAGAGACGTCGCGCCGTTCAAATGCTTGGACCAGTCTGCCATGGAGGCGTCCAGAAACTCGTATACGCAGAGGATCGCTGAAGCCGCGAGCAGCTCATCTGTGTCAGTTCGCTGGTTCACATTGCTTGAGGCACGGCGCCGTTTACGAAGGGGACTAGTATCCCCGTGTGATAGACTGCTTTCAGAATCTGGTTCTGGCATAATGGTCGAATCAGCCTTCAAAGCCTGGAGAAGGAGCGACACGGCAGCATCGTAGTATTGCGCGGCTTTGTGGTACCAGTCCACTACGTGAGAGCCTGGGCAGAGCCCCATCCGAGCCTGGCGCGTCGTGCTACCACCTATAACGGGCTTCCGCCCTTGCACACGTGCTAGGGCTTTGGCAGAGCAGGCGACCGCGGCGTACTTTAAGAGGGGATTATCTCGCGCTTTAACTGGTACGTAGGAAGAGAAGTACCTATTCAGATCAAAGAGATCCATCCAGTGGCCAGCGCCTCCAGAAAACCACCCTAGGAGATATGCAATCTCGTGATCCCGCTCGACCCGCGGTCTCCGTGCCAGCATGGGATGGCGACCATCGGCTGGCAGCGATTGAGCTCGAGCGGGGTATCTGGCCGGGATCAAATCGCGACGGAATCCGGGGGTCGATGGGAGGCGGTGTCATTGAGGATGTCGGCGGTAAGATCATCGGTGGTCGTTCATAGCAAGGAGCCAGATCTGCTTCTGGAGTGCAGCGTAAGGACGCGCCGTTGGTCGCATAGGTATGGACCTCGGGCCCGGTGCTGGAGGGTGTGCTGGCGTTGTCAAGGGTGTTGGGGCATGGCGAGGAGGTGACTCTCCGACGCTTAAACGGGGTTGGAGAATCTCGCGACGTAACAGACAATGTCCTTAGCACTGGGCTGGGAGGATCTAGATACGGATCGGTCGTGTTGAGGAATGTCACTAGGAGGATTATTAGAGCTTTAGAGAAGCGCTATCGACGAAGGGCGCGCAAACCGTTCTTAGGAATATCGAGCCAGACAGCATCATCATGGAAGGTGTTCTTGTATGCATAGAATAAATTGAGAGCTTGCCCATCTGTGGAGCTGTCCCCATTCATTGAGGCGTTGTGCTGCTGGTGGCGGAAGACGAGGCCCGAATTTGGGATGCATTCGCGGGAGGATTTGCAGCATTGGCCGCAGGTGGGCTTGTTTTCGTCGCACTTGAGCTTCCGCTTGCGACAAGTCAAGCTGGCAGGCCATGTCAGGAGATGGTAGAGTAGTAGAGTGGTTGGAGAGGTCCACTTGCCATCCTGTTCGTGAGCGCATTTCTGCAACAACGAGCGTCTGATGCTTGAGAATGGTCGTGTGCTTTGCAGTCCTTATATTGGGATTTTGGATGCAGCGCCTCAGCGTTTAGCATGGGTTTATATAAACGCCATCATATGAGGTTCAGGGGGAAGGGAGTCGGCCCCGTACATCGGAAGAGCAGGACGCGGCTGGGTCTTAGTCTTAGTCAAAGACAAACAGGCGCGGCCAGATTAGTTGCTGGGGCTGACCGCATGCAGCAAGCGGTGATGGAAGGAGGCCACAGAGATGCTCGGCATGAGGGCAGCTGTTTTAGTGAGAGCTGGGACGAGCTTGGGCACGGCGAGGGGGCCCCTGCCGATGGCTGCTGGGGGAAGAGTGCGGCCAGTGTGCAGCATGGGGGACAGAACGGGCCAGGATTGGCATCTGAGCGTCTGATCGGGACGGGGGACCGCGGCGTCACCCAGTGTGACTCGTGTGGTTGTGGTGGCATCCGGCGGAGAACACACGTTGTCAGTGAGCACCTTGGCAGAATGCAAGCACGCCACAAGCCATGCAACACCGAAACCGACAGCCAATAGTTACTGAACAGCTCTGACTTCGCCTAGTACATGGGGTCCTTCGTTAACGCCCCGCTCTGGGGCCACAGAGATAGTCTATAAATCCAGCGCGTCCCCCGTCTTGAGAGACAACCATCCCACCTATCAGTCCCCGTTTGAAACTATCAACTATACCACCGTTACACTATGCTTATTTCACAAGTTCTTACGACGCAGGATGAGAAGAACCAGTTCGGTCCCACGCTATCGTTAGCCCAACGACCTTCGCCAAATGCACGTATGGGGGATTCACATAGGGCCAAGACAAAAGACGACGGAGGGGTCTGGGTACGTTCCGTATCCGGACCTACGAGAAACCGGCACGTTCGTGGCAATACTAGGATAGGGATCAGGGAGAAGCGGCTTCACTGCAAACCAGTCTATCTTCAGGAAGCCTCTAGAGGAACGACAAAGCGTATCAGAAAGTCCAGTGATCCCGGCACTCAGGGCAATCCTATCGTCCTAGACGGCCCAGAAACTCGAATCCCAAGTAAGATGGCTAGTAACAGAAGGAGCCGGCGCAGCCAGATCCAAGGTACGATTAACCAATCCACTCGTCAGCCCGTAGGGGAGAGCCATAAAGGAAAGCAGCAGCAGCAAGAAACCCCTACATACAGTCAGAAGTGTATGGTATGCGGACATACCCAAAGGCTGCAAGACTTTACCACTTTAGCAAAATGCTCACATGGCCCTGTTCTGTGTGCCCAATGTTGCACCGCATGGATTGCGGCGCAGGTTAAAGAATTAAGGGACAAGATTCGGTGTCCAGAAGTCGGGTGCAACGTTACCCTAGAGCACGCCAAGGTAAAACAGTATGCTTCGCCAGCAACCTTTGGCCAGTAAGTAGCTTCTGTGCGGAAACGGGAAGATTCTAACAAGCCACAGATACGATACTTATGCTACCCTAAGCGTCCTCGCTCGCGACCCGAAATTCCGTTGGTGCATGAGACCTGATTGCAGATCTGGACAGATACACGAGGGCGGGCTAGGAAGAAAATATTTTCTCTTGCATAGCATGCGGGTTTCGCGTGTGTGCGTATTCTATGAAAGAGAATGGCACGAAGGAGAAACTTGTGATGATTTTGATCATCGCGTGGAACAGAAGGAAGAGCAGCGGATGCAAGAAGCAGCAAGTGCTGAAGCTATTAGCGAGCTTACAAAGAAGTGTCCTGGAGACGGATGCGGCTGGAACATTGAGAAGAATGGAGGATGCGACCATATGATATGTGAGTTTCTATAGAGGAGTTGGACTGCCATGCTAATTCATGCTTAGGCACAAAATGCAGGTATGAATTTTGCTGGCTCTGCCTCGCCCCGTACGATGCCATTCGCCAGGACGGCAATTCAGCCCATAGAAGTGGCTGCCCATATCATTCGAGTAGGATATGATAGTTCCGCCCCCGTCTCGATGGCGCGGAATACGCTCCAGCCCCTCAGTACACGGACAGGTGGATAGTTAAGAATGGCCGTTATGCGCCTGACGAGCAAACGCAGCAAGATTTATTAATATAATAATTCTTTAAGTTCTTTATATTAAATAGTAGTTTGTTATATTTTAAGTGGCAGCCCAGGGAGGGCATCGGCCACGGTCTCGCACTGTGCCTTGCTGCGGCAGTACACGACGCCCTTCTCCCGCCTTGCCGAGCTGCTTGCCTGTCTCGCGTTAGCACGCGCGTAAGCCGATCTGTGTTCTATAGGCCCTGCTCGTCGGCCCAGAGGTGGTGGCAGAGGCCGCCGCCGAGCGCCTCAACAGACAGATATTCCCAGAACAACTGCAGGTAGGCCAGGTAGACACCCGCGACCTGCCCAAGTCGCGGCGGCAGAAAGCGCGGTACAACCTTAAGACTTGTCCCACTGCGACTGCGATTTGTGGCAACGGATGACAGTCATAACCAGGCCGTCCAAGACGTATACGTCTTTGTGAGAACCTATAGTCTATAAGGTTTCTCTCTACGTTTTAATGTATTAAATATCTAAATTTTTTAAATACTATAATATTCTAACTCTAGTAAATTCTAAAATAAAGCAAAGTGCTTTATAATAAATACTATAGCTATTACCTCTATTACCTCTATATCACTAGCTCTTAATACTTTACACTATTAAATAGACTAGTTACTAGATTAGGTTATCTTATATCTTGTCTTAAGGGAAATCTCTAAGAACAGATGCCAGGGCGGGATGTTGAAGAACCTTATTGAGAGCAGCCAACAAGCGTGCATTTTCCTCAACTAGAGCACGGTTCTGTATGCGAAGGTCCTTGTTCTCGTCCTCAAGTTGAGCAATATACTCTGCTAGCTATATTAGTAATGCGTATGGAAGGCTGGGGACTGGGTAGGTAAACGTGCTGCTCTTTCTATTCCGGGAATTTGCGGCTGACAGCCTGTTTCGAATCTTGCGAGCTTCGTTGTCTATGTTACTCTCCTTTGTAACTCGAGGAAGGATACGTGGTTTGGAAGAGGAAAAATACTCCTGGCTATTGTTCTTGTGGGCTTGGTTGACGATTCCGGTCATGATCTCCTTACTATAGGGTTTAGGACCCAAAGCAAGAAGTGGATAGGCATGAGCGAAGATGATGCGCAGCTGACATCTGTGATTTCTCGCTCAGAGTTCTAATGTGCTCGAGCTGGCGTAGGCGTAGTAATGGAAGGCCCTGTTTGCTGCGAATGTATGGCAGGCCGGAAATTGGAGGTATCCCGAGGATGTTCTTGCGAGGGGAGGAGCGCTCCAGGATTGATGCAGTCGGACATGGACGGGCCAGTGGGCGGATGGAAGAAGACTGCCTCCGTATCCATATGCCCGCTTTCAGCATGAACAATGCTGCTTCCCCAACATCCAGCACCCCCTTCGTCGTCAGAGAAGCTATGGGAGCTGGCCTGGAGATTCGTGACGTAGCCAAATGGAAGGTCATCCTTAATGAATTCGTCCTCAGGACTTAGCCTCTCGTCCGCCTGAAAAGACGGTCGTCACTGCACCCCTCATTATCGACAAAAGTAGAGGACGGAACATAATCAATCGAAGGGAGGAAAGAAAAAGACAACAAACTCGTACTTGAAGGGTTAGCCACCTCCTATGAAAGGGGGGAAATGTGGGCATACTTCTGCTGGCTCATTCATGGTATTTAATTCGTAACAACTCACGGCCGTTAAGGCGTGATATCTAGATCGCGGAAGTGAGTTTTTTGGGGTTTGATCCACTGGCCCCAGACGCTTGACTCCCTCTTATCTACTTCCCTGGTCCACACGTGAGGCGGCAACCTGTTTCTATGTGGCATTCAGCCGCTACGTCTGGGGCTCAGCCGTTGCAAAATAGGTTTATTCTCAGCGTTGTCTCAAACCCCTAGCAGGTGCAGTGCAAGGCGGAGCTCATTGTATGTATGGCGGATGACATTCACGCTCGGCAGCTCCGTTAGGCTACTATAATCTCCCTTGGCTGGGAGCCTTGCCCATAATGCAGCCCATACTGCTCGCGTGAAAGTCGTATCCTTGCGAGGCACGCACATGCAACACCACAGCCTCCGTGGTTCTGCACCGTGCTGGCGCTAGCTACACTTTAATCCAGTGTCTTAGGAGCTTAGTAATAGACTAGCTAGCAGAATCTTAGGTTTGCACAATAACCCTTCTATATACGCACCTACTAATATTAACAGACTAAATAAATAGATACAACCAACTACAAAGCTTATCTTAGTAATGCTCACAGACATCGTGTAACCCCCACAGTTACAGCTCGCCCTAAATATCTTAAACATAGTAGTATAGATACATTTAATAGGTCTAGTGCTCTAAAGTTTTCTACACCTTGTAGCCGCGGACAGCCACTAAAGGAGCAAAAAGAAAATGCTCAACGCATATAAGAATAGCTTATAGCTTAGAAGATCCCTATTAAAGGCCCTAGAATAGATCGCGGAGGCGCTACACTCGTCAACGAGAAACGGCGAAGAGGCTTCAGTAATGACAACGACACTGAACCCCCCGCCTCCTCCGCCTCGTTTACCCTACTGCCGCCCATTAATACTGCTAAACACACGTTTGTGGGCTGCAACTTCTCTCAGAAGAAGCCCCCGCTTTCTCTGCCTTGTTCATCCCACTGCCGCCTATTAATGCCGCCCAAAACGCTTGTAGGCCGCAACACCTCTCAGGAGAACCCCCGCCTCTTCCGCCTCCGCCCATCAATGCCGCCCAGCATGGGCTGGAACACCTCTCAGGAGAAACCCTCGCCTCTTCAGCCTTATCTATCTAGCGGCCTATTAGCCAAAACAATGCCGCCTAACCCGTTTCTGGACCCAGAAGAATCTCAGAAGAGCACCTTACCTCTTCCAGATTCCTGTTCACTATCAGTCTACTGTGCTATAGAGCCGATGTTATCAACCTTTCTCGCCATAAGAGATGGAAATGAGTACCTAAGGTTGAACGTGGACCAGAGCATATTGCCGAATAATATCAACTGCCCTCGCTCTGAGGATGGCTACCATCTCCTTGTCCACCTGTATGGCCAAAAATTCCTCGAATCCAAGTTCTGGGAATGGCTCGAAAACCCAGGCAATTCTGATCCAGATCAGGCCGCGCTATACATGTCATATTATTCCAACCATATGGATTACCTAGGTCAGGAAGTGTCTGAAGGAGAACCTTGTTCGTCTCGTATCACACATCTCGCACATAGGAAAGGATGCCAAGCGCATTTTTGTTGAGCAATTTAACTTTCATGTGTTTCGTTAAAGGGGTACATTGCGAAGATGCGATTTTTTTTTTTCGCGTTTTTCGAAGCGTGGACGACCTTGACTGCTATGAGTTGCTTCAGGCGATAAATTCCCAAGGTTCTCTGGGAAAGTTTCAGTTCTCTGTCTTAGACACTGTTTTATGGTTGTAAAACTTTGTTGCTAGGTAACTAGCCTATATAGTTCTAAAATAATTTTGCAATTGCTATTGTAAGTCCTCTAAATTAAACCTTGCCAAGTTTTATTGTCTGCGTCATGCACTAGCTATATATAATTCTTATAGCTAATGCCAATAAAATATATAAACTAGTTTTTGGGACAGCACATTATGTCTTACATTAACGTTCCGCACTGCGTAGCGAGACACTGTGTCGCGAGACACTTTTTCTTTCGGATCTTCGCGATCCTTACAATGCAATTGTACAAAGACAGACTTTGTGCACATTTAGTTCTACAACTGTTATTCTTCCCGCAGAGTAGTATCCGACGAGGAAATGTGCAGTGTTAGCCATGCTGTTAATTGCTTTGTTAACGCCGCTAATTTACTCTTCTTTATTACCCCCTGCTTATTCGCAACAACACAGATATTTCTTAAGTAGTCGGAAGACTATAAAGAAAGCCTAGGTCTCAAGTATTAAGACTGTAGACATTTGCAATTAGTATTAAGGTAGAGTATGCATTCCGGAAGTTTCTCCGTGCAGTCTAGACCTGTCTGACCAGGTATAGTCTTTAAATTTACTGCACCCTGTACTACCGGAGCATAATAGGTAGATAGAATAACAGGCGTAGGTTTGCAAGACATTTAATTTGACGCTAGATAATTGTTGTAATGTGAGCCCGAAGGTCCGGTTGAGGTGGTGTCTCGCTACGCTGTGTGTCTCGCTACGCAGTGCGGGACGGTAATGGACTTCTTTCTAAACACTGCTTGGGATTCTGCGTTAATATCGTCCTTGCAGCCTGACCATACGTGGATTGCCTGAGCCGGAAAAAAGGGCCCATCATGTGTCATGGGATAATCAGAGGAAGGGGCACGCATTCCTTCATATGATAAGACCTAATTTAATTACACTTTATTATCATTTGAGCAAGGAGTGTCCTGCCAGGAAGGAAAAGATAAAGACGCTCAAGCAGGATCTCAGAAGGAAGGAAACAGAGTTAGACAACTTGAGAGCTGGGATTGGCCAAAAGAAGAGTGGTTATCTTAGAAATGGGAAAAAGCGAAAGGAACTTTTGTAAAATGCCGGTCTTATATTTCGTTTCCCTTATTCTGCTCCTTCTGGTAGTATTGTGTAATAATCAACAATCCTATTCTGTAAAGCATTTCTGATACCACGAATATGCTTAATCCCAATTTGAACGTTTTTACACTTAAACTTCACTTGCAAAGGCCCATATTCTCCTAGGATATTAATATTCAGAAACCAGATTGGAAGAAGATTGGACAGCTCTGTAGTTTCACCATTTATACCTCTTGGCTTTATCCATGTTAGACCTCTTTTGCGGTCTTTCCAGCAGCAATATGCAGTTCGCAGTGGCTTTGCAGGGCCATGGATACCGAACATAATTTTAGCTTGTTCGAGGATCTAATCCTCTCCACCCTCTCTACCCTCAGGACACAAATACATAATATGAAGCGTTAATTCAGGGAAGTCGTAAAGTCTTGAGTTGATTTCGTGCGCATTTGGTTGAAGACTAGGTCTTGAATGCTTGTTCGGTTGGTATTAAATCACCCAAACCATCAGCGAGGAGTAAGTAGATATTAGCTTTCCCATGATGATTATGCTCTTTGACCCCGTAGAACCTGCCTAGGTCGGCACCTAGAAGGATTGGATTTACCCCAAGTCGTGTAGCAAGCTCTAACCAGGTCGTGTCTTTGAAAATTATACTCCAAACAAACAGCTTCAAGAGGTCGCCTCTGGCTATAAACGAATTGGTTTGAAATTCTATCCCAAAGCCTTCGAGAAAAGTGGACATACATTATTATAAAGAATAAGGCATATAAGTCTGCTTTATATATATCAGAGTCCTTAGCTTTTGGCAGCCTACACTATTTTGACCTTGTTAATAACAGAGGGAGCCTTTTTGTCCTTGTCTAGGCGCGATGTATTTCTCGGGGACGGGGGGGTAATAGCTAGAGATAGCGCGCGTGACAGCTTTCGCGCAGCAGGCATTGTGTGTACTAGCTAGGTAGCCGTGTAGGAGCCATCAAATCAGCTGCCAAAGTCAAATTTTGGTTGAGTTTCGGGGTGAACAGAAAACATGATGACAGGCCTCCCATTAGCTGTTTATCGATGACAACGTACGCGAAATCATCTATTATATTAGCAGTATCTGCAAACTCGATTACGGCTTTTGCTTCGGGTGGCCAGAGATAAAGTTGGCTCTGGGCTTTCTCCTCGATCGATTGTCGACCCGCTTCACGGTGTTGAAGGGTGGAATGAGAGACGCCGCTGTGGTCTGCGAGGGGAGGGTGCGATACGATCGACGTACGCCTTCAGGCACACCTTTCGCCAATGCCTGGCTGGCTCTATCCATGTTAGCCGACGATGAGTATGGGCTTCTACAAGATCTTGGGAATTGACAGGTGGAACTGCCTGAGCGACTGTCTTGTTGCCGCGCTGCCGCGCTGAGTTGGTTGGCCAACAAAGGGCTTACACTAAAAATAGAAGTCGACTGGTTCCTAGAAAGTTCCAGAAAATCAAGCTCCCAGCAACAGCACACACGTGATAGAACCACAACAGCAGCGACCATGTTAATTATGAGAGTCACTCTTGCTTGCGATAACAGCATGCCAGTTTTGGAAAATTGGCGTCGACGTGCAGCTTGCATTTGTACTGCCAACCACGTAGCCTCGTGTCTGTCCAGGCCCACGTGCCTCTGGCAGCGCCCCGCACTTGTGTGCGACGCTGGCAAACCATCCTCTCCACTACCAGCAAACTCGCACCCGCAGCCACCGTTCTCATATCACATCGCGAAAACGTACTTTTGCAGATCTTGATTCACTGATCATTTTTACATTTGATATGTGTCATATTCAAGTAACGACATATCGCAACTGTCGCCGAAATCCTCAACATCAAGTAAGAGGGGATTATCTTCGGTGCAGCACGGCACGAGCCCGTCCAGATCAAAAGCTATGCATGCCTGCAAGTTTCCAATTGAGAGACTTGCCTTTATCTCTTGACGTTCAAGATACGGATGTAGGAGGGACATGTCCTCCATGCGATGCAAGGACGCCATCCAATTCATCAGATTGAGTTCGGTAAGTACCCCAACCAACCCTTTTGCAGCGCTCGCGAGCAAGGTCGCATGCTTTGCTATCAAGTTGTTCGAATTCGCTTCATTGCTTAATTAGCTAGCTCACATTTAGTCATAGGGTCACATACAATTTACCGTCCTTTTTGGACACTGAATATACTTCGTATGGAATCTTACGATTGTCGATGGTCGGATTCGTGTTACAGTGCAGATCAAGGACGATATGCATCTTAGAGGAGTGATTAGCGGCCATTAAATGAGAGTAGTAGTCATTTTCCGGCTCGTAGCTAATTCGAGTAAAGTAACTCTCGTTGATTGCGCGTTCCTCAAGCTCGTATATCTGACTTTGAAGCGGAGCACAACTCTTTTTGGTGTGGTACTACTGCCGCCCATCGCGTTGATGCCGCCTTGCTCGTAGGCTATACAGCACCCTGGCGTATAGCTGGCCGAGCCCATAGAGATTCAAAGTTGTAGCTAGCTCCCGCTAGGATATTCCCTTATGTATAACAGCGATGAGAGGATCGGGAAGTAGGTGCGTTGTGCAAATGATGCTCGCGCGGTCAGCGGCGGTGTGGAGAGGCGTCGACGTACGAGCGTCCAAGGTACGGGAACCGTCGTTGTCGTTGTCGTCGTCGGTTACATTACTACGACTAGTCAGTAAATGCTACTTACTAGAAGGGCAGGAGAATCTTGCATTGCTAAGGTATGTGGATGTGGTAATGACGATGGCGCTTGAGATGATACCAACGCCAGCAAACTCTTGGCATGAAAGCACTGACCTTCGCCACAGCTAGTACAATAGGCTTAGCGCTAATACCGTGAAGCTGTGTATGTAAGCTCGCTTATACATAACGCGGCTCGCTTCGGTAACCCTGCCGCTCCAAGAACTCCGTGTTTGCTCGGAGAAGCTCTCGGAGTTGTATTTTCTCAGACTAGACACAGGGTATTAAGCTCGGACTATATTCTTCTTATGTTAAACAATCGTCGTTCCATTTGTCCAATATTCTGTAGTAGTTTCATGATCGTATATAGGTAGGGTTGACTTCCCACGGTAGCGATCGACGGCACCAGCAAAACGGCTAATAGCCGCATCACCACTGCATATCGCTCGTCACGAATCGGTGGACAGGTAACGTCCCCCCCTGCGTAACGCAAAGCACCCGTGCCGCAAAAGATTTCCTATAAAAGCATCTCCACCCCCCACCCCACAGTAAATTAAATCGCATCAATGGCAATCCTCTTCTTCTAAGAATTCTCCTTAATCTGATGGTGAGTGGCGAAAAAATTACAGCGCTCTTACTTATGCTTTTAGTCTTCCCTTTTAAGGCCTCTTAAACCGCACCCGGTTTATATCCCTACAATAAGACGGCTATCCATAAATGCTAGAGTTCGGGGGTCCCAAACGATAGCTCTATAGTGTAAGGAAGTATTGCAGAGCTTTGCAGATACGCGATCCGTAGTATGATGCAATCCGGATTTATCCGCGCAGAGGGGGTCCTAAGCATGATTTTCGCGGGCCGATCTAGCGAGCTTACGTGGTGTATCGCTGGAAATTATTACCGTATTGTATTTTATTCTATGCTTAACCAGCGAAGGTTCGCGCTATTCCACAAATGTCTAACGACTAAGAGGCTATTTTTGGATGGCGGGCTGGTGTTCGTTGCCGCCAGCTGTTCGCTCGTTGGACCACTACCGCCGACATGGACTGGGCCAGCAGGGTCCTTTTACTAAGCTATATTATCGCGCCGTCAGACAGCGATGGAATAAGATTGGATGATGGTATATTGCGCTCTATTTCTGGTGGCAAATATCAAGCACGTGATTCTACATGAAAGGCTTGCGACTTGATCTAGAGGATGCTCGAAGCTTCGGCGTGCAACTTAGGGAAGTATATATACACCTTAATCCCCGGCCCCCTCTATGAAATAGAGGAATAGAGAAAAAGATAATAAAAAATAAAGAAATACTAAAGGCTTTAGGACGTGCTAACGAACCATACCCTTCCTGATCCAACCCCAACGCTAATTGTATTGTCCAACACTGCTGAGCATGACGGCCGATATTCTGAGGGCAACCATATGAACATCTTCGAGTTATATGTAATCCAAACTCCATCCGAACTTAAAGCTATGCCTTTGTATTGAGGTTGTTGGACTTCTGCATTATTCAGGGGTACAACTGAATCTGATGGATTTCTAAGACTGATGGTGCCAATCTCAGTGTCAAGGCACGAATCGGTATAATCGAAAGAGATGCGGGGAGAGTGTCCAGCCAACATTGAGCGTCTGAAGGCAGGCGCCGCTGCTCGGATCCCAGATCTTGACCGTGTTGTCGTCCGACGCCGACGCGAGCCGTGCGGAGTCGTGGGAGAAGGCTACGGACCTGACCGTACCGCTATGCCCCTCGAGCGTCGACAGGCACGCGCCGCTGCTCGGATCCCAGATCTTGACCGTGTTGTCGTCCGACGCCGACGCGAGCCGTGCGGAGTCGTGGGAGAAGGCTACGGACCAGACCGAACCGCTATGCCCCTCGAGCGTCGACAGGCACGCGCCGCTGCTCGGATCCCAGATCTTGACCGTGTTGTCGGCCGACGCCGACGCGAGCCGTGCGGAGTCGTGGGAGAAGGCTACGGACATGACCGAATCGCTATGCCCCTCGAGCGTCGACAGGCACGCGCCGCTGCTCGGATCCCAGATCTTGACCGTCTTGTCGTACGACGCCGACGCGAGCCGTGCGGAGTCGTGGGAGAAGGCTACGGAGTTGACCGAATCGCTATGCCCCTCGAGCGTCGACAGGCACGCGCGCCGCTGCTCGGATCCCAGATCTTGACCGTGTTGTCGTCCAACGCCGACGCGAGCGACGCCGACGCGAGCCGTGCGGAGTCGTGGGAGAAGGCTACGGAGTAGACCGAATCGCTATGCCCCTCGAGCGTCTCGACAGGCACGCGCCGCTGCTCGGATCCCAGATCTTGACCGTCTTGTCGTACGACGCCGACGCGAGCGACGCCGACGCGAGCCGTGCGGAGTCGTGGGAGAAGGCTACGGACATGACCGAATCGCTATGCCCCTCGAGCGTCGACAGGCACGCGCCGCTGCTCGGATCCCAGATCTTGACCGTCTTGTCGGTCGACGCCGACGCGAGCCGTGCGGAGTCGTGGGAGAAGGCAACGGAGTTGACCGAACCGCTATGCCCCTCGAGCGTCGACAGGCACGCACTCCATTGATCCCCTGTAACGTTACTTGGCTTTATCGTAATCCACTGTGGCTCTTCTTCTTTAAAATAGAGCCCCTCACTAGGCTGCTGGCTGGACTAAACAGAAGTGCCGATGCGTATGCCTGCAAGGGACTGTTTTCTATTGCCCCCTTATGCGCCATAATAAATCGATGCGCATCTTGAACAAGCTTGTTTAACATAGCTGCATCTGCTCTTCCCTAAATTGTATTAGCATGCATAATATAAAAATAGTCGTCCAGGGTAGAGCATTACGTCCACTAACGCCTTCAATTTTGCTATTGAGACTACCCCATCTGGTAGGCTTTTGCACAGGCTAAGAGCCTCAAGCCAGTAAAGGAATTTCTCTCCCTTAAGAATTTGTGGATGACGCCACTGTCTTGCAGGTCCACTAAGGAAGTCGCGGAGGAGGCAAGACTCCAATCGCCAAGGTGGTCAATCCAGTAGATGCACGAGTAACACAGAGTCGCTAAGGGATCTGGGTCTGGCGGTTCTACTAGCTCAGCAGGATACCCTAGTTCATGGAGGCTGTACATGTCTCGCCGAAGTGTCGACATGATCTGGAGGGATTTTGAGAAGATTGAATAGTGAACACCCTCCACTCCACAGGGAAAGATTTTGGAGCTCGCTTCCTGAGATAGAAATTCCTTTGCTGATTGGTGGACGAAGAAGACAGTGCGTTCGCGAAGCGTCAGGAAAGAGCCACAAAGCCCTATAACCTCAGACAAAGCCTCGTAATCCCCGGAAACACCGTTGGGCATGTCGACGAAAGACACGAGCTCGTCTAACGTGACTGGCCGGTAGACAGTGGAGACGACAGCTAGTATACGTTCGCAAAGGTTGGCATCTTCTGAATCGTGGATCTGGTCCATCATCCGCCTGTACAGGGCGTCGAGTCCGGGCGGAAATGCCGTTAGCTTTTTCTGAACCTTCCATTCCGATACATAGGTGAGTTCTTGACACACTAATGCTACCCAGAGGAAGGTGCCTTTTGCGTTCAACGACAAGTAGTGCTTGACAGCGTCCCGCGTCTTATCGTCGTATTTGTTTCGCTTCGCTAACCAGTTTACTTTGAACTGAATGTATGCCCCAACAGCTGCAGAGACGAAGTCTTCGTGCAGCTCAAGACACACCCTTACTTTTTGCATTGCAGGGTCGAGCTCCTTTTCAATCACCGGCCAGTTGCGGCTAGAGACGATCCACTTGACACGAGAAGACACGCATGACTTCTGGGCGACGAAATCCAGTAATTTAGGTAAATCCGTAACGCACTCGTCGAGCGCATCAACAATGAGGAACGTACTGTTCAAGCTTGGATCTTTGCAGAATGCTTGTAAAGATCTTAGACAAGGCAACCCAGGCGTTCGCATTCTCAAAGAGTGCTTTGCCGGCGTGATTGTGCTCTTTCTGAATATGCAAGACGAGTGATGGCTGCTGCTTAACAAGCAAGTATAGCAGACCTCGCAGCACCGCAGTGGCGCTGTTAATCCGCGAGTCCGTAGCTTGGCAAAAGAAGTAGGACAGGAGGTCTGTCTTCGCGATCGACTTCTTCAACTCTTCGATGATGCCGCAAAGCAGCATTGTCTTGCCCTTCCCAGGATCGCCCTTGATCCAGAGCAGTCGGCTGTTCTCGTCGTCACGCCATTGTTGGAAGTCTGCGTTCTTAAGGATCCAGTGGTAAGAGTCCTCTAACAGCCCTCCCTTAGTGTCTTCAATGCGCCTCTTGTCATTACAAGGATCAGTAAGATGTAGGTCTTGCATGCATTTCTTCTGCTTGTCGATTTCTTCTCTAAGTCTCCTGAACGCACTCTCCATCCCTTCGCCATAGATAGGCGGTATATGAACACCAAGAATACCTAGTAAGGAGTACGCTTTATCTTCCTCAAGCTTGGTTTGGCGATTATTGATCCACGAGATTCGCTCATTGACGCTGAACTGGGATAGGGGGGCCCCTTGGAGTGCTGATCCAGGAATCGCTGTAATCTCGTGGATTTGCTGTCTAAGCGAACCTTTATCACCAAGCCGCTTGCCTTCTAAGGAGAAGAATTCAACCGAAGCTGGAGCAAGAAGCTCTTGGAGCGTCCAGCCCCGGGTAAACCATCTGCTCTTCTTCCAGAAAGCTGGCTCCCATTGCGTTGTTGACTTTTTTCTTCTGTTCAAAATAAAAAGTTGTGGAGACATCTGGTAAATAGGCGTAGCATCGATTAGCCTTGCGGTACCAGCAAAACATCGAGTTAATAGCGTGCGAGAGTTCGGCATTGTTTCTCTTGTTGATACAACACGTATCAATCCAGAAGTATTCTAGGCTATCGCGTGCAGTTTGCTCTGCACAGAACCAGATCTTCTCATAGCCAGGCTTATCCTTGCCAGTATTATTCGTTAGGTCGTCAAAGGTGACCTCCTCAGCATCGGCGCCCCAGGTATGTGAAAGAATCGCGTAAGGAGGAGGGATAGAGAGTCGTCGTCGATCTGAGTAAGAACAAAGTCGCTAGTGTCGCTGCGTTGCACAAGACGCATTGTTTCACATAAGAGCTGGACGGGGGCAAGCGGTAGGAATGGATTTCGGTCGGCATCAGACGCGGCAGCCTAGCTGAAGAGACAAGGCAGCGGCTTGTTAAGCACTTTAGTCCTAGGCTACTAAGGTTAGCCAGCATAGGAAGAGAGAGGACGCAGAGCTATACCTAAGGATCAAATCCGATGGCGATGCGGCGCGAGAGTGCGCGAGTTCTATTGCTGTGTCAGTGGGTTTTGGGCTAGAGTAGGTAAGAACAGGCCATCGCAGGCGGGTTGCGGCTGATTGCACAGCCCACTATGGCGCGGACACTTAGGCTAACTATAGGGCCTATAAGCCTTACAGCCACAAGCTGGCCGTTCCAGATGACAAATGTAAATAACGTTGGCGTGATTATGTAGTCTGTAAGAGCTATTTCGCGCTAGCTAGATACAGTTCGCGCTTCGATTAGAAGTACTAATCAGCGTGGCAAGGACGCATAAATGTCCCCGCCACATCGACGCAAAAGGCTAATATGACTGCGCAACATTGTTAAAAGGTTCTGACGCTTGTATAAGACATATACCTTCGCATCGTAGTAGTATAAAAACAAGGTAGTGCGGCTGTAGTAGAGAGACATCTTTATGCGACGAAAGAAAGCACCTTGTCTATTGGGCGCGGAGGCAACTATGTAAATGTAATTTATTAGTAGGGAGGCTGCGCTATATACGCAAGTGGCTAAAGTACATATTCCTTAGAAAGACATAGAGTATTTTGATGTGTGCGTAGACTTATTCTTGCTTGACAGCAAAGTACCTCGCATATTTTGCGGTACGGGGGGTTTTGCGCGACTTAGGGAGGGACGTTAAAGAATTACTTATTCGAAGTCGGCACATAGTTGTGCTGGCAAGCAACTATTCTTGGAAGTTATACCAACCTTTAACCTACAAAGTTGTCTCGTGTCAGGGTGCGTCTCGCGTCGAAGGGCTAGACAGTAGACCTCCGCGAAGGGCTAGACAGTAGACCTCCGCCCAATAGCTCCGAAACTTGCGAGCATATCACATTTCGTGACTGAGCAGGGGGTACAAGCTAATGCGCGAACTGTCGCCGCAAACAATTCAGTTAACAATATGCTATTTTAAGCGCTTGTGCAATCTACACAGCTATATACCTTATAATAAAATACTTATAGCTATATAAAGTAAGATATAAAAGCCTTACTAGAAAAGGTTAAACAGAAGTACTAGAAGCCGTAACAGTATAAGCCGTAACACATGCAGAAGTTGACAAGCCTAAGTATTTTCTAGGACATTCCCATGTGCTTTGTAAACAGCGAAAACTACCAACTCCTTCTCTAAAATCTTGAGACACTGCGGAAGAACCTGGGTACCAGACTCCTTCGCCACCCCATCCCTCATAAGGTGCGGTGCAGTAAGAATCCCTTGTCTATAATTAGCTTAGCACTAAGAACTATGTCTACTTATTTTTACCTATAGAAGCGGCAACATAGACCTAACGTCTATCACTGTTGGTCGAAAAACACCCCACGCCGAAATGAACCGAGCTTCCGAACATCATAATTTTTTGTAACATGACTGTATAGTTTTATGGTTAACTAGGGGCCTTTTTCAGCTACTTCTCTCCCTATAGCTAGTCTGTAAAGCGAAAATTACGATGGCTTTGAGTATGCTGTTGATGATTCTGTTTGCAGTCTCTGAAACCATCTCGGCTTCTGACCCCTGCATAGCTGTCGCCACCAATGTTTTACGACTCCTCGGAGGCTTTGGACGATACTTATCCTCAATGGGAACATGTATCGAGCCTATCGTAGCATTTAGCACATGCAAACATGGATTCCGAATTTATCCGTAGTGGTTGATCTACTGGGTCTCTTGGCGTGCGTTTAAGCGAGCTGCTGTAAAGAAAGCTAGCAAGATTACTCTGCTGTAATGTATTTTACGATACTCGAAGCCTTAACTCTTCTGGAAGCGCCTATGAACAGTCACATGATAGCTATTTTTAGAGGCTTTGTGGCCAGGTGTCGTGCCGGCTAGCACGCAAACTGCCCTCCTGCAGTACCCCTTCCCACCCACCACCACCACACACAGACATGGATCGAGCCACCCAGGTGTTGTTGCAGCCTCTCCCTCCAGATGTGCCTAGAACATATGCTGTCCTATCAGAAAGGGGCAACGTGCCCATCTCCACATTGTGCCATCGCAAGCACGGACGACGCTCGAAAGAGGACCTGGCTCAGAGCCGGCAGTATCTCACCCCCGAAGAAGAAAGAGCACTCGTAAAGTTTGTGTTACTAATGTCTAGTCTCGGGCACCCTGTGCGAATTAAGTACATGCGTTCGCTAGCATTCCGAATCGCCCTCCGTCGATCCACGAACAGACCGCTTAAGCCTCCAGGCCCTAATTGGCCCCGGGCGTTCGAGAAACGCCATGTAGAATTGAGAGCGAGGCGGGTGAAAGCTATGGATTGGAAGCGACACGATAGTCACATATACGATAAGGTTACGGAGTGGTTCGAAGTGATTAGCAAAGTACTGGAAGACCCCAGCATTTTGCCAGAAAACCTCTACAATATGGATGAGACGGGGGTTATGCTTAGTATGCTCGGCTCCGTCAAAGTTCTTGTAGGTAAGGACGATATCCCGAGACTATAGGGGCGCTGGTGTCAAGCGCCAAATGGTGTCTTCCGTCGAATGTGTCAGTGCGGACGGTAGGTCGCTGCTACCGCTCATCATCTGGCCAGCTTCGACCCATAGAAGCAATTGGACTACGTACCCAACCCCTGGGTGGCATTTCGGACATTCTGAGAATGGGTACAACGACTCCAAGATTAACTTGGAGTGGCTTAAGCGCGTTTCGATCCCCAGACCAAAGAAGTAGCTAACGGCAAGCCACGCGTCCTTATCAACGACGGCTTTGGAACGCATGAAACAGTAGAGATCCTGGAGTTCTGCCTTGAGAACAACATTATCCTATGTCGTCTACCATCTCACACCTCCCACAAACTCCAGCCCTGTGACGTCGGAGTCTTCGCACCCTTAAAGACAGCTTATCGTGACAAGGTCGAACAACTTAACTTAATCGAGGAGGTATGGATCAGATTGGCAAAGAACACTTTACT
Source organism: Laburnicola sp. JP-R-44 (assembly GCA_009805535.1). Classification (NCBI taxonomy): domain Eukaryota; kingdom Fungi; phylum Ascomycota; class Dothideomycetes; order Pleosporales; family Didymosphaeriaceae; genus Laburnicola; species Laburnicola sp. JP-R-44. The sequence continues at coordinate 28,454 of SELF01000015.1, read as the reverse complement.
TTTTTATATAAATCTGCACGAGACAAGGCATTCACAAAGAGGAATATCTTAGCTGGATGGGCTGCAACCGGTTTGTTCCCATTAAATCCAGAAAGGGTGCTCCGAGGAATTCAGAAGCCCCCACCCAAGCTCACCGTTCCGGACGGCTCTCAAGGGCAGCCGGTATCTGCTCTGCGAGACGAGGTACTGCAGACTCCGATAACTCCAGTGACACCGAAGACAACAGAAGCTCTTGCATCGCTGCAGAACCTGATAGAGAAAGACACTCATACACTTGATGAGATGAGCAAGCAGCGCCTGCAGAGAAACGCGTACGGAAGATCGTGACCGCAGCTAAAATATCCTTTGCTGAGTGTACACTCCTACAGGATCAAAACCGCTTCCTATTCCAGGTAAATAACGCCAAAGCTCGTCGATCGACAAGATCAGTAGTCCTAGGGAAGGCGAAGGTAATGAGCTATCAAGATCTAGAGGAGGCGCGAGCAAAGCGTGAGGCGAAAGATCAAGCCGCTGCAGCTAAGGGAAAACGAGGTCGTAAGCACAAGACCCCCGGAACAGAAGAGGAAGAGGCGGGCCCATCAGTGCCGAAGAGCAATGCGGTGGCACCAATAGACACCGAGCCAGCGAACATTATGGAGGTGTCATGGAGGGCTCCGGTAGCGAAGATGTATTAGGAGCTAGAGCTACTTTATAGACTTAATTTGAACCTGATAAATCGGGCCTGTTAATTATCTTGTTCGTTGATCGGACAGCCGCTAGAAAGGCGCTTTACTAAATAGGCAATAGCGCTTTGCGGAGGGATTACATAAGGCTTGAAGAGTGGCAAAATCACAAGCTGCGCCACATGTACCTCTACCTATCTATTCTCTATACATTTTGAATCATTCACAAGGTCTGTGTCAGTGCGGGTCGGCCATCCTCCCTGCTAGCTTCATTGGAGGAGTTCGTCAGTTTAACCAGCCTGAAGTGGCGAATGTTAATCATGTGCTTCTATGCACAGTAGAACATTCTCGAACCTTCGCTAAGGCAAACCACCTAAATATATATTTATGTTGATCCCCGGCCCTCTATGAAATAGAGAGAATAAATAAATATAATTAGAGTAACGGTATTAAGTTGCGTTGATATAAACGTTCCCAGGCTTTTGATATTCTGTATATTTAGCTGAGCTTTGCATATCCGCACCCTTCCCATTCTAAACACCCAATACCCGATTGTCGTCCGACACCTATGATAGGAGGGTATCGTCGCACAAAGCTCCTACATTAATTGCATCGGTTGCTTTTCCCGACGCGATGGTCAAGCTGCTGCTGGGCACGAACAAGGTCGATGTCGACGAGTGGGGACAGACGCCGCTGTTGCGGGCGGCGGCGGACGGGAGTAATCCCACTTCCATAAGCATGCATCTACTCCTCTCAACCCCTCATTTACGAAAAGAAACATATTTCACAGCCCTAGTACGCAATTAGCAGTCTACATCTAAATAGTGAGCAGACTAGGCTAGCATTCTTCTACGAATGGAGGCGGTACGCTCGCAGCAGCTTGACCACCGCCTCGTGTCCATTCTCTACCGCCCACAAGAGCGGTGTCTGTCCGAACTGATCCTTTGCATTGACATCGACCTTGCCTGTGCTAAGCAGCAGCTTGACTATTGCCTCATGTCCGTTCTTTGCCGCCCGCAAGAGCGGCGTCCGTCCGTTCTTGTCCTTCGCGTCGACATCGACCTTGCCTGTGCTAAGCAGCAGCTTGACCACCGCCTCGTGTCCGTTCTCTACCGCCCGCGAGAGCGGCGTCCGTCCGTACTGATCCTTTGCATTGACATCGACCTTGTTTGTGGCAAGCAGCAGCTTGACCACCGCCTCGTGTCCGTTCCCTGCCGCCCGCAAGAGCGGTATCCATCCGTCCTGATCCTTCGCGTCAACATCGACCTTGCCTGTGCTAAGCAGCAGCTTGACCACCGCCTCGTGTCCGTTCTCTACCGCCCGCGAGAGCGGCGTCCGTCCGTACTGATCCTTCGCGTCGACATCGACCTTGCCTGTGCTAAGCAGCAGCTTGACCACCGCCTCGTGTCCGTTCTCTACCGCCCGCGAGAGCGGCATCCATCCGTACTGATCCTTCGCGTCGACATCGACCTTGCCTGTGCTAAGCAGCAGCTTGACCACCGCCTCGTGTCCGTTCCCTGCCGCCCGCAAGAGCGGCATCCATCCAATCTGATCCTTCGCGTCGACATCGACCTTGCCTGTGCTAAGCAGCAGCTTGACCACCGCCCTCGTGTCCGTTTCTCTACCGCCCGCGAGAGCGGCGTCCGTCCGTACTGATCCTTCGCGTCGACATCGACCTTGCCTGTGCTAAGCAGCAGCTTGACCACCGCCTCGTGTCCGTTCTCTGCCGCCCGCGAGAGCGGCATCCATCCGTACTGATCCTTCGCGTCGACATCGACCTTGCCTGTGCTAAGCAGCAGCTTGACCACCGCCTCGTGTCCGTTCCCTGCCGCCCGCAAGAGCGGCGTCTGTCCAATCTGATCCTTCGCGTCGACATCGACCTTGCCTGTGCTAAGCAGCAGCTTGGCCACCGCCTCGTGTCCGTTCTCTACCGCCCACAAGAGCGGCGTCCGTCCGTACTGATCCTTCGCGTCGATATCGACCTTGCCTGTGCTAAGCAGCAGCTTGGCCACCGCCCTCGTGTCCGTTCTCTACCGCCCACAAGAGCGGCGTCTGTCCGTTCTTATCCTTCGCGTCGATATCGACCTTGCCTGTGCTAAGCAGCAGCTTGACCACCGCCTCGTGTCCGTTCCCTGCCGCCCACGAGAGCGGCATCCGTCCAATCTGATCCTTCGCGTCGACATCGACCTTGCCTGTGCTAAGCAGCAGCTTGACCACCGCCTCGTGTCCGTTCCCTGCCGCCCACGAGAGCGGCGTCCGTCCAATCTGATCCTTTGCATTGACATCGACCTTGTTTGTGGCAAGCAGCAGCTTGACCACCGCCTCGTGTCCGTTCTCTGCCGCCTGCGAGAGCGGCGTCCGTCCGTCCTGATCCCTCCAGTTGGCATTCACTTTACCCAATTCGATTAGGAGCTCAACAATGGCCTCATTACCATTATTAGTGGCCCAAGCGAAAACTGTCCAATCCTTGGCTGTCACATCTGATTGAGGTACCCACCGATTAATTAATCTTACTAACAGACCGTACATAGTTTCCAACTGCCCTAATATATAAAATATGTGGTGTAGCCAATGCGCTCTCGCGTATAAATAGAAGCGGAATTCTTCCACCGTTTTTGACTGGAAAGGTTTACGCGCTTCTGCGAGGGTCTTGCTGATGTCGAAATCAGGCCGCTTTCTCGACCTTAAGAGTTTCAAAGCAAGGTTTTTGGACGGTGCCTGAAGATCCTACAGCGGCACGAACAACACTAGATGGTGCTGACTGTATCCTAACTAGAGGCACCCTCGTCTTGGATAGCTCGGTTCCGAAAACACCGTAGCTAAGGTAAGTGACGATAATGTCCGCCATTGTCCTCTGTGCCTTTTCCGCTGTAAATACTATCTTGTTTAAGTCGTGAGAGCCGTCAAGGAGGAATTGCTTGACGCTGTGGTGTATGAAACGGACAGTGGTCTCTTCTTCGTCAACAGTGAGGAGGCATCCACAGCAAGCCAGCGCCGAATGTACATCATTTGGGAGTCTCGAGGGCGTCTAGATAGTGTCTCCAGGGACTACACTAAGAGCTTCTTGCAACTTATCCGCCGTTAGGGGCCGGGAGGCCGCTGTAACAAGTTGTAGTATTCGTGTCTGGTAAGACTGTCCTAATGCTCCTGATTTGTGCAGGATTCGGGAAAAGGTCTCTAAGAGATCTTTAGGTAGGTCTTCGAGAGCATCCCGGATGGCCTCGTCTGTTCTCATCTCACACAAAGATTGGATCTGGAGGGCCACCCAAAGGAACATTCCTTGCGATCCTTTTACGAGAGCATCCTGGATGTCTAGTATAAGTGTCGGGTCTCCTATAACCAGTTTTTAGCTTTCCAGGCAACGTCCTAGCTCCGCTTCAATGAATGCTTCAATATCTGGGTTGTCCCCCAGAATCGAAGCAATCCGGGTGATCGCAAGTCGCTTACTAAATGCCTCCAATCTATTGTTCGGCTCTAGTCGAAATGAGATCAAAAGCCGGAGTTTAAGCGACTGTTGAATCTTTTCAAGTCCTTAAGCCACTGCTTCTCTCTCTCTGCATATTCGCATTCGTCCAATCCATCAAGGATAAAGTACGCTTCGTGGCCGGATGCGAAGCTGTGACAGATTAAGTCGAGTACTCTTTCGGTACTCTCGGTCGAACAGGTCTCTTCGCATGCTTCTGCCACCACAGAAAGGTCTAGTATGGTGCGCAGCAATTGTCGCGCCAGGGACCCAAGAATTGTCCGCGCTGTCAAACTCCCAGGGATATCGTACCTGCAAAAGAAGTATGCCACTGCAACCATATTATTTCTGGCGCAAATATTAAGGTGGTCTACAATATTCGCTAGCAAAACAGATTTCCCAGATCCCAGTTTGCCTATATACAGAAGCGTGCAAGAACTTGTGTAGTCTTTCCACTCCTAGTATTCGGCAAGCGACGCGAATAGGGATGAATTTCCGACTTTCCGGGTCTGTTTCCACGCTGTCTCATAGTCGTACTGGGAGCAAAAATCGAGCACCCGTAGATTCGTGGCTAGCTTTTGCTAATGGGCTGTGGATTTCGAAAGTTTGCTAGATAGAGCCCTGAATCGAGAGTTCTCTTGAGCTTCAGTCGAGATTATCTCCTCCTTTATGGAACTGGCCCAACGATGGAGGTCGGTTTGGAAAGTCTTCAAATCCGAATCGTTCAAAGCAGATGATGTGAATTGCCGAAAGGGTCGGCTTCTCTGTGAAGGCGCGAACAGATGACGGCAGAGACCAACTGCCACGATGAAATATTCACAGAGCTGTGATTGCAGACTCCTGGATTGCGGATAGAGTAGGGCCATTGTTTGGTAACGTGGGGCTGAGCGACCAATGTTCATGAAAAGAGTGGACAACTTCTCGACGTAGGATGAGAAGCTCACGATTGACTGCGGATGTATTAGTAGATGAAAGCACCAAAAGTCAAGGCACTGACGAGTAACGACATGCGCACCAGCGACCAGACGCCACATGCGACTATATTCTGTGAGCCTCCAACTACAACATCTCCAAGCGCAGCGAATTGCTAAACTCCTTGTAGGAAGTTTGTGAAACGGGGCCCAAAGCAACAGCCGCCAGCTTTTCTCGACATCTGACGGTCGATCTCAGCTGTAAGGCGCATCACATCGCTAGGATCTGGGGGGGAGTTACGCGATTGGGATTTAAGGGTGCTGAAGGCGATTTTCTGCTTGTCTGAGAGGTCCGCTTCAAACTGGCAAACAGCTTAAGCCAAGCGAATTTCGGGCTTCAGCCGCAAAGCGTTTGCCACAACATTAGACATAGTGTACTGTTTTAAGCAGGAAACCGACAGAGCGTAGCAAAGCTTGATGCAATAGTTCCCATTCAGAGACTGAGAGGGAGTACGAAACTAGGCATGATCATAAGTGAGCGATTGTCAGGAGTGCTGCTTAGCACACGTAGATCACTCCGCGGGGCTGAACTTACCACATGAAGGACCCGAAGTCTAGCTTGCCTGCACCACTAATAAGTCGCGAAAGAAGTCTAACCAAGATCGCTATTAGAAGCTGATAGATGAGGTAGTGGGAAGAGTTCAAATGCTGGCGCTCAGGCTGAGAACAGCTGAGATACTATGGGCTGATTCAAAGGGGCTGGCGATTGCACAGCCCACAGTGTGGCGCGGTAAGGCTGACATGTGTGGGGTTAGCCGAAGGCGATTTTGGAATACACCAAACTGAAGAGACGAACACCTTGGTGACGCTAGCAGGGAGGACGGCCGACCGGCACCGGCCAGAGGGTTGTGAATGATTCAAAATGTATAGAGAATAGATAGGTAGAGGTACATGTGGCGCAGCTTGTGATTTTGCCACTCTTCAAGCCTTATGTAATCCCTCCGCAAAGCGCTATTACCTATTTAGTAAAGCGCTTTTCTAGCGGCCGTGCCTTCGCTGATCTGCTGACGTATGTAAATTACACATACCCTTTTGAGTTCAGCTTATTCAGATTTTGTATTAGCCAGATTCGGAAGTCGCTTCGGCTGAAAGTACCCGACCAGGGTGGCGATCTTGCACGAATCCGCGTGCATTAGAAGCTGCGGGACTCCTGATGGCTTCCTGCTATCGCAATAGTATTCTGATGCTTAAGCCCTGTAACTAATATAGTCTAAACTGGGTAGAGTTTATGATGAGTCTTATAACGAGGGTTTCTTGTTTATAGCATAAAATGAGTCTTGTTGCAAGATGGGCAAGAACGCTGTAAAGTGTGCGTAATTTTTGGACGAAACAACTTTAAAGTGTGTAGAAATAGCTAGAGCACAAAACATAAGAGTACTAGCGCAGTATTAAGACGTGTGGACTGAGATTGAAGTGCTTGAAGATAGGTACCTCGCTTATTTCTCGATAAACAGTGTTTTTCTACCAACAGTGGGGGACGTTAAATCAATAGCAATAGACGATACATTATTCATCCGATCAGCAGAGACACAATTCTTAATAGGCGATGATAATGGGCGTGAACAATATTGCCATTGGTTGTTACTACAGAACCATAACTATAAAATATTAGTATAATGTAGGTAGTAAATTTAATAATATACATTTGGTGTATAGTCTGAAGTAACCTGATGATTATAGAGTCCTTGAGTTATTAATTGTGCAGAGATATAGGATATAAGAGAATATAAAGGGTAAGCTACAAGTAAACGCATTATAAAAATAGGTAGTACTTAATTATAGATTAAGTTTACCTATAGTAGAAAGACTAAAGTATCTAAGATTTATAATATGGGCCTTTGCTTTTATGCTAATTAAGAGTAGGAAAAAAATACTGCCTCTATAAAATTCTAGGGACTCCTTTTTATTATGGAAGCATTATAATGCAGCTTAGCCTACAAATTAAATCTTAGGGTTATAGTACTGGATTATAAGATTATATAAGAAAATATTAAAGTTGTAATAAAGCTTTACTCACTAACTTATAACTTTGTTAATAATTAACCAATCCTAACAATTTTTAGACGATAGAGATTTCCAATTATAGAGCTATTCGCTTGTCCAAATGAATCTTGAATTGGTCAAGTATTGATAAAGTTATAAGTAGGTGGGTCCGAAGCTTGCTAATTCACTTATCTATTAATGCGGGGCGCCGTCGGGAGCGCAAAGCCACTGCGAGGGACCTGCAGTCAATAAAACGTGAGGCTGTTATTTATTCAACCGTTCGGGATTATAAAGTTAACGTCGCGCCCCCTCACCGTAACATGCACTATTCGCCCCCGTGTCCCGCACTATAAGTAGCCTGCCCAGCCATAAGTCGTTTCCATCACAACCTTATACAAGATCAAATACCAATCCAACAGACTCGATTTCGTTCTTGCTTTCTATCTTACGCTCATTTGCCCTCGAACGCAGGGCCACATACAACCACAACATTCAACAACCGCCACGATGTACAGGATTACCTACCTGCTCTGTTTAATGCTCACCTACCTTAGTCAAGCGAGCACCATCCAAGACTTGAATCTCCTCCCACGAGACAACCGCGTTGGAGAACCTGGTGCCGTTAGTATTGTTATCACAACATTAGCGCAAGGAGTAGGAAAACCTTCACGAAACCGCACCCATTGGTATCCCAGTAGAAGAAGCAACTAGTTGCATGAAACGGCAGTATCTTGTGGAGAGTATGGTTTACAGCGAATGGCACAACGCTTATATTAGCCTTATTCGCCCAGATAAGGGCGGACACTGCTTGGTATATGCCACAGAAAACTGCGCTAATAACTCTGGCATGATGCTTTTAAATCCACATCATCTTAAGCTTAGATTTCCAAAGTAAGTAGAGGCTGTAATTCTCTGTAAGGCAACCGAAATGGCTAACATTAAGCGCTAGTAAGATTATCTATCCAGGAGTCGGATCTGACATGTTGCCAAGGGGGTATAAAGGTGTCAAATGCTACACAGCCATAAGGCAGATTAACTGAATAGATAACCGTAAGCATGGCCTGATAAATGTTAGTTAGAGATCTGTACCTAAGTCGACATACCATAAGGAGAGATTATTTTAGTTAGCAAGTGCTCAGTTGGGATATTTGTACTCTAGAAGCGCCACCTATTTTGGTTTTAGCAGTGGCTAGACTATTAAAATGCACCTCTCTAGCATATAAAAGCTTTAATACAGAAGATTAGTTATGCTAGGAACTAAGTTTTCTCCATAGGTATCTAATATAACTAGAGGGATTATCTAATAAATATGAAGCTCTCTCTGATTTTACAATGCGGTCCCAGTGCTCATAATAACATACTTCCCAATATCGCTGCTTTGAAGCTGTAACATGGCCTAAAAACATATACGCACAATTAAGTACGTCTGTATGCCCTAGATTACTATCGCTCCATAAATCCCAGTCCTGTGGTAGAAAAAGACCAAATGCTAGCATACGGACGCGTGTTAAACTAGTATGGCTAATGTGGTTGTCTGTCTTATGTTAATTACAATTGTAATTCGCCTATTAAAACTTACTAAAGTGCTCAAGCAATTTCCACAATTCGTAAAATTCTTCTGGTTTATAAACTGGTGTTATAATGCATCCTGGATTTGCAAACTGCCATTGGCGCAACGCTATTAAGGCTCGTCGCCAGATATCCAGCGGCCAATACAATGTCTGTATAAATAGTACAGCTTGGGCAAGATACCATGTAGACCATCTGGCGTTAGTTTGTGTATGTAGGATTTTAACAACATGTAGAATTGCGAGCCAAGCGTGGCTCTGCTCAAACCTATAAATGATTCGAAAGAGACTTTTCACACTTGACTTTTCTGAACTAGACCATTCCATTTTTTAACTGTAGAAGGAATGTATGATGCCTGTTTATATATCTTAATTTCTACTTAAAAGAGTATAGGTAGGTGCTAAGTTCCCAGCCTTACATTACTCTGGCTATCAAAAACTGCGTCTGTATTTAATGACGAGAGATCTGGCCACTCTCCCCTATGAATTTCTTACTAGCACAAATAGCGCTAGTAACCCTAATTCTATAGTGTATATACCTATAAAGATACTGTCTAGGGGCGAATAAGCTATTATTATTTAACTAGCATATTAATCTAAGATTTTATTATTGAACTGTATATAAAAACTGCGTAAATAAAATAGAGGTAATAACCCTCAAATTAGAGCTTGAAAGCATAAAAGCTACCAGGTCGTTTTAATATGTCCTTAGATAATTGTCTTAGAGAGGAGTATTTATATAGCTCGTACTAACTCTTTCTTACAGTAACACACTATTTAGAATGTCTAAACTCCACAAATCGTCCTTATATGCCCCAGGAGCTCTGGGATAAAGTCTGTTCCTACCTGGGCCTATCTGCCTTTTGGGCAGCTACTGTCTTTAAATTTAGCCCGCCAGAGGCGTACGATAAAGTCTGGAGCATGGTCTTTAAGAAAACTGAATGGCTTCAAACAGCTATTAATATGGGAGCGACTCCAGTACTAATTGGGGCAGATCTAGATCTCGCTAGTAGGGCAAAGAAAAGCTCCCGAAAGCCCCGCTTATTTCTTACTATACACGATCGTACAGGTGATATACAATATGAGATGGACTTACTAAAAGCATGTCTAAATGGAACCTACGAATGGCCAACTTGAAGTACCAGTAGAACTCGATGAGGTATTTCTTACTATAGATACCCTTACTGTTTCAGAGTGCTTTGGCAAAGACTTTCGCTATCTTTTCTCGGGTGGAAGAAGGAAACCTTGGGAGCCCCTAGAAACAAAGTACTGCTACTACAACGACCCAAAGAAAAGCATTAGGACATTAAGCTCCAAGGATATCCTAGGAATTAATGGGGAGATTAAATCTGTTAAACAGTTAAGCCCTATATTCCTCTTAAATCTAGCCTCTCCGCACCGTCAAGAGCAGTATATATTTAGAAGCTTTAATGGCGTAAGCTTCGCTGCTGGCAAACCGCCTTTTGTAAATGTTATACCAGGAGGCACCAATAAACATACTGGTGATTATCTCTATAATGGATTTGTATTTAGAGATAATTACCATCAACAGCGTCGGTATAAAATTAAGGACTGGGAATTAGAACGGAAAAAGTACTATAATCTATGGCACGCTAGAGGAGTACAATAGGAAATAGAGGATATACCCGCGAGCAATATTTAAGCCGTATAATAGGTGGTAGCAGCCTGCCTAGGAATCGGGATTATAGTAACTTGCAGTAGGAGCCTCGAAACTCGCATGTAAGATCTAAGTCTACGCTCGGGAGTTTATCATCCGTTAATACCGTTAGGAACAACACAAAATTCACAAAGAGAATGATAATGGCTCTGTTAACATATATACTAAACGTATACCCTCAAGGCGTTAGAGCCAACCGAATGGCAGACCCTTTCGTTCAATGCATTATGGAGGGAGCCCCATTATCCGCTTGGCCAGCAGCGGAGACATTGGCTGATATTGACGGATATGAACAGGAAAAGGAGAAAGAGCGCTATGAAAAGGATGAATGGCAGCCAGTGGCCCCTAAAAAAACTTTGTGCGGCTCATCTCGATGTAAGAGGCTTAGCGTTGTCGAACCACGCTCCAAAGAAAATGTTATATAATCTATTCTTGGCAGGTTGCGGGAGAGAAATCCTCTGAAACCTGCTTAGTAATAAGCATAGCCACAGCAGGGGGCCGCTCCTGCGCATCATGCCTTTCTGCATGGCCCTATGGGGCTCTGTGCAGCGTATCTTGGCGCAAGCCAAACGGCCCAGCACAAAACGGGCCCCCGTTTTGCTCTGTTGAGGACAGTACGTCTGGGTCCTTCTACCCCTTCCGCCCTCGTGCTGTACGTCCGCTTCTCCCTCTTTCCACTTTACAGTGTAAAGTAATAAACAAGCCTGACTATTAGATAATATATAGGTTAAGGTAGCTTAAGTATATCTTAGACTTAATATGTACTTTTCTGCTCCTATTAATATATACACTCTATTCCTATTTAGTAAAGTAATATATAATTTCTAACTATCTTAACCCTTATTCCTAGACGTGCCCACGCAAAGACCACACGCTTTAATGTTTAATAAATAAAATAAAAGTTTATATAAAAAAGTTTATATAAATAAAAGTTTATATAAATAAAAGTTTATATAAAATAAAAGTTTATATCTAAATAAAAGTTTATATAATTAAAAGTTTATATAAATAAAAAAGTTTATATCCCTTAAAAGTTTATATAATTAAAAGTTTCTATGATTAAAGTTTCTCTCCCTCCCCGTTTATATAATTAAAAGTTTATATCCCTTAAAAGTTTATATGCCTTAAAAGTTTCTATGCCTTTTAAGTTTTATGTTTGCTCTGAATTCCCCGTTTCTCTGCCTTCCCCGTTTCTCTCCCGCCCCGTTTCTCTGAATTAAAAGTTTATATAAATAAAGTTTATGCCTTCCCCCGTTTATATAAATTAAAAGTTTCTATAAACTAAAAGTTTCTCTCCCCTCCCCGTTTATCTAAAACCCCCGTTTCTATAAACCCCGTTTCTATAAAACCCCGTTTCTATAAATTAAAAGTTTATATAAATTAAAAGTTTCTATAAATTAAAAGTTTTTCTAAATAAATTTTCTCTCCCTTAAAAGTTTATATTAAAAGTTTATATAAATGTTTATATTTCGTTTATCTCCCTTCCCCGTTTATAAATTAAAAGTTTCTCTCCCTTGTTTCTATTTGTTTATCTAAATTGTTTATATTCGTTATAAATTAAAAGTTTATATAAATTAAAAGTTTATATAAATTAAAAGTTTATATAAATTAAAAGGTATAATTAAAAGCTTTTAATATTATAGGCAACCTTCTGCTGATGGCAGTATAGTAGAGTTTCGACTACCGTTCGTTCTTTCTTTAACAATACGATCGAGCTATCTTCTAACCTATTAAGCTTATCAATAAACCGGACTTCTTTGGCCAGTTCATCTGGCATGTCGATCATAGCTTGACACATAAATCCCACCATTAAGAGGTGTGCCCTATCCGTTGTTTCTTTGTTCTTTTAGTTTCTTAAGGAGTTTCTGCCACCTGTATATTAACTGGCTCCACATCCACATCTCCGAACGGCAATCTAGTAGCTCCTCTAATCTATATTAGTCGCCCATTATTAGTAAATGTTAGGAAGAGGCATACTAGAATCTATCCCATGGATGTTAAGGGCTGAAAAAGAAGAACGATCCCAAAGATGGATAACTAAATCGTCTCCCCTCATGTACATACTGCCAGCGAACACGTCCTTTAATAATGCGATGCGAGCTTTTTGGACGAAGATCCCTCAAATGTAGAGATAATCCAGGGCCACATCTTCCACTCGTCAGGGTCCTGTACTCTTGGCCGACGTCCTCCAAGATCCCAGTGTTAATCAATCCACCGGTGCTCTCGTAGATGCGGACGCATAATTAGTATGTCCAGTTGTACTTGTCGCAAACAGTTGCGAGTTCGTTCAAGTGCTAGACAGGAAAGTCCTTTTAGGAAGCTTCGAGACTTGTTAGGTGGAATACCAGGAAAACCAAGCGCATTGCGCATGTCGCATCCATGGGCATCGTCAATGGCACCTTGGCTGACACTGTCTCGCCATCTTCCAACGAATTTGCCCATCGCGGGGATAGCGCATTTGCGAACCAGGCATCCAGCTAAAGCACAATTTCCGATACTCGAAAGGTAACAGACTCGCAAACGATAACATCAGGTCGTTAGGCCTGGAAAGTCGGGTCTTGTTATCCACTCCGTGGGTAGCGAATGGTGCTGGGTGTCGTCATCGTTATCCGCACGCTTTCTCTTCATGGTCATCTTCGCGAGGCGTCGATCAATCGAAAACAATGAGGAAGAGAAGGAAAGTAGGGGAGGTGAAATGGTGATGGCAACGCTCTTCTTAAATGGCCGGGAATTTGGGGGCAAGGTCCGAAGTGCACAGTCCACGCCTGAGCTTACAAAGCCTGCGATAGCGCTTATTTCTCCTCACAAGTCTCTACCCTTGCCCGACTTACTCAGGGTTCCGGTATTTTGATCGATAATATGGAGGAAAAGGGTGTGCGCGTGCGAATTTTATACTATTGTATGCAGAGATTTTCGTCAGTACTATAGATAGTTATATAACTCTAACAAGAAAGGGTTGTTAAGATGACTATTCGAAAGCGGTTCTATAGTTGCCGTCAACGCCTACTTCGGTAGGACCCACCAAAGGTGGCAGACTCCTACCCTTGCCCGAAGAGTTGCACTAGGACGCATTTAAATTATGTACTATAGGTAGCATAAATCCAAGGCTATTATCTAGTATAAAGACCCCGATCGCAGTACCGCAACTTACCTTTCATTATGAGATTACTAGTTAGTCTTATGCTTATTAGCACTGTCTATTCTACTTACGTGAACATTAACTCGAACTTTCCTAATAGGGACCACAGTTACAGATCCTATAATCCCATCGTGTTCTCCTGCCAGGAACGACATTGTCCCTATTAACTCTAGGTAGTCCTAGGACTGCAGAGGCCAAGGCTTTCTAATTTTACGATAAACAATTCCACGCCATCAACATCGTTGGTTTCAGCTGCTCCAGGCGCACCTGAATCCATTTATTTATATGCATATCTCTTACAGACAGGAATCATCATTTATTCTTCTACGTAGATATTATACATAGGATATAGAAATATTACCACACAAAGCTCGCATCTAGGTTCTGTACACAATTCTCATTCTTTAGAACATCAGGTGGAGTCAGCATGCAACTAGCTGCTGCTTCTGCTGACTGTAGACGAAAAGGTGGACAATCCTCGACGTTCCCTGATAGATTCGTACATACTGTGATTGCATCTTGCAATACATTAACTTCCCAACCGTTGAGAAAGTCGCCGTGATAGCCAAACCCAGTTACATCGCCGTTACTCAATACAAATTGGCCGTCCACGCCTTTAAAGGCGTGGGTATCCCATATTGTCTCATAGTATAGAGAGGGAAGACGAGATCTAAAGCCTTCTGGGCATTTCCCTTGCATGAGGAGGTCAGGATATGCCAAATGAGATTGGTGGTTAAAAGAATCGATATGGACTCCATCCCAGCATGATGGGAACAACAGCTCTAGGCGCAGGCCATCTTTGCACTAGGAGTCAATAAAGGCTTAGGGGGTAGAGAATGCCTTTGTAATGCACCCTCGCCTACAGTTTCGTAGTTTAAGCAATTGAAGCCCAGCGCTCGCTGTACAAGCACTTCCTGTGATTTATCTTTGGCAGTCCAAAAGGATAAGGGAGGATCTGGGACGTCAAGCGTGGAGTTTCGTCTCGTTGAGCTGCCTGCTATCATTCTAAATCCTTCTAGGAAACGCCTTGAATATCTTCACCAAACAGAAAATAATATCTGTAAAGATTATTAGCAATGCGTGCACTGTATCCTCGGCGACGCTTACATTAACATTCCATTCACTTGTGGCACAGAAATCACAGTTCCATTTGGGTACGCGAACATCAGCAAGGGCGTCCAATAGACTGATAAATCCTGCATGACTGCGCATGAAGTGCAATTGGATAAACGAATATCAGAGTAGGATGTATTAAACCCCAATTTCTATGGCATATATTTGTATGAGCGCGTTGAAATTAACAGTGCAATGCTTACTTTGGGCTCCATGAAGGGTATGTGCATGCTGAGATGGTAAGTCTGGGGACACGATTGGATCGATGCGAAAAACGCCCAAGCTAGAGTAGCATGGCAATCGCCAAAATGCCCAACCAGGTATGGCAAATATGATGCAGGTGAATAGACGCATTGCGGGGATATCTGTATTACTGAGTACCTACGGACTATATAACCTTCATGTAACAAATCCTACTCGCCCCCCCCTTATTTTTTTCACGCGCCTTTGTCCAAAGCTCATACTGTGCAAAATATAGTGTCTTTTCGTCTTTATCTAGTTCCCCGTATGTTTTCCCAGTAAGATATACATGATACTTTTTAAACTCCTCTATCGATGGGTCTATGGTATTACTCTCCTTCTTAGGCGATGGTGGTGTAGTCTTGGGAGGCCGAGTAGAGGCCTCTCCAGGCGTCTTTGACTTTGTCCGTGACGTATGTCGTCGCTGTGGCGTTTCGTACCTATGGTATGGTTCTACATCTATTTCTGACAGTGCATCAGAATCATCGGGTCGGAACTTTGCATGCCACCTATTCTCTATCTCAACAACAATTTTGTTATGAAACGAGACTGCCTTTTCGGTTTTGTTGTGACCTTCTACACATGCCATCACAGTTGTTCTTGTTTCCCAGCTTAGCCCCGAGAAGTTCGTTACGCCCCATGTTCTACACTCATCTTTATACGGTTGCAGATTAAGATACACTAAACAGCGGACTCGGTCTCTCTCTTTAATACTTGGATCTAGTACATGTACTTCTGCGTGGTGGCCTAGCTGTGTCTTTCGATTCCAGATGGCACCTAACATAGTAATCTGACTAAGAATATTGCGAGGTGGCTGTCTCCTTGCCTGTCTATGCCACTGAATGATCTTTTCTAGAACGCGATCGTTGGTATGAACGATGTTCAGCTCTAAACTGTTGCCAGAACTATCTTTCTTTTCATAATCTTCGATCATTTTCCCTGGAGGCGATACCTCGACTCTCAGACTAAATATGCTCTGTGAGTTCCCAGAAGCGCCGCTATCAGCATCAATGTCCCCATAAGCTACGACATATCGTCCCCTCTCATCATGCGCTACGATCTTCCTCTTAATGTCTGAATACTGATTGTTCGAAGATGATTTCTCTTCAATCCAGCACACTAGAGGACCATGTTTAACGAGTTTGAGTGGTTTGCTGGCTATCATGGCTAGTCTGAGCATTTTGGTGGCCGAGTTGAGTGGTTTGCTGGCTATTATGGCTAGTCTGAGCAGCATTTTGGGGGTCATAATCGTCGGGTTCGCGATATATCCATTATTATCATAACTGGTCTGGTTGTTGGGGCCGGGATGTGGATTATAATCGTCGACATCCATTTGTGATTCTAACTCATCAACACAGGCTAATATGTCTTGAGTGATAGCATCTTTAGCACTAACTCTGGCAGTTCTTAGCGTTTGAAGGGTTTGAAGGATTTTCCTCTTTTTTTTAGCCAAGGGGGTAGTAGACCATCGTCTAATTCCTTTGTTATCCCCTCTATCAGTTTATCGATCTTAGGTACGGTCAATGCATCGATCCTTTTGTTTTTGCTAATATCCTTAGTTGAAACTAGCGACCTTAGGTTACGGTTATGTCTAGTTGGCATCATGATCACAGTTACAATTATAAAGTACATGCGTACGAACATATTTATATTAGAAATCTTGCTACGTTACTTTTTTGCAACCCCCACTTTTAGGCAATAGGCTCTTATTTGCTTAGTTTCCACAGTCCTTCAGCAGAAAAGAGCTCCTCCTGGGAATATTCAGGCATTGGTGGCCAAGGAAGATTGTTCTTTAGATACATCTCAGACACAGTTGCTTTAGAAGACTCTTTCTCCTTTGTTAATGGTTTATCCAACGCTTTATTTACTGATTTGTTATGCTTAAAGTCTTGGGGTGTTCTAATACATGGTATTGGATAACTTGTTTGCTATACAAAATAAGTCCAAAGTAGCAAATAATATTATGTGACATACTAGCTTTTTGCTTGTGGGAGGCCAATCATTGTCATTAGGCATAGAATCGTAGACATAGCATTGACCCTTCTTGCGGATGCAAACCCATATACATCAACGTCATAACGGTCACTGATCTCGTGTGCGCGACGAATAAAATTGATTCGACGTTTGCGAAACGATTCCTGCCGCGTACGCTCAGACGCCATGTAGGAGTTTAAAAAAAAAACGGAGGGTGAACGGTCCACTTATATATCTATACGCATTGCGCACGGGCCAATTATAAAATGCAT
This sequence comes from Laburnicola sp. JP-R-44, assembly GCA_009805535.1. Taxonomy (NCBI): domain Eukaryota; kingdom Fungi; phylum Ascomycota; class Dothideomycetes; order Pleosporales; family Didymosphaeriaceae; genus Laburnicola; species Laburnicola sp. JP-R-44. The sequence continues at coordinate 11,391 of SELF01000015.1, read as the reverse complement.
TTAACGGCGCTGGTGGAACTGCCATCGCTCCCTAGCATGGCGGACGACTTAAACTTTGGCTTCTGGTATCTAGTAGCCTTCTTTGGCCTCATCGCGCTTATTGCAATAAGATGGCTTAGCTATTACATATCTCGTTTCGTTTACTTTATGGACCACATACCTAAGCCTAAAATATCTGCGTTATACCCGAGTAACGTTCCTGGAAGCCCTTGGGCTACAATGTTCTATCGGGGATGTCCTTCTTTGCATTCTCTTGTTTTACTGCGAATGGCATTTGCATAGGCTAGGGAGTACAGTCTCGAAAGGAATTAAGTATACGATCTGCATCCTTTTTTCTAACAAACCTGGCAATGCTACTTCCAAGTGCAGACCTTGTCGCCCACTATCTAAAGATCTCACTCAGAACATATCTGAAAGGTCATATAGCTATTGCTTCTATTGTTATACTGGAGGGGCTACTTCATGTATCTTAGAATTAATTCTAGCGAACTGGAAAATAGATCTAGTATTCATCACTGGGACTGTTGTACGTAATGCTACCAAAATGAAAATTTGTATCTAATGGAACAGGTGGCATTTAGTCTAATTGCACTCGTGTGTACCTCTATAAAACCAGTCCGGCGACGTATATACGAGATATTCCGCCTCGTTCATTTAACAAGTGTGCATTGTGTATAAGCATTTTACTCTGGTTTCATGTAGAGAGCCCCAACAGACTTACCAGATATCGCATGGTACTTAGCACGTCTCTCTGGTTTCTTAGTCTAGCATGTCGATATTGTCTCTTGCTTTATCGGAACTTATCTTGGCACAGACACAGAACAATAGCCATGCTGCAAAAGACTGGAGAAGGCATCAAACTCGAAATTACACCTGCCAGGCCGTGGAGAGTACGTCCTGGTCAATATGTTTACCTTACTTTGGCCAACGCTGGATTATTCAGTTGCTTTCAAAGACATCCCTTCGTGGTAGCATCCCCTATACTATCGAACAGTATAGAACTTCACGTGTGGCCACAAAGAGGTTTCACACGACAACTATCGGGTCTCGCTTCGAACATGCACAACAGCCACACTGCATGGATTGAAGGTCCCTATGGTTCATGTTTTAACTTTCGGCAATATGGCACGGTCGTATTGTTCGCAAGTGGGATAGGCATAACTGGGCATCTGTCTTATCTGAGACATTTAATCGAGGAACAGGATTCTTTGAATACCAACACCCGAGAAATTGTATTTGTTTGGCATATGGAAAGCGGGCGAACAGCATCACCTTGCTCGTAAATTCATGGATGAGCTCTTAAAGAAAGATAAACAACAGTATACGCCAGCTGCAGAAGTTTCCAACATAGAGATTCCAAAAGGCCAAACACAGAGAGGAGCAACGGCAAGCCTGGATTACCCTGGAAAACGACCAGCGTTGTCTGGGAGCAATGTATGTATACCTACGCCTTCTGCCTACACTTTCTAATACATCAGGTGTTGGACATGTATATTTATCGGGATGACTTGCCGCAAACACAAGAGCGCAAGGGAGCAAGGATTGTAGAGATCCAGGGCAAACCGGATTACTCCGAAATCATCAAAGATATCCTCCGTGAACGAAGGGGCAAGGTGGCAGTATCGGGTATGAAAATGGATCCAGTCTATTTCGACGCTAACTAGGCACAGTGTGTGCTAATGAAACTATTCGCGATGGAATTAGAAAAACGGTTGCAAATGTAATGAACAGAGATATAAGGTTGATTGAGCTTGATTTCGAACCATTTTTGCCCACTTATGCCGCAACAAGACGACCTAGAAGTATGTCTTTGCAATGCCGCGGACTAGATCCCCATCATACATGAGGCAATGGCTGCATTTGCTTAGATTCATACGGCGCAGCAAATTCTTCAAATGCCTGAGATAGCTTGTTCTGGAAGTCTTCAACTTCCCTGGTAATGCCACTTAATATAGATCGTATTGTCTCCAAGTCAGGCTCTGCGACTAACCCAATGATGCACTCGTGGAGCAAATCTCGTGCATATGCTTCAATTACATCTTTGAAACGCTCTAAGTTCGTGTAGCAAGCATGCCTGTAGAAGGAAAGCTCCGCGCGTAGCTCTCCATTTGTACGTGACAGGTAGTGGATGTGCTGTATAATGTTTTCCTCGCGCTTCGACTCTTTCGTTCGAGCACGAGTCAGTTCCAGAGCCAAAGTGGTCCCACCGTGCCTTTCGTACGAACTCATCAATTTCGTTCACTTCTACTCCACTTAATTTCGAGGGCTCGAGTGCTTTCCTTGCGCGTGGCATTTTCGACAGAAAGGTGATCCCTGGGACTAAAGGGTTTACCAAAGCTATAAGTAGTGTGCCACCCCCCGGTTCTTGTGCACGCGATGGCTCCCGATAGGAACACTAGATTTTCCCTTTCGCCTGGTCAAGGGCGCCTAAATAAACCGGCATCTCCAGATGTGAATGGCGCATCAAATTTCAACACTGATTCCACTCACACTCCAAAGAGCATTAATAATTATCCAGTACAGCAGAACAAAACTAGGCAAAACACAATACATAAAAAGCCAGCATCGTATGCTCTTCTTAAGCCAGTTGTTCCTCAGCACAAAGATCCTGATGTCTACTACGAGTTCGTGTACGAAATCATCCCGGGAGACGGCCGTAGTTATTGTTTGGCCGAGTCTAGAGAAGATAGCTGTCCTGTTATCATAAGAAAAATCATCCCCAAAGCTGTTTTCAAACTGGATAGAAACTCACCGTACGCTTTGAATTTTATCCAGGCGTTTGAATGGAACGGGTGGCTATACTGCGTATACGATCGACCTGGCATCCCTCTATCCACAGCTATCTGGAGGCCTGCAGTTCTCCGAGATATAAGAACCATAGTTAAGGAAGTATGTACATTCCTGCGTCTGCATTCAATATTGACTAGATAGACCCTACGAGGAGGCATAGAGGCACTGAACCGATTAGGATGCCACTTCGACGCCATCCTACCATCAGACGTGTTTGTTTCTAGCTGGGACGGACGTATTAAGATAGGTAAGTATTGTAATGCATTAAGGTGACTGGATGACGTAATACAGGTAGGATTCGATCGATACATCCACATAGGGCCGGAAAAGCCGCCCCGCAAGCTAAGGTACTGGTGCAGCTGCTGTTAAGGATAACAGAACCTATATCACCAGCATTGGCGGATGAGGAAATGGACGACTTCGTGCGGCATGGAATGCGCGACGGAGTAGAGCTTGATGATTTAAAACAGGTTTTTGACCTACCGCTGTCTCTATCGTGCTCACTAACCTTTATTAGCATGGGTTTCTTAAAAATGCGTTGCCAGCTCAGTCACTGGCATGTCTAGCTTCCAAGACTTCCGTTTTTGCATTTCCTGGCCTAGCCAATGCTGAAGGATTCCATCAAAAGCATACAAGCAGATGAAGGGAGTCTGGATGATTAAAAAATGAGCCTTTTGTACTAGCTAAATCTCACGAAGGCGGCGAGATCTCCTGTTCCCACTTGCTCCAGAAGCATCATTGCTCAATTCAATAATAGCCTTGTAGCTTGCGTGCGTTTTCTTCCATGGCCGCCTTCAATTTCTTAACGTTCTCATCATTCTCTTTCGTGATCGCCACTAGCTGCGTTTTCGCAGCGTCACGTTGTTCACTCGTATTATCGGCCAGCTTTTCCAGCCTTTCAACCTCTTTGAATAGACCGTTACACTCTTGCTTAAGAGTCTCCGAATAGGCTGCGCGCCTTGTCAAGCTCCCTCTGTAGGAGCATAATGTTTTGTGCAGCCCTATTAAGTTCCGCCTGAAGCGCTATGTTACTTTGGGTAGCAGCATCAAACTCCACTGCAAGTCTTTGGATACTCCATTTCGTGTGGAGATCCAGCTGTCTCAGGACTTGTTGGTAGTAGGAGAGTGGTTCATCCTGGGTCGACTGAGGCCTTGTCATTAACTCGAACAGACTTAGAAATAAATATTGATCGTACCAACTCTTGGTTCTGGTTAGGTTCCATATATGCAAATTGTTGAATTGGTGAAGTAATACGCTGTAGTGCAGGGACAGCGCCGCCTTTAAATCTAAGAGAGTACTTCAAAAACATGACGGCATTTCGGAGGGAGCGGAGAACATGTCTTTGGGCTAGAGCGGCATCTCCGGAGAACGGTTTATGAGTAACGTTATGAAATATTGCGGTGAGCAGGGGGTGGGGCCATAGTTAAACGCGCGTGATCTATTCCTAGTGATAGCCGGAACAACTAGTGTCGAGTTTTCTAACGCGCAGTAGGTTTCTGCTAATATAGAATGGGATACGCCTTACTACAGTACGGGAATAGGCATTACTGCGCGTTAGTCAGGTGGAGAACTTGTTAAAGAATCCTTAATTGTGGAAAACATGTACAGAACTGCATATATTATTCTGAATGACATTGAAACATCTGCTAGATACCGTGGCGGTTGGTGATGTCTACCATAGATAAGGATCTTCCTTCCAAATGCGAATAATCCAGATCGCCAGGAAACCTGATATCACCAGGAAAACTAATCCCACTGATTGAAGAACGATGTGCCAAAGCCATAGTCAGCCAAGGAACAATGCGCTGAGCTAGTTACTCACATGCACCATCGATTCGTCCTTCAGTTCAACATGTTCTTCGGTGAAGAAACCCTGAACCCGCAGGGCTTGATGCGCGCGATGGAAAGCCACTGAGGAAAGAAGAGTCCACATCATGACTGGTGGACAACGGCTCTTTCTCATGCTCCGAAGCTGCAGTGTTGGGGCTACCCTGCGATGCTGGAAGCAATTTTGCTTTTTGCATGCTTTTCCACTTCTTGCGTAGAGCTGGGACACTTTCTGTGTCTTTGCGGATTGGCAGAATTGTACGCCTTTCGTATAACAGGCCACGGAGCGGAGGGTCGTGTTTTGATAATCTCTGCCAATGTATTTTCTTCTTCGGGCGTATATGCAAGTCTGCGTCGGGGAGCCATGGTGGAGCGTAGGGGTTGCCGTATTCCACAGCCGCAACACTATAACGTGGCGAAGGCAAAGCTTTTGTTGCCGCCCATTCCGCCCGATTCCGTCGTACCCGGCGGAAACCGCGGAAGTCTCGGAAGTCTCGGAGGCCTCGTAAACAGGTAGGTACGCCGCAGATATGTAAGCTCAACTTTTACACCGGCCTATGGTAACCATCACAAATCGCAGACGAAATCATCCTCTTAAGTGTTCCTACGCCACCTCAAATCAACATGGAGTTCTTCCCAGATTGCGCTTGGGGTTCTGAATCAATGGCGTTCCAAACCGACCTACCGCCGATCCCAGAAACGGAAGGGGACCTTGGCATGGGGTGGGAGTATGCAGAACAAACAAACTCTTTCCTCCCACTCAACCAGGTCGCAAGCGCGTACATCTCTAGCCCCGAAATGCAGCAGCTGTCAGACCTCATATCGCGTGTCGACCAACTCCAATTCAATGTGACAGAAATCAAGGATAGGATGGAAAAGATGCACTCACAATTAATGGAGAGCGTGGGCAGATGGTCAAATGAGATGGATAAGTCTTTGATCGAAGTGACGAAGGATATTGCCAGTTTGCAGCGAAACTATCTAAAACTGTTGCTATGGTGTCATCAGGTCCATCAAACAGTTACGGAGCTATTGCCTGTGGCGGTTCAAGGCGACGCTCCCAATGGTGGGAACGCTGCGGCTACATAGTTAGTTAGAATGTGATTCAGGTGCTACCTACCTGATATGGTAGTCAAGCCTTTCAATAAAGCCCCCATGAAATACCGTCAGCATGAGCGCGTGCGCCTTGCGAAGACACCCAAATCGATCGTTGGTAATCACGCCCTGTTGCGGCAGCTCCGCTAGTTCCTTGGCATATATGGCACCCTGCGCAGGCGCCGCAGCAATCTCCATGGTTTGCCACTACGCGCCAGCGACAAGGCACACCCACTGTGCCGTAACATTTCACTAAATTTATTAACCAAAGGCGTATTGGGCCTGCAAGCCTCGCCGCAACACGAAATGATACACATATGTACATGCTGAAGAGGTCGGTGTTTGTTGTAACGTGAATATATCTTCCAAGCATACCTGTCGCGATGCGTTTGTTTTCTCTGTATAGGATGTTACTTCGTGCTTTGTGGGTGGTGCAATGCTCGACTAGGTACGTGGTGCACGGATACTGGAAAGCAGGTGTCGCGCTAACTGTTTTCTAGTCCGCCCATGGCTAAACAGAACCACGAATATACATCATCCGGGAGCGACGGCAACGGGCGGATGTTATTCTACTTCGTCTGTTTCTATTCCAGAAACCTCATTGGGAGTTAATCCCACTATTGCCACATTCCTGCCCACTAAGGAACCGCCCCCACCGACCTCTACACGCTGCCCGAATGCTCCAGCAATCGTTACAGCTACTAGTTCGACTTTATCGGAGCAAGCCACTGGATTCGTCATGATCACCTCGGTTGCGGGCGCGGTATTCGGAATTGGAAGCCTGATATTTTTAATTAAACACTCCCAAGAGCAAATTCGACTTAATTCGGATGAGGATAGAAGTGAAGATGCTCACACGAGACGGCAAAACCACCCAACGCCTGAGGCCTGCGTTCGGAGGAGCAGCGATGGATACGGCGCCAGTGCAACCGTTCACACGACCGATTCTATAGTCGACTGGTTCCAAGGCTGCCAAAGTGTGGCAGGCTCCCAACGCCGAGATGTCGAGTTTGGAACAGTGCAAGATATATCCATAGCAACTATGGCGAAGTGGATTGTGGTGATGCTGCTGAGGATGCACCTTTTACCACGTCGCACTCAGATGGCAGGGAGACCTTTGAGGCAGATTCTGAATGGGATAATATAGCGCCTGTGCTACCCGAGATAAGCATTACCGAAAGTTTGTGGGACGATGTTGGAGAGTGGGGTTTCACATATGTAAATAGACTTTGTGTGTATGTAATTCTTGTCAAAGAACTATAGCTAAATATTTTTCATTCGTCCGATTGACCGGTCCTTTTGCATCCTAATCCGATCAGCTGAAAATATTGATACTATAATAACGAGGACAGCGGAACAACAGACTGATATAGAGGAAAGCAAGAATAGCGGACCACGACGAGCGACGGATAAAGATGATATCGCAGAGAGACGTCGACTGAGAAGATTGATAAGTACCAACGGAATGGTAAAGCAGATACAAGAAATGCAAGATGCAACGATTTGGAGTCCACGAATGCGATGAGCCTGGGGATCAAGCATCCATATGCAGAAGAGCGTCAGGCTGGAGATTCCAGTGACTAGTCCTAATGTCAAAGCACTATACAGGATACTTGGTTGTATCATTCGGAGGATATAATCGTTCTTTCTTGGGTATAGCGGATCGACATATTTAAGTTGGGTGGGTAGATCGTTACACTGGACTTTACTGTCGTGCGTGAGGCAGTATTCTGACGTTCCTATTGTATATAGATGCCATGACTGGGTTTGTACTACGGTAGGCTAGATGAATGAATATTTAGATAGATGGAGTTGGATAGCCTCGGCTTACTGTCAAGGTAAATATCCCAGACTTATGACTTGCACCGTGACGGTAGGTATAGATTATACTACCTGCAGATGCTGCATATATAATACTTGCAAATAATGCTATTACTACTCTGTATTTCTGCTGCGAGAGCGAGCACATTTAGAACAAGTGGTGCATTTGCAAGTTTGGATTAATGTACGCGCTTATAATTACTTTTCTACCCTGTCTTAGTCCACTACCCCTTGCCTCTTCTTTTGTCTGAGAAAGGGAAGAGTGCGGCGTTTTCTTTTCCGTAGACAGCTACAGCTACTTTTTCGGCTGCCATGATCTGCCCTACCAAAATCCGCTTGCAATACCTGCTTTTCTGCCAAACTAGAGATACTTTGCGGGAAGCCGCTAATTCTACGTTTCCATAACTGATTTAACTTCATGTATATACTAATGGTCTGGTCATAATAATAGACCGTAAACGAAACCTTTTTACTATATTGACCGCAATTAGGACAGAGATCTTGATTGGGATCTATACGACCGAACCCATCTCCTGTGCTAGTACTAAAACTTGCGGTTGGATATTCGCTCAGTATTCTAGCTACCATGGCGTGGCTGTTCACACTTCTACAGCGGATTGCACCCGTACACTTGAGATTATTTCGTACCAGCACTGGGCTGCCATCCAGCTCGAAGAAGAATGAAGCTGAGAGGAGGGCCTGAACCATCGGGCGGAAATCAAAGCTATCTAGATACATGATGGATCTTGATTTTAGTTCAGGGATCTTCATAAAGTCATCTAGCTCGGGTTCTTCATCTAAAGACATGTTGATGCGAAAATAATTATCGCGACGCTCTTCACTAACCCCATTCAAGTGATCATTCCAGCTGCTCTGTGCATTTAGCATGGCGCTAAAAAGTCGAAACAACCTGATGAGAAACCGGTCCCGAAATCGCAGTCGGTTTAGTGTCACAGGGGACTGTTGGGGAGTATTGGCGTAACCCGTACCGATAGATATGACAAAGTCCGGATCCGTGTTCCAAATGGCTTTCGACTCCCACTCGGCAGGATCAATAGGATTGTTGTGCTTCCCCGCGCCCCCATCTTGTAGATAGCCAGGCCCAGGAATGAATTTGGCGGGGAAGTAAGAGGGAGCAGCCGACGTAGCTCTTGCACTGCGGGGGAATCAGAAATCTGAGCTCTATAATCATAGGATGGTATCGTACGCATCGCACACTAGGACCTCATGATCCCCACGTAGAGGACGATGGTGTTTGTAACCTTCACACGTTAGATACTTCTGTTAAATTTTTAATTAGGTAAAACACACCGCATCTTTCCATTTGTCCATTGTAGCTTGATAGGATGCATAATCTAGAGGTGGAAACACTCATAGTTGTAACAGCAAATTTGGTGCTTGAAACCCCTGAAGGGTGTCCAAGGCCACTAAAAAACGGGGTTCGGGGTCCGTATGCTTCCTTCATGTAGGATTCTATTTGGCTTGCGCCGTACCTGCTATCAGTTATAAGAGATGAAATAAAGCCGTACACATTGGCCAGGAAATGTTCGTTCCTCTTGGAAAAGACTTGGGTCGCAAAGGTCTCGAATAGTTCGAGGCATTCCAACATCGTCCGGCGAACGAACATCATTAGAGCAATCAGGCCTCCGGAGCTTGTGCCTAGTGCAAGGTCGAAATCATCGTAGATCGGGTATGGAAGCTTTCGAACGGAGTCGAAAGCGGTAATGGCTAGGATACTGAATATGCCTCGAATGCCACCTCCGTATCTAGAACTAGTAGCCTAGACCCAGCGGTTGGAGGTTTAAGCTGTACAGTCAGTTTACAGCGTGTTCGACAGATTATGCATGTCGACAACTGATAGCTGTACTCTCTATTTTCCACCTGAGCTCCAAATATGCATACGCAAACATCGCAAAGAGCGTGACCGCATTGGAATGCATGCTCTGGCTTCCGCCTCAAACAGACTAGGCATACTCGGTTCGTCTTGAACCCAGCCCAATCCACTTCAAATGAGTCAATTACTTCCTTATGCTGCTGGGCCGCCATAGTGGGTCCCACGGAGCTGTAGATTTTAGCATATTTTGCTTTTAGAAGCTTAGATGCTTCAACCGGCGGAACACTCTGCTGCGCGAAAGCTTTAAATGAGCACGGATAGTAGAGAGTATCAAACACCAAGTCAGGGGGAAATCCTGTTATTTGTCAGTTACGCTACAGCTAGAGAGATTGACCTACGATGCATATCAGGGGGACAGCTATCCATTACCAACGCGGAGGCAATGTATCGAAATGCGAACTGTTGGCTCATTGAATTCTGCGCACACAGTTCAAGGAACGATCGCAAATTTGAACCCAAAACGTGTGGTCAACCTCATTGTTGATGCGCGTCGCTAAGACAAAATCAAAGTCGTGTGAATGTTTTGCGACATGGCGCAAGGCAGCTTCAAAGAAAGCTCTCGTGTGATTTGCTACAAACAGCATACTGCACTCTCTTCGGTGTGTTTTGTACTATGGAGACAGTGTTCCGTAGCGCAATGTTTAGTGCTGTGTTCGAACTAAGAGCTCGTAACTGTTTTACATCTTCGAACCCAGACAGCTGGTCCCAACTGGCCATATTAAGCTGGTGGCCACCGACTAAGATGATCCGTGGTCTCCAGGATGTTGCGGATTGCGAAGCAATGTTTGACCAACGAGTGAGAACATCGTGCGCTTCGGTAGAAGAAGATCTGAAGTCATCTAAGAATAGGCATAGTACGTCAGTAAATTTGAGAATAAGACGACCAAATACAGTATCAACCAGTCGAGTAGTTCCTAAGTCTGAAGCTTTACTTAACCACGACACTTGGTGATACTCGCGACTATGACGTTTATTTCGAGGATCGAATCCACTGTATGCCGTGTTCAGATCTACTGTGGCTAAGAGTAGCGGGCTCTTGTCGTTAACCGTCGATTTTACTAAACCGATATCTGCTACGGCTCTAGATGTTTGATTGGTGATATCAGAGGTATATTTTAGAATATTCCGGTTTCCCCGGCCAACAAGCAATACTATGCCAGGGTATTGGGTTGACGGGCTGCTGAGTTGACTGACTACTCTTCCTAGGCCTTTACCCAGCATAAGAAAATTATCTTCGTTATCATAAAAAGCATAAAGTAAACTACTATTATTTGGGGAAGCCATAGCCGATATATTCAATGTTCTATCTCGTCTTATATGGTTACGAACATAGGTGGAGCCTAAATTTAGTGTAGTCAGCCCTTTTTTTGTTTAGGTACACGCGTTCTAGCTTACTTAGATTATATAGGCTTCCGCGCAGACTACTTAGAAGCAATGGACCTGGAAGTTAATCAATATTACTTAGGGACCGCGTTGGTGCCGTCGATAAATTTAATCTACGCTGAGCTCGAGGAGTTCCCAGACGACTGTACGGGATGTTGTATGTCGGATTTTGAGCATCATTTGCCTGCATTAATTTCTCCCTCTATATTAGATGAAATTCTAGGGGCCTCTGGATGTGTACCCAAGGATCTTCATCGTGTTGCTTTACTTCCTAAACTCCTACTACCATCATCGTTAGTAATACCTTGTTTGCATGGCAGATTTAGACTGCAGAATGCAAGACAGGAAAGTAGCAACCTCTCCCAGTTTTGGCCTGTGGACATGTTTAGTGATAGTAGGTTTGAATCCGGTCTAGAGAGTCCAAGTTGCTCACAGAGTCAACGTGTAGAAATAAACCCACGGCGCAGCGCTGTATCTCCGTCAGTTTTACAGAGGTCATTCTGCTCTATGCGATGGCGAAATATATCTCCGAGTACGACGCTATCAACGAGAAGGAATGAACGACCAGGCTGCCGCATGG